>JBAJHW010000003.1:124233573-124833573 GCA_037013535.1 Intellagama lesueurii
AAGGTGAGCAGAGGTGAAGCTCAGTACAGTGGTGCCTCGCTAGACGATTGCCTCGCAGGACGAGGAAATCGCTAGACGATGCCTTTTTGCGATCGCTACTGCGCTTCGCAAAACGATGTCTCCTATGGGGAATTTTCGCTAGACGATGAGGTTTCCCCATAGGAATGCGCCGACTAGTGGTGAAAAGCTGTCAGTGCAGCTGTCAGTGCATTCCGACGGGGACCCGCGCTCGCTAGACGATGTTTCCCTATGGGAGATTTTCGCTAGACGACTGTGTTTTCCCTTGGAACGCATTGAAGAGATTTCAATGCATTCCAATGGGAAAACGTGCTTCGCTAGACGATGTTTTCGCTAGACAGCGATCTTCGCGGAACGGATTAACATAGTCTAGCGAGGCACCACTGTACTGCCAAATTCAAACTTGTTTCAGCCCAGACCCACAGGCACAATGACAACACAAATTTATGTTAGGGTCAGGTTCTTCTTAAGTAATTCCCAGTATCCCTAGACTGGGAGATGTTTGAATTCAGCCTAGCTTCATTTGGCTCAATGTCAGTTCAGCAATCTTGACTAGTTAGGTTTGTGCCACTGCATACATACACACAGAAACAAGAAATTTTGGTTGTTAATTTTAAAACTTGAGGATGATCTGTGTATTCCCCAAGAGCTTAACAGTTTAAATGAAATTAAAACACTTCTGCTTGCAACTTGTTTATCACTAATCTGAAATTTACTGGCCCAATTCAAACTCCAAAATATGCCAGAAATCCTGTGGAACTGACTTAACATTTACAAGCAACATGCTGGTATATACTGCCTGAATCTTCTGTTGCAAGCTTAGGTGGATAAATAACTCGTGGTCCCTTCTCCCATGATTTGTTTACTGTTATGCTTGAACTGGGAACTCTGGCTTGTTTCTCCTCCAGTGATACAGTCACAACATAGTTTATGACTCTTAGTTCTTGAGAGAGAGACAAGCCACAGTTCTTGTATCACATATCACACTAAATTAAGCATAGATGGAATCTCTGAGGTTTGTTGAGCTGCTGCCACTTGCATGAACAGCAGTCATCATATACACTGGTGCCTCGACCTACGAACGTCCCGACATATGACCATTTCGAGTTACGACCAGCTCCGGCCGCAAAATTTTGCTTCGACTTGCGGCCGGAGCTTCGAGTTACAACCAGAAAAAGGCAGGGAAAAAAGGCGGGGAATTCAAATTGCTAACCGTTGGTGCCGAAGAGGCTGCTTCTTTGTAGCTCTTTCGCCCCAACGGTTAGAGTGAGTGCGATCGGAGGAGGCTTCGGACTGCTTGGTAAGGTAAGGTGCTGCTTTCTGCTTTTTAAAAACTGTTCTGGGTGGGTTTTGCAGCATGGTTTTGGGCTGGGTGGTGGGATTATGTTTCTATGCTGTGATGGGTCTTCGGGCGTTTGTTTGTTTTTTGGGTTTTTTTTCCCATTTCCGATGGGTCTTGGGGGGTTTGTTTGTTTTTGGGTTTTTTTCCCCCCATTTCCGATGGGTCTTGTGGGGTTTGTTTGCTTTGCTTTTTTTTGCATTTCTGATGGGTCTTGCACGGTTTGTTTGCTTTTTGCTTTGCTTTTTTTGCATTTCCGAAGGGTCTTGCACGGTTTGTTTGCTTTTCTTTTTTCTTTTCCCCTTCGGACAGAATGGATTAATCGCGTTTCCGATGGGTCTTGCAGTGTTTTGTGGGTTTTTTGGTGATTTTTTTCCTTCGGCTGGAACGGATTAATAGCATTTAAATGCATTCCTATGGGAAATACTGCTTCAACTTACGACCATTTCGAGTTACGACCGGAGTTCCGGAACCAATTAAGTTCGTAAGTTGAGGCACCACTGTACTGTGCACCAACTCAGTGACTTGCTGAGAATATGCCACAGATTCTGGTTTATTGTGATGTGCATATGCAGCTAAGGAGCAAAAACTGGGCTGCATCTGTATATCCTATAAAGCAAGATTTAATAATATGCTAAGAAATCTAGGGAAGCTTTGGGCTTATACTTTTGCCTTCCATTTCTTCCAGCAAAACCATTTAAAAGAGTAATTTATTACTGTTTTCTGTTACCTGTACCTGCACATGTCACACAAACATGACAAGCTGAGCTTCAGATTGCTGTTGTTTAGTCGTTAAGTCGTGTCCGACTCTTTGTGGCCACATGGACCAGAGCACGCCAGGCCCTCCTGTCTTCCACTGCCTCCTGGAGTTTGGTCAAATTCATGTTGGTAGCTTCAATGACACTGTTCATCCATCTCGTCCTCTGTCGTCCCCTTCTCCTCTTGCCTTCACAGTTTCCCAACATCAGGGTCTTTTCCAGGGAGTCTTCTCTTCTCATGAGATGGCCAAAGTATTGGAGCCTCTGCTTCAGGATCTGTCCTTCCAGTGAGCACTCAGGGTTGATTTCCTTCAAAATGGATAGGTTTGTTCTTTTTGCTGTCCAGGGGACTCTCAAGAGTGTCCTCCAGCACCACAGTTCAAAAGCATCAATTCTTCGGCGGTCAGCCTTCTTTATGGTCCAGCTCTCACTTCCATACATCGCTACTGGAAAAACCATAGCTTTGACTATGCGAACTTTTGTTGGCAAGGTGAGGTCTCTGCTTTTTAAGATGCTATCTAGGTTTGTCATCGCTTTTCTCCCAAGAAGCAGGAGTCTTTTAATTTTGTGGCTGCTGTCACCATCTGCAGTGATTATGGAGCCCAAGAAAGTAAAATCTGTCACTGCCTCCATATCTTCCCCTTCTATTTGCCAGGAGGTGATGGGACCAGTGGCCATGATCTTAGTTTTTTTGATGTTGAGCTTCAGACCATTTTTGGCGCTCTCCTCTTTCACCCTCATTAAGAGGTTCTTTAATTCCTCCTCACTTTCTGCCATCAGAGTGATATCATCTGCATATCCGAGGTTGTTGATATTTCTTCTGGCAATCTTAATTCCGTCTTGGGATTCATCCAGTCCAGCCTTTCGCATGATGTATTCTGCATATAAGTTAAATAAGCAGGGAGACAATATACAGCCTTGTTGTACTCCTTTCCCAATTTTGAACCAATCAGTTGTTCCATATCCAGTTCTAACTGTTGCTTCCTGTCCCACATATAGAGGGATGGCTTGTAGACAAAGGGCCTTTTCGGCAGCTGCCCCCAGACTATGGAATGCCCTCCCGACTGAGATTCGTCTGGCGCCAACGCTGATGACATTTCGGCGCCAGGTCAAAACCTTTCTGTTCCAGAAGGCTTTTAATTGAAATAATATCAACTGTGGGTCCTGATGGCAATTTTTAGAGTATCTATTTTAATTGTATTTTAATTGTTTTATCTTTTATTGTATTTTTATTGTATTTTAATTGTTGTAAGCCGCCCAGAGACCTTTGGGTAGAGTGGGCGGCATATAAGTTAAATAAATAAACAAACAAACAAATAAATAAATATAGATTTCTCAGGAGATAGATAAGGTGGTCAGGCACTCCCATTTCTTTAAGAACTTGCCATAGTTTGTTGTGGTCCACACAGTCAAAGGCTTTTGCGTAGTCAATGAAGCAGAAGTAGATCTTTTTCTGGAACTCTCTGGCTTTCTCCATAATCCAGCGCATGTTAGCAATTTGGTCTCTAGTTCCTCTGCCCCTTTGAAATCCAGCTTGTACTTCTGGGAAGTCTTCATAGAAATGGTCAATTTCAGCCTCTTCAGCATCAGTGGTTGGTGCATAAACTTGGATTACTGTGATGTTGAAAGGTCTGCCTTGGCTTCAGATTACATACTGTTTATTTCAACAAACAGTTTTAAATCATGCATTATGAAGTTGGCTTGTTTTATCCACACTGTGTTTAAATTTTTGTAGATTCATTAGCAACAGAATTACACCATGGAAAGAAACAAAACGATTTACTGAAAAATGTCATTCTTGCACCCTTTCGGGTAACTGCTGATTACTTAAAATCTACAACACAGGGATAATATTACTGGTCAGCTTTAGTAAAAATCCTTATTAACCTAGTTGCTCTAGGGTCACATCATTTCGCAAGGGGCAATACAAGCATGCAATCTATGTTGCACAGCAGAAATTAGATACCACCTTTCTGGTAATTTACAAGATGCACGGCCACAATGACACACGAGGTGCGCAAAAATTTTGTTTTAAAGCGAACTATAAATGGCTCTTACTAAAATTAGTCACGAGAGAAGAAACGCCAGCGATAGGCAGGACGAAGCAACGGGTTGGATAGCAAGGGAATCTGAAAGGCAGTGGCGCCCGAAAGACTCCAGGGCGGTTCCAGGGAGAACAAACAGGCAAAGCTGGGCGGGGGGCGGGCAGGCATTTTTGCCTCTGGAAGGTCACGGTGTTCCTCCAAGCTCGCCCCACGGACCACAAAGGGGGCACGCACAGAATTACACCACACTCCGAAGCGGGGCTCCGAACGAACAGACAGAAGAGAGACCAAAACCTCACTCACCGGGCGGCCTCTGGCGCAACGAACTGCGCAGGCGCCGCCTTTGGACTCCGTCCTGGCGGGGAAGCAGCTCCATAACCATGGCAACCAACCCCACGCTACGCGCCGTAGCGCCTGAAAGGCTTGTTCTCCCGCCGTTTCGCAAGGCTTGCCGGGAGTAGCACTTCACCATAGAGATACAACAGGAAGCCGCCGTTGACTGGTCAGCTTTTTCTCGCCGCGGCTTTGAGACGTTTGTCTCGAGAGTGACACTACTCCTCAATTTAAAGCTGGAACTATTGTTTAAAATAGTTCGAAAATTCCATACGTTTCTACTTGGATATGCGCAGCAAATTAAAACGCATAAGGACTGAACCCATGTAGTGATTAGGTAACACTGAGTTCCGCGTTCGTTCTGATGACGTCAAATGTGGAGGCTTTAAAAGTGAAACCGGAAATGGGAATTCTCTATTATTTTTTCTTACCTCTAAGGCGCTTTTCTTCCCGGCCTCGCTGACGAGAATGGTTCCTCTGACGCGCTCCCCGAGTCGCGCTGTGCATTCTGGGACCGGCGGGACTTCTTTCCTTCTTCTTCCCGTGTCCCGACGGCTCACGCTTCCCTTTCGAGAGTGAGAGGCCGCGGCGAAGATGCTGACCTCGCGCACGTTCCTCAAGCGCACGCGGGCCGGTGCGGTGATGAAGGTGGTCCGCGAGCACTACCTGCGCGACGACATTTCCTGTGGGGCGGCCGCCTGTAAGATCTGCGGGGAGGGCCGCGGCGGGGAAGACGGCCCCTCGGGGCCCCTCCTGGAAGCCCAGCCCAGCGGGGCCGTCAGCAGCCTCTGTCCCGACCCTCATTACCTCCTCCTCGACACCAACTTGTTGCTGCACCAGGTAGTAGAGAGTACGTGGCTCGCACCCCAAGACCGCCTAGTCCGGCGTCCTGTTTTCCACAGTGACAGCGAGGACTGGGGGACAATATTGCACCCCCACCGCCCACCACCAGCAATTGGCTATTTACTGGTATGCTGCTCTTGAGACAGGAGGCTCAGCAGGGACCTCTCTGGGGAACGTCGGGAAATGCCTGACATAACATTTGGCCACTCGTACTTAGCGTTTAGACAAAAATAACGTATCCTTATTCAGTTCATTTTGTTGCACAGTCCCTGAAAATACTTTTTGTATAAGCTCCAGAAGAAGATAAAAGAAGAAAACATCAATAAAAGGCGATCTAAACTATTGTCATAAATATTTTAATGTAGCAAAATCAAATAGAAACACTCATCTCCTTAGACACACGACTCACTTTCACATCTCAGTATGGCCACTTTTTGTTAGTTATTTTTATTTGTTGAAATTCAAGTACTCAAAAAACAACAACACCCAAGCATTTTTAGATAAATTCAGGGAAATACTTGATTTTCAGTTTGTTTATTATTTTTTTAAAAAAATATATCATTTGAATTTGTTGCTTTGAGAATAGCATGGATTGGAGTATTTTAAATGCATCATAGTAGGACTTGCGGGCAGCAATTCAAACTTTACTGCCAATCTCAATTTATCATATAGGATAAAAACCATGTAAGATGAATATTACATAATTTGCTCTTATGTTTTTTTCCAGATTGATATACTTGAAGATCCAGTTATTAGAAATGTTGTTATTCTTCAGACAGTTCTGCAGGAAGTAAGGAAGCGGAGTGCACCAGTATACAAGCGAATAAGAGATGTAATAGCTAATCCTGAAAAACGTTTCTATTCTTTCACTAATGAACATCATAAGTAAGCATGGACAGTAGTAATTTCTTTTGCTATTTATATTTGTTTGTTGCTAAGAGAGGGTTTTAATGTATGCTAGTAATATTATATATGACATGGTTGATTGAGATTTATGTTTTAAAGTTCCTGACAATATAGTAGTGTCAGAAGAGATTGGTATTTTTAAAGCTATTTCATTTCTTATTTATTTATTTAAAGTATTTTTACCCAGTCTTCCTCAAGAAGGACCCAAGGTGGCTTACATCATTAAAAGATAATATTTAAAGTTACAGAAAAATATTTAAAAGGATCAAACAAATACTACATTAAAAGATGGTGAACAGAAGCAACGTCAAGACACATTCAAAGCACCAAGGCACAACAGTCCATTTAAAAACCCCACTCAGGCAGCCAGTCATTAAGAGAGAACTTGCTTGAAGAGAAAGGTTTTTGCCTGCTTGTGGAAGGACAGCAAATATGGGGCCAGTCTGGGCTCCTGTGGGAGGGAGTTCCAAAGTCTGGGGACAGCAACAGAGAAAGTCCTTTCTGTGTCATTATCAAATGCACCTGTGAAGGTGGTGGGACCTAGAGAAAGGCCTCTCCTGATGATCTTAATACTTGGGCTGGCTCATAAAGGGTTAAGAAGTTGTAACATCTGCAGGTTTTTTTCTGGCTGAAAACTTTATAACTAGTAGTAATAATGCAATTCAAGTTACTGTGGGGTTATAAATCTAAACAAGGAGTAAAACACTAATGTTTATATGGTAATGTTTTAGTTGTTATGTACCAGAATTTTAAAAAAAGTCTTTTTCCCCTGTATGGAAAAAAAGGCTGTGTTGCTAACATGTCTGCTGTATGTATGTTCCATTTAATCTTCATGAATAAGAATATAAACTCATGAGCTGAGTTGTGGGGTATTTCATGACCCAGAAAGATTAGTAGTGTAATTAGTGCTGGGGTTACAGTTACTGAATTTCCTGAACCCATTAAGAATTCCAGTGTCCTCCCTGAATGGGGTGTACTGGCAAACCAGAGTATATTGCCTAAGCTTTGTAGTTCACCAAAAAACAGTATGAGATGGTATGTACATTGCCTGGAGCAAAAAAAAAGGACCTTGATGGCAAGAGACCTTTGGGTAGAGTGGGCGGCATATAAATTAAATAAATAAATAAATAAATAAAAAGCAGTAGATATGTTGGAACTTTTTTGTCCCAGATTTTTTTATTGTTATTGTGCATAAGAAGTGACTGAAAATTAGAGACTTTATTTATTTATTTTTACCCCGCCTTTCTTCTTGAAAAGGACCCAAGGCAGCTTACAACAATGAAAGACAATATTTAAAGTTGAAAACAATGAGTATACAGTGGTGGTTAACATCATTAAAAGACAATATTTAAACATTAAGAACAATGGATAAGGAGGCATCTTACATTGATTAACAGGCAATATTAAGTCAAAGATCAATAAGTATATGAAAATTTTAAAAAAATGTCATTCTGAGAAATGGAGAACACAAAAATGGAAAACAAGTAGTACTAACAATCCAGTCAAAGCAATAAAGCATAACTGTCTAAAAATAGCACACAGGTAGCTGGTTACTGAGAGAAGGCTTGCCTAAAGAGAAAGGTCTTTGCCTGCTTGCTGAAGGATAGCAAAGATGGGGCTAGTCTGGCCTCCTGTGGGAGGTAGTTTCAAATTCTGGGAACAGCAACAGAGAAGGCTCTCCTGTGTCCCCATAAGATGCACCTGTGAAGGTGGCGGGACCTAGAGAAAGCCCTCTCCTGAAGATCTTGACACCTGAGCTGGGTCATAATGGGATATGTGGTTTTTTATATAGCTTGGATCCAGGCGATTTAGAGCTTTAAGTAGTGCCTGGTAACTGATCAGCAGCCAGTGATGCTGCTGTAACGGGAGGGTTATGTGATCCTTGTAACCAGCCCCAGATAACAGTCTGGCTGCTGCATTTTGGACCTGCTGAAGTTTCCTGACAGTTTCCAAAGGCATCACCACATAGAGCGCATTGTTTACAGAATTTCAGGTGACCGTTGTAGTCCTAGTTCTCTGTGGATTTTGTAACAGAATGTGACTGAGGGAGACTAAAATGCAAAGCATGAGAGTTAGAGGACAGAGGCTAGGAAGTAGAGAAGATGACAAAAAAGAGCAGGGGGATGGGGAATATAATTATAAGAAGGGAAAAACTTAATAAAAGAAGTGACTCTTCAGCTCTTTTTTGGCATGCCAGACCGCCCCAATGGATTTGGTAAAGTCAGGCCTAGTGGTAATTTCAGACTCCTTTTTCAGCACCTGCTGTGGCCATTCCAGAACCCATATGATTCAGATAGTCTTCCTAGTAGAGTCTGGGGGTGGGCAGAATTGTTTACACTGAAATAATGGTGAAGCAGAATTAAATGATTCCCTCAGTTCTGAACAATTAAATATTACTTTCTAATTGGTATGTGGGTTATTGCTTTTGTTTTCAGAGAAACGTACATAGAACAAGAACAAGGAGAAAATTCCAATGACCGCAATGACAGAGCCATTAGAGTAGCAGCAAAATGGTACAATGACCATCTCGCTAAGTTACAAAATGAGGAGAAGGTTCGAGTTATCCTACTCACAAATGACAAAAAAAATAAAGAGAAAGCCGTGGAAGAGGGAATAACCGCTTATACGTGTAAGTCCAGGTTTTCAGAAAAACCTCTGCAAGTTTAGGCTCAGTATGTGCTTTGCTATAGTGAACAAGGATGTCCTGAAGTTACCATTGGATCTTATGCAGAGTGAAAGAAGGGATGGAGGAAAGTTCAACAATTAGAGGTGCTCAGATCGATAGTAAAATGATCTAGGAAACCTTAAGTAGATTTCTCCTGGAGGAGCAGTGCTTCAAAGCAAATTTGGACTAAACTCTAGTTTGACACAAGAAATCATTGGTTTGGGCATGCCTTCTTATCTGTAGTACGTGAAATCCTTATTGTAACCTGTGCATTGGTAGTCCCTCTTTCTGTGAGTTTTCTCACAGAATTTGCCAAGTGGCTGCCTTCTGCAGTGGAGGGTATTCCGAGCAGGTCTTTTTTGTGTTCACAGCATTCTCAGTATTGTCTTCTCAAGACTCAAATGGACCTGTTGCTAAATGGGAATTCTGAAAAATAAGGGCTAGATTTTTTAAGAGGTTTCCTATCTAGAAGCTTTTGTTGTTTTGGTGGCTCAGAAATGTATTAATTTGAAAAAAGAATTCAAGAGAGATGTGAGGGGAAGAGTTCCATTTTTCTTAAGTAACTTCTACTTAATTCCTTATGGGAAAGGCCAGAATTTTAGTGGCTAAAGAAAATAATTCTTGGCTACCAAATCTGGCTGTAATTTACAGACGCATTTATAGATTTGATGTTTATACTGTTACCAGTTTAAGATGTGTGGCCAACAATAGCTGTTGCTTAAATAAGTGTTTTTATTTTATTTTTGTGTAGGTGAAGAGTACATAAAGAGCTTGATAGGTAATCCTGAACTTGTGGATCGACTTGCTTGCCTAAATGATGAAGGGGTATGTTTCAGACTTATGAATAAAAATTTCTGGAATGTCAGAGGTTCATAGTGTGACTTTTTATTGGACTCTTCGCTGAGAAAATCAAAAGAAATCCCAAAATAATGGGAAAGACTTAGAATATGGTGTGCAGTTTTTCAGTTCTTCTATTTTTTTTTTTTAGTGTTTCACTCAAAGATGTGTTTTCTTAAATGTCCAGCTGTATTGCCTACCTTTATTATATAGTGTTTGTTGCTGTGTTTTATTCACATGTTGTTTCCGTTGTAATATTTCACTGGATTAGTTCCTGTTACTGTTTAGATCATTGTGGAAGCAGAGATATACACAGTCTAGTGTTCTTTGAGAATTACTGTTGATAGCCTAAGTTAATACCGTGTTTCCCCGAAAATAAGACAGGGTCTTTTATTAATTTTTGCTCCAAAAAACACATTAGGGCTTATTTTCAGGGGATGTTTTATTTTACAGTCATGTCATCTTCTGGTTGCTGCACAATGGTGGAGGGTGGGGTTTCACTTAACTGGGGCTTATTTTGGGGGGTAGGGCTTATATTACGAGCATCCTGAAAAATCATACTAGGGCTTATTTTCGGGGAAACAGGGTACATGAAATAATTATCAGATTTACTGTCTTCCTTAGCACTCATCATTCTGTACAGTTTCTATGCTAATAAGTCACAGCTGAATTCTGTTTTGCACTGTGTTGAAGCATCTAATGCTGAATGTAATTGTTAGGATCAATCGTTAATCTGATTAATCAGCTAATCGTTTCATTTTTGTGCATATAATTCTTACAGAATGAGATAGAAAATGGAAGGATCATCTTCACAGAGCATCTTCCCCTCAGCAAACTGCAGCAGGGGATAAAGTCAGACCTTTATCTTCAAGGAACCTTCAGGGCCAATAGAGATAATTACCTAGAAGCTACTGTTTGGGTTCATGGAGATGGAGATGAGAGAGAGGTTTGTTTGATGCATAATTAACCTGTGGAATCCCTGACTGGGAAAAGATGTCTTGTTGTTGGATGATGTTCTCTGAGTTACTGCACATTTTAACTGAAGGTAGGCAGATGGGATGGCGGAAGTGTGCATGGTTGATTTCTTAAATCATCCAATGATTTTAGTACATTTCAACTGCAACTATAGAAGTGTTTACTGCAGGTTGATTCATGGTTTCCGTGTATGTCTAGCAATCTGGACCAACATTTAGGCACCAGATTGCAGTTAGGATATGTTTGTATTGAGGCCACTCCTGTAGTGGGCAACCTGTAATTTAACCTTGTGAGCAATAAAAGGTAAAGGTTCCCCTTGACATTTAGTCCAGTCGTGTCCGACTCTAGGGGGCGGTGCTCATCCCCGTTTCCAAGCCATAGAGCCAGCGTATTGTCCGAATACAGTTTCCGTGGTCACGTGGCCAGCGCGACTAGACACGGAACACCGTTACCTTCTCACCGAGGTGGTACCTATTTATCTACTTGCATTTGCATGCTTTCGAACCGCTAGGTTGGCAGGAGCTGGGACCTATTGTGAGCAATAGGTCAATGCAAATTTCCTTCTTTTCAATTGAGGCCTCTTTGGAGACACATGCAGTCCCTTTTGGAGATATAAACGAGAACATTTTAGTTGGTTTAGTATGTGGTTTCATAATTCTTCTTTACTGATGTTTAAATGTAAATGTTTGTTTTGTACTAACAGATAATAATACAAGGACTTAAAAATCTCAACCGTGCAGTCCATGAAGATATTGTAGCAGTGGAACTTTTATCAAAGGATGCCTGGGCTGCACCGTCATCTGTGGTTTTGCTTGATGAGGACGATCAGAATGAAGATGACAATGTGGAAAAAGAAGAGGAAAGAGAGAACAATGTATGACATAATTATGCCAGGTTTATCTTTTCTTCAGCATTTACGTTTCTCATTCTTGCATTAAAGCTTATACGTGTGTCTGTGTGATAATTCCATTTGGTGATTCGTTATCAAGAGGATGTGCATTCCCAATGATTTTGAGAAAGTTCAAAATAAACTTAGAATATTATGAAGTGTACAAAATTCAACATCTGGGGAGTGTCATTTTTCTAGCCTTTCCAGCTACAGACATGGATTTGAATGTTTGAACAATGTTTTGTGAAGTCTTTAGATCTAGATGTAGTCTTCATAAAATTTCCAAGGGCAGAGATTGAGATGTATATGTACCACATAGCTTTTTTTGGGCCTTGTATCCCTGCTGGATGTATAATGAGACAAAACTGCATGCAGTTCCTCAGCTTTTCAGTTCAAGAATTCAGTTTTTTTTTTTTTTGGTACAGTTCCATCTTATTTCCATCAGAATTTTGTTTCCCCATTCTGATAGTCTTGGGAAGGCAAAAGGAATTCCTCAAGCTATTGAAACCATGACTCCTGGAAATTTTACTCAGTTCTTTTTCTTGTTCAAGAATTGGCTGCACAACTGTTCACAAGGTATTTCTGAGCTATAAATGCTAGAAGTTCACTGTAATTTTCTTTGTTTCTCATGGAACTAAGTATTCTTAAGATAATGCAACCAA
The DNA here is from genome assembly GCA_037013535.1 of Intellagama lesueurii. Lineage (NCBI taxonomy): Eukaryota > Metazoa > Chordata > Lepidosauria > Squamata > Agamidae > Intellagama > Intellagama lesueurii. The sequence continues at coordinate 124,245,844 of JBAJHW010000003.1, forward strand.
CAACAAATCACATATCTGTGTAGAATTAAACATACGTCACAGCCTTGCTCTGTATTATGATAGTGTTGTATCTACCCTTAAGCCAATTCTGTGCAAAAGATTAGCTCATATGACATCACAATAATCATACGATTTGGAACTTGACAGTACTCTCCCTGGAGCATCATAGGTTGGGCTACGTGGTTGAAATGTTCGAGAGTTTCACACTTTATTTACTTATTTCTAAACCTAGCTGAAGACATCTCTGAGTAAAAATATGCTGCGACCAACTGGCCGAATAGTGGGCATTATAAAAAGAAACTGGAGGCCTTATTGTGGCATGCTTTCAAAATCACAAATAAAAGAGGTAAGACCTGAGTCTGAATTTCTTCATTATAATAGTGGTGTATCTAGCCTTGATTTTCTTGGTGCTTTGTTGATTCTCATAAAACATACCTTTGCTTTCTTTCAGTCAAGACGGCATTTATTTACGCCAGCTGATCGCAGGATCCCTCGAATTCGAATAGAAACAAGACAGGCTTCAGTGCTTGAAGGGCAAAGAATTATTGTAGCTATTGATGGCTGGCCTAGAAATTCAAGGTACCCTAATGTAAGTCTGAAATGAAGTGCAAGTATACTTTGTTGGTTCTGTAAATTAGCAAATCAGCTCAGTGATGAAGTTGTTCAAGAGGCTGCCACGGGCTTACTTAATTGCATGTTGTTGTGGGTGTTGTATGGCCAGCACAGCCATTTACCAGGACCTATCATCTTGTTTCCAATCTACTCTAAATCTACCACCATCATGGCCTACTCTATCAAAAAACCTGAGCTGCTCCTGTTCTGAATATCTACAGCGTCTCCTGTTCTGCTTAAGTAAGAATTAGCAGACAGACTAATCTTACATACACCAGAAGTCATTGCAATGGTGTTGGACCCATATCTAAATCCCATTAATTTTATTGGCCCTGCTAAGTCTTGAATCCAATGTCTTGTGAGGCTAATTCATATGCAAGTCCTCTTATGCTTCCAGCCTAATTTATACTTTTTAAGAATAACTTGTTTCATAATATTAACTAAGATCTGTATTGCTTCAGGGCCATTTTGTGAAGAATTTAGGGACAGCTGGAGATAAGGAGACTGAAACTGAAGTCCTCTTGCTTGAACATGATGTCCCTCACCAACCTTTCTCCCAAGCAGTTCTCAGTTTCCTTCCCCAGATGCCATGGAGTATCACTGAACAGGTATAATAACAGCACTGATTACAGACAAAAATAAATAAATCACTAATTAATTAGCATCTGAATAGATTTCAGACTTTTGAGCTCTAATTCAGTGATAAACAAGAATCCTGAGATACACTTTGATAGTTAAATTATAAGTTCAGGCATTTGTTTTGACTACTAGAGCTGAATGAAGCTAATAGTCCTTCCATACATTTGGTTACTCCAAACTGTGTTTGTTTTAGCAGCATAATTAAATATAGGTGGGACAGTAATTTTTTAATTAGTGCTGTTTTTTTAAAAGTAGAAAATCTTGCCAATATATCTGCAGATAATATGGAGATTTATCACTATATCCAAGTCTGCCTTCTAGCGCTATGAAATTGAATTTATTGTGGTCAAAGATCAGCACCAAGCAAAGTACTGAACAAAACAGAATGTGCAATGTACATTGCACCAAACATTACCTCCAGATAGTATGTAAAATTTATGTCACAAGTATCCAGAACAGTGTTATTGGAGAACTGTGACAAGCTATAGCACCTTCACAAAAGTTGGCCACTTTATTAGTAATACAGAGGACCTCATCAGAAAGAAACAATGAGATTTTTCTGTTTTACCTGGGAATATTTGGAAGAACAGATAGAATAAATTATTTACATAAGTCCTGGTAGAAGGAACAGTGTAAAAGAACATGCCCCACCATTTCCCCTTTCCCACTATTACGGGGACATAAACAATCCTGATAAGGTACTTCATGAAATTGCTTCTCAGCCTTTTGGCTAAGATCAAGTGTAGTGCCTTCTAGCTCTATTTTGAATTAATTTTTAATTCAATTAATGTTCCATTGAGTATTCCAATAACGAGCTCAAGGTCATGTACTCATCTCTACTTCTCTTCAGTTTCATCTCCCAGTAACCCTTGCTATATAGGTCGGACTGGGAGAGTCTGTGTGACTTGCTCAAAGTCAACCAGTGAGTTTCCTGGCCAAATGGGAATTTGAACTGCTTTCTCCCAAGTGTAATCCAGCACTACACCAAATAGCCTCTCTGCTGTCTCCCATAGCATTGACATACATAATACATAATTAAAGACATTAACCATCCAAATGTATGCTAAACTTGTATTAAACTTTAGCTTGCACACAGGCACTGTTTCTCTTCCTTGCAGCTGCATTGGGTAATCTTGCACAAACTGGGTGTCTGTTCGGTATTTCCAGTGTAGTTACCTCCTGTCTACTGTTTTCCTGTAGAATTATTGCACATAGATCTTCCATCTCATTTCATTTATCCCGTGTAATAATTTCTATAACCTTAATATTTAAATTTCATAATCCAGTGTGTGCCTGTTTAAATCGATACAAAAATTTTGTTTTTGTATTTCTGTCTTGAATCTGCTCTACTGGAACTTGTGTTTGCCTCTGCTTATGATGTGTTGTACAGTACTTGCTGATTTCCCTTTGCATTGTGTGCAAATCATGTGTACCTGCTTAGGTGAATATTTTATACTTCTGGAGAACAAGCTATGGCCCATTAATGCTTAATCCACAATATTCATTGATAGATTTTAAGGTGCAACAAGACATTATTTCTTTGTTTTTTCCTGCAACAGGTCCTTCTGGAATTTTCATGGTTAATTACTACATTTTTCTAATTACTTGTCATTGTAGTTTTGTAAATAGTGCTAAGTTTTTATAATGGTTTGTGTAGCAGTTTTTAAAATACTTTGTTGGAAAATAAAATTGCAGGATATGAAATTCAGAGAAGACTTGAGGCATTTATGTGTATGCAGTGTGGATCCTCCTGGGTGTACTGATATTGATGATGCATTGCACTGCAGAGAGTTGGAAAATGGAAATCTGGAGGTAAGTTCCCTTCAGATGTTTGTGAAAGGCTGATATACTTTTTTTTTCTATTGCAGCTTTTAAGTTTTGTGCCTTTTGCTTTTGGTATATAGGGAGCAAGGCTAAAAGCATCAATGGTGGTACCATATAGCGAGCAGTTAGACAAAAAGTTACTTCTCATGCGTATGTATTTCTTAGCTACATGCCTTTAGAGTAGATTCGTTTGAATCTAGGTGGGCGGGATAAAGCTGAATGAATAAACAAACAAATAAATAAATATTCGGTGCTCTGCACACTTGTCAAGTACAGATATGCAACCAGTTATATATACAGTACTATTGACTATGTAAATGAGTACAAGAGTCACCTTAGTTAAATATACATTTTCTGACTTCTGAAGTATGTTTTGGCTACAACAAATTTATGATCCCGCTGCAAAACACTGTGCTACAATGGCTTCAAGAAGTGTGGAAAGTTAAAAATGAAATGTAATCTGTCTGAGAGAATATAGATACTTGTGATAGATCACTTGAGGTACAGAAAGGTTGTGTACAATGTATATTTGAAAATTCCTGAAGCATTATTTTTCTTTCATTTACTAGGTTGGTGTACACATTGCAGATGTCAGCCATTTCATTCGACCAGGAAATGCTCTGGATCAAGAATCTGCACAAAGGGGCACAACTGTGTATCTCTGTGAAAAAGTAATTGTTGCTAGCTTTTTTTCTGCTTGTCTTGGTTATAGCTTGGTTTCTTTCAGATTTGAAATATATTCCAGCCTTGATACATAAATGTGTGTCATACATGTATGATTGGGAAGCCAGGGCAGGAGAATGTGACCTGTATCTTTTTAGAATTTTAGATGGCTGAAGTTCTGTATTTGATCCAAGTAGGGCTGGCTCTTCATAGCTCTGGGGAGCCATTTCCAAGGAGATTCTTGTGACAGGAGAGTACTCGTGAAACTGGGGTTTTAAGTCAAGCCCTAGAACTTGTAGAGCTAAAGATTGCTAGAGGATTAGGAACTGTAACTGGGGAAAGTAGCCTTAGATTAAGAATACATCGTTCATCATATTAATAAAATGAGTTTAGGTTTCTAAATCTGGTCTGTGAGAATGAAAATATAATTGAGGTCATGTATTTGTGGTATTTCTTACAGAGGATTGATATGGTTCCAGAGCTGCTTAGTTCCAACTTATGTTCATTGAGATCCAATGTTGACAGGTAATTTTGCAGATTAATTAAAAATATGCTAAGCAGGATATGGCTTTAATTCTGTTCTCTGTTTTGTGAACAGAAAGCAGTTTTTCTTCCCTTTATAGCAGAGTTGGCAACTTGAGAAGGTCTGAGAGTTAATTTTGCCATTAAGGGCCCATCGAAGATCATACCACACACTTCCAGCAGAACCAGAAATTACCGAAAGTTTGCTTCTGGTTCCAAAGAAAAATGTTTTTACTGAAAAAGAAAGAAAAGTGTGTTTACTTTAAAATTGGGAAAGTGATTTTTAAATAAACTTTTTGGGTGGAAAGATATTGGATTCTAAGGCTGCAAAAATTGGGGAAGGGTGAGTGTGAGCTGATGTTTTACAGCCACTTGCATTCACTAGCACTCTCTTTTTGAGAATTAGAAGATCTTTGGACCAGGGTGTTTTGTACAGAGGGTTGCAGCAGAAAGGCGGGATCAAATGAAATGGCTTGGGAAGTGATAGATATATGTGAATGGAAGCAGCTTCTATTCATGAACGAATGCAGGGCAATCCAAACAAGTGTCAAGTGGACTTTCCTGTTTCATTGGTAAATTTGTTTTCCTTTTCTAGGCTTGCATTTTCATGTATATGGGAAATGAATCACAATGCAGAAATCGTGAGAACTAGATTTACAAAAAGTGTCATTAACTCCAAGGTAGGTCTAATATGCATTTGCTTGTTTAGGAAAAATAGTTGAATAATATTTTCAGATCTTGCAAACCATGAAAATGGCTGTCTGCAATGAGATTTATGCATAACTTTGAGCTAGAGATATTAAAACAGTCTTTTCCACAACGAGACATTAAAAATGAACCAATTCCAGCTCCCTCCCCCTTGATTCATCACTTTGTCTACTCCAGAGTATCTGAATAGTTTAGGCAAATATTTAATATTATGAATATGTAGAAGGAGTCTTGAAGAAATAAATTTCACATTTTCTCTGTATACCTCCTAAACAGCTTATTTTCCATGGCAATGATTCTGATACCAACTTGCAGCTGTTATATCTTTACTCTTGGAGGTAACAGGCTGGTGAGTGAGGCTGGGTTTTCCTGCCCTTGCCCCCTGCAGACACAGGGAATATCAGAACACTACTTAAAAATCTGCAGTCAAATAGTTACCTGCAGGATACAGGCACTCTAAAAAAAGATTTTACATAGTTTAAATATATTTAGAATTTATCTTCAGCAAACCATTTAATTCACAGTAGTTCTGTTCCTGAAGCAAAGGAGCTAGAGAAGTATGATTTATTGCTTTTCTATTAGGAGCCCTAAAATCAATGAGTCCTTTTATTTACTTATGTGTTGAAATGCACATCCTGAGGATCTACCCAAAGAGTCTTTGTTGACACAAAGAAGAGTTAAAATTCAGTGGAAAAAATAAACAATAATGCAAAGAACAGAGTACTGTTAAAATAGGAGCAAATCAACAGTGAAGCCACCTTATGCCCAACAAGCAGTTCTGTAAATCAGAACAGGCTGTTTGTGCCAGAATACAGTAGGTTCGGTACCCATATGTCTTAACAAAAATGAATTTTTGAAATCTATCACTTTCAAATTGGTTGCATTTAAGAATTATCCGCTTATTGCTTGTTTTTTCTTTCTTTCTTTGAAGGCTTCCCTTACATATGCTGAAGCACAGATGAAAATAGATTCTGCCAGCATGAATGATGACATTACAACTAGTCTACGAGGACTAAATAAACTAGCCAAAATTCTTAAAAAGCATAGGATTGATAAAGGGTAACTGTTCATTCAGCATGTAATCATCTTTCAGACACTTAGATTCACAACATCCCAGTACAGCCATTTGTCATTTGGCAGTTTAATCTTCCTATTGTCACCTGTAAAAACAAAGGGCCAAATTCAAGTGTTAGACCCATTGAATGAATGGGACTTGTTAAGTCAACATGTATGTAAATCCAATTGTCAAAGTGGGTCTTCCTTATTTGGGACTAACAGTTGGATTTAGCCCCCAAATCTACCTTAGCATAGTAATTTTGAACTGGTCACATTGAACATCAGAATAAGCCAGTTCTGCGCAAAACCCCAGTTTAACAAGGACAGGTAACATGCTGGTGTTTCCATCTCACTTGCAGTGGGAGTGAATGAACCAGCCATAGACTTCTGGACCCTGACTTGTGTATTCTGATGTGCATAGCCAGCAGGAAGCTGGTTCTTTGACTTGTTTTATATCTCACAAGCCAGATAATTAGCTACAGAATAAATCCAAGATTAAATTTCTGGCCTTTCAGGGGAAACAGAAGCCATAAAGCTAATTTCTTGTCAGGTTTGTGGATCACAATAAGCAAACTGAAATCCCATAGTTTGCTTAGTTCTGCAACTACAGGTGCACAACTATACTGGTTTGTTCGCAGTGAACTAGGATTCTCTTGAATTACAGCTTGTTGCAATGTCCCAACACTACTATTGTCTTCTGTGTTTTCTCAGGAGTTTAGAGTATCTGTTGGGTCACTTATTTTATTCATGTAGTGTCAATAGGCCAGGCCAGTACTATTTTATAGGTAGTACTTTGCAGACCATATTTTGAAGTGATCTGGTTTTGTAATAGATGCTTAAAGGGTCCTTAGCAAAAAAAAGTCTATATGAAAAATATTCCCTGAGGAATGAAAATCTGGAAATTACTGAGATACAGACACATTTCTTTAGAATGAGATACATTTGTATGAGAAATATGATAGGAATTAATGTGATTAATATTAATTTGAAGGTCTGTATTTTTCAAAATAAGCTGTGTAAATTATTTTCTTTATTCAAGTGTTTGAATTACTTTCTAGGGCTCTAACTCTTTCTTCACCTGAAGTCCGTTTCCACATGGATAGTGAAACCCATGATCCTATCGATTTACAGACAAAAGAACTCAAGTATGTTTTTTAAAATATTTTTTTGTTACAGTCAATTATTTTGTTACAAGTGTCCCTTTCATAGTTGGAGTCACCATTTTCTAATGGAGCTTTGGAATAGCCAAAGCAAAATTAGAGATGCCTAAGTCTGCTTATGATCAAAGCTGCATTCTAAAATCACAATAAACTGTGTTCTAAAATCTGCAGTGCTGCACATTGATGTTGACAGCATGAGCCCTAAGAAATGGTGACATAGCTCTTGATAGCCAGCTTCCAAAAGTATCTTCTAACCATGGCTTCAAGATGAATTGTTCCCCCTACTGGTACTTACAAACCAGGAGTTTGAGAAGAGAGTTTTGCTACTGAGAATGTTGAGAAACTAGCAGCAGCTTTTGTGGGCTGTGCTTGACTTTTATTTAAGTTGGTCTGAGCTTGAAAGCTGATTAGATTGTATGCATACCTGATGTGATTAGAAATCAGACTTTCAGGATATGTGTTGCATTTTACTAAAACCTTGAGATCCACCAGCTGGGACCCAGTATCTTGGGTGCCTTTGAGCCTTGCACTCAGTTTAGGGATTTGTTTACAGTATCAGAACTGAGCTAATTGCTCGTAGCATTGATCCTACCACAGTCAAGTAGGAATAAGTCCTGAATCAATCAGAAATTGTCTGTAGGATGTGTGTGTGTGTGTGTATCTCTTACGGGCTTTCAGTTGCATGCAAAGAATCACAGAAGTTACCTCTGCTAGCTGACAATGTGATGCTTGCATATTCGGTTGTGCTTTCAATCACTCTCAGCACTTCATTGATTAGCCATGGCGCTTTGCATAACTGCTCTTCTGTTCTCTTAGATGAACAGTAGGATTTTGGCTAGTTTGAGCAGAACAAATAATACCCTGAACAGTGAGCCGGTGGACTAGACTTTCCTCTAGAATCTAGAACAGGGGTCTCCAAACTTTTGACAGTGAGAGCCACACCGGATATTTCCAACATATGGAATGCATGCCCTCCTGTGCGTGCACAGGCTGAAGGAAACGGGCCGGATAAAACAGCAAGGTGAGTTGGATGTGGTGTGCGGGCCATAGTTTGGAGACCCCTGGTCTAGAACGTATATGCATGTGTGTGCAGCCGGGAAGAGTTAACAGGAAGTAGCAGCAGGAGCAAGCAGTATTTGAGGATATTGATATATCATGGACATTGAGAGCCTTGCTTCTAGCAAGTCTTACAAACTAAACCTAGTCTCTGAACTTCAGAGTGCATAAAAGAAGGGGTGCTAAATCTCCAGGATAAGGAGGAATATCACACTTGTATTTCCTAGGTAAAAGTGTATTAATATTCTTGACGAAGATTGCCTGTTTTGAATTCTGCATCTCTATACTGAACAAATATGGCAGTATAAACTATCCCTTTCTCTTTCTTATTAAGTATTATATTCTTATTGACAGAGAAACCAACTCCATGGTTGAAGAGTTCATGTTGCTTGCTAATATTTCAGTGGCACAAAAGATTTACAATGAATTTTCAGAGCATGCCTTGCTGAGAAAGCATCCTGCTCCACCTCCGTCAAATTATGACATCCTTGTGAAGGCAGCGAAGTCTAAGGCAAGTTCTTAGCACTCAGGACCAAAAAAGATAAAGGACTAATATTGATTTGAAATTCACTGGGATCTAGAACATTGCATGTAGAAATCCACATGCATATGTCACACAGCTGAACAGTCCCATTCTGTGCCCTACGGGCCTCCTCTGGAAGGACACTGATGGTAGTACAAAGAGTTGCCTCCCTGTGATGGATATGGAAGCATTGTGTTTGTGTGTGTGTGTGTGGAGAGAGAGAGAGAGCTTCCGTAAATCCTGGCCCTCCTCTTCTGATCCATCTACGTAGGTTCATGAGTACTTTACTTGTGAACAACTATTATATGATATGGCTGTCACTTAAGTGTTCCACTTTTGCTTGGAGTACATATTAGGGGGTACAGATCTGTGAGGAGTTCTAAAATGCATTTTTTTAAAAATGTGAGCTTGATTGTGTCACTATTAAATTCTAGTCATCCTCTGAGGAGTTGAAGGTTTTATTTATTTTATATGCCGCCTACACTACCCAAAGGTCTCTGGGCGGCTTACAACAATTTAAATACAATAAAACAATTAAAATACAATTATTAATACAGTACTCTAAAGTTGCCATCAGGACCCGCAGTTGATAGTATTTCAATCAAAAATTTTGCAACTTAAGATTCCTGAATTTTCTCGAATGCTTTCATGGCCGGGATCCGATGGTTGTTGTAGGTTTTTCAGGATGTTTGGCCGTGTTCTGGAGGTTTTTCTTCCTAATGTTTCGCCAGTATCTGTGGCCGGCATCTTCAGAGGACAGGAGTTAGAACTCTGTCTGTGTTCTGTTCTAACTCCTGTCCTCTGAAGATGCCGGCCACAGAGACTGGCGAAACGTTACGAAGAGAAACCTCCAGAACATGGCCAAACATCCTGAAAAACCTACAACAACCATTCCTGAATTTTGTCAACAGTCTGTTCGGTAATGTTTAAACTACAGAAAATTGTTTTCAGTATTGAAAGTGGCATCTTGTTTCTCCTCAACAGGGTTTGGAAATCAAGACTGACTCGGCCAAAGCTCTGGCTGATTCACTAGATTGTGCAGAATCTCCTTCTTTTCCATACTTAAACACACTGTTGCGTATCTTGGCTACTCGTTGCATGATGCAGGCTGTTTATTTTTGTTCTGGAATGGACAATGATTTTCATCACTATGGTTTAGCCTCACCTATTTATACACACTTTACATCACCAATCAGAAGGTACTGCTAATGGTATTTTCAAAGTGGGAAGAAAGGTAGTGTGACTACTGCCATGTTCCACCAGATTCCACTAGGACTGGTGACTCTTTTGGCAGTCTCAGATTCTGAACTTCTATTAAATGTGCAGATGTCACAGATTTGTGTACCATTTGTTTACCTGATATATTTTACGTGTACTTTGGGTCTATCTTGGAGGATTTTGGATAATTTAAACCCTATTTAGGTATTCTAGCCTGAATCTGGGCAGGGCTTGAAGTATGGTGGGTTTGGGGTTATGCATCTAAGCTATTTCCCACCATACTGGTGGTAAGCATTAAGATAAAAATGGGTATGTGCAAGCAAAGAGCTGAAAACAAATACTGTTATCACTAGGATGAAGCCTCAGAAAATACTGTTCAGAGATCAGGACAGTTGTTCCGCAAAGCCATTGGATTCTGAATGGAAATGCCACCAGATACACATCTGGAAGAAAAGTTTTGCAGTGTTGTCATGTTGTTGCATGGCTGATACCTCACTGCAACATGCATCATTAGAGACTTTAGGCACTGGGATATGAAGGGAAAAGGAACGGCTATCAGAAGAAAAGTGCCTTTGGCAACCTAGATAAAAAGAGTGGCATGCTGGCGTCATCTTTCGTAAATCTATCTGAACATGTAATATGGGTTTAGGGTACCTGGAACCAATTGGGGTGGGGTTTTGTTTCTCAGGGATGATTGTTCTCTTTCTTTCCAGATATGCTGATATTATAGTGCATCGATTACTGGCCGTGGCTGTTGGAGCAGATTGTACTTATCCTGATCTCACAGATAAACATAAATTGGCAGAATTGTGTAAGAATCTCAACTACAGGCATAAAATGGCTCAGTATGCTCAGAGAGCTTCTGTTACCTTCCACACTCAGGTGAATGGTTGTCTCTTTTTTTATTTATTTATTTATTTATTTTTGTGGTACCAAGTATTTGAGAATTGAAGACTGTTGGAATAGTGACAAATTCATTATTATGACATATTTAGCATCTTAATATTGAAATGTGCAGGTTTTAAGTGGTTTTATATTGTCAATTGCCTAGCAGTGCTTCATTTGCCAAAAGAGCAGGATATAAATGAAGGGTTTGAAAAAAGAGGAAACATGTATATTCTTTTATTTGGAAAACTTACAACAGCTAAGCCAGGGCTCTTACTGGTTTGTCATTCAGATGTTGATCTGGGTCACACCTGCTTATCTTCAACAATTGGCAGCCCTCAGATTCTCCCAGATCAGCTCCTTGAAGCATTTTACTGTCTTGTTCTGAAGGAGTATTGGGTGGCTTGTATGTATTTGCTTACTCATTGAATCTATAAGTTTGACAAACCAAGAAATCTGTCATCCAGGACAATTTAAGTGTTCATCTCTTGATTCCAGCAGGAGAGCACATTAACTGAAATATTGTACAATTTGAACTAGAATGTTCATAGCTTTGATTTGTTTGCACTGTAGATTTTTCCATACCATTAGTGCTATTCTCTCACCAGCCAAAAAAAGAAAAGATGATAGGTGCACTCTCTCACTCTTGCAGCCTCACCCCTCTCAGTATAAATGACACCAAGGAAAATGCCATTTGAGAATTTTATTATGATTCAGTGTAAAATAAGGATTTGATTAAGCCACCCAAAGCTTTTGAAACAGTAGGTTAGTAAAAACTAGATAAAATAGTTTGTTACTTTGATCTTACAATATATTTACTGTTTTAGGGAGAAGTCTCATAATTTATTGGTGACAATGTGAATAAGGAAATATTTCTCCTTCTAGGAATTCAGTGAAGATAATTTTTTATACTTTCAGTATTTAATATTAATTTACTTTTGTTTCCTAGTTGTTTTTCAAAAATAAAGGTGTAGTGAATGAAGAGGCATATATTCTCTTTGTAAGGAAGAATGCAATTGTGGTACTAATTCCCAAGTACGGGTTGGAGGGTACTGTATTTTTTGAAGAAAAAGATAAGCCCAAACCAGCACTGGTATACAATGATGAGGTAAAAATCTATTTATTTTTGGATTACATATTTGTTGTTTGGAAATCATACTAATTCTAGGGCCATCTTTACAAAATTTAACTCAACAACCTTCGTTGTTTTAATTTTGTTATACGTATATATATTTCAACTTGCTCCAGTGTGAAAGTGAAATGAAACAGTGGGTGAAAGCAACTCCTTTAGTCATGCTTTGGGAAGAATTCTCTTACCATTTTGCATGTCAGATTCTCCAAATTTAGAATATTTTGTAATATTAGCATGAGCTTGACAGAAACAGATTTGAGGGGTACGTGTGTGTGTGTTCACATTATGTGGGTGTACATGTGTATTCTCATTTAAACAGCTCTTACAGGTTCTGTCCGTCTGAAGAACCTGTAAATTTACTTTGGTGGAGATGCAGTAGATGTGTATTTGTATCTTTTGATGGAAGCCCACATTTCTGTTTAACAAAAGTGACTTACTTGCAGCCATTGTGTTTTCTTCAGTGTTTGGTGTGCTTTCCTTTTTCCTGTATGTCATAACTGAGATTGATAGATTTTTTTGTGTATTTTTACTGAAATCTACCATAAATTTTGAAAACAGACATGTGGGAATTAACCTGTGCTACTTAAATTAAGGAAAAAATGTTCCTTTTGTAGATTCCCTCACTTACTGTTCAAGGCACAACCTTCCATGTATTTGACAAAGTTACTGTGAACATTATGTTAGATGCTTCCAATATCCAACACCAGAAAATCCGTATGGCGCTAGTAGAGCCAAAGGTAGGTAGCTGACAGTTGTTTCAAAGTAATATGGTAGTATGATTCAAACAGGAATGCTTGTCCATTAACTTACAGATTTTTAAATGTTTCAAAATGGTTTGTAATATTGGTTTTTAACAATATATGTTTAATTGTTTAGTATGATATTTATATGGTATTTTAAAACTTGTTTGTTTTATCATTTTAGTTGTTGTGAGCCACCTTAGGTCCCCTATGGGCGAGAAATGCAGTATATAAATATGCCAGGACCCCAGTATCTGTGGGATCAGTATCTGCGATTTCACTTATCCACAGTCTGAAAATATTAAAAATAGTAAAAAGAAAAAAAGAATACATAACATGGTCTCTGGTGCACTCTAGTGGCCAGTTGTAATGCACGTGAAACCATTTTTTTTCCTTTTACCATGCTATATATACCAATATAAACACACAAACACACACTTTGCTATTATCCATGGCTTTCAGTATCCGTGGTGGGGCTTGGAACCATTTCCCAGTGGATGTGGGCTTCCTACTGTAATATGTTGCTTTAAAGTAGTTCTTAAAGCAGCATTTAGAATGTGATTGTTGGTCCTTGAACATTATTTTCTAAATGTGATGTGCATACTCATTCTAAGATGAAGAACAGTTGATGTTTACAGGAGACAGAAAGGAGTCTTGAGTAGTTTTAATTTTTGTGGAGTAGCGTTATGAAAGTTCAGAGGTGAATTATTTTAATATAATTCTGAAAATACTGATGTTTTGTAGATTGAGGAGTTCTGAAAAAAAGATGCAGTCATACTATCTGTCAATATGGGAAGAATTCAATCCTGTATGGAAAAACTGCCTGTAACCCAAGTTTTGTACAACCTTAAGTACTTGACAACCTGATGTGGTGCACATTACCTATGGCTGCAAGACCTCTGGATATTCAGTACAAATGTCTGTAAAGAGACCTTCTCTAAAGTTTGCAGTGATTAGGTAGATAATGGGGATGGGGAAGGAGCTATGCGGTGGAGATGACACTCCAGCAATGCTGGAAAACTCAGTGTTTTGTGTATTGAGGCAGCCCTGCATTTGAGTGCACACAGAAGGCTTAGAGCCTGGGTGGGGAGTGTAGAATTCTTCAGATGTCATAGGAATGCAGCTCCCATCCTCCCTGACTATCATAGGAGGGCAACTGGGAGCAGCGGTCAGTCCCACCATTTCTGGAGAGCCGCCCATCGCCCATCCTTGTTTCAGTGTGTAAGGGAACACTTGGAACTGGATCTGGGTATTCATGTAAAGAATTATTCATGATCAAGAAGCATAAGTGATCCCATTGTAAGCTTTCGAGAATTTAAAGGATCTCATAGCACACACACACACCCTTCTTGTGGCTTCTCAGAAGACTCCTGTTTTTGTGATTTTGAAGTTGTATATGTTAAAGATGGTTGACAAAATGATCATAACAAAAAAGAACAGCACCCTTACAAGCTCACTTTTTAACAGGTTGCAAGTAACATTTTTCTTTCTCTGCCAGATTCTAGACAGTAGTGTTCCAAGACAGTCCATGCAACTGAGCAGTAACAGTGAACCAGAGAAAAAGAAGAAGAAGCTGTGAGAATAGTTTCATTTTATAAACAAATAAGTTCAGATATGAAATAAATTATGTTTCAGACAAATTATGTTTTATACAATTTTAGCGAATTGTTTTATGTGGCTTATAGCTCTTTAAATATTTTGTATTCTAGTTACAATATAATTTTTCAATATTTTTCATGTGTAGTATTAATCTAAAATTGTATTTAAACTCTGATATTTAGAACATTTGATGTGTAATCCAGTAATCTTCAGTTTGCAGAACTGGGACTAAATCCAGTTGTCTATCCCATTGAATCAATGGTAGTGACGGGGCCTTAAAGTGCCATACATTCAACCTTTCTATTTGAACTGGGACTGATGATTAGATGTGACCCTTGAGATCTATTGCTAACTCCAACTCTGTCACTTGAAATCCATTTTTTAAACTGTCTTTTTGGAGCTTTGGGCACATCGTAATTGCAAGGAAGCGCTTGTGGGCATCGCTATAAATGGGACACAAGGCAGACATGTAGTCACATATTGCCAGGAAAATACCTGTTCAATAAATAAAAACTTATCTCCTTGACTGCATTGTACTTGCACAAAATTCTCCCTTCTCCAATAAATATTGCAATATTAAACTTGTATTGGCGTCTGAAGACTACGTAGCAGGAATTGGAAAGGCCAAAGTTTTGTGATTTTTACATAGAATGGCAGCAAAACCACCACCAGAATCATGAAACACTTGCTTTTGTGGATGCAAAAATGAGTTATGATTGGATACTGACTGTGGCGTTCACCCTTGTGGCACCTGCGTGTTGTGCCCTCACAAAGGCTCCCGTTGCGTTTTCCTCTCGCTGCCACCAGTGGGTTACCTCAATCCACAATATAAATGACGTTTGTCAGGACACTTGTCTTGTGAACACAAACAGAACTTATTTATTGAAGTGAAGCAGATTTAATAATAACAGAAGTTCTTCAGATGAACATTGTACACAAGCAAATCATTAACAGTTCTCTCAGTACATACTTTTCTCTTGCAATATCATTACCACCTTCTCTACCTATTTTCTTAACCAGCTTTATCTCTCAGTATCTGTTCTCTCTCTCTGACTAACCAGCCCTTATCTCTATCTGGATCTCATCCCTATCTCTATCTGACTCCTCCTTCTCCTGCCAAACCTTCATATAGCTGCTGACTCCGCCTCTCCAATCCTCTCATAGGCTCATGCAAATTAGCTCATGACTATGAATGGCATGAGTGACGTGGGGTGATCGTCACATTCCTCCCACCTAAGAAAAGTTTGTTTCATGGGGGAAACCTTACAATTTACCCTTATGAACAACGGAACATACAGGGAACATTACATCCAAAACACCATCATAATAATATGCTTACCAGTTATGTTCTCAATCATATACCATATTTTACCACATTACACATTACATTTACCATATACAGTACTTATACATACCTTATACTAGTTTTCTCTCTATTACTATGTTTACCAGATCAAACATTACTTTAAACATTTAAAACAATCAATACAATTATAAACATTTGCATTACAGTACTCACATTAATACAAATCACATTACCTTTACATTTATACCATTACTCACCATTATTTACCATTATTTCCCATCATTCTCCACCTCTCAGTTCATCCCCATCCAAACTTGGCATTTTAATCATTTTTCATAACTATACACAAACAAAACATTTAATACCACATTACAAACTTTGTTTATCCACCTGGCCTTCGAGGCAAAGTATCAGCCTCCATGCTCTGAGTCCCTTTTACGCTGTGGATTACAAAGTCAAAGTCTTGCAGGTTCCGTGTCCATCTTGCAAGCTTACTGTTAGTGGATTTCACAGTTTGTAGCCACACCAGATGGAAAGCGTCGGTGCAAAGGATGAACCTCCTTCCCCTAGCGTAGGGTTTCAGTCTTTGCAGCGTCCATACAAATGATAGGCACGCCCTCATGTTGGCAGACAAATGTCTCTCACCAGGTCGGAATCTCCTGCTGATCAGAGTCACTGGATGTCGATTCCCTCTGTGGTCCGTTCGGCACAGCACGGCTCCCAGACTCACACTCGACACATCAATGTATACAATGAACTCCCGGTTGTAGTCCAGCACAACAAAGGCAGATCTTGAAGTCGACTGGCAGTCATTGGGCACTGAAGTCCACTGGATGTCATCCACTTGCCGTTTCCGGGTGAAGCCTGCTTTCTTTCTGGCTCGTGGCTTCACTTTTTCAGCTGGGGAAAGGGTAGGCAGTTCCTTCTCTTCCTCCAGAACATCTACGGATGTGTCCTTCTTTGAGATCTTATGGCTTACGCCTTCCTCCTCACCAACAAATTCACCCACAGGTACATCTGGTGCGAAGTTCTCCATATGTGGGGGACCACTATCATGGGTCACCTCCAAATTCTCAGGTGAGTTTCTTTTAGGTGCCATCTCTAACACTTGGCTTATGTCAGATATATTGAGCTTTTCATCTGATTCTATTTCTTTATTCATTGATATGTTAGGTAGGGGTTTGCCTTGCAAGGTTATAAGGCCTTTTGCAGCTGCAGAGCTACTAGACTCTCTAGCCCTCCGGTGATGCTGCAACAAATCTATAGGTTCTGACCCTGCCAAAAGCAATTTACTCCCCTCTATGGTTCTCAGCCTCACCACTTTGTCCTCAGGACAGAATGCTCTTTCCTGGGCCTCATACAAGCCTTTCTCCTTTCCAGGAGTACCTCCCAAGCTTGGCTCTGTTACTTCTATGGCCTCCTCCCTATATTTTACAGGGACAATTAATTGTTTGTGATGTCCATCTTCACTCCTATGAGGTTTTGATAAAACCTCTCTATAAGGTTTTTATCACCTATAAACCTCTCTGGGTGTTCAGGTGTCAGTGGAATGGGACTCTCATTAGCTTTTGTAATACAATCATTTGAAGTACTATCTTCCTTCTGCTCATCAATACAGGAAGTATTATTAGGATCCTCCAATATGACCACCTCAGCCATTTCTGCTATCTCAGGGTTTTCCTCTGAACTGGGACATCGTTCAGGATTTTCAGGGGTCAGTGGAATTTCCTTAACTTGTGCAAAGCATTCACTTAAGGTACGATCTTCCTTTTGTTCTTCTTGTATGAAAGATGGATTATTAGGGTTTCTCATAGTAACCAGATCAGCTGTTTCTCTCCCTTCTCTTATTTCAGGAAGATTTCCATCATTTTCCTCAGTGGCTTCAATTTGCCTTCCCTGAGAGCGAGTTGTCACAAAAACACTCTGCACATGCTCAGCTAAATCCAGGCCTATTAAACATGGGGCAGGAATCTGATCAGATATGGCCACCTTCCAAATTCCTGACCATCCTTTATATCTCATTGGTATTTTTGCCATGGGCAACACCACTGTTTCAGGACCAATCCCTTTAATAGAAATATTTTCATGGTCTAACACATTTTTCTTAGGGACTGTATTAGGGTGACATACTGTAACCTGTGAACAAGAATCTTTTAGTGCTAGATACTTATTATTATCAAGATAAATAGCATCTCCTGAGCTGCGTAGAAGAAGATTCTGATCACTTTCTATCAGAAAGCACTGGACAACCCTGGCCTCAGGAAGACCTTGGCTCTCTGACCCTTCTGTTACTTGCGTTGCTACGGCAACAGCTTCAACTGCTGCATTCTTAGCTGTTCCATGATGTTGTACACAAAACACCTTCTTAGGGGGACTAGAATCTCCACCTTTATGCTGATTACAATCCTTAGTCTTTTGAGTCTCACACTGAGCCCAAAAATGACCTTTCTCCCCACACGTATAACACCGTTTACTGGCCTTGGGTTTGAAACAAAGGGCCTTATTAACTTTTCCCTCAGGACTATTAGGTTTCAGATGTCTGTGCTCTGGAGATGAGGGTCTGTCTCCAAAATGGCTTCCAGTAGCTTTGGTACTTCTGAGGTAATCTCTACTGGGTGGAGCCTCTCTTCTCCTGTCATCCCACACTTTTCTACCAATTTTTACCTCAGAAAACTTGGGGTCTCTTATCTCACTGATGCAATCTGCATTTTCACCTGCTTCTAATAAATTTTTAGGATTTTTGTCTTTAACTAAATAACACAATTCCCCAGGCAAAATAGAATAAAATTGTTCCAACCCAACCACATTTTTCATCTGCTCTAGAGAAGTGATATTTTCACGTTCCATCCATTTGTCCAAAAAATTGAATCAATTTAGCCCCTAACAGAGAATAAGATTCTTTAGGCTTTTTGGTAAGGGAACGAAATTTTCTCCTCAGGTGTTCTGCATTTATGCCAGATCTTGAATATACCATTTTTCTATAGGCCTCAAAATCTGTAGCCTGCTCCAGAGGCATCTGAGAATACAGCTCAGCTAAATCTCCACTTATTTGTGATCTCAAAACTATCATCCTTTCATCATCCTTAATTTCAAAGTCCCAGCACACTCTCTCAAATGATATCAGGAAAGATTCAGGGCAATCTCCTTTCCTATATTGGGGAAATTTCTTTAGATCGATCTTTGAGAGATTTCCCTCACTAGTGCTGTTATTATTGTTGTTATTTTGAGAAGCTAATTCTAATTGTTTCATCTGTATTTGAAATTCCATTTCTCTTTGTCTTAATTCTATTTGTCTGGCCTCCTGCTCAGCCCTGAGCTGTAGTTCCTGAGCTCTCTCTTCAGCCCTGGCTCGAATTTCTAGTTCCTTGAGCCCTAGCTCCTTAGCTTTCTCTTCAGCTCTGGCTTTTTCTCAAATTTCTAATTCCTTGAGCTGTAACAGTTCCTGAGCTTTCTCTTCAGCTCTGAGTCTATACTCCTGCTCTAGTTTCCATTTCTCCAGATCTAGGGAGCTTTGAATAATTTCCCTCTCTGAGGCACCCTCATGAGTCTCCTCCTGTTCCACTGGAGCTAGAGGGTCTCCATTTCCCTCCACTTCCTGAGGTAAATTTTGTGCCTCTTGAGGATCAATTTCCTTCATTACTGGCTTTTTAGTTCTTTTGGGTGGCATAAGTATGTAATTCCTTGATAAAAGGAGCTGGTTTCTATTGCTGAGTTAGTCAGGCCTCTTTTTAAAAACACTTTTACTGCTGTTTTCCTTTCCTGGTATTTTTCTGGGGTATTATGTAGCTCTCAATCGGCAGCTAAAGATGGCTACACTTTATCTGGCCTCACACCAGCCACAATGTTTCTTGGTCTGAGACAACCTTCTTGCCTCCAGACACAAAACAAATTCTATTTTCAAGCCTCTGCTTATTATTTTCCTATCACCTCAGATCTGCTCTGACCCTGGCTTCCACTTTTTATCCACCAGCGCTCCCTTCTCTCAGAGCCTTGGATTTTAAGCTCGCCACTGGATCTCTCAAATCCTGAGGTAAATAAACAGGAATTTTCCCTTAGAGTCGTTCCCTATCTTTAGTCCCCCCAGATCTGGGATCAGAAGCCCCGCCACTAAGCTTTTCCACAAAAGCTCTAGCAGGTCACCTACTTCTTCACCACAGACCTCTGACTAAAAAGGTACCCACGATTCAAAAAAATTCACTTTCAAGCTCTGGTTTTACTGGATTGTTTTGTATCCCGCCGCTGGACACCAATTGTGGCGTTCACCCTTGTGGCACCTGCGTGTTGTGCCCTCACAAAGACTCCCGTTGCGTTTTCCTCTCACTGCCACCAGTGGGTTACCTCAATCCACAATATAAATGACATTTGTCAGGACACTTGTCTTGTGAACACAAACAGAACTTATTTATTGAAGTGAAGCAGATTTAATAATAACAGAAGTTCTTCAGATGAACATTGTACACAAGCAAATCATTAATGGTTCTCTCAGTACATACTTTTCTCTTGCAATATCATTACCACCTTCTCTACCTATTTTCTTAACCAGCTTTATCTCTCATTATCTGTTCTCTCGCTCTCTCTGACTAACCAGCCCTTATCTCTTATCTGGATCTCATCCCTATCTCTATCTCTATCTGACTCCTCCTTCTCCTGCCAAACCTTCATATAGCTGCTGACTCCGCCTCTCCAATCCTCTCATAGGCTCATGCAAATTAGCTCATGACTATGAATGGCATGAGTGACGTGGGGTGATCGTCACACTGACTATTTTGGAGGACAGGTAAAAAGCATGTTTAAAAAAAATATGAGGATCTATGTTCTGACCCCATTTTTTTAATGCTATGAAGGCACAAGAAACCAGAGGATCTTGCTGTGGTTTGATCTGCTTAGATAAACATGTGCCATTTTGGTGGCTTCTCTTGTGCAAAATCAAAGAAAGGGCAAAAGGAGCTTGTTTTATTTATTTTTGCCTCCTCCCACTTCTTCATTCTGGCTGCTCTGTTCTCTTCATAATTTCATTCCACTTCTCTCCCCAAGAGTTTCCAATAGGCAGCAATTGTAGCCTTGTCTTTCAAATCTGATATTGCTTCCTTCTTACCTTTGAAGAAGGAAAATCATCCAGTTTTGTGATGGAGTAGAGAGCGTAGCAGATTTACTTTTTCTTGGAAAGAACAGTCCCCATGTTGGGGTCATCAGATAAAAATATTAGGTTTTTGTTTTGTGTTATATGTATAATATAAATTTTATTGCTGTGCACTGATAGAGCATCTAAATGATTGGTGGGTGTTCAGGCTGCTAGTAATGATTAGGTAAGCTCTAATAATCAAGGAATGGTGATCTCGGACAAGGTCAGTTGCAGGTTTTATGCTTTGGCCTACAAATGGACAGCTCAAATCATACATGAAGCAGTAAAAGAATAATATTTTCTCCACATAGAACTATATCACAGAGGAAGCTGGGCGAGAACAACAAAATCTGGAATGTATTTGTTTTCTACAGTGATAACACACTAGAAAAGTATTTGAAAGGTAACAGGGCAATAAATTCAAAGAACCTAATTTTGACTTGGTACCCAGTATGGTGTAGTGAACAGAGTAATGGACCAGGACTTGGGAGACCTGGGTTTGATTTTCCAGCTCTGCCATGGAAACTCACTGGGGGTGGAATTGGTAAAACCACTCTTTAAATGCATACTTCACATTCCTTGAAAACTCTGTTAGGATTGCTCTAAGTTGGTTCTTACTTGATGGCACATGACAGATTTGACTAGGAAATAAGTTTTAGGATCAGTCATTTTGGACTTCAGTATTGCTGAGCTGGATTACTGTAATACAGGAGTGGGTGAACTCCGAGCAACCAGGGGCTAATTTTGTGCTGCAGTCTGAACCTCCTGTCAAAATGGTTTTTTTCCTTTCATTTTTTTCAGAACTTGAAGTGACAATTCACCCCATCATAATGTGCTGTATGTAGGGCTGCAATCACTTGCAAGTGTCAGAATTGTATTCCATGCTCTGAAGGAGTTGTACTAGCCATCTATTTGCTTCTGAGAGATGGTGCTTAGTTTTAAAGCCATAAACAGCATAGGGCTCACCTGTCTGAAGGCACACCACTTCCTATCACTGCAGTGCAAATGTCTTAAGATGACTAGAAGCTCTTATCCAATTATTTCTGTACTATGTTATTTAAAACCTTACGAGTTGTCACCAACACTTCGAATTGTGCCCAGAAATTAATGGGTAACTAGTACATAAAATACAAGCCCATGAATACACAGACCCTAACGTTCTTGCTGTGCTTTTTCCAAAGTAGCCTTGGTTATGGTGCTGTATTGATTGTTATATTTTGGATAGTAGGTTTAATCATGCCATTGTAAATCTTGAAAAAGGGCTTTTAATAAATGACACTGAAATGAACTAAAATCCCAGATAGAACTGAAATAGAGCATGTTCTTAGTGATAGTATCTAAATAATGTTGGCCTGTTGCCCCCTCAATGACATGGCCTATAATTTCCATAGTCTTATCACTGGCCATGCTGATAGGGGATTCTCAGAGGTGTTGCTCAAGGTCCTACAGAGGAAAACCATGTACTAGTTAAGTTCTGTTATCTTCTCCAATTACTTAAGTGGTAGCAGATTTGTTCTCGTCCCTAGGCATGCAGTTAGAAATTATTGGATTCCCTTCTCTCAGTCTAGAACTAATTATTTACCAATGTGGTATTTTCAGTTACTTTTACCCAATAAAAGAGTATCAGTTGAAATGAAGGAATGGAGCCATGCTGAATGGCCGATAAAAAGATCTGCCCACAGCCTTTGTGCTTTAAAAGCATCAAGAACCAACTTACCTGAAATCTTCAGAAGGCTAACTAAACAACTTATAAACCATTATCTCACCATGATCTATGATAATCTCTTAATGAATCATAGTATGAACAACTTTCAGCCTAGATGTGAGAAGTCTTTATTTTATTGATCTACAGTCGTTCCAATATTTTTTAAAAATATAATTTGTGATCAAAATATGTAAAGGATTATTTTACAATATGTGTTCACTGGTGTATGATGCTGTTCACGGTTCTGTGTAAGTTGTAAACAGGAGGTCCTAAGAAAGTTTACATTTCTGTATATGTAATAAAATTGTTTTTTATAAAGAAAAGCAAAATTTCATTATTAAAATCACAATGCACTGTATCCTTCGCATAATCTTCTATCAAGATATTGGAAAGATGCATTTGTTGTTTGTCTGCAAGTAGAACTTATTTTCATGGAAAATACATTGAGCAGATTGCTGCGATGAGTTCTGTTTATGTGTCATTGCACAATTTTGTAAACTTGTCATGCCCAAAAATGCACCAGAAGGGAAGCTGTTTGTGCAGGCAGTATGGCAGCAGCATTTCTATGTGGGAACTATCAGGGATCATGTCTTTTGGCAGCTCTGCATGCTCCCTAATTACTGGCAGAACTGCTATTGCATACTACTATTTGGTCTTTCAGTAAACTTCTCAGGTGAGTTGTTTCCACAGGCTATTTACTTAACAGTGATTCTTCTGATAATGGAAAAGAGTTGTGTCAGCCTTCACATGTTTCTCAAGAACGCTGAGAAATATCTCCATACATTCATACAATAGCATAAGCATGCCACAGTTGCATCATTTGGTCAAAGGCATCTCGAGAAGATGGCTGCTGGGGTCATTTTCAGTCCATTGTCTAGGAATGCTTTTTCCAGGCTTAAAAGAGAGAAACAAACACAACTCAAAATTGCACTTAATTATTAACAAGCGAAATTGATCTGCTGTTTGTAAAATTCAAGCAATCCTTTTCACTAAGTGTATCAGATCAATTTCTGGGAAACTGCTTGTAACCAAATAGCCCCCTTTTCATGCCTGAAACAACGTAAGGAGGGAAGGAATGTGGATGAACTAGGGGGGACCTATTTCTTGAAATGGAATTGGACCAAATTATAATAATTCAATCAATATTTTTTCATTGTTATTAACCCACACACAGTACAATGGGACATTGTAGACCCTCAATGTCAATTTTGTCTTGCAGAACATACACAGACTTGTAGTGTAAAGAGCATTGTCACTTGCAAACTATAAACAATGTCCTCAAATTTCAAATATTTTTCCATATAGACAAACATGTCACAACAAGTGTGTGGTTTGCCACTGGAGTACTTCTCCAGGCAGTCTAACTGATTTGGACAAACAATGCCCCATACCATCTTTTGAGGAAACCAAGCAGCAGCACAGCAGAAGTGACTTGCTCTGGCTGTCAGCAGGTAGTCCACAGGGCAAACTGAAATTTCTTCTGAGGGACAGTGTATTATACTTGTGAGTGGGTTTACTCTTCCTGTCTGAAACCCACCCCCTTTTAAAATGAGCTTCTGGAGACAGTTCCCACTTAAACTCAAAAGTGTTTATTAACAGGTTAGGTAACTTGTTACAATTGGGTGGGAAAGAAGAGGACAGTGAACTCATAAATGTACATCAACAGTCAAATTAAGAAAATAGAACTCAAACAAGAATGCAACAAGAGCCACCTGAGAATTTTATTAACCTATTAACCATAGAAAATCATTTTTATTCAAATGTGCTTTTAAAGGAAAGACTTATCCCCTGCTTTTTAATCAATGAATCCTGAAGACAGCTTACAATAGGTTTTATTTTATTTCCTGTTCCTTTCCCCCACTCTGTTTCTCAGTGCACGTTTTCTTCTCTGTGACACTTCAGGTTTCTTTGATTCCACAAAGTAAATACAGGGAAGGGAAATAACAGAGGACTGCAGCAGTACTAAGTTTACTCCACACGTAATTATACTAACTTTTGAGCTGATACATTAGGATTTGACTGCTAGTCTACTCTCTGACATACAATTCACCTCAGAGAGAGGCCCTACATACATGTTTGCAGCTATTAAAGCTCAAAACTGCTCAAAATTATGATTTTGCACATACCCTTAACAATCTTACCTTTGCTTTAAAAACATGGAATTTGCTCTGAGGCTCATGATGGCGTGAATCATTTTCTTTGCAACTGGTCTCAGCTCCAACAGTGTCCATAAGGCTACTGATACAAGTTTGGGTGTTGTAACCACTATCAACCTAGCAAAAAGATAGGATGGAGTATGAGAAAAGATGCTACAGGTTATGCAGGAGGCAAAAAAGCAGCAGACCCCCAACTAGCTGCAAGAAGTGGGAGAAACAGTAGCAGATAAGAAACCCAGCAAAATATAATATAGTACTTACAATAAAAGTATAGTACTTTGTTATAAAACAAATACAATACAAATCAAATGCAAGACAATAAAAATCCCTTCCCCTCCTTGGATGGCCAAAGACAATGTAGACACCTGTGGCCCAAAACAAGATCATGAATTAAAAATTCAAGAGAGGAAAAACCTGTTTTTGCCTCAATGACATGAGCTGTAGCAAAACCTCTTTAACACATGATGTGTTCCAGACCAAAGAGAAACAAGTCTCCTCTCCTTTCCCTCACATTCAGTGAAACAAACAAAAATCAGAGAATCACTGACAAAAGGCACAGCTACATGTTTTGTTCCTATGGTAACCAATGTGTTTTCAAACCAGATCCAGCTTTTAGACAAATATTGTCGTTGTGGCAAAGGGAAAGAAGGAATAGCAGGGCCCACCACATAGTTTCAGCTGCAAGACCTTTTGCTGTTTTGTCCCGCTTCTTCCGAAGTTAGCCTTACTACATAACTTAAAGTACTGATCCCTGAGTTTGCTTGTTCCCCTTCCCATTTCCTTGTGTGCCATCTGTTTTAGACAGATGATTCCCTGAGCAGGAGTTGCTTTCTATTTAATCTGGGTACAAGACTCTTTTATGAAGTCATTTGCTAGTCACTAAAATGTAGTGATTAGCAAATGAGCCCTCACCTCACTATCGCAAGAAAAGCTTGAAGCAAACACACAAAGATACTGTATATATAATCTTTGACAAGATACAGTACAGTGGTGCCTCGCTAGACGATTGCCTCACAGGACGAGGAATCCGCTAGACGATTAGTTTTTGCGATCGCTAATGCGCTTCGCAAAACGATGTTTCCCTATGGGCGATTTTCGCTAGACGACGACTTTTCCCCATTGGAATGCATTGACTAGTGGTCAATAGCTGTCAGTGCATTCCAACGGGGACCCGCGCTCGCTAGACGATGTTTCCCTATGGACGATTTTCGCTAGACGACGACTTTTCCGTTGGAACGCATTGAAGAGATTTCAATGCATTCCAATGGGGAAACGTGCTTCGCTAGACGATGTTTTCGCAAGACAGCGATTTTCGCGGAACGGATTAACATCGTCTAGCGAGGCACCACTGTATATTAAAAATAATTGGATTGTAACAACTCTCAAAGGAAAGGAAAGATTTCTTTGCCCCATGGAACTCACCACTGTATTTCCAAAAACAGCCAGTCAGATGCCTCCAATAAGTTCAGGAGCAGAGCATGGAAGTAAAGCCTGTTCCATCTGGAGTTTTCAGAGGAATATATTTCCTCTGGACACAGGGTTTCCCTGTAGGTTCATCATGGAAAATAGCCATAGGGAAGACCTGAAGTGATTCCTCAGTTACGAGGGGGGCTTTGCCACATCATCATGGATTTGAATTCAGCTTTAGGCATAGGAAACAAGAATAGCAAAAAGAAACTTCCCCACCTCCTTACCTTTGCATAGGAGGCACGCTCCAACCCTCCAAAAATAGTACACAAGAGCACGGGGAACCGTACTAAGCTAAGTCAGGCCAGATATTATACATTTCTATAAATCAGGTGAAAGGTGAGAATTCTGAGCCAAAACACCTCAACCAAATCAGGCAAACTACTTCTGTTACAAGGCTTGAAGCAAGGCATGAAATATGGAGCCACCAACCTTACCTGAAGGCTGCTGCTTTCACAGGGACTTGCACTGCTTTCGGCTAGAGGAGACATGCAGATGCAAGAACCTTCAAAGTTAAAGCCAGCCACTGTCATGCCACTATCTCCAGCTGAACCCTTTACTGAGTTCTCATCCAACATCTCTTCTGAATCAACCATATCCACCGTATGGTTTTCCTTGAAACTACCAAGCTCATGGATCAACATCCGCCCCTGCTGGTTGTCTTCAGAGAGATCTGGTGAAATGGACACACGGGCAACCACCAAATGGGTACCATGTGCAAAAGCCTCCCCATTCAGTTGGTGCAGATTGACTTTCTGTGAAGGAATGTCTGCAGACAAAGCATTTGCTTCCTCTTCCTGTTCTTCTTTGGAACTTTCAGGTGTAGAAGGCAAACGAACGAAAGAGGTCTGATACAGGGTGGCTCCTCGGCATGCCACAATTTTCATGGGCGAACCGGTTTTTAAAGGAGAACATTCTGTGTAAGAACTCCTGGTGCCAGCTGGAGCTGGTCGGCATGCATTTGAAACAGAAGGGATTTCTGGAGACCGAAAAATAAATGGTCTTTGTTCTGCATTTGGAAAAAAAAAAGAGAACACAAACAGAGTGAGTCAAACTAACCCAAAGCAGAGAAGTAAAAGTCAGGGGTGGGGGTGGGGAAATGGGACCCATCCCCTAGAAAAAGGTGTGTGCTTTTCAGAATTACCCACTCTTCACATCTGTACTTCAAAGAAGTAGCAAATCCACATACTTCTTTAGACTGCAAAAACCTGAGTCAAACATTTTGGCTTGTAAAACACAAGACAACCCTTACTTCTGATTTCAAGCTTCTTCAGTTATCAGATTTCAAGCTTCTTACGCAATCAGATATAGCCTCCACCAACCCCCACCCTCTCAAAATGGGAGGTGCTTTCTAACTGCCAAGAAGAAGAATCCAACCCTCGGTAAATAAGTCATGGCTCAGCAGCACTGAGTCAAAAAACTAAATAGCACAATAAGTAAAAGCATACCCAACAGTGGTGTCTTTCTTATTTGAATGCCTATTGGAGAGAAAGTTGGAGAGGCAATATTTGCAGGATTTCTCTCTGGAAATGAAGGACTGGATAGGCTGCCCAGACTGTAGGTTCGTGTCCCTCCTTGAATAGGGCTGGAGGACAATTGGCCCTTTCAACAAATGAGAATGTTTACGATTAAGGTTAAACAGTGGCACACCTATGACACATCTAAGTTTACGTAAGTGAATAAAATTAGCCTAAATCCAGCTATTTATCTCAACTTTAGCAGACACATTGAATTGATGGGACTTACATGATGGCTGAAGACCCATTGATTGAATGTGTCCGCTACAACTGGATTTAACAATGGATTTAGTCTAAAGTTAAGTTCACAATTTAGTACTATTCCTAGGTTTAAATCAGATCTCTGACTTCCGCTTACACATAACCTGAAGCTTCAGAAAGGAAGCATAGAAATAACACCATTTCACTTCACAAGTTAAATACAAAGATAACTTGAATGAAAAAGCTAAGCATAAGAACATGGCGGCATTTAACAAAACACAAAGGTACCAACCTTCCTAAACATGTGGGTCTTTCTATGCTATAGGCTTAATGCTGATAGGCTCAATTTCTCCATGTGATGATCTTCTTCAAGGAAGCTCAACCCTCAGGGGCTTGGGCCAAGAGCCCGCCTTGCTCAAGGGAAAGGATGGCAGCCAATACCACTGTTTCCAACATACAGTGAGATAGCAGAGCACAAGCAAAAAAAGAAAAAAAAAGAAAAGGAAATATGTGGTCTTATGGACACAAAAGGTGAGAAATGTCCAGTGTCTTGGAGAAACAAATAAGAAATTCCATTGAAGACCAAGCTGCTCCTTCTGTTGCTCTTTGGTGCGTACCTAATACAACTCCTATCCTTTTCCTGTGCTGTAACTGCCTCCAAGAAACAACTTCAATAAAGTATCTAATTCCAATGCTAGGGAGAAACACAGAGTGACATCCACACTGCCACCATCTATTGGCTCTTAACTCAGGATGAAAAACACCACTAGTAGTCTTCATTTCAGTGATTTGCTAAATTAATCTGTTGGCAATGTTTTATCATCATTGTTCAAAGGTGAAGTAAAATTCAATCTGTTGTTTCTCATTAAGGTAGGGCTGGGGAACCTGTGGCCTTCTAGATGCATTAGAGCTCCCATGAGTTCAAGCCAGTGAGGTCAGAGATTATGGGACTTGTAGTCCAATATCATCTAGAGAGCTACAAGCTCCCCATACATTCATTAAGGGATTTAGTAGTATATTTCATTAAAGCAGTACCCACTCACACAGCTGTTCATTACACATTGGACCAGCAATGACTAGCAGAACTATACAGTGGTGCCTCGCTAGACGATTGCCTCGCAGGACGAGGAAATCGCTAGACGATGCCTTTTTGCGATCGCTACTGCGCTTCGCAAAACGATGTCTCTCTATGGGGAATTTTCGCTAGACGATGAGGTTTCCCCATAGGAATGCGCTGACTAGTGGTGAAAAGCTGTCAGTGCAGCTGTCAGTGCATTCCGACGGGGACCCTCACTCGCTAGATGATGTTTCCCTATGGGAGATTTCGCAAGACGACGAGTTTTCCCTTTGGAACGCATTGAAGAGATTTCAATGCATTCCAATGGGAAACGTGCTTCGCTAGACGATGTTTTCGCTAGACAGCGATCTTCGTGGAACGGATTAACATCGTCTAGCGAGGCACCACTGTAATCAGTAGTAGTTCCAGACTACTTTTAACAGCATTAAGGTTGCATTTGTAACGACTGGCATAGATTCCACTGATTTCCACTGACTGCCACTCCCATCAGCCATCAGCGCAACAGATGGTGGGAGTTGTTGTTCAACACCATCTAGAGGGCCACATGTTCCCCAAAATCTAGAAACTGATTGCTTTCCTCACTGAGTCCAACAAATGCAAGACCGAGCCAGCCACTGCTTGGACAAGCAGACACACATTTCAAAGGCAAGCTGTTACAATGAGTGAGGATGCCCTTCAAAGGATGCCTCAAGCCAACTCCTTACCGAGCTTGGTGTGTTTAGGGGGCTTCTGCAACGGACTGGCGAGATGTCTATTGAACACAATACTCCAAGGGAGGAAGGAGCATTGTGTGGACTTTGAGGAGAAGCAGATAAGTTCTCAGAGGAGAGGCTTCCATTCTCATCTAAGAAAAGCTTTCTTCTCAGTGAGGAAGTACTCAGGCTTTCCTGAGACTGGTCAGCCAATTCATCCACTTTAAAATATTCACCTGAGTGACAATAAGCATAATAAGAGAAGTGAAAAAAATATGTTTCTATGACGATACAAGTCACATTGTTATTAACATTAATAATAACAGTAATAAATATATAGCAAGTTGTAGATAAATATACGAACCACAAATGTGACAATACTACAGTATAGTAAGCATTATAGCAACTGTTTTAGCACAGTCCTTTTCAGCAGATACTTCTACTGCAACCTTGTGCAGCAGCTCAGGTGGCTGAATTCCCATTAATTTCAACTGCTTTTCTGATACCTGTGAGTGGGACTGCAGCCAAGACACAGCCTCACCTTTCCTTCCAGGTTAGGCCATGCTTTGTCACTGGATACACAGGCAGTCCTCAAGCAGCTGTTTTGCACTGCAACTCCCACCAGCTTCAGCCAGCATGGCCAATGGTGACAGAACATGGGGGCAGTAGTCCAAAAAATCTGAAAGGTACCAGCTTGGGCAAGATTGGTATAGACCAGTGGTTCCCAATTTTAGGTCCTCAGATGTTCTTGAACTAAAACTCCCAGAAGTCTTCACCACTGGCTGTGCTGGTCAGGATTTCTGGGAGTTGTAGTCTAAGAACATCTGGGGACCCAAGTTTGGGAACCAATGATACAGACGGACAAGAATCTATATAGTGCAGAAAAAAGGTTAAAAGCCAGCAGCCCCTGGTTGAAATCTTATTTCGGTCATAAACTTATTATATGAGTTTAGGCAATCTCTCAGCTTCTGGACCTTATCTGTACCACAAGGATAACACTACTAGCCTACTGTATAAGGTTGATGTAAGAATCATAAAGATTATGTAAATGAAGTATTTTATGGAACATTCTAAATTACATATTGTATGCCAGTGATAAGTATTGTCATCAATCAGTTCTATCATCATTTGTATGAAACTCAGTTCCCACCATAGCTATTTCTACACAGATGCTCTGTAGCACAGACCTTCATTTTTTCAAGTTACTGTACATACCTAGTATTTTTTCCACGTCAAAATCTACAGGCAGAGATAATAAAGTCTGGCAAGCAGCTGGAAAAAAGTAAACAGAAAGTTAGTACAACATGACTAAGATTAATATATGTGGGTGGGTGGGTGGAGGCTGAATGAAACCACTGTGGTCTGCTTTAAGACTCTTGTGTTTGGACAATATGATAAACCATGATTTATCATGGTGGGAACAGGCCTAGGTCAGCCTTGGATTCACATGCTGCCACCTTTTTTCCTCCACCAGGGATATAAGAAACCGGGCCTTCTCGGCAGTGGCCCCTCGCCTTTGGAACAGTCTGCCCTCAGAGATCTGTCTGGCTCCCTCGCTGGGTGCTTTTAAGAGCCAACTTAAGACCTGGCTCTTTAGGCAGGCTTTCCCTCCTGTCATCACTTGATTATTTTTATTCTTCCCCATCTTGAACCATATTACTATTGTTGCTCTTTATTTTATTATACTGTTTTTATTCTATTTTTGTTAGCCGCCCAGAGTAGACTTGTGTCTAGATGGGCGGGGTATAAATTTAATAAATAAATAAATAAGGAGATGGGAAGCATTCACTTTCATTTCTGATTAACCACAGTTTAGCGTATCATCCAACCCCTAAACTGTGTTTAATCGGCTATTGAAGCAATCCAGCTTCACAACCCACAGCCTAAAATTGACTTGTTTCAAACAAACTCACAAAAGCTTCTAATCTTCTCCTCACAGCTGCATTGAAGGAACAGAGACAGGGAAGCACACATGCCTTAGACGTACCTTGTCTCATTCACATCACAATAAGCCATAATTTATTATGGTGTCCAAACACAGCCTGTATGAAGCTTATATTGACTGGGTATTGTTACAAAACCTGAACAGAAATATTTCTTAGCCGCCTCCCATGCTATGAAAACCAAAAATTAACTTCTAAAAAAAAAAATCTTCCTTGCCATCATGAGTAGCTGCATGCAAACATTTAATTCCTGCTACACAATCCAGATGGCACTGGTTTACTAGGCCTTAAAGAAGTAAAGCCTGCATAATATAACTAAACATTCTAAAATTGAAAAACAGAAAAGACACACACTATTCAATGCTCCACTGGGCTCCTCTAGGGTTAAATTTATCCCCTCCTTTTTGTGCATATTTTTGTGCAAAAGTAACTTTTGCAGAAATGGGGGGAAATAAACTGTTCAAAGATATCCAGAGTAATGGATGCAGAGCAAATTTATGACAGCCCATCTATTTCTCCCATTCCTACTGTCTCCCATCTCCCTTTTCCACCCCAGGATGAGAACAAGCATAAATAAATTATGATAAATATAATTTGCAGAATTAGGATCTTCTTAAAATTCCCCAGTTCTGTAGGAACTCACAAATAAGTATTAAGCCTTCAGTTCCAGAGCATGAAATGTACATATTTCAGATTAGGCACAGAGGCAGTTATTTGAGAAGTATTTTCTTAGTCTGCAATAGCAAAACTTATTCCAGCAGATACATTGTCCCTTCCCAGATCGTTATCATACAGACCATTATTTTTCCCAGGATCCACAACTACTTCTCTGCCAATCGGTGAAGCACTATTTATATCAATACCTGCAAGATATTAAGTTTTCATTTAAAAACTGAAATAACACTAATACAAACACTATATTTTTGTATGTGCACATGGATGGACACACACATTTCAGATTGGTTCATAATTTTGCCAGTTAAGTTGGAATAGTTACTGAAAGTAATAAAGTTAAACAGATAGGAGTGGAAGCAAGAAACATAAAAATGTCTAAAACAGGACACTGTGAAAAATAAATGTTTAAGAAAAAGAAATGTTCCTAAATAAGTATGGAATTGTCGGTGCTGTGTGCACTTCCTCTTTCCCTGCAGCTTGCACAAAGGTGAACAGACTAACCTCTTGTGCAAGCACAAAATCCTGTTGTGTTGAATGGGACATAACTGCAAGCCAGAGTCTGAAGAAGGAAATGCCAACCACCCGGTATTCGTAAAGAAGATTATGGCCACTGCATTTAAATACGAAGACCGTTAACTCAAAATATGAAGGCCAAAGGGGTTGCACTGGACAGCTGAACCTTTCTAGTTTAGATACAAGAGTCAGTACGTACATCGCGTTGAATGAAACTGAGAAGCCTGCTTCCCACTGTGATCAGTCCAAGGAGATGGCACAATGACACTTTTGGTGAAGAACTGAAAGGAAAGTTGAGATATGTATGCACCATAATACTGTATCCATTGTAGGTTAACAATCAACTTAAAAAGCACAGACAGAAAGTGACCATATATTTAAAAACAGAAGCCTCCCCATTACATTAGACTAATGCAAGCTCTGATAACAGCTCATTTTCAATAGGAGCTAGCAACATCAACTCCACCCCATCATCTCATTCCTGCATTAGCTGGGGATACAGGTAGAGGATCCCAGACCCCCGCCTCCAGTACTAGAGCAGCGATAAAGACTTGATAGAGCCTTCCTATTTGCTAAAATGTACACATTATTCAATGGCACAATCATCAATATACCTTATCCTAAACACTAATCAATCAAACCCGCAACTCTCTCAATCTTGATACACTACATCTCCTGTCACCCAAATCCACACCATGCTGGTAGGGCCGATGGCAGTTGTACTTTCAACATCTGCAGGGTCAACGTTTATCCCACCCTTTATCTGGATAAAGAATTCACCACATGGCAAAGCTCTTTTTAGACTGTACAACTTTAAACAGTGGGGAGGGGATGGTATTATGAAAGCTCCTGGCAGCAGGGAAGAAGCAGCTCCATAAATCCTATTTACTGGAAACAAGCGTGTCAGGGACAAATCTAGGCTAAAAGTACTGTTCCACCACCAAGGCAGGCTTCTCAAGAGAAGTGAAGGTTTTTTTGGTTTTGTGTTGTGTTGTTTTAAGAACGAAGTGTTTCTATACACACATGCACCACTGAACAAACACAAACAGGTCATACATTTCTGTTGCTGGTTTACTATGCAATGAGCTGTTTCAGTAGCCCAGACTTGAGTTGCTGAACAAACGAAACTCCTTTGGTCCAACATACCTCTGAATACAAGATGCAATATACCTTATACAACATTAATCTTCTAATCTGAAAGGCCACCATATTAATAGTTACCTCTTCAATGGCTTTTTGTCTTTTTTCTTCCATCTCTTTATCTACTCTATAAAATGTGAACAAAACACCAAAAGAAACAGGGCTGTTAGTTCACTGTGGTAAACAAAAGATACTTTGTGACACAGAAGAACAGAAGGATTTGGACAGGCAAGCTGTTGCACTTGCTTGAACTGTGTAAGGCAAGAGGACTTGAAACAAAACAAAACAAATCCCATTGTCTGCATACAAGAGAAATCAGCTGACCTGGCTTGGCTTAAATACAATGCTTGGCGGCGTATGTCTTCGGAGTCTATTTCCACAGGATTTATTGAAGCAAGTTCATCTATAGACCATCTAAATTTTCCTGGAGTCTATAGGAGGAAGATAACACCACAGTGACATATAGAGTAATAAGCTTCCTGAAGAAAACCATAGATACAAATATCTAATAGGGCTGGTCTATCAGATTCCCTTTCGGGGGACCTCTTTAGAGGCTGACTCGATATAAATCTTGCAAGGAGATCAGTAAGAGTTCTGGCTCAGCGCTACTGATCTTTCCTTCTAAGGACTGATGCAGAAAAGGTTAGGTGTGTTTCTGAGATGAACGTTCAGCTCAGGTACCATTCTCTAATCTCCATCCTGGTCTAGGAAATATGGTGTTGGTTTCTCTAGCAATCTACCTCCTATTTAACTTTTATGCTTAGGGATACAACATTGTTTTTATTTTTTTTTCCCCTCAGTGCCCTAGAAGTGGAAGAGCAAACTGATGTGGGTTGTGTACATCTCATTTAAGAGGTATATGCGGGGGTCTGATCAGATGAGGGGGGGGGGGGCTTCTGTTGGCTCAGGTCAGGCTGCACCAGCTGCCATCAACCTCAAGACAGAGGTCAAGGAAGTGCAAAAGTGAGGAAACAGGCAGAGCAAGTCTGTTTGATAGATGTTGGATGTAGCAGAATAAGGCCCAAAATATTCAATGGAAAGAATATCCTCATCAATCAAAATTCAGCAGCAGCAATTTGATATGGCTTGTACAGATAAAACGTAACAAACTTGAAATGTTGAATACACAAAATGCGTTTCAACATACTGTTAACAAAAACACAGTTTCACTGTGAAACAGAGAAAAATAGAAACAATAACTAATAAACATGAGCTCTATTCATGCATCTGCTTTAAGGAATAGCACATAAAGAGTAAAAGAAAAGTGGGAACTCTCTAGATTCTTCACATATTCAGAAGAATTTATGAACCCCTTCTGCATCCGCGTAGGTGCTCTGCACTATTTAGAACCTGGCCTCCAAATGTGCAAGAAGTTCCTGCTGAAGATTTTTGTCCTCAGCACACGGAGCCATTGATCACAAATACATGGTCACCCTTGATCTCCCCCAATCCAATGTTAATCATTCTCTAAAGGAGAACAACTAGATAAAACTATAGTACCCTGTTTCCCTGAAAACAAGACCTAACCTGAAAATAAGCCCTAGTATGATTTTTCAGGATGCTCATAATATAAGCCCTACCCCAAAAATAAGCCCCAGTTAAGTGAAACCCCGCCCTCCACCATTGTGCAGCAACCAGAAGATGACATGACTGTATTTGAATAAACGTAGATTGTTGTACATTAAAAAAATAAAACATCCCCTGAAAATAAGCCCTAATGCGTTTTTTGGAGCAAAAATTAATATAAGACCCTGTCTTATTTTCAGGGAAACACGGTAACAATTCCAACTTTTGAGCCCATTTTAATATTGTGGTCTTTTTCTGCACTATCTATGCTCAGCTGCTCTAGAGAAGAGTTAGATTCAAGCTTATCTAAATCAGGAGCCACTTTCTTAAAATAAAAATATTACATGCCCATCTTTCTATGTATTGATCTTGCTTGCAACCTATTTTAGAATGTATACTTTAACTTACAATTTCTTTCAACAAATTCATAAAAGAAAATCCTCCTCCCACCCTATTTCTACACAGAGGCAAATCACAAGTCTTACCATTGAGGATTTTCTGGATTTAAAAATTGTTGGACTTGAGACAATCTGCTCCTGTAGATGACTATAATCACTTGGACTTTCAAAGGGGTTCTGGACTGCGAGCTGAGCAGTCTCTGAAGTAATCTGCATCTTAGCTTCTTTTGCACCGCTCATAATAGTCAACTGCATGTAGAAAGTAATGAGAAAGTTGTTTCCATTAGATATCTTTAAGCTGTCTTATAGATTTAGAGCCAAGATGTATCCACCCTTTTAAAGTTCCAGTGGCAATGGGGGTGGCAGCTACTGGGCAGCAGTGTTAACTGAGGGTGACACTGGTGGAGGTGGAAATGATGGTGACACTCAAGCTAACTTTTGTTAGTACTGCACAGAAAGTGGCAATGGTAAACCACTACTGAACTTTCCTTACCATGAAAACCCTATGATGAGTCAGTAAAAAAATGAAACAAGAGACAGTGCTGAAAAATGAGACTCCTAGGTCAGAGAGCACTCGATCAGCTACTATGAAAGAACAAAGAACAAATACAAATAGCACTCTGCTAATGACACAACTAGATTAAAGCCAAAAGGACATCTAGTAGTTGATGTGCACAGAAGTGAAAGGAAAGTCCAATGCTGTACAACACATACAATTGGAACATGGAATGTGAGAAGTATGAATCAAGGTAAACTGGAAACTGTAAAGCAAGAAATGGAACAAATTTCTTGGTGTCAGTGAATTGGAGTAGACTGGAATAGGATCTTTTCAGTCAGACAACTACAAAATGTTCTACTGTGGAAATGACAAACTCAGAGTAAGTGGAATGGATCTAAGACTGAGGCACAATGTAGCAAAGGCAGTTAGGGACTATAATGCAAGGTCTGATGAATAATATCAGTTGGACTCTGTGGAAAACCTATCAACAAATCATCATTCAAGTCTATGCTTCAATTACAGATGCTAAAAAAAGATGAAATTGAAAGCTTTTATGCAAGCATCCAGGAGGAAATTAATCATGAACCAAAACAAGACACACTTATAATCATAGGTGACTGGAATGCAAAAGTAGGGAACAAAGCAGAACTAAATGTTGCTGGAAAATTTAGCCTAGGGGACAGAAACAAAACAGGAGAATATTTTATAGAGTTCTGCAAAACCAACCATCTATATATTGCAAACACATGCTTCAAGCAACAGAACAGAATTTGAACAACATACCTGATTAATGTTAAGTCCATATAAGGAACAGATTTGCATTACTAAACTCAAGTGACCCTAAACCAGCAAAAAAGTGGATTGAAACTAGTGGTATTATTAGCAAATAATGCACAAAGACATTTCTTGTAGATGAATGACAAAAGAAACACTAAAAATTGTAAAGGACAGGCAAAAAGGAAAAGATGACAGAAGTAGGGTCAGAACCCTGAATGCAGTTGTTTCAGGGACTGCCACATGGAGACAAAGATAACTAACCAAGGAGGAGGAGGAGAGGGAGAAGGACCAAGAGATCTCTTCCAGAAGATCCAAGAAATCAAAGAGGAATTTAATCCTAGATTGAGAATCCTGAATGAACAACAGGGAAGACACTATCTGACTAGGAGAAAATAAAAAGGTGAAAACAGTATACTGAGGACCCATACAAAAAAGATAAAAGGATGACAAGCCTCATTTGAAGATAAATCCTATGATGAAGAACCTGAAGTTCTAGATAGTGATGTGAAAGCTTCTCTGAAAGCACTGTGAAGAAATAAACCAGCAGGGGTAGATAACGATAAAACTGTTTCAAGCCACAGGGATGGAATCTGTCAAAATCCTAGGAAGAACATGGCATCAGATATGGAAAAACAAAACGATGGTGCACAGACTGGAAATATTCTACGAGTATATACATACATTCCAGTCCCCAAGAAAGGAAATGCTAGGACTGCAGTAGCTACAGAACCATTGTTTTAATTTCCCATGCAAGCAAAGGGATGCTCAAGGTATTGCAACAAAAGCTTAGCTTATATGGAGCAAGAAATTCCTGATGTTCAAGCTGGATTCCAAAAAAGAAGAGGCACTCTATGTCATACCGCAAATGTTCACTAGCTACTGGAGCACACCAAAGAATTTCAGAAGATCAGTCTGTGTTTTAGAGACTACGGCAATGTCTCTGCATTGTGTATATCATGAGAAACTAAGGATAAACAAGTGGATCTTAGAGCAAACCAAACTTGAACAACCTCTGGATGTAAAAATGTTGAAACTGAGGCTGTCTTACTTTGGGCACATCATGAGAAGGCAAGATTCTTTGGAAAAGACGATAATGCTGGCAAAAGTAGAAGGCAGCAAGAAAAGAGGAAACCCAAATGTGAGATGGATTTACTCCCTAAAGGAAATCACAACCTTGAGTTTACAAGACCTGACTAGGGCTGTTGAGGACAGGACATCCTGGAAACCTCCCTTTCATAGGATCACCATAAATCAGAAGTGACTTGATGGCACATAACAGAGATTTAGAGCAATGGTTTGAAAATCTTACATCCAGGAAACCCTTTACTCACTAATTGGTCTGCTCTGAAATCAATATGCACCAGCCATAGACACCCCTAAAAGTTTCAAAAGATTTAGGGGAACCAATTCTAGGAAGCTCTCATATCTTGTACTGGGTGGCAGTTCCTGGTCTTTGCCTGGCTGAGCAGCAAGTACATCTGGATACCCACCCAAGTTGGTCGTCCATCTTTTTTACTGGCTTATATGTATATTAAACAAAGAAACCTCACTGGACAAAACTGTTTCAGCCATGCATGATGGTGAAAAATGGTTTCTCTTTCAATGTATTGTTGCATTTCTATCCTAATGTTTATTCATTTCTAAATAAATAAACCCCCTTCACGGATTGCTGCCTTGTCGTGGTGAAGGGGCTTGAGTAATTCAGAGAAACTATGGGCTATGCCATGCAGGGACACCCAAGACGGACAGGTCATAGTGGAGAGTTCTGACTAAACGCGATCCACCTGGAGCAGGAACTGGCAAGCCACTCCAGTATCTTTGCCAAGAAAACTCCATGGACAGAAACAAAAGGTTAAAAGATATGACGCTGGAAGATGAGCCTCTCAAGTCAGAAGGCATCCAACATGCTACTGAGGAAGAGCGGAGGACGATTACAAGTAGCTCCAGAGCTAATGAAGTGGTTGGGCCAAAGCCAAAAGGACGCTCAGCTGCGGACGTGCCTGGAAGTGAAAGGAAAGTCTGATGCTGCAAAGAAAAATACTGCATAGGAACCTGGAATGTAAGATCTATGAACCTTGGTAAGCTGGATGTGGTCAAACAGGAGATGGCAAGAATATTGACATCCTGGGCGTCAGTGAACTAAAATGGACGGGAATGGGCGAATTCAATTCAGACGATTATCATATCTACTATTGTGGGCAAGAATCCCGTAGAAGAAATGGAGTAGCCCTCATAGTCAACAAAAGAGTGGGAAAAGCTGTACTGGGATACAATCTCAAAAATGATAGAATGATTTCAATACGGATCCAAGGCAGACCTTTCAACATCACAGTCATCCAAGTTTATGCACCAACCACCGATGCTGAAGAGGCTGAAATTGACCAATTCTATGAAGACTTACAACACCTTCTAGAACTGACACCAAAGAAAGATGTTCTTCTCATTATAGGGGACTGGAATGCTAAAGTAGGGAGTCAAGAGATAAAAGGAACACCAGGTAAGTTTGGCCTTGGAGTTCAAAACGAAGCAGGGCAAAGGCTAATAGAGTTTTGTCAAGAGAACAAGCTGGTCATCACAAACACTGTTTTCCACAAGAGGCGACTCTACACATGGACATCACCAGATGGGCAATACCGAAATCAGATTGATTATGTTCTCTTAAAAGATGACGCTGTTAAGGTGCTACACTCAATATGCCAGCAAGTTTGGAAAACTCAGCAGTGGCCAGAGGATTGGAAAAGATCAGTCTACATCCCAATCCCAAAGAAGGGCAGTGCCAAAGAATGCTCCAACTACCGTACAATTGCACTCATTTCACACGCTAGCAAGGTTATGCTCAAAATCCTCCAAGGCAGGCTTCAGCAGTATGTGGACCGAGAACTCCCAGAAGTACAAGCTGGATTTCGAAGGGGCAGAGGAACTAGAGACCAAATTGCTAACATGCACTGGATTATGGAGAAAGCCAGAGTTCCAGAAAAACATCTACTTCTGCTTCATTGACTACGCAAAAGCCTTTGACTGTGTGGACCACCACAAACTATGGCAAGTTCTTAAAGAAATGGGAGTGCCTGACCACCTTATCTATCTCCTGAGAAATCTCTATGTGGGACAGGAATCAACAGTTAGAACTGGATATGGAACAACTGATTGGTTCAAAATTGGGAACGGAGTACGACAAGGCTGTATATTGTCTCCCTGCTTATTTAACTTATATGCAGAATACATCATGAGAAGGGCAGGACTGGATGAATCCCAAACCGGAATTAAGATTGCCGGAAGAAATATCAACAACCTCCGATATGCAGATGATACCACTCTGATGGCAGAAAGTGAGGAGGAATTAAAGAACCTCTTAATGAGGGTGAAAGAGGAGAGCGCAAAAAATGGTCTGAAGTTCAACATCAAAAAAACTAAGATCATGGCCACTGGTCCCATCACCTCCTAGCAAATAGAAGGAGAAGATATGGAGGCAGTGACAGATTTTACTTTCTTCGGCTCCATGATCACTGCAGATGGTGACAGCAGCCACAAAATTAAAAGACGCCTGCTTCTTGGGAGGAAAGCGATGACAAACCTAGACAGAATTTTAAAAAGCAGAGACATCACCTTGCCGACAAAGGTCCGCATAGTCAAAGCTATGGTTTTTCCTGTAGCGATGTATAGAAGTGAGAGCTGGACCATAAAGAAGGCTCACCGCCGAAGAATTGATGCTTTTGA
Source organism: Intellagama lesueurii (assembly GCA_037013535.1). NCBI lineage: Eukaryota > Metazoa > Chordata > Lepidosauria > Squamata > Agamidae > Intellagama > Intellagama lesueurii. The sequence continues at coordinate 124,286,653 of JBAJHW010000003.1, forward strand.
ATTGTGGTGCTGGAGGAGACTCTTGAGAGTCCCCTGGACTGCAAAGAGAACAAACCTATCCATTCTGAAGGAAATCAACCCTGAGTGCTCACTGGAAGGACAGATCCTGAAGCTGAGGCTCCAATACTTTGGCCATCTCATGAGAAGAGAAGACTCCCTGGAAAAGACCCTGATGTTGGGAAAGTGTGAGGGCAAGAGGAGAAGGGGACAACAGAGGATGAGATGGTTGGACAGTGTCACCGAAGCTACCAACATGAATTTGACCCAACTCCGGGAGGCAGTGGAAGACAGGAGGGCCTGGCGTGCTCTGGTCCATGGGGTCATGAAGAGTCGGACACGACTTAACGACTAAACAACAAAAACAAATAAATAAACATACTGCATGACTCTGCACTTGTATATTCAGAAGTACTGTAAACTGCAGTGAGTCAGGGGAATTCTCTCACTAGTTAAGGTAACGAAGGCATCTCAGACCTTAACACTAACTGGCAACAACAGTTTCTAACACTATCTTGAGCACTGTGATTCTCAAGGGCACACCACTGTACCTGGTGGGCCTTATTCCCATCAAATTTCTTTCTTTCTCGTGTTTATATAAAAGATGGGCTGGGGCTCTTTCCCAGTAAATGTAGCCCAGAGTGCAGTCTCAGTAGCAGACTACATCTTTTTTGATGTACTCAATGTGATGCAGTAGATGGAATTGTGGACTAGGACTCAAAAGACCTGGAATTAAATCTGCACTCAGCCATGGAAACTCACAGGGTGTGTGTGAATAGCACTAGTATACCCACTCCTTAAATATCTCACTGACTGTAAAACCTTATTTGAGTTGCTATAAGTTGGTTGAGACTTGAAGGCATAAACTACACACACCTTTTCAGGTTACATTGTTTTGGTCATCATAAATCATTCTAAAGAAAGCCAGTCTTAGTCTCCCAAGAGAAGTGCCACCCTTAGGCAAGCTACATGGTGGTAGAGTGCTCCCAGAAGAAGGGAATAGTAAATCAGTTCTGAGTACATTCTACCTAGAAAACCCTGCAAAGGATAGCCATAAATCAGAATTCACATAATTATTATAAAGAAATCCAAAGCTGAGATAAGCAGTAATAACTATATCTTTAAAAAGCAGACACCACAGAAATAGCAGTCTCAAGCCCAGGCACAGTAAGGCTAGGAACTCAAAGGCTTTACACACTTCCACAGTATTTTGGTTGACCCTAATAAAATTATTGGCATTAAAGTTATTAAAATTACTGCAAATTTATTATGACCAACCAAATTTTAGCTAGGGAAGTCAGCCCAGCAAAGACACTAAAGTGAAACGTAACAGGCTATATCCAGTTGTTAGTCCCAATTACAGGGTTCATATTAAATCAATGGGATTTACATAAGTGTTGCATTCCATGCGTGTACTCTAGCCGCAGCTGGCCCAAACGGATCACTGAAGCCGGAAGCTGAATATTAAATAACTGCAGGTGTGTTAAAGTGTCAGCAAATGAAGCTCACCCAGTCAAAACTTCACCCAGGAAAAGATGCCCCCTTTCAAAGCCGCAACAGCATTTTACCTGCAAGCCCTTCGATGACCCTTGAAACCTACAGTATCTTCTTAATCTCCCTGTTCATTCCGACCCCTACAGACTCACTCTGCCGAATTCCTCAGCTCTTTAACTCCTATTCTGCCCCGGACCAATCAGCGCCAGGGGCTACCATTGGCGCGGCCAATCACGGCTCAGAGCGGGAGCTTTTTTATATACATTTGAACTATCCCATGCTATCGGCCAGTGCGGGGGAGTAAAATAAATTGACAGCGGTGGAAGTTCTAAGCCGGCACGGAGGCGGGATTTCATTCAAAACAAATCACATCCCTATTGGTAGAAACGGGTCTGGGAGGCAGGGCTTAGAACCAACTTGGGAAGGCGGGTGACGCGGAAAAAAATTGGCGCATGCGCTCTATGCGAAGCGGGTGGGGACTGACTTTTTCAATGAGCAACAGGGGTATCACGGAGAAAAAAACCCCTCTACAAAGCATGCACTTCCGGCACTAAAATGAAAGATACTGTTAAGCAGGATTGCCTGTGAACCATAGAGTTATGAAAACTGTTGTTTAACGGTTGTGTGCTGTGCAGCTTCATCGTCTTCTCTCTTTAGGGAGAATAATCTCTGCCTGCAATAGAGATATAGGAAAACTGGCGCGGGGAACCTGCCCAGTCTAATACTCAAGCATGAGGATGAGGCGAGCAAGGGGAGGTTAGCGGCTTTTCACCCACCCAGCCGCTCGCTTCCACAAAAAGGACCCCCTCGACGTCTGTGAGGAAAGGCCCGCTTTTCTGCATCCGGGTGAGAGGGCGCCGCCAGCCTCCGTCGCAGCCAGAATCTGGTTGTTGGTTTTCGCCTCCCCCCCTCCATGGCGAACCCCGCTGCTAATTTAAACGCCGTGAGAGAGACCATGGACGGTGAGGATCTAGTAGTGGGTTCCCCTCAGAAGACGTATTGCGGGGCCCAATTGGCGGGAGCTGCTGTTTCCCCCCAACAGTCCCCGGCGGTTGCTCTTCCCTAAGGGGGGGGAAGGGGGGAGGTCGTTGAGGGAGGCTTTCCAACCCCTTTCCTGCCCCTCTGAGGGGTCTTTGGTCCTCCCTTCCCTCTCTCTCTTCCTCTCTCCCAATATAGCTTATGGTCCCCAGTTGTCATTGTTTCTAACTGTGGGTGATGGGTGGGGTGATGTTGGGTATTAAGAAGAGCTCCTGCCTTCAGGTCGGACTTCAGATCCATCTCCTTTCCCATCGTGGCCAACCCGGTGCTTCTGGGGAAGCCCTGAAGCGGAGTCTTGAAGGCGGCTGGAGCTGTGGCTTTTTAGGTACCTGGCCGTCAGACGGTGCCTGCCATCAGTTAGGGTTGCCAGGGCAGCGTCACCTCCTCGCTTGAGGTTTCAGGGCCAAGACCAGGGGATGGGTCCTGGCGATGTTACAGGGAACAGCCCTTGTGGTGCCACAGAGGTGGGGCAGGCCAGGGATGATGGGTGTGTAGGCTTTAGACACACACACACACACAACCCCAGACAAACTGTGGTGTTCTCTCGTGCCACTGGCTCTGAGAGTTGTCTCTTTGCCTGGAGACCTGGGGATGCAGAGCAGCTTTGTCAGATTTTAGCCAAGACAGCTGGCAAGCCTAACCACCAGCAAACCTTGCTTGGTTCTTCTGTGCTCATCCTAATGCATAGCAGGAACATAAGCAGGGTGGACAATAGCAGCAGCTGACTCTGGTTTGTTCCCATCCATTGGTAGTCAGCAGTAAACATGATTCCACATAGCTGTCAGGCTAAGAAGCTGCTGGGCAGGCATATCTTCCAGGAGTTTGTTCGATATCCTTTTCAAAGGCTGCCTGAGACTGATCTGTGTGTAATCCCAGACTGACATGTTAAAAGCCCAAATGTGTGAGGGTATATTCTTGTGTAGTGCTTTGAGTGTTATTTTTAGCTGAAAAAATCTGCTTGTAGAATGTGCGAAATACATCATAGGGGAAGTGTTTTACTGAGCTGCTTCTGAGCAGAAAGTCTCACCAGAATACTAATGTTATTGTGTTGTGTGAACAAACATTTCTGTTGCATAAGTTCAGTCTTCTTCATAAAGATCACTGCTTGTGCAGTGAGAGCACTTTTACAAGCAGAATGATCCTGCATTACTACACTGGCAGGACTTTCCACTCAGCTCTGTAGGATAGTAGCCGTTATATTGAAAGATAAAGCTAGTCCTTGCCTGAACGAATAGAAACAATGGGGGGCAGGAAGGAAGACGAAAGCAAGAATTAGCAAGCTCTTTCTCTGGCTCATGGAATGGGTCAGCTTGATCACTTAAGAGGCAAAAAATGTACCTCTCCAGTCTGCAGTTTTCAGGACAAGACTGGAGTGAAAGAGTAGAATTCAGTTTTGAGTGCTTTTTCAACCCTATTGACTTTATAACTTAAATATTTCCCATTGAAATTAATGTTGTTTCACTCTTCCTAGATTTTCCTCTTTCTTTTTTTTCTTTTTCTTTTTTAAATCTGGCACCATTGATTGAGTTCCTGTGAGTAAGAACAGAGTGCCTTTTTGTTATGAAGGGAGACACCTCCTGTGTTTAAAATATGGACACAAAGGTACAGTGGCCTGGGAATGTGTCTAATGACTGTTTCCTCTGACAGCTTAAAATGTATAGAAGCATGTGCATCTATCTTCCATTACTTCTATAACTTAAGGACTCCAGTGGACATGATTGTACCACCACCATGAGAGGTATGTGTGTAAGAGAAACAGGACAGGTATATACAGTAGTATAATTTCACTCTATCAGATAGATTTTTAACAATCATTGTGGAAAATCCCTAGAGTACTTCTGTCTCATACTTCACAGGTGACAGTGCATTACACTTCTGTTTTTTTGTGAGTATGCCTTTGAAAAAGTATGTACATACAAGAAATTATCAATAGCAAAACAAACACTGAACTTTCATTTGAAAATATTTTTCAGTTCTACTTGAGATATCAAGAATACTAAACACTGGCTTAGATATGGAAACTCTCTCCATTTGTGTACGTCTTTGTGAACAAGGAATAAACCCAGAGGCATTATCTGCTGTAATTAAAGAGCTACGCAAGGCAACAGAAGCCCTAAAGGTATGAAAATGTATGGAAAACCAGCACATTGCTTTAATTACTGTCAGGACAACATAATCTGAACTTGATACAAACATATTTATCATACTTTCCAAAATCATAATATTTAAAAAATCTGAACAGTCCTCAAATACTGACTTCTTTAACAACAAATATTTTGTAGCCTGTCATTCACATAGGGCTTTTCCTCCTGCTGATTTTTTTTTTTTTTTTTTACAGATAACCATGCCCAGTATCTGTTTGATACTTGTGTGCATGTAAAGCTCCAGCTGTACAAGCTGGTGCAGCAGTCTGAGTTGGTGCTGGCTGCACATAAACTGACAAACATCAGATACCATGCCAGGTCACCATGGCAGCTTTTGCAATTAAAATACTATGTGCATGTAAATATTCAATAGGATGTTGCCCTGTGATTTGAGTTTGTAAGGGGTGTGTGTGTCCATACCTGAATAGATATCCTCCAGTTAAGCAGAGTTTCCTTTTAAATTTGCAGCCTGACCTTTGCATGCTTACTTGGAAGCAAGTGTGAGTGGGATTGGTCTGGCTTGTTTCTTTCTAAGTAGGTGTACAAAATGTTGCAGACTTAGGATTTGTTCCAGCTATGAAAATTAATGAGTCCTGGGGCCACTAATGAGATGGATATGTCAAATTATATTTCCAGTAAACTTGGTGGCAACTCTAAATCCTTTAAGGAATAAGAGCCATTTAGTACAGTCAGATGTAGTTCTAAGGAGACATGCAATCAATTCTACTTTCTCTGTTGAGATTAAGATAATGACCTAAATTGTTAGTCTCAACTCCAGAAGACCTATTAAATCTATGGAAACATCAACACTTATTGTAAATTCCATTGATTTAGCAGGTCTGATTAGTTTGGGATTAATATCTGGATTTAGGTGAATGCTTAATCCTATAGAAAATTAAAAAAATTAACAACATTTGTAAAACAAGTATGTCAACAACACTAGTGAAATTGTGTTTTTTCTTGCAGGGAAGAGGATGTTTTTGGATTTTCTGGTATACATAAATATTCAAATCCACATGAAGACTAGCTCCCATCCTGCTTTTTCCCCATTTTGCTGTAGAACAGAACTTTCCAGTAGAACTTGCATCTGAAATTAGCATTTGCATCAAGCAGTTGCAAGTGTAGGGATGAGATTTTCAAGGAAAAGAAAAATTCCCATAATTAGGCGGGAATTACCTAGGCCAAAGTATAGGAGTGGAAGCCATCAAATTGAAAAAGGTAGAGCAACTCTTTTACCTCCATGCCATTCCTGTGCTGTTTCTTTTCACCTCAGAAAACTGTTTCATTGCACCATTGTGAGTTGTGAGGATTCCTTGCAATTTGCAAGGGTGCATGGGGAGTCAAGTCCCTATGGAGGCTGTGGCGTGTCTTTTAAAGAAACAACGTAGGAACAAAGTAGAGGTAAGAGGACTGCCATTTGATGACTCCTAGTTCCATAATGGGACGTGGTGGCGCTGCGGGTTAAACCACAGAAGCCTCTGTGCTGCAAGGTCACAAGACCGGCTGTCGTAAGATCGAATCCACGCGACGGAGTGAGCTCCTGTCACTTGTCCCAGCTCCTGCCAACCTAGCAGTTCGAAAGCATGTAAAAATGCAAGTAGATAAATAGGTACCACCTCGGTGGGAAGGTAACGGCGTTCCGTGTCTAGTTGCGTTGGCCACGTGACCATGGAAACGGTCTTCGGACAAACGCTGGCTCTATGGCTTGGAAACGGGGATGAGCACCACCCCCTAGAGTCGGACACGACTGGACTAAATGTCAAGGGGAACCTTTACCTTTACCTTTACCTAGTTCCATAATATGGCTGGGGCGCTGGTGGGGTGTCCTGCCAAAGTATTAGACTGAGAGTGTTTTTTCCCCAAAAGCCCCACTCCCCCTTGTGGATTAGCCTGAATATTAGCCCCACAGTTCACAGGGTCTACTTACATAAGTGCAAAACAGAGCAGAATGTTGCTGCCTGGAATACATTTACACCCATTTTGCTATGGCAAGCGATATTGCATTGCTCTAAGAATAGTTAATGGCTATGCATATTTGTGGAGGGAAAAGTGTAAATCATAGTTCACCCACTGAACTTAATCACACTCAAAAGAGATGCGCACAGAAATATTTTTTTTCCCCTTCTTAGCTATCAAAACAGAAGCAAGCATTTGCAGACAAAATAGCTGGTATAAATCTTATCATCTGTGATAGGTGCAGAAAGATGCCAAAGCTTGGTCCAGGCCTCCTTCTGACCCTCTCTTCAGTGCCCAGGAAATCAATGCAGTATTAACGCTTTTCCTAATTACAGTGGTGCCTCGACTTACGAACTTAATCCGTTCCGGCAGATGGTCGTAACTCAAAATGGTGGTAAGTCGAAGCACCATTTCCCATAGGAATGCATTGAAATGCAATTAATCTGTTCCGGCCGAAGAAAAAAATCACAAAAAAAAACCCCAAAACACTGCAAGACCCATCGGAAACGCGATTAATCCGTTCCGGCCAAAGGGGGGGGGGGGGGGAGAAAAGCAAGCAAAGTGTGCAAGACCCATCGGAAATGCAAAAAAAGCAAAGCAGAAAGCAAGCAAAGCGTGCAAGACCCATCGGAAATGCAAAAAAAGCAAAGCAGAAAGCAAGCAAAGCGTGCAAGACCCATCGGAAATGCAAAAAAAGCAAAGCAGAAAGCAAGCAAAGCGTGCAAGACCCATCGGAAATGCAAAAAAAGCAAAGCAGAAAGCAAGCAAAGCGTGCAAGACCCATCGGAAATGCAAAAAAAAGCAGAGCAGAAAGCAAGCAAAGCGTGCAAGACCCTTCCGAAATGCAAAAAAAAGCAAAGCAAAAAGCAACCAAACCCCACAAGACCCATCGGAAATGGGGGGGGGGGGACCAAAAAGCAAACAACCCCCCCAAGACCCATCGAAAATGGGAAAAAACACCCCAAAAAGCAAACAAACACTACAAGACCCATCGGAAATGGGGGGGGGACCAAAAAACAAACAAATCCCCCAAGACCCATCGGAAATGGGGGGGGGGGGAAACCCCAAAAGCAAACAAACCCCCCAAGACCCATCGGAAATGGGAAAACCCCCAAAAACAAACAAACCCCCCAAGACCCATCACAGCATAGAAACATAATCCCACCACCCAGCCCAAAACCACGCTGCAAAACCCACCCAGAACAGTTTTTAAAAAGCAGAAAGCAGCACCTTACCTTACCAGGAAGTCCCAAGCCTCCTCCGATCGCACTCACTCTAACTGTTGGGGCGAAAAAGCTACAAAGAAGCAGCCTCTTCGCCTACCAACGGTTAGCAATTTGAATTTCCCGCCTTTTTCCCCTGCCTTTTTCTGTTCGTAACTGGAAGCTCCTGCTGCAAGTCGAAGCAAAATTTTGCGGCCGGAGCTGGTCGTAACTCGAAATGGTCGTATGTCGGGACGTTCGTAAGTCGAGGCACCACTGTAGAAAGTTTAGAACACTAATGATCAGGTAGTGGAACAGGAAGGAACACTTTTTTTAATGACTTGGCATGGATAGCCTGGTATTTCTGCTACACATAACTATCTTACAAGTACCATCCTCTGCCCCAAGTTGTTATCATACTGGTGAAAGTGGGGCTTCAATCCTCTCCAATATATTGTGTAGAGTTGGGGAAGGAGCCTGAAGCAGAAAGCCTGTTATGCACATGTAGACTCCCTTACAATTTATAATCCTACATAATCAAGAAGCATTGCATGTGCTGGGTGCCTACGTGCATATACCACATAATCTCTTGGTCTGATGCAACAGCAGGGGCAGCAAACAACACCCTACTTTCTCTGTCACATAATATTTGGATGTTTCTTGTTTAACAGTTAAGCAGGTGCTCAGGGCACTTACAGTGGCACCTTTCTTGCACTAACTTCAAGAATTAATGTTTTGTTTTCATTCCTACCATGCTTTGAGCATCTAGGGAAAATGCCATCCCAATAATTTTATACACTTGATACTTCTGCCTTTTCAATAGGGCAGCTGAAAATGTTAATTTTCATTTTTCCTGAATCCATATAACTACATTACTCTTCCTAGGCAACTGAAAATATGACAAGCTGATACTGAGAAGATATTTTCATTGAGAAGAACAATGAAGTGGGAGCCCGGCAGACAACTTGGGGACTGTCCATTGGCTAGGACTATATGACCTTATTATTGCTTGTGTTGCTTTCAGCATACTTCACTGAAGAAGTACGGTTTAATAAGGGGTTTTAGAATACTTGTTACCCAGTAATTTTTCATAGTTTTTATGGGATACAATGTTTCAGAAATACTGAATTATGTATTCAACAAATTTGAGTATTTTATTGGCGATCTTCCAGATAGTTCATATCCCTTGAAATTATGCTAGAATGTAACCATGTAATGTATTACCTTTGAAGTATTCTGCCTTTATGTGTAGAATTGCAATTTGAATGAGGGACTTGGATTAACATGGATTTACTTTTGAACATATGCAAAATCTCTCATACAGTTTAATTGGCTTTTTCCTATATTGTACAAATCTCACTGAGTAAAATTGAAATTTCGATTGTTATTTTACTAAATTTAAAAAGCAACATGCCATACTAAGGAAGCTGATGTTTGGAAAAGGTTTTGTTTCCCTTGTTTGTTTAAATACATCCATATTATATGTGCAAATTATTCTTTATTAGTTCTTTAAAGGAACTTATTTCTGAGGAAATATGTCATAATTTGCATGTGCTGAACTCCCTTTAATTTCAGTGAAAGGTGAAACATTTATTAAATTCCTTCCATTGAGATTAACCATGTTTAATTTTCATTGAATCAAATTTTGTATTCCTTCCTATTATATATCTTCTTAATGTGTTATGAAACACCGTATAAACAATAACATATTAGCACATCCATTGAAAAGGTGATCAGCTTCAGTGAAGGTTGACCACATTACAGTTTTATTTATGGACATAAATTGATCCTTCAGTTTCACAGTGATATCTTTGATGACTGGGTGGATTGGGGTAGAAAAAGTGTGGACTGTAGTGGTAATAATAATCAAAAGAGCATTTTCAAATGTTACGTTTGCTTTAAGGATTACTTCTATATTTTTGCTCTTCCCCTCTCTCCTTCCTTTTTGTATTTTAGTATTTCATTTGGGTTTTTGTATCACCCTTGAATTCAGGGTACTGAAAATGCTAACCGGGACATAGCCAGTCATGATGTTAGAATAGCTTCACTGGATTTTACAAAATTAATAAGGAAAAGAAAATCTGAGTATTTTAGGTTAAGCAACATCTGAAGAAGAAATAACATAACTTTATGAAACAGAAAGGACATTTTCATAGTATGAATTTTGAAAGTTATGATAATGATTATAAGATATGATTTATTTTATTGTTAAGATTACTCCTTTATAACAAATAAAACAAATCATTATACAGCTGAGATGTTTGCTTAGCAGTGTGCTGAAATAGTAAATTGCATTTTCTTAGTGGAATTTTAAATTTGTGCTCCCACTCTCAGTACACAACACATCTACCCAAACTGCATTGTGTATATGGTGTAGCCAAGTTTCTGACATAGATTGAGTGAGATGGTAAGAAACTGAACTGTTCAGAGAACTAAATAACTTTCAGTCAGAGCTCAGTGAAGCGAGGGAAATGTGTCATGTTGGTTAATATTTAAAAACGTGTAGAATAAGATTGGGACTGGGGAGAAGAAGATACAAATAACCAAGGAGACCAAAGTTTAGGAGGTTTTTAACAAACATACAGAATAGAAAAGTGGGAAGGACAGAGGTGGGACTTAGAGGAAGTGTAGGTGATGAATAGGGGGAGGATTTCTATGACATTTCAAATTTTCTCTGCAACCTACATTTGAACCCATAAACAAGTTCAAATATGTTTATGAGTAATCTGGCCTTTTTCACCAGATTAGTCATAAACATGTTCAAACCCACCAATAAGCTCAAACATAGGTTGCAGAAAAAATACGTCACAGAAATCCTCCCCCTAGTGATGAATAACATTTGAGGGAAAAGGAGATAATGAACTAAGATAACAGAGGTTCCCGACAAAATATCACAGCACTAAAAATAAACCAGGTATCAAGATCCTGTAAGAAGGGGGGAAGTACTAGAGAGGTGAAGAATTTGGAGTATTAAAAAGAAGAACAAGAATCCAGTGAGTGGAGGAGGAAGGAAAAAGGACTGATGCAAAACTGCACATAGGGATGACAAAAGGGGGACTATGCACTGTTAGCAAGAAGGTAGTAACTTGGAAACAGGCAAAGGGGTGTATAGTTACTGGGTCCTGGATCTCTACAGAGGTGCTTGTGTCCTCCAGCCCCAGGTACTGTAATGCAACTTCATTAGCTCTAGCTAGCACAGCTGGCCGTGAGGGGTGATAAGAGGAGTGATTCAACAAGTGTAGGGCCATAACTTTCCCACTTCAACTAGATGGCTGAAGACAAAGACTGCCTGTGTGGGGTAGGGATTCCAGTCTCATTCCTAGAAGATTAGTGTTCTCTGTTTTTAAAGGCTTGCCTCCTTTGTCTGCAGGTTCAGCTGTCCACAATAGAAATAGGAAAATAAATTCCACATTAAGTTTATAATAGAAATATGTCCAGTATTAACACAGTGACTAAAAAACTCTAAAATACAAATGAAAAAATAGGTGATACCTTTATAGACCATGGGGGGGGGGGGGAATCATACAATAAACAAGCTTTCATGGGTTAAAACACCACTTTATCAGGTTTGTACCAGTGTGAAGAACTTAAAAAGTCCAAAGCTTAAAGTCCAAAAGTACATGGCAAGATGTATTTTGCCAGGAAAGTTGCTCTTAGATGTTAAGTCTAGCAGTTCTTGGGGAGGTTGCTGTTTTATGGTTACAGCTTAGGTAGCTATGGAATGAGTATAACAACCCAGTTCTCCAAACAAAGAAGCACAGGTCATGTGTGTTCCCACACCTCTTCATTTGGCCTTTGTTCAAAACGGATATGTTCCTGCTTGGCTGGTGGGGGAGGGGGGTGACATAGAGAGCCTGAGTCCTCCATCTGGGAATTGGGCTGATAATTTAGTAAACTCATTAGGTTCAGTCAATTGGGGTCAGATAAAAGCCAAATTGAAATTACCTAGTGGTTGCAGTCCTGCTGAAATCCTGTTGAGTAGCTACCTATCTGTAACTCAATGTTACACAATGTGGTAGTAAGCAAAATGGAAGTGCTATTCACAAAGCACTTCTGCAGGTGTGTGACATAATCAACCACAATGGGAACTGCTCAACCAACTATGCAATCAAACTGTGCAATGTATTCTCGAAGGCTTTCACGGCCAGGATCCAATGGTTTGATGATGGATGATGGAGTTCCTGCATGGCAGGGGGTTGGACTCGATGGCCCCTGTGGTCTCTTCCAACTCTGTGATTCTATGGTTGTTGTAGGTTTTTCGGGCTGTTTGGCCATGTTCCAAAGGTTTTTCTTCCTTACGTTTCGCCAGTCTCTGTGGCTGGCATCGTTAGAGGACAGGAGTTAGAACTCTGTCTGTGTTCTGATGTAGTGTGTGGGATAGTTGAGTATTTCTAGCTGTGGGATCAGTATTTTGTCCTTTTCAGGAGATTGGGTGATTATGGTGATCAGGGTGTTTTTTGTTATGGGCATATTGTTGTGATAAGGGGGGGAAATGATGGTCTGTCACTGTGATTGATAGGTGTAGTTAGCTAGTCTTTTGTGTGCAGTGATCACCGGTCCTTGTGGCTGGGTAGAGTTTGTTGACCTTTTGCAGGCTGTATTCTTCAGTGCTGGGAGCCAGGCTTTGTTGAGTTTTAGACTTTCTTCTTTTTTGTTGAAGCTGTGCTGATGTTTGTGGATTTCAATGGCTTCCCTGTGTAGTCTAACATAATGACTGCTGATGTTGTCCAGTACTTCTGTGTTTTGAAATAGGATTTCATGTCCAGCTTGTTTCAGGGCATGTTCAGCTACTGCCGATTTTTCCGATTGTTTTGGTCTGCAGTGTCTTTCATGTTCTTTGATTCTGGTGTGGATGCTGTGTTTTGTGGTCCCAATATATACCTGGCCGCAACTTCAAGGTATCCGGTATACTCCTGCAGTGGTGAGGGGGTCCCTTTTGTCCTTTGTCATGGTCATACGCAAACCTGACCTCCTATTGGGACACAAGGTCTACAGAAAACCCAACCACACATACCGGTACCTACACAAAAACTCCAACCACCACCCACGACAAAAAAGAGGCATAATCAAAACACTGGTAGACCGTGCAAATCAGAACTGTGAAGCTCAATTTCTCAGCACCGAACTCAACCATCTGAATTGGGCCCTACAGGCAAATGGCTATTCCAAGAATGAATTCACAAGAGCCATCAAACCAAGAAAACAACACTGGACTGAAGAAGAAAAACAGCCACCCACAAATAAAGTATTTATGCCATACATCAAAGGGGTCACTGACTGCATGGGGAAACTTTTGAAAAAACACAACCTACAAACAGTATTCAGGCCCACCACAAAAATACAACAAATGTTACGGTCAGCAAAGAGAATGGCAAAACGTTAGGAAGAAAAGCCTTCGGAACACAGCCAAACAGCCCGAAAAACCTACAACAACCAAACTGTGCAATCTTTGTTGTTGGGGTGTAGCGCCTGGCACATTTACGTAGGCATAATAACATTACACCTAGACAAATAGGATTCTGGCTAGTGTATCAAAATACTGCATTTCTTAGATGGAAACTGCAATTTTGTTGCCAGGTCTTTGCAGAGGTATATCTCTTTTGCAGAGGTACATCAGCTAAGGTCTCCTCAATTCATAGTTTTTGCAGTGAGCATGCTGGGTGGTAGAATACTTTCAGGTGTTGTGGCCTAAGGATAACCAGGTGCCAAGTTGCATTTATTGTCAGTACTATCTGCTCCAAATGGAGGGACAAAACCTCCTTTTAAAGTTCATCTGCCTGCCTCCATCCTTTGGCATGTTACACTTCTTTGTGTGATATTAAATTGTCAGAGAACAAGCCTTGGCTTGCTAGAAATTGTAATAAATCCCCTTTCACCTGCTGAATCTGGCAGCTATCTTCAGGAGAGCAGAGTTTATAGTACAGCTAATCTACCTGTTCAAAATCCCAGACTGATCCTTAAAATAAGTGGATTTAAAGCAAACAAACAAAAAACCCTGACTTTAAAACCTGAGAAGTTTGCAGTTTCACTTCTATTGCATCTTTTAAATTATTAACTGTACTTGCAACTCTTTTTCATATTTTCTGTGCAAGCATGAGGGTTGGAAGTGTTTTAAAGAGAGATGCTAGTAGTTAATTCAATTTTCAGGAACTTGTACTGTGATCTGCAGCCGTTATGATGCTCACTCACAAACTTAGGAGTTAAAATGCTACACTCCTATATGTTTTTTAACATGCTTCTTATTACCATAGGGAGAGTACAGAAGAAATATTGGGAGAAAACACAGGAGGGCATAACATTTAGAAGGAAATGAATTTGGCTTACCTGTTCAGACTGCAGAGAAAATAACTGCATTTTTTCTATTTAAGGCTGTCATCCTGACTATATTCTCTCTAAAACAAGTCCTGTTGAATTTTATTGTAATCTATAAGTAAAGGTTCTTAGGACAGATACCTCATTTTAACATCTGATTTGCAATTCAATTATAATTTATATTTGAAGAGCCATTTGTTACTGTTTTTCAAGCAACCAGAGAGTTCTATCACTGGAGAGGCATGTGGGGAGATAGGAGCTACTTGTCTGGGCATATGCCCCTTGTTTGCTAATTCCTCCAGGCCCTCTGGTAGCACCCATAGGCATTTATTCTCACTACATAGTACTACTTGTAAAATAGGAAAAACCTGGCTGAATAAATGAAAAGGTGTACAAAGAATGATATTTATAAACACTTAGCATTTGATTGATGCAAACGTATTTCCTGGACTCTACGTACTTACCTATCTGAATAAGATACCATTGGTTTTCAAGCATCTCCATCAACAAAATTGTTTTCTGTAGACGTTCCTTTTGGCTCCGAAGACCTGCCCCAAACACTCCAGTGCCGTTCCGTCGCCTTCACCAAGTTATTTTACACCTGGCATGAAAAGCAACTCTTTGCAAATTCATCCCATTTTTGCTTCATGAAACCATTAATGGAAGTGAGTGCATATCTTTCAGTTTCCCATTCCTGGGGATAAAACATATGTGGCACATGAACTTTTTTCCTCTTTCTCTTTTCAATGTATAATATATTGTAATAAATAAAGATAAATGCACATTTCAACCAATGGGACATATGTATGAAAATGCGCACATTTAGAAGAAAGGCTGTGGATTAAAAAGGATGTGCGTCAGACTATGGACCAATTTCATTACAGAACCTTTCCCCTCCCTCACCAGACAGTCTCACAGCCTGATACAAAGGAGGATGGGATGAAAGGCTAGGTTGAATTTAAACAAAGAACACAATCAAGGCAGAGACAATGTCACATTTTCTTATCCCTTAGCCATCCTTGCAACAATTTCCAAAAGGGCAGCTCTGTTAGTCTGTTGCAGCAAAAGCTAATCCTACAACATATTAAGTAGTTGGTCCCCCCCAGGAAAGTGTCCTTTAGCAGCTGGCTTGGGGAAACCCAATCTTCACCAAATTTAGAGGGATTGTAGAGGAGAGTCAGGGGAAGCTTCTCTGTGATTTTGGTGTCTCTAGGTGCCCGGGGGGAACTTTCTTGGGGGGCTCTTTGTGGATGTATAACTCAGACATCTGAAACCCAATCATCACCAATCACAGCAGGATTGTAGAGGAGAGTCAGACGAAGCTTCCCTGCAATTTTGGTGTCCCTAGGTGCCTTGGGGGCCATTTTATACCCAAACAAATCAATGAATCAAAAATCGCTACAAATTCATTGATTCGTATTCGTTGGGGGCATTGATTCATATGAATATGAATTGATGTATTAGCGATTTTTGAATAAATTTGGTGATTAATTCTTTTTAAATTCATGCCCATCTCTAATTCTGACACAAGATAAAGCGATTTACACCAGCAGTCATAAGAATCTGTTATCTAGATGCAAACCACTGGTGGTGGACTGGAATCTACTAATGAATTGGAAGGCTGAAGGATTTGACAAAGTGGGCAATAGACCATGTAAAGCTTAGGAGATAATAAATAAATTTGTTAGTCTTTAAGGTGCCACAGGACGTTCTTGTCTTCCCAGTGGCTCTTTTCCTATTTTCTTTTCCAGGTTTGCAATGACACCAGTATTTTTTTTCTGAAAACAGTTCAAAAATTTAGTGACCAGCCAAAGTCATTGTTTGCCATCAGCATACCACAACCTGAGAAGAGTGATTTGATAATGAATTTCATCACTATTTTTCATTTTTAAGAGAGTAATGGTAAATAAATAGCTTTGAGGATATTAGTCCGCTAGATGGCAGCCAAACCTTGACATCCAGGCTAGTCTCTTTGGGTGAAGAAAGAACACTGCAGGTTTTTCATCCTAGTACAAAATATGTGTTGCTTGTTTTCAAAGGATTAAAGTTAATGGCTAATCATATGAAGCATGTTTTGTGCTTGTTAGCAAAATTGTGGCCGTAAAAAAAAGTAGGGCATGACGCAGATAAAGTTAAGTACTTTGAATTCCTATTGATTGAAAAAGCAACTCTAAGATGGTGTCTTTTATTAAGACTAATGAAACATCACAAAGAACTCTCCAGGACTCTTCTTCAGGCCAGTTAGTTCCTTTGAAAATATAGCCCTGAATGGCTTGCTTCTAAGAGACACCACAGACCATTGCCTTCTGTATCATTCTGCACATTCCTTGAGATCTATCCAAGAGGCTTTTCTCTGCATTGGAGATCAGAAAGTGACCAGCTTTCCCTGAGCTCAAGGTAGCTAAATAATAGTCCCACCATGTGTGATATAAATCTCCTCTCTTGCCAGAACATTTCCAGCAATGTTCTGGGTGTTTATCACATCCAGAATAGCACAGGGTGGAGAAAAGGTGGGTGGGGGTGTTGAAGAGAATCTGCAAATTCTATTCCAGAGGTTTTGCCAGATGTCCATAAGGATGCTTTCCCTGTAGATGCATAGTCACATCTGTGGCAGGCAAACGGGGACTCATAACACATTTTCATTGGCACCTACTGAGGCACTGTTTGGATTTTTGGGCATGTGTGTCAACCCATCATACTGGCACACAGCCAGAAATCCAAGCAGGGGCTTGTTAATTAGCAGCAAGAAGCCAGTACACATTTTGCCATTTGCTTTCTGCACATGTAAAAAAGCAACAGGATTTTGGCTGATAAGCAATGGTATCATTGTGGTATAATATTTTCTTTCATAATGATGATTTATATTTATTTCTAAATTATCTATCAGAAATTGAATGGAAACAACCTGGACTTGAAACATCTTTTATAGTACTCTCATTTCCTTAAAGTATATCAAATAAAGGCGTTCTACTTGTCCTGCTCTGTTCTAGCTGCACTCTTACTCATGAAGCTGTAAGTAGAGGGGATTTTTCTCAGTTGTAATCAAAACTTTCTTAAAACAAGAAATGGAAGAGATTGGGTTTTCACCTCACTTACATTTTATAAAACAACGAACAAATACACGATATAAACAAATTCTTTCAAATGCTGTGGTTTGCCTTTCATGAGAAACCCCTGGGATGAGTGTCACATTTTGTTGAGCCACAACTGGAACACTAATCCATGTAATGCTTCTGTCATCTCCAAGGTGGCTTATGAGAACTCCTATTCAGGTGTCTTTACAGGCTCTGGTTCACGTAAAAACCTGCCATTGATGTGCTTATAACATTTGAAAGCAAATTTGCATATTCCGCTGGTCTTTTGATCCGGGCTGTGCCTGCCTTTCTCAGCACCGCCTTCCGCCCGGAATGAATGGCTTGGACAGATGTGGCAAAAAGGAGCACTCCAGCCTTGTTAGTGATCTAGCACTCCATTCTGCAGATGCAGACACAGAATGTTACTTTCTCAGTAGATCCTCCGATTACAGATACAAAGCTGGTGGCAAAAACATGTACAGAGAGATTGCCTCTTAATGGGGTTAGTTCCTTTGAAAAGAAAAAGTACTGCAATATTGTGGCATATGAAAGAGAATACCTCTCTATAATATTTCATTTAAAAATTAAAAAACAGTATAGCTCCAAAAGCTTTAAATATATGAAAGAACATCAGAGTTCTTATAAGGAAATATGAAATGAAAAATATTATTGAGCTTCTAAGCATATCTACATACACACAAACATGTCTAAAAAGAGAGAAACGTTCACCCAGTCTTGGCCAGTTAGAATCTATGACTATGTAATGTCCATAGTTTGGTGCAGCGTTGTTATCTCTGTACTGCTCTAAGGCTGTCTGCCTGGCATCAGTTCCATTCTCCATCACATTCCAGGAAAACAAAGCATGTGTCTTTCTCCGTTCCCTTTCATAACAGTGTGTGATCTCTCCCTATATTTATATTCCTCATTCTACATTGGCAGTCAAACAAAATCATTGGCAAGACATGGACTTCCCAGCCTCTGAGAAGCTCAGATGTTGAAGACCATAGGATCTGGCAGCCTCAGACCCTGCAGAGTTCAGACCCTGGAGAGTTCAGGACCTGGCTTCCTCAAGGTCTGGTTATTTCAAGGACTGAGTTAAATATAGAATATATACTATTTATACCTTCCTCTTCAGTGCACTGAATTATTATCAGTTATGAGGCTAAAGACTTATAAAACAAATGACACTTTTTCCCTCTTCTCTACTTGCTTATCATTAAACAGCTTAAAATAGCATTCATCTTTTTCTCATTTTATAATATTCTGTCAAAGCTTTTATTGTACAATATATATTTATTCTTTTTAGCTTAACACAAGTTTCCACATCTATTTTGTGATATCTCTTTGTTAATGAACATTATAGGTAAAATATAACACAAGCAGCCTTTTAAAATGCACTCCATTTTTCCTCTTTTTTCTCTGTTTCACGACATTCTCTTTCTGTTCTTTATTCTGTTTCACAAAAACGGTCATGAATTTGAATGAGCTACTTCTGCCTTATTATCTTATCAGTAGTATTTGTACCAAAACAAGTGAGGCGTTTTTGGTTTTGTAATATAAACTATCTTCACAGAGCACTTTTCCCATTGTACTTTCACTTTTCTCAGCAACCTCCGAGGCACATTTTAAAATAACTTTTCATTTTTAGGACACTACCCCTGCACCCCATAAACTCAATTTTATTTTGAATTATTGACACTCCTCAGAGTAAACCACTCATTGTTTCATCAACTGGCACTTCCAGTCTCAATAACTCACTCTGAGACATTAAAAAAAAAGACTAAAAAGTCCCATTTACTTGCAGTTGAACGGCTCAAGCAGCATGCTGTACAAAAATGACTGCTTACAGGAACAGGCCTCAACAGACGACTCAGCCTGCTTCCAGCAGATGTCTGCAGATTGGATTCTTACTGCACACACTGCATAACTACATACTTGCCAGCAGACTAAAAAGAGAGGGAAAAGACTCTTAAGCAGAGAGGCACGGCTCTCTTTAAAATCAGAGGCAGGGAAGGGACAATCGATTACCGCTGGACTAATTGGCAGTCAGCCCAGCCTAGAAAGAACCTTCCCAACCAAACCTACTAGAAGGCAGCATGGGTTGACTATACCTTGAAATTTTGTTCCCAATATCCCCCCCCCCCCAGATGGCCTCAATGATAATTACCTGATTTACAGGCATTTGGTACACTCTTCTGTTAAGTATGCTATATAAACTACAACTATGAGTTCCTTTCCCTTGCATCCATAATGGTCACCTCTTTGAAAATGCCTGTTCCTCTCCTTCACACTGAAAAATCCCTGCCCATGGGAAATAATCAGGACACATTCTTTTCAATGGGAAGCCTTAGTTAGTACTATTTTATTCTTAAAATTTCCTGCCCTTATTCCCAACCACTCCCTTCAAGCTTTTTCAACTGGGTGAGGTTCCTCCCTTGAAGCCCAGGGGACAGAAGTGCCCCACCTGTGTTGGAACCTGGAACAAAAGAGCCCTGTCAGGTAGGTGGGCTTTCTTTTCAACAATCGTAGCGTCCAGATGAGGCAATGCATGATGACAGCAGCAACCCGTTTGGGAGCTCTGTAACTACAGGATCACTCTGCCTGGGTTCCTGTGAGGATCTCAGGTGTCTCACCTGCTTCAGATATTCTTTCTGCCTGCCTCTCAGTCATCACAGGGAGATCGGCCAGGATCTTCCCTCCTCTTCCTTTTCTTACTACAGCTGCCCGTAGTGCCAAGAAGGGATCTCACTGGACCAACTAGCCAATGGCTGAATTTTGGAGCTGGTCAAAAAACTCCTAGTCGTGGAGGAGAAACAATCCCTCACTTCTCCTGCAAGGTTGGCAAATCCCCTCTATACTGCCTGTGGCCCCAGGTGAGCCATCAATACCTTTAAACTTCTAAATAGGGAGCTCCATTTACACAAGTGAAAGTGAATACTGGAGTTTGGTCAGGGGAAGAAAAAGGATAAAGCACGGAGGAGGGGGAGAGAACATATTTAATGGTTTCTAATCCAGATGAATCTGTTAGACACTAGTTAAACACAGCTACCTGGTTTATCTGATCCAAGAAACTATAATTAATACTTTAGGACAAATCCTAAACTATGGCCTGTATTTGGGTTAAGTCCTTGTTTGAATCTGATAGCCATTGTTTCTAGCTTAGGGTGTGACTACACTGGATTTGATTCACAATCAGTATTACATTCGAATTTGCAGTCAGTGCTCACACAGGGGGTGCAGATTGATTGAGGAATTCACCATTCATGCAAGATGCAATGCAATGCAGCCCACAGCTCCCTTTCTTTCCTTCCTTCCTCCAGTCTTGCCTCTGATGATATTTCCTTCCTCAAGTCCCACCTCCGCTAATCTGACAGGAAACTGACAGGGGTGTAAATATGGGAAATCATAATAACAATGACCCAGCAATAAGGTGACAGGGTGATCTAGCACTAATCTCATTATTGTAAAAAATAATAATTCAGAAGATTATTGGGGGAGAGGAAAGAATGTGGGAGCATCTGGAAGTTGAGTCATGGCAACTGGACTTCTTTCTTATTAGGTTGACACATTTCGCTACTCATCCACGTAGCTTCTTCAGAGCATGTTCAATCCTGAATATCACACCCCAACTACCTATGTCACAAAAATACCTACAGACACACCCCCTGTCATTACAGGAACTAATCACAACTAATCACATGTGGAAAAGCCAGTCTGCATCATTCTGGATTGAAAAAGTAGAAGTCCCTCAGCAGCAGAAAACAAAAACAAAACTGCTTTGGGAGCAAAAAGGGCTGGAATGATTCAAATCAGCCTTTGCATCATATAATCAGTAAAAAAAAAATACAATTAAAAATACTTTGAATTTACCCATTTCATAAGTGGAGCAAATCCCACGGTATTTGACCATGTAGTTGCAACTTTAAACAAATCAAGAACTGATACTTAAACAGAGACTTCTTGGCTCATTAACATATGTCATGAGGGGAGGCATGGAAAGGTTAGGGGTATAGGTAAAAGCTTCATCTGCTTTTTAGACTGAGGTACAACTGTCCCAGTTGGGCTATGGTCACATTTAGATGTTACAGGTCCTATCCTCCTTAATTGGCATACACCACAGTCCTTTAGCATTATCTCTTCACCAAAAACGTAATCCTGAAACTTTTCGACAGTGGAAAAAACTAAATAATACAATTGATAATTTTTTTAAAAGTCCAACAGAGATACATGTTCATTACCGAGCTGTTTTGCTAGTTAGAAACAGGCACTGTTTCTATTCAACAGATGCAACTGCAACATACAGACTGGTGCACTAAACCCCATACTGCACAAAGCTGAACAGATACTTTTGCTTCAGTGGCTTGTAATCAGTTGAAGTTACATAACTTCCCGGGGTGCTCTCTTGCTCTCTCCCTCTGTGATCTTTGAAGTGTGTCACTCTTTCATTTTGCTGTTCAACAGGCTGACATGCAAAAGCTTTGTTCAGACAGTTTAATTTAAGCACCGCCACTGGTTCAACAAGATGATAAAATCCTCTCTTTTTGCTCTACAACATCCAGCATCCAGTTTATGGTTATCTGATGCTGTTTGAAGCCCCCTCTCATGAATCCGTGCTGATAGCACAAGAACTCCAAACATGTCATAAACTATGTATTAATACCCTTGATTGAATTCCATTAGGCTAAGAACTAGATGAAGTTTAGGCCAGGCAAGCAGGCCACTGCAATAAAATATAATTTGGACTAATCTTCTAGAGGAATGTCTCAGGCTTAAAGCTGACAGTCTGCTATCGCAAGCAAAAGTAATTGCTTGCTGCCTACATTGGGTGGGGGAGGGGGAATCATTTCAATCCCAGCCTTTGTACGGTCTGCACCTTCCTGCAGGTGTCCCTTGTAGCAGACAATCTGCCCCTTTGTTTCAGGGGAAAGATGGCACAAATAATGAAACAGACAGTGCAGGAGGATTTTAATGAACATGACTGATCCAGACTGGAATTTGTAGAATCCCCGAGACAAGCAGAGATGTTAAGGCAATGAAGAAATGCAAAGAATCTTGTCAGGTGGAATGTTAATTCAAGTGATCACATTTCTTAAGCAGTGCCAGATTTAAATGCCTCTGCAACTTCCTTGGAGGGCATTTTGGCAATTCTTTAAAATGTGAAGGGGGCAAGGAGACGGTGGGGCAAACACAGCTGGCAGCACCATTGCCAGACACAGAATTAAAGCTATCAGAACTGTACAAATCACTGGCAGATACTTTTGCTTCTTTGCAAGGTCTGGAAAAATTACATTTCAGACTGCAATTCCCACAATCCCCCAGGTGCTGTGATCAGTAGCCATGCTGACTGGGGGACTTTGCTGGGAGTCCAAAACTAACTTTTCCAAGCTCAGCTTCTTTGCGGAGTCCACATTCAAATGGTCCGACACAAAGACAGGTTATCTACCAAGATGAAAAAATAGGGAGCTTGTGTATGGAAAAATCTGCCTTGCTTTTAAAAAAAATAAATGTTACCTTTATTTCAAGAGCAGAACCAGCAAGGTGTTGGGGTTAGAGTGTTAAACTGAGAACAGGAAGCTTTAGGTTTAAACTCCCACTCTACCACATAAAACCTTAAATGACCCTGAGCCAATCATTTGCCGTATCCTGCTTGAAGTCAAGTGGAACTACAGTATTTGCATCTTCATGGGGATGGTACTTCAAGATCGGTACTTCCAGGCTCTTAAAAACGTGAACTCCACGGGAGGAAAGATTCCAGGATGAACAGCTGAACAAATGTCATTCATGAGAGAATGGAAAACAAATATATATCAAGCTCATTGTGTCAATTAATGGAATAGTAATTATGATATTTTTATTCACTGCCATGTTTTTCTGTTTTTATTCTGATTTTACACACCGGCTGCCAAACAGGATGTTTCATTTGTCAGATCTATTTGTAGCCTTCATGCCTGGTCTCAAGCAAACTGATTTACCTGGCAAATCCCAACTGTTCCTTCCACCACCTTTCACACTCCAGAAGATCTCCTCCTCTTCTTAATATTTCGTTTTCAAATAAACGCTCCCCAGTAGGGTACCATCTGAAGCCTTGAGAAATTACTATGCTTTCCTAAGTCTCAGGGCGGAAAGACTAATATAAGGTTCTAGACCAGCCATTTAGCTAATGACAGTGAGTTGGATCTATGGCTGTGGAGCTAGAGGTCAGGAGTCGGATTCCTTGCTATGCCATCCTGGAGAAGAGCCAGCTTGTGTAGCCTTGGGCGAGCTGCATAATCCCAGAGTGTTCCCAGAAGAAGGGCCTGGTGAACTACAGTACTTCTAATTTTTGCCTAGGAAATTCTGGCAAGGGTTACCAGAAATTGGAATCAATTTGACAGTATGTAATTAATTACGATAGTCACTTTTATCCCATCAAAAATCATTACATAATTTTCCATATGCTAATTAATATGCACAGATTAAAAATTAGATTTTAAAAATGTATCTCACTTAAGAAGGGAAGATTATGCCTTTGTGTGTCCATTAAGTATGCTTCTCAGATGTTGGACCAGGCCAGAGGACACCTTCAAAAAGAGGGTTGTCCTCAGGCAGTCCTTCAAATGGAGGACTGCCTCCCCAAAAGAGGATATATGGCCATATTTGCAGCATCTCTTTGTCTGGCCAGTGTGAACTTGCTCTTCCCATGAAGTTCTTCCTGGGAAGCAGGAGGCACGAACTCTCACTCTCAGGGACCCTTGGCAAGTGGCCATAGTTTATCTCCCTGCAGCTCTGCCACACCAGGGCAGCCTCCAGTTGGAGCCAAGTGTTGTTTCTTGCAAGGGGGAGGAGCCAGATCCCTCCAGCTCTACCTACTTTACATTCCTTCTGGAAGATAAGGTAGTGTAGCCTCCCCTGGCCATGCAGAAGCCACAATATGTCTCCCTTTATCACTGCTGTCTCAGCTCATAATCACATGTGATTTGCTAGCCTGACCATTCCCACTACAGCTAATTGGGGAACACTGTTATGATGACCCTAATAGGGCTTTCAAGGTATGTGAGATGTTATCTACCACTGCCCCCTTCTCAGTGAGTTTCCATGCCTGAGGAGGGTATTTGAACCCAAACTGCCAGAGTCCTAGTCTGACACTATCTAATGTGTTACCTGGGATCTTGGTGAGCAATACAATCCAAAAAGGCAAGGCCTTAATGTCCCTTGCTCTTTTTGAAGAGTTATTCCTAAGGGAAACATATTGTCAAACAGGGCAGGAAATGATTGCTTGATTCCTCCCCTACCCCTGCCTCTGGCACTGTTCTTTCCTGAACTTCCAGCACTGAGTAAAATGCCATTGCAAACAGGTTTGGCTTCCAAATAAATCAGTGAAGTGGGAGGCTGGAACACTCAGGTTATCAAGTGATTGTGAGAAAGAAACTGTATGAAACACCAAACCCCCAAACCATGACAATCCTTCTTTTGCAAATGGTTCGGTCTTTTCAGAAAAAGGCAAGAAAACAAAATGAATGTTCATTTGCATCTTTTTATTAGTATTATATGACATTACAGTTTATTATTGATTTCTTCAAGAATATTTTTCCCAAAGAGCCACAGTTTTAACATATACTAATCAAGATCAATATTGCTTATGCATTCTTTTTCTTTTCTTTTTTCTTTTCCTTTTGACAAAATTGCTACATGGCAAGTTTTGATACAAATCCCATGATCGTATTTATGTGCTGGTGTTGTTTTAATTCTCATTGTGGCTAAATTACGAGTTAGCTTACCTTTTATTTCCCCCCACCCCCATTGTTATTTGCATCATTGCTTAGCATCCCAGGTGTGTTATTTATGGATGAAATTTAATTTATTTTCTCACCCACTGACAATGAAAAGGTAGGGGTCTGTGCCATTTCTGCTGACTTCAGTGGGTTAGTTTGCTTTAACCATTCTTTCCCATTAGAGCTCCCATCAAGTTTAAAGGCTGTAATCTGAACTCTTATGGCTTTAGTGGATACTTAAGAGGAGTCATTGATACACTTTGAAGCCAGGATACTTGAACAGCATTAGCAACAGCAGCATCCAGCCATTAGGCCATTAGGATCCTTTGTCAAGGTACTAAAATTAAATATAGGGTCTCTGGCAATACTTCCTTTTGCTTCTGCAAGTTTAATAGCTGGGTAAGATTCTCTTTTCAATCAGCTCCTTGCATATATCATAAGTTCATTTGTTCCACATGTTACCAGGGCAGAAAGGAGAAACCAGTGAGCAAGTATCTTAAATAATGAGGCAAGAGAATTAGAAAAAAAAAAAAAAACCTGGAGAGCTGAATTACATGTGATAGAGCAGTTAATTACCACCCATGGAGCGTAGCCTGATGTTGTTTGTTTGCCATCACATTGCTAACACTTTTGAATTGTGCTCTTTAAGTAGCTAAGCCTGTGCCCTTTATTCACAGACAAAAATACTGGACTTTACCATGCAAATGTGGTGTTGTGGCTAGAGTGATAGACTAAGGTTCAATAGACCAGGTAAAGATAGACACAAACCACTGGTTCAGTGGTTCGGCACAGTTAGTTTCCTGACTAACAGCTGATCTGCAGTTTGGTGCCCCTTCCCCCTCCAGTAGGTGCCCCTTCAGTGGCAGTGCCCAGAGGAGGCAGAGCAGGACACTGCTGCTGAGGGGGCAGCTGTCAGAGGAGGCAGGGTGCTGAACCATGGATCAGCAGTTTGTCTGGGAAACGAACCGTGCCAAACCACGGAACCAGAAGTTCATGCTCATCTCTAGATCTGCGTTCAAATCCTTGCTTGGTTATGGAAATGCACTGGTGGGTGGAAATGGTAAAACCATTCCTTAAATATCTCACATCTGAAAACCCTGTTAGCCATACTCAAAGGACGTGATTTGATGGCACATAGCAAACTGTGCATCTGCTTACTGTGCAGAGACAAATCGTATTGCTAACCTTTAATCATCTCAATGAAGTATATGTTAATGCAGCATAATATCTGTGAGGTTTCAGGAGGAAGACTGGTTTTCTTCATTCTAGAAAAAAAAAAAACAACCCCAGACTTGGATGGGTTCAAACGAGCATTGAAGACTTGGCTCTTCCACCAGGTTTTCCCTGAGCATTAAATTTTTGAGATCTCAGCCTCCCTTTTACCATCCTTTTCACCACCCTTTCATCATCCTTTTTACCATCTTCATAGCCATCTGCTTTAATTTATCCCGCTGATTATCATATTCGTTTGAATGTATGTATTATTTTTATCGTGTTTTGATATTGTGTTGTTTATCTTGTTGTTAGCCGCCCAGAGTGGCCTGGTTGCCAGATGGTGCAGGGTATAAATCCAATAAATAAACAATACCCTGTTTCCCCTAAAATAAGACCTAACCTGAAAATAAGCCTGTGAGGGTTCGTGTTGTGGCTCCCCTTTTTCTTCAAATAAATTCACAGATTTCCTTGGTTTAGAAATCGGGGTTACATTTATTGGATTGTTTAACAAACAACCAGTGTCCATAAACGTATTCCAACCATTGTCTCCCTGTGCCAACATGGCAATAGGGGGTCTCCAATCGTCAACTTTAAAGGGGTTTGTCTTCTGGGTGTTCCAAGGGCCCGGCCAGTCCAAAGAGAAGTCGGCATTCAATAATTGTCCATTCTCCCCTTCCAATAAGGGTACTGTATCCTCGTCCCGGTCATCGGTCCAGATCGGGTCTCGGGAGGGTGAGTTCTCCGGCCATAATCTCCCGAAGGTCCCCTCCGTTGCTGTTCCATCATCAGCCATTCTATTCTCTCCCTTAGTTTCTTCCTCCACTCCCTAGATTCACACTCGCCCCAATAAGAATGCTTAGGTGTATTCTCATTCCTTCTCCGGGCATCTGCCTCTTCTCTAGGGACCCTCAGCTTTTCCACCTTTCCAGT
This sequence comes from Intellagama lesueurii, assembly GCA_037013535.1. Lineage (NCBI taxonomy): Eukaryota > Metazoa > Chordata > Lepidosauria > Squamata > Agamidae > Intellagama > Intellagama lesueurii. Next base: position 124,313,766 of record JBAJHW010000003.1, read on the forward strand.
CCACGGGTCCTCTAGCCATATCCACTCCCAACCATGAGGCAAACCATCCTCCTCCCTCTATATCTCCCAGCCCCGCCTCCACTTCTACCCGGGGCTGTCGTTCTCTTCCCGCCGAAATATTCCCGCCTTCTCCAACGGTCATCCCCCTCAGTTTCTCCTCCACGTTCCCCGGGGTTTGCTCAGGTAGTCTAATCTTCCTGGGGGGAGGAATGGGTGGTGTTTGCACCTCTTTGTCGGCAGAGAGTGGGAGGGACGGCACTCCCGTGAGAGGAGCCTTGCTCTCACCAACAGCCTCACAAAGCCCTAGCATGATTTTTTCAGGGTGCTCGTAATATAAGCCCTACCCCAAAAGTAAGCCCCAGTTAAGTGAAACCGCGCCCTCCACCATTGTGCAGCAACCAGAAGAAGATGACATGACTGTATTTGAATAAACGTAGATTGTTGTACATGAAAAAAATAAAACATCCCCTGAAAATAAGCCCTAATGCATTTTTTGGAGCAAAAATTAATATAAGACCCTGTCTTATTTTCGGGGAAACAGGGTAATAATAATAATGATGATGATAATAATAATAATAATAATAATAATAATAATAATAATAATAATAATAATAATAATAATAATAATAATAATAATAATAATAATGGGAGAGTAAAGCAGGTTGCTTCTCACACTTCCATTAATGTTTGGTTATATGTCTCCTGATGCAGCACGACCGCAGTGGCTTTCCGACTAGCAATGGGGGAGGGGAATGCTCCTTCATTCTGAAGTGATTGGATTTGCACCTTCCTTTGGTTTTTGCATTTCTTGTTTGGGGAGGGGAGTGTGTACCTGTTTGGGTCCCAAATATGCAAAGATGCAGCATGAAGAATGTAGGTCAGAGAAGAAAGTTAGGAAAGAATGGACCTCCATATGGCAAAGAACACTGTCCAGATGGCCCCACTGTGAAGCACTAGGGCAATACAAGCAACGTGACTCTTTAACAATGGATTAATGGCAAAGATACACACTTACAACAATTTTAAGATGATTCTTCTTATTAATAGGGTTTTGGGGCCAACCTCTCTTAGTGTCAAAATCCCAAGCAAATCGACAGGCCGGCTGAAGCAGGTTGTGTGAATCCTTTATAACCGGTTCAGGCCCACCAAGAAATAGAGGTGGCAGTTCCAGCCTGGTTCTTTTTTTAATGTCACAGTTCATTTGCAGAACCATAACTGGAATCAAGAATTAAAAAGCCCAGTATAAAAGTCAGTAACATTAAACCTTTAAGACTTGTGTTTCATGTGTCATAAAAAGCCCATGAAAGGGTTTTATATTCTGTACAGTGTTTTAGCGCTTTCAATCATTTTTTCCCAACATAACTTTTGTGAACACTTTAATAGCCTCTAAATGAAAAACTAAACTATGTGTCATTCAAAAAGGAAAAAAAAAAGTTTTATGGATCACAGAATTTAATACAAGTTCTGGACCATAACAAGGAACTGATAAACCTATAACTGAAATTAATTCTAAATGTTGCAAAAAATATTTTAGGAGTGTATGCGTTACACATTGGAGAAATGTAGGAGTGAAAGCATTTGCCATATAGAGATTTTCTACAGTGCTAAAAGAGCATATTAGAGCAGTCATTCCCATTAAGTGAGTTTTGTTCTTGTTTACGGTCCATCTGTTCTACCTCATGACCTTCACCATTTGCGTTCATTTGATCCAGCCATCTACAGCCAGCCTGGTATCTTATTCAGAGAAATCCTAATACCAATCTAGTGGATTTTTAATGACCCCTATTTAAAAAGAAAGGCCCATCTTTGCTTCTCTGCGGATGCTGCCAACATACTTGCTCAGTGCCTTCAATGGGTGGATGCCAAAGTCACATCACCACCATTTCTCACAATGGTAGTACAGACAGATGACACCAGTCTCAAATAAAACTGCCAGGTTGCTTTTTGTCATACATGTGTGTTGTGAGCACTATCTGCAGATCCATTCAAGAGTGTAATATCAGTAGACTAGAAGTAGACAGTAGATTTCAGCTCCTTTCACTCCTAGCCGGTATGTATAATGGCATGGAAGTATCATTCCAACGTCTGTAGACCCACATGTTCTCCACCCCTGCTCTGAACTGTAACATATCCATAAGTTACATCCCATTTGGAATACTGTACATGGGGCTCTCTCTCAAAATTGTTCAGAACCTACAGTTGATGGTGTGAAATATTGCCCAGAATCCAGTTGCTGATTTATGTTCTCAGGGGTCCCAGAACACGACCAAAACCCAGTTAATTAGTAAATATTTGCCATTGTGACTTATGCCATTTCACTTACACAACTATCAATTGGCAGTTCAATTCTGGCCATTGTGGCAACATTATTACCTGGAGCCAGTTGTTCACTCTTGAAGCTATGTCACAGTCCCTTCTGTATGTCCTACCACCACCAGAAGTAAGCCAAAGGATGACCCACAATAGAAAATCTGCTTGGGTACCCTATAGCAACTTTTGGGACTTACATGGCACCAAGTCTGTTTTCTTTTTGGAGTCAGGTCAAGACTTCTTAGTTTACTCAGGCATTTGTTCCAGTGCTATTTTATCTTAATGTTTAAAAGTAGTTCAAATGTGCCTCACTTCCTAATTTTCCATTATTGGATTGTGTAATTAAATGCTCATTGTTAAAATAGCCAGCCCTAATGAAAACTTTTGAAGAATAGAACAAGGTAATAATATTTACAAAAACAGATAAGATAAGATAAGATAGCAGGCTTCATTGTGAACTGTGGCAAAGCACAAGTTTCCAAAAGGTTACTGATATCACTATTCTATATTTATTAACTGCTGATTTTAATAAAATATATAGTTGGTGGGGAATGGGAAAACATTTTATTGAAAGAAGAGAGTATGAAATAGTATATATTTTGTAGTATCAATGAATGTAATATGCATTTGTATTGTACTGACAATATACAGTATACTACATTATACTGGCCAGTACTGCTCAAGGGAGAGGGAATTGTAGTTCAGACTAGAGATGAGCACGAATCTGAAAAATGTTGGTTTGTGATGGTTCATGGACTGTCGTTAACCACAAACCATGATCCACCATGAACCAGCCGAAAAACCAAACCTTGGTTTTTGGTTTATGCCCGGTGTGGGGGGCGGCTACTTGCTCTTGTCGTGCCACTGTTGTGCTGCTGCAACCACTGTCACCTTCAAGAAGCCCGGGCACTGCCTCTCTACACATGGCACCTGGGCACCCGGGCAGGCACAGGTAGTGGTGGTAGCAGGAGCAGCAGCAGAAGTTAGGGCAGTGAGAAGGGGACAGGGAGGTCATCCCTTTTTGCCAAAGCAAAATGAAGCGTCAAGGTGAAAAAGGTTTAGTGTTTCATTTTTGCTTTAGCAAAACAGGATCGTTGAACTGGGTCACGGACCAAACTGTGAACCAACCTGGTTCATTGTTTTTTCTGGTTCACGTTTTGGTCCATGCCCATCTCTAGCTCAGACCTTGAGATAGCCAGACTTTGAGAAGGCCAGGGCCTGGTCTAGGCAAAGTCTGAAGTTGTTAGATTCTGCAGCCTTCAACTTCTGAGTTTCTCAGAAGCTGAGAAGTCAAAACTTTGTTGATGATTTTGTTTTGAGTATGCCCAGAATGAGGTATATAAACTTAGGGAGATTACGCGCTGTTTTGGAATGGAGAAAGACACATACTTTGTTTTCATTGAGAGGGGAAGAAAAATCTCTGCCAGGAATGGGTAAGAATTATATAAAAAGATGTGACTTATTTAGAATGTCTAATGCTATGTTATGCCATGGTTTTATACTATTTGAAAATATTTTCACAAAATAGATTTTGAGTAACTTTTTAAAGTGTATGAGAGTTTATGAATTTCTTTTTATAGACTTTAAGAATGTATCTTTAAGCATTGTGTCCTTTGAATATTACGTTTTAAGCTATAGTATAGAAGATACAGTTTTTGTTAGTCATAGTTATTCATTTTAGACTGAATACTGCCTATAAACAGTACATGAGTTGAAGCTGTGTATAAGAAGACTGTAGATTTTGAAATATATACTCATCTATTTCTTATATACTTTATAAAAATATATACCTGCAACTTTAAGCTTTCTATATACATGTTTGCTAAATAATTTTTAGAAAAGGAGATTTATTTCTGAACATTCAATTCATTAAAGATATAAAGGGGATATCCAAGAGAAAAAGTTGAGTTTAAAAAAAAAGGTGCAAAATCTTTTGAGACTATGAATAAATTCTTTGCCAGTTGTGTGCAAAACACAAGTTTATACATCTCTCATGAGGGGTCTGCACAAAGCTGGAGCCCTGTGAAGACATTCAGATATTTCCCAGTGATATCTGTCAATATTCATCTATCTCAGAAGTAAGTCCCACTGAGTTCATTGGACATTGTTTCCAGGCAAGTGGATCTAGGACTGCAGACCTAAAGATCCACAAATTAAGGTACAGTTGTTGTATAAATTGCTGGAGTTCCTTTCACATTTAATGGGACTAAATTGAATTAAATGCAAATATCCTCACTCAACTGGCTTGTGTAATGCAATTATGGGCAATGGCTCTCAAGCCGTTTACTCTCAAGCCATTTATTCATTGGCATAGTTCTGTAATAATAAGTCTGTGAACAGTCAGAGTGCTTAAAAATAATAATCTTTGGAAAACAAGTATTTAACCTAATTAAGGATATAATCAGGATTATTTTGCCTGCGGTGTTATTAGATTATGTTGGAAATCTAGTAGAAGTGTATAACTTTTTACGAATTGTGTTAACACTTGCATGATTAGAAACTGTTGTAAAGTAGAACACCTGTAAAAGTCTTTTGAATTGGATTTAAGGTGGGGAAAAAAAGGAAAAATCTGAGTAACTAGAACTAAGGAATATTATTACATAATGGGCTTCTATGATTGGTAGGCCATCAGCCTGGTGGCAAGGATCAACCTCAATGTCTTTCACAATTCATTCAAGAGCCATTTTAAGAGGATTATGCATAGCACCCCTTATCCGGGCCCTACCCAAGATAAGACGATCCCTTTCCAAGGACTGCATCAGTGGCTACACAGAACCCAGAGGTCCTGGGAAATGGGAAAGTGGGGGAACATTCAGGAAGGATAGGAAGGGGCAGAATAAAAGGGGAAGTAGCAGTTGCAGAGAGGGAAGAAAGCAGGGAGGAAGAGAAGGGGGGAGATATGTAGATGGGTGCTCTGGAGTGGCAAGAGCATCCTGGATGTCTTCTCTTGCTATGGGTACAATGGACTCACCCAAGAACGTCCTTCTGCCAATCCTAGTGTCCAATGAACTTGCTGTAGTTGGGCCAGAGGATTATTAGACATGTTGGATATTGAGCCTCCCGTGGGGAGGCCTGAGCCCACTCTGAGGTTGCCTAGTCTGACCCCACCTGCACTGACCCCCAACTCCAACCCACCTAAGGTGGTGGAGAAGAGAGTGTCAGTTCAAAAGACTGCAGCAGCTTGAGAGAGACTTCTGTGCTAAGGAAGAACGTGAAAGGAAACAAGGATATTAAAGGACTAGGAGTGAAAATATCCACCTAGAGCATTTGAACTGGATTGACACAGGGTGCTGTAAGAGATTTTGACCTAAAGGAAGATAGGGTTTGGAATGAGAAGAGACAGTGAAATGAATTGGTCTTCTGTACATAGTTCTGGAATATAGTTCTGAAATTACTGGACTGGTCCTTCTTTTGTGTGGTGATAACCAATCCCACAGGCACCTTTGATATCCCATTACCCATGGAGGAATTTGGGGACCCACATAGCCTCAAGCTGGTAACATTACCTAAATTCAGTACCATTATCTTAGTTTGTTAGATGAAGGACCCAAATGATGGGACAACAACAGATCTCTCAAATATTTTTTTTGCAGTATCATAATATCCTTCTTTGGATCATTTGTTATGTTATGTGCCATCAAGTTGTAACCAATTTACAGTGACTCTATAAAGTTGGTGAGGTTAAGTGAGATATTTAAGAAGTTGTTTTACTGGCTCTACTTTCCCAGTGAGTTTCCATGGCTGAGCAGTGATTTAAACATAGGCCTCCTGAGTCTTAATCTGTTACTGTATCCGTGATATCCACTACACCACTCTAGATAGCTTTTTGGATTATACTCAAGTGGTATTAAGAAATATATAAAATCTGGTATCAGCTCACTGCAATCCAACTTTTCTCTGCAAAGGTAAATGTTTGTCACAAAAGGAGATAAATCACGTTTAAAACTCATTAAATATGGATGATCATAAAACCAAAAGCTAACTATGTCCAACAAATATACAGTCTGGTATAAAGTCTAATCCTTCTCAGGAGAAAACCCTCTTATTCCCCTGTGTCATTAACATTTATGAATTATGACTTCTTTATAAATGGCAAAACTAAATGATCACCTTCCAGTACCAATGTGGTATTATACATCTGTTTGGCACGAATAGAGAACTCATCTTTTCTTTTATGCAGATTAGTAACATCGCTGGTTTTAGAGAGGGAAGTATAAAATAATGCAAAATATATTTCATGTGCAGCAAAGGCTCTGCCAAGGCTAAACTAATTAATTTACTGCAATAGGCTTTTGCCAGGTAAGTGAGCCCTGCGATCTGTTTAACAGGGAGTAGGCAAGCCCCAAGAATGGTGGACATATATGACCCATCCCAACTCATGGGGAAGGGATTCTGCCATTGTACCACCAGATATGGTGTTGCAGTGGCAATACACAAGCTGTATTTTTCTTTCAAAGAGGGTGTAGGAAGTATATAACTCATTTTAAAGCAGATTCATGGTCTTTTAATGGTACAGCAGTAATTTCAGCAGTAGGGGGCACAAAAAGGAGTGGACCTATGTAAGCTGCTCACTCTTATTTCAGATTGAGCAACAGTTTCTGATACTGATCCAAAGGTGATATGAAACAATTCTGCCCTTAATAAGAGGTGGCTAGCAGAAGCAACTGTCTAAGTCACTGCTGTGTTTGACAAATTTATTTATTTATTTAAAATATTTTTAGGTCACCTTTCTCCTTAAAAAGAACCCAAGGTGGCTTAAAAGATAGTGTTTAAATTAATAACAATGAGTACACAATACTAAAAGGATCAATGAATACAATACAAAAAAAAAACATAAGCAACACCAAAACACATTCAATGCAGCAAGGTACAACAACCCATTTTTAAAACCCCCACTCAGCAGCCATGCACTCAGGAAAAGCTTGCCTGAGGAGAAAGATTTTTGCCTGCTTGAGGAAGGACAGTAAAGGTAGGGCCAGTCTAGCCTTCTGTGACAGGAAGTTTCAGAATCTGGGAGCAACAACAGAGAAAGCCTTCCATGTCCCCACCAAACACATTTGTGAAGGTGGCAGGGCTAAGAGGAAGGCCACTCCTGATGATTTTAACACTCGAGCAGACTCATAAAGGGAGATGTGATCCTTGAGAAAGCTTGTGCCAAGCCCTTTAGGGCTTTATAAGTTAGAACCATCACTTTAAATTCTGCCCGGAAATGGATCGGCAGCCAATTGATCTGGTGAAACAGGGTAGTTGTGTGATCCCTGCGTCTAGCCCAGTTAACAATCTGGCTCCTGCATTTTGGACCCGCTGAAGTTTCCTGACACTTTCCATAAGCAGCCCCTCATAGAGTATGTTACAGTCATTCAGCCAGGATGTAACTAAGACAGTGGAACCAGTGACCTCGGGAGTTGGTGAGGGCTCCAACACTGGAGGCATTCAACAAAAACTTAGATAATCACCTGGCAGATATCCTTTGATTTGTATTCCTGCACTGAGCAGGGGGTTGGACTTGATGGCCTTGTAGGCCCCTTCCAACTTCACTTTTCTATGATTCTATGATTTTATGTGTCACTCTGACCAAATCAGGAACTGTGTCACAGACATGAAAGGATGAGATTGGATAGGTAACTGCCCTGTATTTCTCCCATAATATTTACTCAGGTTTTGAGTCAGGGTTACCTTACTGTTCAATATACCTTCCATCTCCACAGAAAGAGTATGATAACTAGAGGACCATTGCATGAATTCCCTATGCAACCAAAGTGATGCTTGAGGTTTTGCAACAGAGCCTCTTACCATGTGTGGGCTGAAATCCTGTTGCTCAGCCTAGTAAGGCACACTAGAGTAGTCCTATTAGCCCCATAAACAGCTGTCACAAAGTATTTCAATTTAAATGTAATATTTTTTTTCTAAATTTCTGTACCAATACATTGGCATATGCAAATGTGATACATTTTCTGGATTTGACCATGTATATATGAACATCCTAGAGCATCCTGGATTCAAAATGCTTAGAACCATGGAAAGTATTCCACAAGCTGCTTCTAAATTTTATCTAGAACTATCAATAGGTTATGAACAGTGGATGGAATGTGAAATAGAGGAACATAGCTGAATAAACTTGTTGCCCATCATTCTTAGTTTTGGTAGTTCAGTGGTGGTGGGGTTTCAGCTTGACAGACAGTTATATTGCATTGCCATAGAATGACAGTGGGCAGATTATTTTTTTCCTACTGTGGTGTGGAAATTCTGTTCTAGGCAAAGACTGTGATTCCTTGTAAGGTTATAGAAGATGTCATAGCATGGAATGTAGATAAGAGCTTTCTTGTTTTTCTCTCAAAGAAGAACAAAACAACCACAGGAAATGAATGGTTTCTCCCAAATGCAATTAAATACAGTGCCACCTAGTGACTAAACTATATATTCACATGATCCACCCAAAGGGTTTTTCCAGAAATTACACATAAGCTTCCATAAGAAATAGCATGCCCACTACAGCTATCCTTCCTATGCAATGTGGAACTACGATGGGAATCTTGGATTTGTTTTAAGGCTCACACTTTGTTCATGCATGTATACAGTGAGGCTCAAGAGGCTTGACCTGAATAAACTAAGTGAGCACCTTGAACATGCCCCAGCATTCTTTGCAACACTGTATTCAGGGTCTATTGGTAGAGACACTGATGTGGAAAGTAGGATTTCTTGACGATGGAAAGTTTGAAAGCCTCCACTTTACAACAATACAAATACGAACACTTACAAGAAGCTTTCAAAAGTTGAGTTCTTTTAATGGCCTGTATCTGGGTTATGTCTGATTTTTTTTTGCATACATAATTTATACTTTTCTTTGTTCTTTACTCTCCTGCATATATAGCACCATTTTCTTTGCTAAAGAAAAAAAGAAAAAGAAAGAACATTTAGTGGATAACTACTGGGGGAGGGGTTGATATTTATTGATCTTTTTTTGTGTCTTAAAAGTACTGGATTTCTTGGGCAGAAACATACTATACAGTATATCTTTTCATCTATACTATCTATCTCTCACCACGTTTTCTCCCTGTGCTGGCCTGTGAGATGTTTCACTAAGTGAATTTCTTTGATGTCATTGTATAGTTATGCTGGGGTGGGGGGCATTTCTGTGTTTCTTCCAGAGGGGACAATTCCTGAATTTCAGTGTGTTGTACTATCAGTGATATGTTGGAAGCAAAAAGAGGGGGACCAACTATACACAACAACTTGATGAAATATAGAAAGGCAACAGTTGTACTGGCCACAACTGATATCACCTCAGTACTACATCAGGCAGCAAATCCAAGCATTGGGTGACCTGCTTGCCAACCAAAGAACACCACCACCTGCTTGCTGGGGAACCATGGGATGGGAGAGACAACATGGGAGGCAGAACTTTGGTTGTCACAAGGATGAATTGGTTTTATTGTTAACCTAGCAGACAAGAGAAGGAACTTCCTTTCTTTGGTCTATTCTTCCCTCCAGCAGTGTTCTCCTTGATTGGCCAATCCAGGGAGTCACAAGGGCACCAGCATAAGCTTCAGAGACTGGCCATCTACTCCCTACCACAAGGAGCAAATGGAATCCAGTGGTAAACTGAGGACCCCTGCTTCTTTCAGTTTGTATTTTCCTGGCAAGTTAATTTCATCCTATTTCTAGATAGTCTTGCAGCTTTTCCAAAAAGTCTACATAATTATTTTGTACATGATTGTGCACATTTATCCCAGTACATACAAGGACTGCATTAAGATATCAACTGAATACATTTCTTCCCTGTCTTTGATCTCCACATCAGGAACTGGCAATGGCAATGGAGATGTGGCATCCCATAGTCCCAACTATGGGACTAGTTTTTTAAAAAGTTTTTTAAAAGATCTCACTGTGTTAGTCATTACTTCTTAGCAGCTTGGTGATAATTATCACTGCTCTGATCATGCAAAGTAATGCTATAATTTTTTATGTGATGCATTATTAACATGTTGCCTTACCCAGGTGAGAAAAATACAAAGAAATACTTTCCAGTTCCCTCTAGTGGACAATTCTGATCTTGTACTTTACAAGTGTTCGCAAAGATGCAGAAGACAAAAGGAAACAATACTTCTCTTGCCACTTAGAATTGATAAGAGAGAAGCATAACATCTGAAAAATGCCCCTTTAAATACCTTAAATGTCCTTCAAATGTAAATCTGAAAGTAACTAGAAAATGTTACTCATTACACCTAAAAATAACTTTGCAACTACTAGCTGTGTTACTTGTCACCTAAAAGTCAATTAATTACAAGCTGGAAAAACTACAGGTGAGAAGATCTGTCTAACTCTAATTCCACTGCTCTTTTTAACTCCTTTTCTAGCCCACCAGCATTTTCTGCCAACCCTGACTCCATTCACTTCCCTTTCTGCCACCTTTCCTTTCCTATAAATTAGTTACACTGTTCTTTTTTTTTAAATCCTTTTTAGGGGGACTACAATTTCCTGAAACAGTCAGCATGGCCAGATAGTATTGCAAAATTAGGAAGACTCCCAGAATCTCCCCACATACTCCAGCCAATGGCCATAATGCTTGTATGCCTCTGGGAACTGTAGTCCACAAAGTTAACTTTTCCTTCCTCATCATGCCTCACATAGGGAAAAAAAATCCCATTGCATTTTCTACCTGCAGAATTATAACCCTGTGGCTTTTGACAGGTAGATTGGATGTACATTAGTGCCATGCACCTCTTGAAGGCCAGCCTCATAATATTTACAGATTATTCACAGCCCTTACACATTAACCGAGCCAGCCTTAACCTTAGCTATACTTCCAAAGTTTCTTGTACACATGCCAGTTTTTCCTGCATGTTTTGACAAATGAGATATTCCCTCTGGTGCTTCCTTGTGGGTAACAGTGTGTGAGGATGTGTGGTGGCGGCAGCCACAAAATTTATTACAGTTATTTTGTAGTTTGATATTAAAGAACATGATGTATTATATCAGGTGCTGACCTTTAAAGATCTTAGGACCCAATTCATTACAACATAAAATTTACATATTATTCAACATTCCTGCAGACCTTTTATGAAGAAATTGTGGTACAGACGTGCATGAGATTTAAGACAGAAAAAGGAGCCCTGTGTATGAAGAATGAACATTGCATGAAATACTAGATTTGGAGGAGACACTTTAACCCTTTGTAATCCTTACTCTCAGGAATATAAAGTTTGCATCCCTGCCTGCAAAAGGTGCCTGGAAAATAAGCAAGCATGCAGTGAAAGAAGGAAAATGTGTGCTTTGAGCAACCTCTGCTTCTGCCTCTTCTGTATTATTGTACATAGCCATTAATTAGAAGTGCTGCAAACCGATGTTCCATTGTGATGTGCCAAACTCCCTGTCAAGAGGGTAACTCCTGCTGGTTATGCTCTTTGGATCTCTGGCCAACAGAGAGTGAAATGAGCATTTGGTTGTTTACCTTAAAAGCCTATGGATGTTAAGGCAAAGACTGCAGTGTGATTACTCTGTGCCAAGGAAGATGTAGGCTTAGTTCCATCCCACTGATAATTCTTTCAGTCCTCCTCCCTGTTCCTGCTAACTTGAAGATCTATCCTTTGTCCTAGACAGGGAGGAGTGAGAATTTCACTGCAGTTTAGTTTTGGAAAGAAGTTGCAAACGTTCATGATTTCTTCATAATTTGAGATGGAAAGAACTGCAGATTTCAAAAAAAAAGTCAAATGACCTATCCAGGCTCAGGGTTTTGAATGCTCATGTCTGGCATTGAATCCTTGTGTATTCAACCATGCTGGCACTGAAATTACAGTTGCCCCCTATTTTTTTTCCTCCCCCTGTCAGGTTCTTTTAACATCTATATGGCCAAATGCAACATCACCTTCTCGATGCTGGGAACAGCTGTACTTACTCAATTGATTCTTTGCTGATGATGGTGGAGGAGGAGGGTTAGTTTGTTTCTGAAAGGTTTACCGAAATTGGTAAAGCTCATATTTGGTATGGAAAGAACTAAAGGTTGCAGTTTTGAATGCCAGGGAAACCAAAAGTGACTATTCTCATCTCTTTTAATCACACGCATCTCATATGGCCTTGGGAATTTCTAATTTCAGAAAATAGCAGGCTATGGGCCCTTCCCTCAGTTAGCATTGTGGTTCAAATCATCTTCTTCTCCAGCTAAAAACTGATGTGGTGCACAGGTCTTCAGGTGTCCTATGTAATGGATAAGGAAGTGGGCAGGAAGAGCCACAAAGAAGCTGCAGTTAGTTTCTTTCCTGATCAGGGAAACATAAAGAGCAACATCCAGCAGAATAATTTATGACTCTGTATTTCAGGCAGAGGTAGGCAAGATCTGAAGACTCAGGGGCCAAGTTCAAGCCTCCAGCCCCAGAAGTCAGAGGCCTGGAAATGCCTCAAAATGGTGATTAAAAGGATTCAAATGGGACGGCAATTTTAACAACAGAACCAAAGATGGGCACTGGGGGACCACTCAGGCCCATGAGCAAAAAACCCTGCTACTTCTAGTAGTCTACTTTTGGGGGCTGTAATAGGTCTTTTTGACTCTTCCCTCCCCCAAGTTTGGAACTTGGGGGAGTTGTGAAGTGGTGCTAAGTGTGTAAAAATGCCCCTGGGGGGCTCTATGCAGACAGTTGGCTATCCTTTGCCCGCCCTGGACAAGAAGGAATCTGTGCTACAATGCTGTGGATTTTTTTTTTTAAAGTGATTGTCCTGTTGTTCTTTCTTTCCTGACTCAAAACCTGAGTAAATATTATAGGGGAATATTGTTGCCTATCCATATCTTATCCTGTCATGTCCAGTAAAAGCAAAGTGTGCTATGGTATTGCTGTGCTCTGAATTTGTCTCTACCCTTAGTGGGATTTGTTGATTGCCAGTAGCAGGGGAATGCCGTATGTGATGATGTCAAATCAAGTTATTACATCAGAAATTCCTTTTACTCTAGAGAACAAGGATGGCAGTAGAGTACAGGGTGGATATTAGTGAGGTATCTGACTGACAGATGGATTACCACATGCACACTCATATAAGAGTATGTGGTGGACTACAGTTCCCATAATCCTTCATCTTAAATTCCCACAACCCCATGGCTTTGGGATCAGGGGAACTGCAGTCCAATACATCTGGAAGACCCAAGACTGAGGAAGCTTAGGCAAGGCCTTGAAGTTGGCCACTGGCAAATTCAGAGCCAATTCATTTCAGTGCCTGACAAGGAAGCATTCCTACCTCTATTCAGTGGTCAGTGAACATTGACAAGGAACAGTATTGTCCACAGGTCCTATTATTGTTCCATGACCCACAATTTGGTCTATAATGTTCAGTAACAAAAGCACATCCCCAAATACCCTCCTCATGCATCTTGCATTTAATCTTATCAAAGAAATATCTGCCCTTGTCCACATAGAACAGAAATAAGGAACCTCTGGTTTCCTATATGTTTTGGACTACAGCTCTCACAATTCCCTTCTAGTCCCATGGTCTTGCTGACTGGGGCTACTGGGAGATGAAGCCCAAATATCTGAACTGGTGGAAGATAGCCTTCAGTCGATGATTCCAAACATCAGCTTCCGCATAAACTACTTGCCAAAAATTCCCTGTCCTGATTTAGAAGAATTTCTCTACCCTCCTTCATCAGAACTGATTCCGGGATGATTTAAAAGAAGTACAAAGTTAAAATACAACAAACAAAATTAAACTACGAATAAAGATAAAAGATAAAAACCAGTAGGTAAAGCCAAAAGAATTTAAAATGCCTAAATGAATAATAGACTTTTTGCCTAGTGCTAAAGCAGTTCTTATGGTGGAAACCGCCATGTAACCCTCCTTAAGAAGGGTCTTCCATAACTGGGATACAACAGTCAAAGTAGTCCTTATTCTAGTTGACATCTTCTCCGTGTCTGATGGAGGAGGTTCAAGTTTGTAGCCTGCAGAAAACTGGTGACTTATTTTTGGCACTTAAGTTGGGCTAACATGATTTCATTTGATCCTGGCTCAACCTAGCCAAAGTTAAGCACTTTCAATTCCCTTTTATTTCAGTCAGAGAACAGCAGTGCAGTCTTATGCATTATTAGTTCAGGAGCAACTTCCATGAGTTCCGTACTGGAGTTATTCCCAAGTAAGGCCTTCTCCAACCTGGTTCCTCTCAACAGTGTCCAGATCTGATGTCCTTCCATAACTGTGCTGTCTGGAGATGATGGAAAGTGTAGTCCAACACAGCTGGAGGGCACCAGTTTGGGGAATGTTAATTTTAAACAGTGTTTGCAATCTCCCCCCACTCCATTTAAACTACAAGGATTTACACGTGTTTGACTTTAAAACTCTTATCAAATTCAAGTTTGATTAAAGTTTGAAGAGGAAAAAATTTGGCAGAATTTTTAATTTTGTTATATACCTTCAATGAAATACATTTTTTTAAAAATGTTTGATAAAAATAGGGATGAACTTGGGATACATGTGAATAAAGGGAACCCAAAGGAATGTAGACATGTCTTGATGACAATATGTAATGGAGTGAGGGTTTGAAGGGTAGCGGAAAAACCGTACTCCATGCCCTCTTCAATAATAACCATGCCAAGAGCTTCTAAATGATTAGCTTTTCTTAGGTTTTGTTTTCAAGTCTGTGTGACCACATTAAAATGTAGCTGCTTAATACAGGGCTTTAAAGATGGGGGGAAAACAGTTACACTAGCCGAAATGTAAACAAAGGATTGAATTTTATGGCTTAATGTAATATAGTATTTCCAATCCCTGTCATGAGGCTAAGAATGAGACTGCTGAGCCAGGAAGTCATGAGTTTGAATTTCATCTCTCCTGCTACTCAGGAGGCAGCCTTCAGCATGCTACTGTCTCCCAGTCTCGTATTCAGCAATAAGCAAGATAAGGATTATGATCCCGTTCCATGAAATTGACGGTTCTTCCATGAAATCTTTCACCAAGATGGTTCAACCTTCTCAAAGAGGAAAGAAAGGGAGAGGGGGAATGTGCCTTCCCACCCTTCACATTTTAGTGCACATATGACCAGGAGGTCTTACAGTTCTGTCCCACCAACGTATGCAGTAGCTATGCATGTCTCAGTTTCTTTGCTTATTTTTTTCTGGGTTTGCCGTATTCACATAGTGGTGTTTTTAAACAGTCTCATTTTTCTGGGCTTGCTATATTCATGTGGTGTTTTTTTAAACAGTCATTTCCCTTAGAATATTGTTGTTATTACTATGTGCTTTCAAGTCATCTCTGACTTCATTACACCCCCTACTTTCCTTGTCCATGAAACCCGCCCCTCCTCCTGTTATTACAGATAACGTATCATCAGAAGATCATCATTCTTTCTTTCTTCAATTTATTTAAAATATTTTTTACCCCACCTTTCTCCTTGAAAAGGACCCAAGTCAGCTTACAACAATGAAAGACAATATTTAAAGTTAAAAACAATGAGTATACAACAGTGGTTAACAACATTAAAAGATGATATTTAAAAATTACAAGCAATGAATAAGGAGGCATCTTACATACCCTGATTCCCCGAAAATAAGACCTAACCTGAAAATAAGCCCTAGTATGATTTTTCAGGATGCTCGTAATATAAGCCCTACCCCCAAAATAAGCCCCAGTTAAGTAAAACCCCACCCTCCACCATTGTGCAGCATTGTGCAGCAACCAGAAGATGACATAACTATAAAATAAAACATCCCCTGAAAATAAGCCCTAATGTGTTTTTTGGAGCAAAAAATAATATAAGACCCAGTCTTATTTTCGGGGAAACACGGTAATTAACACGCAATATTAAACCAAAGATCAATAAGTATCAATTTTTAAAAAATTGTCATTCTGAGAAATGGAAAACACAAAAATGGAAAACACAAGTAGTACTAACAATCCAGTCAAAGCAGTAATGCATAGCAATCTATCGAAAGATCACACACAAGTAGCTAGGTCCTGAGGGAAGGCTTGCCTGAAGAGAAAGGTCTTTGCCTGCTTGTGGAAGGACAGCAAAGAAGGGGCCAGCCTGGCCTCCCGTGGGAGGGAGTTCCAAAGTCTGGGGACAGCAACAGTGTCCCCATCAGACGTTCCTATGAAGGTGGCAGAACCAAGAGGCTTCTCCTGAGGATCTTGACACCTGAGACGGCTCATAATGGGAGATACGATCTTTAGCTTGGGACCAAGGCCATTTAGGGCTTTATAGATTAAAACCAGCACTTTGAATTCTGCCAGGAAACTGGTCGGCAGCCAGTGGAGCTACTGTAACAGCGGGGTTATGTGATCCCTGTAACCAGGCCCAGCCAGCAATCTGGCTGCTGCATTTTGGACCCGCTGAAGTTTCCTGACATTTTCCACTTTTAAGTGCTGAACTGTGTATGACTACCATGGCAAGAGCTTTTCCCACCTCCTGTGATCTGCCAGTTGGCTTCCTCTGTTTTGTGATTGGCCTTCAAGACAGACTCACTTTCCTCCTTTGCAATTCTGACTTTGCAAAAGAAGAGTGACTGTCCAAAAGACCCTCTAGATTGAATGCCTTAATGGCGGGTTATTTTAATAGATTGTTTAGTTCTTAGAGTACGGATAGGTAGGAAGGGAGCGGGGGCGGGGGAGCTTGACTTCTTCCTATGCCTTCCCTTGCTCCTTGTAATCTTCCTCAGCCACTTTTCTCCCTGGTGATGAGAAAAAACACCTGCCCTCAACCTTGGGGTTGGGGATCGCTCGCAGGAAAGGCAAGAAACCTTGCACTGCATTCGCCACACCGCTGTCTGCAACCAGACACATTCAGAGATCGGCAATATATATATTTACTGCACCTCCCATTATTTTTTTATCCAGCTGGCATGCAGCTGCAGTCCCCGAAACGCCAACTTCCCCGAGCCTTGCCCAGATCCCGCTCTCCACCAAGCCCAGCAGGAGCCCTCTGTTTAACCACCCGCAAAGGGTCATCATCACTGCTTTGGTGGAGAACAAACCACATCCAGGCATGAGGGGCGGGAAGCCCACGTGTGCACCCATGAGCTTGTGAAAGAAAGCAGCACGGAAACGTGACAGACAGATAGAGAAACATCACATCGCCCCCCCCCCCCCCCTACACGTCTGGGTAATTTTCGGAAAAGCAGCAGCAAGGTCAGGGCGGACAAGCGGCTTCCGTGTGCAGAAAGGCGGGCTGCTTCCGCTAGAGGGCGCTCTCTCCCTAGCCTCTCGCCGGGCTGACACCGAAGGTCATTTCGGCGTATTGATAAATCACATCGCCCGTGATTCCTAACTGACAGCTCAAACTAACATCAAGCTGGATGAGAGAGAACAAAAGGCTATCAAGCAGCCATTTTCTTGACACTTTTATTCAATCACCAGCAGATTGCTTACGACAGCAATAGCAGCTGTTTTGTCTTCATCTTTCCACATTTGATAAAAGGTGTCAACTCAAATTTTTGTAAATAATTCACTTATTCCCCCCCCCCGCCGCCGCCGCCCAACTCAAGCGCTCTCCCTTTGCGCGCCCGCACCCACCACCCGCTCAACTCTGCGCAAGTTCCCGACGGGAGCGGATCGGGCCTCTCGGGCGAGTCAGGGCCCGATGATGGCAGCTGAAGGTCATCGCGGATCGCCCAGGAAGCGCCGGTAACGCGCCGGTCCTCCCAAGGTCAAAGATAAGAAGTGCGCGGCGAGCTCAGTCGGGCGGCCAGAAGGCCGAAGCACGCAGGGAGCGACGCAGCCTTTTTATCCTTAACACACTTAATGATCCCCCCCCCCCTTTTTCCCCTTCGAAAGGTTCTCGCTGGCAGTCGCTGATTCAGCTTCTGAACGCTTTCGAGCAGCACATGGCTTTAACGGAGCAGAGGCGGCGGGAACTTCCGTTTCCCCAAAGTTCCTTCCCGTGGAGTTTTTCGTTCTTGAATGGGCGCTCCTAAAACCTCGGCGAGGAGAGGTACTCTCCCATCCCTACGCCACCGCCCCTCCTCTGGCGTGGACCAGGAAGCACCCCTCCCCACGGGAGGGAACAAACGCCCCGGGTTTGATGTTAGCGCCCGAAAGCGTAAGGGCAGCGAGGGTCCTCTTCCAGGCTTCGGGGTGGTGGGGAGCCGTGGGCGTTGATGTCTGCTATGGATCCCCCTTTCTGGGGAAGTTACTTTGGGAACTACAGTGTCCAGCATCCCCCAGCCAGCAAAGGGATCCTGGGCATTGCAGTGCAAAGAAGAAAAGAGGGCAGTTTCTAAACTCTGCCCGGCTGACCCCGCTCTCTTTTCTTCTATCCCCAGGCCATCTCTGCTGCCCTCTTCTTCCTCTAGGCTGGGGCTGGTGAACCTGTGGCTCTCCAGCTGTTGCTGAACGCCAGGCCCCATCAGCCTCAGCCCGCCCATGGTGAGGGATGATGAGAACAGTAGTTCATCAACACCTGGAGAGCCACAGGTTCACCCCCACGTGCACTAAGCCCCCACAAACTCTTGCACCACTGTCCAGAGGCGGGAGAAGGCAAAGCAAGTGGAAGCTGTGTATTCTTCTCTTTGTTCTCATTAATACATGCTGCCCGGAGCACCTGACATTATGGAGTGACATACAAAGAGAATACATCCATAAATAAATGAAGTTACACTTGATGAAGGAAGTGAATAGGCAGCGACGGCGGCAGCAGCAAGGAAGGGCACACACAGAGCCAGGGAGATCCCAAGGCTGCCGTAGGAGCCCTGCTGCGAGGGTGGATGGGTTTCCACAAGCACCCGAGACCTGCCTTCACCCACTCTTCAAGAAGAAGCACAACCTCTGAATTTTCTGCCTGAGTTACAGAATTGCATGCGCACTTCTGGCAGTAGGTAATTCTGCTGATACTGCAATAGGATCCCGTCATAGCCTGTGCAAAGGCCTGGCAGAGTTACTCCTTCCTACGCCCTCCCTTTAAATAAAGGCCGGTTGAAAGATGGTGAAGCTGCAGTCCCAAATCATGCCAACCCATCAGATGCCATCCTAGCCGTGTCCCAGCCTTTCATTTGTGTATCTACTTTAGCACACTGCTATGCCAATCTGTGATTGGGTCTCCCCGGTTTTTTTCAAGTAGTGATGCCCACAGGATAGACTGCAGTCTGCGCAAGGGGGACGCTACATCTTGAAAAGGTGGGATAAGGTGCCCCTGCTTGAGTCCTGAGCTGTTGCAGGTGATTCACTAAGCAGGACTTTAGGGCAGAAATCTAGGATCTTCCTCAGCAGAAGGAGCAAGAAGGCCCTAGTGTTGGCTTACTACATTTTCAAGAAAGTGAAATAATACTGTTGCTATCTAACAAAACTGAATGGTAACAGTATTACCTCTTTCTCACCATAAGACCATTCAGTCTGGTCTAAAACTGCCTAAGTCTACCACTGCCTATTGGTTTGGGCCTCTGTGGAAAAGAATAGTTTAGGAAGGAAAGAGGAAAGAGACATGAGGAAATAAAGTCGAAAACTCCTTCCTTCAATGATACAGCGGTGTTCCAAATCCTGCCTCCCTCTCAGCTGCATTTGCTACTAAACAAATAAATAAATCCAGGGCCAGCATAAGACATTTTGTTGCCTGAGGTGGAATAGCCAATTGTGCCCTGTGGCAATTTTGGGCTGTAAATGTATTTTGTGGATAGGTTAATACTGGCTTGCATGGCAAGTGATTGACTGACAGTTGTACGCAGGATGTGTGCCAGCACTGGCAGTTATGACAGCTGAGCAGTGTAAAGCAATATTTGTGAATGAAACTGCACGCTGACTGGTCTGGATGGTTCCTGGTTGGAGAGGTTCTGTTTGGTACATGAGGGATGTATGTGAGAGGGAGTCTGTTAGGGCTGTTAGTAAATACAGTCAGCCACAGCCTGTCAATACAGCCCTTCCCAAAAGGGGCCATAGGTCCATATGGGGGAAGCCCTGGCACATTTGAAGGGGGGTCCCCAGACTGGAAACAAACAGTTCTTCACACACCACCTTGTAAGGTTCATTGTGCAACTTATACAGTCCTGATTCGACCTATATTTCTTTCATATCGTGTATATGACCATGGCTGAAAAAAAGTTGAGAATAGCTGAGTTAGAGGGTTTAATAGAGAGAGGGAAAATAAGCTATGAGGGAATGTAAATGAGAGTGGACTGTTTTGAGAAGTGGATGTAAAAATGGCCTGGTTAGTGCTCATGTTAAAGCAAGTCTCCTTCTGTCTGTCTTTAAGGAACGGAGTTAGAAGGAACAAAAATAAAGGCTTGACAATTTGAAACATTGCTTTTGCCTGTTCACTGAACCTTTCTATTCCTTTGTGTTTTTTAAAAATAAAACTCTTTTGTTTATAAATCCTACTTATCGTTTTAGAGTAATCATATGATTGTATACTTATGTATATTGCCGGTCACTGCTATGACATATGGTTTATACAGTGTCACTAAAGTAACAAAAAGCGGTGTTTCAAGAAAAGCATTTTTTATTTTTCCAAGGGCAGTGTGGAGTCAGCTCTTAGCTGAGACGAGGTCTATAGCAGCAGGGTAAAATGAAACACTGGCTATTTGCCTGGGTTGGTAATAGGGGTAATCCAAGAGAAGGAGTCCCTGTTCACAAGCTTAAATGGCAGCACCCAACTCAGTACAGAGGTTTGAAATTAGTTGTCACTGGGGCAGCGACACGCCCAGTGTGTGCGAGCACTGCATACCCCCATTCCTAAGTTAGTGTGCATGTTATTCGAAGGCAACCGAGTGCTTTTGGACCCATGAGGCAGAATATCACCTGAACATCTTTCTCTATTCCCAGCAGTAAAAATGCAATGATTACAAATGAAATAACAACTTGCTGCTCTTTCATCATATAAACAATGTACTGTCTGAGGAGGTTGCCTCATTGCAGAGATAGAATAATTGATCTCCTGCCATCTCTTGTAGTTGTATTCCATGAAGAACTCTACCAGACTGGGCCAAATGTTTATCCATTTCTGCATTGTGTTGATACCAGTGGAAAATGCAGAGTGTAGAACGTTTTTTGTAGTAGCTACTTATTGTTGCAGTTCCAAGCTCCCCAAGTTAATATTATAGTTACAGTTTTTAAATGGTAACTCTTTTATTTTCCCATTTCTCAAACTTAGTCAGTTTTAAAAAAAATCTAAAAATTAGACACCACTGGTCTGTACACTGGCCAAAATCCTGTTGTGTAGCTCCACCAAAGCAGCAGGAGTGATGTCAAAGGTAGTGATAAATTGCTGCTAATTAAAGACTTCCTGCTTCCATTTTGTGTTTGCACAGAAGTTACATGCCACCTGAAATTGAAGCAGCAACACTTTAATTAGTGCCAATCTGCCATTGACAGTGACATCATTCCAATTTTGCCAGCAGAGCAATACAACAGGAAAATGGCTTCTCCCTCATCCATCTTGTCACTGTCTCAGAAAAGCACAAGACAAGCCAGCACATGAGTCATGTGATCTTCTCCCATCACTATTTAGTCAAGCAATAGCCCTGTAATTATAACAGTAGCTAAAAAATTAGCATTATGTCACCAAATGAGTAAACTTATCCCCTCACTAAATTACAGTGCTATTCCCAAAAGAGAAAAATCTTCAGCTTAAAGCAAAGAGTTATGGTTATAGCTCTAGTCTAGTCTAAAAAGCAAGGAAATTTAGACCACAGACCACTCCAACCCACTCAAGACATGGGCACATTAATTCACCTTTCTTTTATATTAACCCCCCTTCCCCAGTATGTACATCTGACTAATCAACTCATTTCCTATATATTGCATCATGGATGTTGTGTAAAAACTGAATTACACAGCATTTGATATTGTCAACATTTACAAACATCACCTAGTTTAATCTTTTTCACTAGTCCAGTCCAATTGATCTGTATTTCAGAGAAAAAAGTCTTATATTTAAAGGACTACCCCCCCTTTTTTTGGGAATAAAGGAGTGACATGTACGTCTTTTGTTTACTTATGGTGGAAGTAAAAGTAGAAGAAAAATACAACAATGTACATATGTTTTGAGAGGGGACAGATGATCTGTGGTCTGATTACTCTTTTAGGGTGAAGATTCAACAAAACATTTGTTTAAAATCAAATAATTTTTTTCTCTTTTGAGAATTTCCCTCTTTTTGCTATGTAGGAATACAAAGACATCAATGTAAAGGAAAGAAAGTCTGTCTTTACTGAACAACTTAAGAAAAGAAAAACATTCAAAATAGCTGCTTGAAATTTGCCTCTGGGAAACACATTTGAAAATCAGATGTGTTCCTTAAAAGGCTAGTCCTACCCAAGGGGAAAGGTTGAAAAAGCACCGTTTTTTCCTTCATAATTGCTACTTCACATTAACACTAAAGATCAAATACAGACTTGCAGCTCTCGGTAACAGGATTGTGAGGTAGAAGTGCAGGGTTGATGAATCACAATGATAATAAAAATGTTGTCAAAAAGAAAAAAAGCAGTGTTCACTATTTGTTCTTATGCAAAAGACAATATGGAAACTACTCTTGAGCAATAATTATACAGTGACTAGAGTAACTGTCATACCATAGGCATTAGGAAGAGAAACTAATTGCAAGTCAGTAATTATTGTGACTAGTTACTTTAAGTTCTGTGCAAACCTCTAGGGGACACATACAAACCAAGTCTAAAGGACCAGAGCTTGAAAAAATTGTGTCACATTTTTGGATGAAAAACCCCAGACATTGACTATGCTAGTTGGGGAATTCAGGTAATTAGAGTCCAAAAAGGATTTTTTTTTCCCTAGTGAAAAGGGATAACCACAATATTTCCCCTCACTACCAGGAACTGTAGGAGTGAGAGTCCTAAAAGGTAACTTTGGCCAGGAAAAATGGGTAACTGTACTTCTTTCCCCCAACACCAGGTTTTTAAGAGGCCTGCTGCTTTTGAACATGGGACTTCCATTAGCTACTGTGGTTAATAGCTGCTCGTACTTCTTAAATGGTGGAAACAAACACAGCAGTGTATTTAACTGCTGGGGGTGGGAGTGGGGGAAGCTTGATGTTGCACCAAGCAGCAATAGATTAAAAACGAAGAAGAAGAAGAAGATTAATGCTGTTAAGTGAAAAAACAGTTCATTTTCCTTCCTTTCATGAAATATGTTTAGGTCTCAGCCTAGAGGACAATTAGAGAACACTTCTAATGTGTCCTGTTGTAACAGCTTCATTTACTTTTAAGAGCAGAGAGAAACTAATAGAGAGGTCTTTGAATTATTGCAATGTGACGCGGTATCTCGTGTTGGCAGTAGCCAAAGCACCGAGATTAAAAATGATACATCTTTCAATGCTGCCCCTCCAGCTGTATTACAAAATATATCTAAGCAACAAATAGTGACTGTTTATCATGGCCTGGTTTATACTTTCTAACATCTAAAACATCTATGTGTGCATTTGAGATCCTGTCTCTTCTGCAACAGAAGAGAATTTATAGCAGGTAATTGATGCGCACGAAAAGAGGGAACAGGCGCCTTGCCTTTCTGCCTATGGTTTTTATGGAGCATCCCAGTGGCGATGGCTTTTCTTGTCACACAGGCTGACAAAACTTGTAGCGCACCAAAGCAAACCCTGTTCATCTGGCTGAACATGCAGGATAGAGATTTCATGGCATGTATGCAGGGGCGGCCCTGCCATTGGGCCATATGAGGCAGTTGCCTCAGGTGACTGACACCGGGTTGGGGAGGATGGGGAACAATGGGAGCTTTCAGTTGTTACCCTTTCTCAACACAACATCTCTTGATTTGGTGCTTCAGGTGATGGATTCTATGCAATTGCTGGTGTTGAACTGAGAATTAGCTGCTGGTCTACCTGAGTGACTATAGAGGAGGGCAAAGGGCAGCTGGCTCACTCCCTAGAATCTTAAATGTATTTTTAATTTTATTGTCCACAAATACTCCGTATTGTTGTGGCGTGCCCTATGTGCTTGAATTATGCTGACATGTGATCACACTTCCGCTGTAAATCTTCCCGTGAATACTCCTACCATTTAGTCAGCTTCTGTTCAGGGACAGGACAGGTACTGCCATACTGTCTTTTACTTCAGGTGGCAAAATATCTTGAATCTGGTGCCTAAAACTGTGAGAATATAGGAAGCACCTGGCAGGCCAATATCTGAAATGCTCTTATTTTAGCTTAATTTGAGTGGCCGTTGCTGTCCTTGAAAGGTTTACAGACAGTTTACACTAAAAGGAAGTTGATCCTTTGAACCATTAGCACAATTAATCCACTTTAGACCCAAAGGCTCAACAAAGTATCATGTTTTGATATCCTTTTCCTTTAAAATGGGAAGGGACTGAATGAAGTAGATTGCTATCTGGAAAGAGTTCAAGAATCCTGGTGCTGTCTCTGAAAAGGCCCTGCTTTGTGTGGCCATTAACAAAGTGGTGCTCCATTTCATTTCTTGCACAAAATAATTAGGAGGGGCATGTGGTTCTTTTGCTGGCACTGGTGGATGAGGCAGCATCTTCTACTGCTGTGACACACAATTCCTTCCAGGCCCTTAGTTATGGGGCTGGGGGAGAAGCTGACACCTGGAGGGCTGGCCATTCAAATTTCCTTCTGCTGAGCTAGAACAGGCTGGCTGTTGATCTGACTTGATTCTGTCTGTGTGCCTCAGTTACAGTATTTCTGGGGAGAGAATTGACAGCCTATTTAATTAGTAACTTTATTATTAGCACATTATTAATAATAATGTATTAACAGTGCACACTTACTTTTTATTTAGCAGTGTGGCCAATTTTACTATTCTCTGCACACCCAAGCTCCGGTTTTCTGCCTATAGGCTTGATATTGTCCTCCAGTGTCTTGCTTGATACCCAGCAATCTGATGCCTGAGGTATCCCTACATAATCGTTTGTCTGCCTATCATTGGGGGTTGTTTCTATCTATGGCTCAGGATGCTCTAGCGGCAGATCCCAGGGTTCTTTCTTTCTTTTGTAATTCTGTCCAATAGAAGAGATGCTTGTTGAGAAGAATCTTCAGTATACTGTAGATAAAGTGCCCCTCCGTGCTAAAATACTTTGTTCATATGCATTTCCACATAATGGCTGAGATTAAATACATACAAAACATGCATCATACAGTCAGTTAAAGCTGAGAGCTAACAGTGGCAGCAATACAGGGATTTGTAGAAGCAAGACTCAGTGATGTTTGTCTGTGCAGCTATTGTTCCTCAGTGCTTACTGACCATTCACAGCAGTAGCAAATGTTGTATTCCGGGAATGTTAGTTGTCAAATCAGACTTTCAGATGTAGAGCTCCAGATGGAACAGATCACCACAGGACATTTGTCAAGGGCCCAAACCCAATTTTAATCCCAGTTAGAATAGAGTGACCCACTGAATTCATAAGAAGGTCTTGTATGTCAACACTTATGTCCTAGTAGCAGGGACCAACTAATGTGTTTAGCTCAAGCAATCTTATGACCCCTTTGATTGCTAACAAATGAATTGTGGCCTTAGGTGCCCAGTCTAGTTGTGCCACAAAACAACACTGGGCTGAATCCTCAAGCTGCCTTCTGGATGACCCCATAAAAGCCTTTCCAAAGCAGTCCATCCCAAAACGGGTTGAACTAGAACTCTTATCATCCCTTGAAAAAACACATCTCTCCTGGCTGGGAATTATATGTGTTGCAGTCCAGCACAACTGGAGGGTGTGATGTTATTAAAGCAGCCTAACCTTTGGCATACGGATGATTATATAGTGCAGTAAAATGAACTCAAGGTAAATGGTTGAATATATTTACAAAAAGAAACTTTGTAAGTTCATACCACTGAGTAATGTAATACTGTCACAGACATATGATATATACTTGTATTGATTATGCAGAGCCATGTTATCATATTAGCAGAATATAAGGTATCAACCTTGGATTCCAGACTACAGAGATTAAAGGTGTATACACAAGAATGAAATTTGAACAGCTTGCTTCCTGTAGAAACATTCTCACCATGTCTGGGGCAGACAAGTAGGGTTTTTTTAAAGAAATCAAGCTCAGAGGAAATTTGCAGTTGAAAAGGGCTGTACAATGGGGATGTGCATTTGGACTTGGAAATATTTGGAATTCACCAAATAATGCCTTATTCAGGTAGTATATACATCCATACCATGCAGCTCCATCCTATTTAACGATTAGCCCTCATTCCCAGCAAATCTCTCCTGTATAAAACAATGTTGTAGTTGGTAAGAACTCCCTTCAAGTAAATACATGTCTGACATGAGGTTGGAGGAGATTGAGGGGACTCAGGGTGCACTATTTCAGAAGCATGTGAGAGTGAAATCAACCCTGCACCTTCAGCTGCACTTGCCCCACCTATCACTCATAGCAATGACAAGGTAGCAATCCCTGTTAGGATCGTGCAGTCAAAAATGGGAGCTCCCAAGGAATCAATAATCTGGAAGCATTTTCAGCAGTGCGCAACAGATGCTCACATGGCTGAGTGCATGCGCTGCAAGAAGGTGCTCAAGCATGAGCAGGACCTGGGCCACCTCTCCAATCGTAGCATGCTCAGCCACCTGAAGACTCAGCACAGGGCACTGCAGCTGGCAAATGAATATGCCACTGTGTGGGCAAGTGGCTACCTTATTGTGATGGGTAAGAGTCATCAGAGGGCAGCCAAGGTGCAAAACATGCCTGTCTCTCCCTGACAGAACACTGGTGGGAGGTGGAGGCATCAGGCATAGGGCAACACCCAAGGGCAGGGTACAGGTGGACTCCGTTGAATGTGGCTGTGATGGAGGGCAGCCACACAGGTCACGACATTCAAGAGGTTGTGAGGAACATGCTGCAGCAGTGGAATCTAGGTACAAAAAGGCAAGGTCTGTTTGTCACTGGCTATGGGACAAACATGGTGGCAGCACTGGAATCAGGGAAGATGAAAGGGGTGCAGGATATAGCCCACATTTTCAACCTAGTAGTCTGTGATGCTTTGCAGGGTACAGAGGACACAGGCATATCTAATACAATTGAGTGGGCCAGAAAGTACATAGGCAGAGCATTTTCACTGCAGTGTCCGGAACAGTGCATTGTTGCAGCAGAGGCAAGAAAAATGTGATTGCCACTGCACCGCCTAACTCAGGAATGTGGCAACTCAATGGAACCCTTCTACCTGCTTGAAAGAGTGCTGCAGCAGCAAAGGGCATTCCATGATTTGGCACTGGAGACTTCCATTGGTGTGGCTGCTCCTTTGGGCAGGGAAGAGTGGGGCATTATGAGTCAAGTGGTCTATGTCTTCCAAATTTTTGGGAGGGCAACACGGGTCCTTTGTGGGGAGACAGCCATTCTTAGCCAGGTAATCCCAGTGTTCCAGCACTTGCTTAACATGATGGTCACTCTCCACATGGAGAAAGTATCCATGGAAAGGAAATAGTTATCTTTAAATATGTTGACAACAGCCCCATAGGTAACTTGAATGTGTTCAATATTTGCCTGATCACTGTAAATAACAGTCAAAGAATAAACTCTGAATATATTGATGTTACATTTCACATTTATTTTACTAAACATTGCTCATCATATTGACTGAAATGTTGTTGCTTAATGTAGTAAGTTGCAACTAGAGCAGCTCCATTTGAACTGAAGGAACATATGGGGGAGTTAACTCACCAAATCCCCATTGATTCAATGGTCCTTATCTAGTGTGGTTTGTTCTGCTAAGCAACAGGATTTCAGCCAATGTATAATCTCACAGTATAGTAACAGGAAGCAGTGAGTAGGGCTTCATATGAGAAGTCCCAAGGTGCCTGCAGGAATTTCTAAATTCAGTGACCACCTGTAAAGCCAAAAGACAGACAAAGCCCTTTCTAACCCTCTTTCAGGTCACATATTTCCCTTTCTTATTGAAATTAGTGAATGTGTTACATTTTAGCTGGATTATACCCTTAAATGTCTGAGTATCATTTATGCTGGTATTGATAACTAAAAGCGTATTATGATTTTTATGTCTCTCTGAAGCCACATTCGAAAACCCTGACTTCAGAAATGGGACAAAAACAGTGGTAAAGATGCCAGTTTTCACAACTAGGAATATGAAATAAACGTATTATTTATAACTGTAGCAACATGAAAGCCTGCTCTGAAAACATTAAAACAACAAACCTAATTCATGTAAAACAATTCTTTTGTCTTTGGTTGTTTCCTGCCTGCTTTCAATAACCTCTCCTAGCCTGCCTGCAAGGAATAAAATGTTGTACATATGATGAGCTGTA
The DNA here is from genome assembly GCA_037013535.1 of Intellagama lesueurii. Classification (NCBI taxonomy): domain Eukaryota; kingdom Metazoa; phylum Chordata; class Lepidosauria; order Squamata; family Agamidae; genus Intellagama; species Intellagama lesueurii. The sequence continues at coordinate 124,342,216 of JBAJHW010000003.1, forward strand.
AAGAGGATCTCATCCATGTTTCTAAACACATAATGTTGAATCTTAACCTATGTGGCTAGGACTGAATGTGCACAAAAACAACCAACTCATTCATTTCATTAATATATCAGAGCAATTCTATACTAAGTTCTGAGGTGACAGGATATGATATTACTTCAGAACACAGGCAGAAAGGCGGATATGAGTCGTACTTTAGAGATGGCCATTCTATGTTTGAAGGTGTCCTCTGCCAAGGACGATCCCATCCATGTACAGAAGGAGCAGATGCCTATCAGCACTTAGCTCTTGCACAGCAGGCTGAGCAGGCGCATCATCACTTTGTCCCACTTTCCCTCACCATGGTGAGATATATTGTGTTTTAATGATAAACAACAGCAATCATTTCTGTATTCAAATCTATAGATATGAATTAGCATGTGGAATGTTAATCCAGATCTGTGTCCTCTTCTTTTTCATCAATGCAGTTCTTTCTTTCTTTCTTTTTTAAGGATATGTAAGTGTCTATTTTAGCAGGTAGGAAATCAGATTTTTGAATCCCACCAGCTCAGTATGTGACAACCTCCCTGTAATTAGAAAGCTGGTACCACAAGGAGGAGACTACACTAGAACTTTTCTTTCTGATGTTCTAGTTAATTTATTTTTAACAGCTTGCAGGAAACTCTCCCACCCAATCTGTTCTCTTCTGTTTTACATATTACAAAGGCAAAAGACCATCTGAGGTTCAACCTGATATACTCCATGTTAGTACCCCAAGATTCTATTGCCTCCTTGTGGTGATGTGCAAACCCAGACCAGACCTTACTTTTTTGAACTGTTGTTGGTATATGGTATCAAGTCATTTCTAGTTTAGGGTGATCCTATGGATTAGCAACCTTCAAAAGGTCTTTTCTTTAACATATCATGTACACTCAGGAACGTGGCTTCCTTTATTGAGTTGATCCATCTCATGTTTGGTCTTACTCTTTTTCTGCCTTTCCCAACATTGTTTTTTTCCTTCCTAGGCGGAAGAGTGTATGTGGGATTTTCTATTATGGGTGCCAAAATAAGAACAAAGGAAGCTGCCTTATATCATGTCAGATCACTGGTCCATCTAGCTTAGTTTTGTCTACACCAGTTTTGAGGTCTTCTCAGATTTTTTTAAAATTAGCCCTAACAGTGGTGATAGAAGCAGAGGTTTCTTAACTATTTTACAATAAAGGTAGATCACAACAACACATTGGGGAAACCAGATGAGTTTTTTCCCCTAGCTTCTGGATGGTGTATAGAGACCAGATACAGGGCTAGATGTTTCATCATCCTAAAGACCCACACCTTATCCCAATACAGCATCTGTGAAATTCTGTGCAGAGATTGTGGTTTTTCCTGCTGGCACGATCCATAGTTAGAAAGGATATGCAGCATTTTGAAAATATTTAGATGCCAGTCATGTCGCAGAAGGTTGCAGGACAGCAGAGGGGCTCTGTTATTTTGTGACCAGTCATGGTAGTGATGGATGTGTCTTTTTATTCTATTGTGATTGGATTTCCCCTCCAGTGTTTGCATTTGTATTTCTGGTGCCCGCTGTGGCTCAAAGGGAAGCATGGGAGGAGTGCCATCCTGTTTGGAAGAAAATGCGAAAAGATACGACACCAAATGTGATGCTAAAGAAAAAACCTACAATGAAATTCAGAAATTCAATGGATCAAGAGCATTGTCTGGATAACCCTAATTGTTGCTAGACTGCCCCTCCCCTGCAGCTATTATAACCCATTTGCACTGATGTTGGTGGGAACCTGAAACTCAGAGGGGAGCGGTAGAACATGCCCTTGTCCCTGCTAACAACCCTTAGAGCCCTGGTTCCTCCACACAGTTAAACTGCCTGAAGAAAAATACAAGTAATTTAAATGGGAATGAACTTGTTATTTAGAGCATCACACCTGCTGCAACATATGGTAACCCTCACAAGTTTACGTTGTCATTGCAGCTCTTACATAAGAACAAATATAGGTTGACCATCTCAGTGCTCACTTTTATGCACAGCCTAGAAATGCTACTGTATATACACAATACTTATCTTTAGGAGAAAGACTTGATTAGCCTCAGCTTGTCCCATATATTTTGCTAATAGGATACATTCTGTCACGGACAGCAGGAAGGGCGGAATGTAAATCCTTGTGTTTCACAAGCACAGGTTGAACTTCCAGAAATCCGTACATCTGCATTTCCTGAAAAGACTCAACTAAAATTTGTTCTAGGAATATTACTGCCGCGGAACTTTGGTTAAATTTTCTGGTGTTGGTGCCTGTCATGAATATTTATTTATGCCCCAACAGAAATCATTGCTCATCTGAAGGGGAGTTAACAATCCTTAATAGCGTCTTCTGATATGATTGATGCTTTTGTCACTTTCTCCAGTAAATAGGTTTATATTAGCATACAAAATATGCTTTCTGTCCTTTTTACCTCCACAGGCATATAACTGACCACTTACTTAAGATGTTATCTTCCACCTTAGGTTTTGCTGTCATTTGAGGGTCAATTTTTCCAACTGTTTGGAAGAAGTTTGGACACTTAAAAAAGAAAAGGAAGAACATTAGTTTATTAATTTGTTTGTTATAATTAATCATATGCTGCCTTTCACCATGCAGATCTTTCCAGGCAGCGTACAAGTAATTTCAAAATAATGAAAATCACAATAAACAGTATTAGAAAAGAAAAGTTAATAATTCATATACACGCATACAGAGATATGCCACAGACATCTTATAGTACCTTAAAAGCTAACAGATTTGTTTATAACCCCAATGAGCTATAGTTCATGAGGGTTCACAGAGAATTAAATTGGTTAGGGTTTTAAAGCACCACAAAGCCCTTTTTTCTAGGGTTAGGGGAGATAAATGATTCTGACCCAGGTCAGGCCCATGCACACTGCTTTTCTGTTAGCATTGTTGGAGTTTGGACCTCTGTCTGCATGCAGTTTCCTCCTTAAAGGGGCAGCTTGCCTTGAATAGGAGTTTTGGAGGGAAATGGCAGGTGGTAGAAAACTGGTGTAGATGCCTGCTGCAGATTTTGAATGTCTTCTGAGTCAGAACCTTGCTGTTGCTTGTTCTTAACAACAAAAAGCAATTAAGCAGGCTTTTAAAACATCTGTTTAGCAGAGGCCAGAAAGTTGGCATTTAAAAAGTAATTACAGTTATAGTTCTTTTTAACATTTGCTTTAAAAAAAAAAACCCAGCATGTACCCTTTGAGCATTCCCTGCTTCCACCCAAAAATAATCTTTTCCCTGCCTTTAAAATTTCTTATAGAAGCTGAAATGTAAGTGGTTTCACACATTGATGGTCAATCTTCTTTCATTTTTTAAATCCTTCCCACTACTGTATAAATGTTTACTGAGGCTACATTTTGTGCATCTGAAGAAGTGGACTGCACTCCATGAAAGCTTAAGCCAAATAACACTTACTAGTCTTACAGTTGCCATAGAACTCCAAGCCAGTGATATTTGGAAGAAGGACCAGCTCTAGAGAAGCTGTAAATAAATTAACATCCATTTGTCACTCAACAAGTGGAAAATCACTGGGTGATTTGACATAAAAGATGATGGATAGGGAAAGAGTTAAACCATTGCCTTGCACTTCTCTGATTCTGCTTGTTCCTCTAAGAGCAGCCTTTCAGGGTTAAAAAGGAGTTATCTGGATGATGCTAATATATCTGTATATATGTTGTTGGATCCAGGCATGTGGCTCTATGAAATGATTATCTCCTGTTTCTAGAGGAAACTTGTGGAATTATTTTGAATAGTTGTATGTTTTATTATCTCTATCCTGCCCCATGATCTCTGGATATAAGTAATTTCATAAATGGGACACAAATATGTTCATTAATAAATAAACTGGGATCCAGCAGAAGTTTCTGACCAAAGGAAGAAGACAGGGTGTCATTTCTTGCAAATGCCCTTTTTCTCTGCAGGTTCTCAATGCCACCTTTTATGGATGGTTTGGAAAACTTTCATTTTGGACTGTATTTACAGCGCCTAGAATCCCCATGCTGGGTTCCAGCAATCATCATCAGCAGTTTTTCAGAGGTATAAGGGACTTCTCTGAGGAGTAAGAATGGGTGACAATTGTCTCCCTGTATCCTTCTTCCACTGATGGCAGTACTTTGCTGAGCACAAGTTTCAGTTCAACCTGGTATCTAATCAATCATCATCATCATCTTTAACTGCAGGGTGAAACGACTTTATGGATCATCCAATCCAGCCCCTTGTCGAGGAGGCACAGTGGGGAACCAAACTCCCAACCTCTGGCTCTGCAACCAGATGCCTAAACCATGGAGCTATCTTCAGTGTACAAAGTATAGCCATTGGAGCAGAATAAAATGTACTCAGCTTCAAGTCCCACATGGCAATAGAGTCCTAGGGTAAAAACAGAAATGTCAAAAGATGACCCTTCGCTGAATTACTCACGTTGATGTTATTTAATTTCTCCCTCTATCTCATTCTTTATTTTTCAGTGGGAGGTCCCCCTTTCCCCCCAGTAATTGGTACTTAGTCCAAGAGATAATCTCATAATTTTCACATAAAATATTGATAAGGAAGAAACACACAGCCTCCCTGTTGTGAATGCACTGGACTTCACAAAACACTAATATATGGATTAAGGAAAGTTAACATAATCCTTTTATGGAAACTGAAATCAATTACATGTCAGCTTTGTAGCATTATAAATGTATTTAGTCAGCACACATCTTTTTTCCCCTTCCAGTAGTATGCCTTGCTAAGTGACTCGCCAGATGTTAAATATTAAATAGGACTAATCAAAATACGATTTGAGAGATTTTAAAAAACCAACAATGATCAAAGAGAGCTATTTATTACCTGATTTGTGTTTCTATTGAAATGCTGGCTTCTGTGATGTTACAGCTAATTTAGTGTACTTCTTGAGTTTGGCTTGGTATGAACTCTCTCTCTCTCTTTTAAATTCACCACAAATGAAAGGAAAAGTTAATCCTCAGCATCACTACATATTAAATACACTATACATTAAATGCTAGGCATGAAGATGTAAGCAGGACTTGAAGCTCTGTTTTTAAAAAACAATTTATTAGTTGTTACTCTTTTTAAAAAGGGTGCATAGTTCATTATTACTACTGATTGCTAAATATTTAAAAACTACCACATTAAAAATATATTATAAACAGATGATGATGATGATGATATAAATGGTACAGAATGGCTAAAACAGGTAAAAATATCTTTGAAATCCTTCTCCTAATAGGAGTGGGCAATTTCAGTAGTTAACAGAGCTTGAGAATGCTTAGTGTTTTATTTTGTTGTGAACCGCCCAGAGTGGCCTTAGTAGCCACATGTGCGGTATATAAATATAATAAATAAACAAATAAATGATTTTACAGTTTTTGTACATTCATCCAAAGGCTTTTGAGGCTCTGTGTGTTTGTACTGGTGTTTGGATGTGTGGCTGTACTCTATAGTTTTGTGCACACATATGAGAGAAGTGGGATAGACGGTCTCCCCATCTGGTAGAATCCCAGAGAGATCTGGTGTGGAGAGGTGTTTTGGAAAATCTCACAAAACGTTTAGAGGTGTTCCCCCCCCCCCCCCCCGGGCTTGAGGGAACTGATACCAGAAGTGAAAAGCCTGGCAGATTCTTATGCATCTTACATATAAATTACACAGTTGTCCTCTGGGTGTGGGTTCTTATGTGGTCAAAAGGACAACAGAAGGGCCAGAAGCTTGGAGGAGCCCAAAGGTTTTGAGCAATTTAGGAAGCTTTAGGAGAAAAAGAGCTACAGGGAGGTGAATGTTCAAGTGGTTTCATGAGAACTAAGAAGGGGAAACAAAATGGGAAAAAATGGCGATGGAGAAAGGAACGGCGCATCTTGGAGGAAGGTTTAAGTGCACATAGCAACATTTTATTCTAGATCTGACTTGCTTCATTTATATCCCAGCTCTCTCCCAAGGACATGACCATGATTTAAAATCCTCACAGCAACCCTGTGAAGTAGGCAGAGAGATCATAGTCAACCCAACCTCAGCCAGTCCATGGCTGAGTGTAGTGTTGGACTCTGATGTTCCTGATCCTAGTCCTTTAGCCACTATGCTTGCAGACACTCATCATCAGTATTTTGTTAGGACTTGGGAAGGAGTGGTCCCTCTATTGTTGCTGAAATACTTCTCTCATCAGCCCCAACCAGTAGGGACAATGGTCAGAGAGGATGGAGTTTCAGACCTGTGCTATCTGAAGGGATCTAGGTTCTCTACTCCTAGCATTAACAAGACCAGTGAAAACTATGTCTAGAAATTGGCCTTTTCATGCCACAGCTGGTGTGATCATAAGGATACATAGGATCAAGATGTTCCACTTCAGCACCGCAAATTTTAAAAAAGAACTCACATGCTGGCCTGGAATCTCTCTGTGCCGGACATCAGAAACACATTAGTGAGCACCACATGTGATAGCTTCTATGGGTGTGAACTATCCAGAGTTATCTGATCATGAGGCTGGCCCCCCAAAATTTGTGGCAAAAAAGATGCTGCCACCCTAAACCTATATAAGTCAATTATGGTAGCAGCTGAATTGTACTTCAACATAGTTGGTGAGTTATCATGCTGCAGCACCTCTAAGGGAAACAGGTTAGCTTACAGGGTGAAGGTACACATACGTCTTTCTTCCAGTATAGGGGAATTGCCAAGGGACTGCTGCTGCTTCTCCTCCCTCCACTTCCCCCAGCATCTGCTGCCTGAGGCAACTGCCTCATTTTACCACAGGGTAAACCCACAACAGTCCCATAAATGGTAGACTTTGTATCATTCAACTAATGTGCTTGTGCCCTGGGCCTGATCCACAATACAATCATCACATTTCTAAAAGAGTGGAAGCTGCTATCTCCAGTTTCAGAGGTACTGTGAATGTCCTCGTTCTAGTCTGCCTTTTGCAGGAGATCTCCAAGTTGCCTATTTTGGGGGGTATTACTCAGCACCTTGGATAGCTCCCGTAAACCAGTAGTGGATTCACTGCATCTCCAATGTTGGAATCACCAGCCACCACTGCACAGAGATAGTCTTTCATAAATGGTTCACCTGAAACCAAGAGAGGGTGAAATGTTTAAAACCAAGGCACCATCCACCATGAAATTATCAAAGACAATCCCAGCTGAAAATGAATAGGACCCTATTGTGGGTTTATTCATGATTCCTATTGATGTCCTACAGAAGATAGCTCAGGGCTGGGTATTGTAGAGGGGTCCTTCCATTAGAAGAGACTGTTACATGTTCCAGATGGCCTGACATGTTTCCAAAGGAGGGCTTGGAAAATCTCCTTTTTGGGGGAGGGGGCTGTAACTCCCAGAATCCCCCAGCCAGCATGGCATGGGAGTATTCTGGGAGTTACAGTTCAAAAACATAACTCTTCTCAGTTCTGATCCCTACATCTGCTAGTCCCAGATGAGGTGGAAAATGCTGCCACATCAGCATTTGCAAACATGGAGTCATCTGCTAGTTGACTGCCGTTGATTTGGTTTTGGTAGTAAGTGAAGTGTGGGAAGCATCTTGGCCTTCCCCTCAGGTAGAAAATTATTTTGGACCTGCCCTGCCTGGGCTCTGTTCCCTCCCACTTCCCATGGTGATGGCAACAGCAACAGTAGCTACCACCTGGGGGTAGTAAGTATGCAAGTGAATTCTGGAGGTTGTAGTTCCCCCCCAAAAGCAATGTTTCTGCATTTATTACTATTGCACAGCAAGGCCTCAAGTCTCAGAATGAAGACTGTCCAACTCATTGCACTCTGAGCTTGACTGATGGATTTAAAAGCTTGAAGGAAATTTGTGATTCACTGAGTAAGCTGCTGATTTCATGTTTCGAGTCAGAAGGTTGCTTTTAAATGACAGAAAACTTTTGACTAACATCAGACTCAGCAGGTGACCCGCTGTTTGCTTAGATTTGGAATGGCAGCTTTTCACCAACATAATGTTCAAAGTAGGTTTTTCTATGCACACACCACATGCATTTTATCCTGGGAACTTTGGCAGAAATAGAAATTTCAGAACCTTCTGTTTTGGGCCTCAAGGCCTCAAATGATGTCAGCTCAAACCACCACAACCCAGACTATTCGAAAGTGCTGTGAGCATAAAACTAGAATTAGCAAGATGTGCAGAGCCAGCTGGCCAATTGTGAGGGATCTCACCTAAAATAACAAGACATATAATATGCAAATATGCAGATGTGGAGTATATTATTGAGGAATTGTATAGGACTGTAGTTCAGTGGTAGTGCACATCACTTGAACAAAAAAGATCCCAGTTCAATGCCTAACATTTCCCGGTAGGACTGGGAAAAAGTCCTGCCTGGAAACCTGGATGGCTACTGTCAACCAGTGGCCACAATACTAGATGAGCTAGATCCATGATCTGATTCAGTATTAGACAATGTACTAGTTTTTTTAAAGAAAGATAGGCTGGGAAGTAAAATGTCCATTTTACAGATATGCTAATTGAAATTAATTTTCTAAATATTTGTATTCCTTTATCTGAACATAACTGAAGTAAAAGGAGAAATACTAAACCCCTTAGGTTTACTGGGCTTGTGGTTTCAACTAACTAAGTAGCCTGGGTCCCCTTGAGGTCACCTCAAAGTCCGCTTGTAGTCTTTGGTTATAAAGGAGAGACACACAAAGAAAGTTAAAAGTGAAAAAAAGTCCTGTAAAAATTGAAATATCCTTCAAGGACAGGAGTGGACAACTTGTGTGTACAGGAAGGAAGAGGAAGAAAAGGAAGCAGTGGCAGCAGTAGAGGAGTGTTGAATCAATGACACTTAGAGAAACAAGGAGAGGGGTGGAATGGGGTGGAAGAGAAGGTTGCACCCACTGCCTCCCCACCGCTGGCAGAGGCCAGCTCCCAGTCGGTGTAGAGCCGACCCTTTCTACATGCAGCTTGGCACTGGGCTCCAAGTGGTTTTTGGAGTCCAAGCTCTGCAGGTGCTGACCAGAAAAATTGCCTGTAACATGCTGTTTTTCAAGAGTGGCAATTCTCCAGAGTGTCAAGGACCCTAACCTGGACATATTTGCCACCCTTAGGGCACAGCTACCTGAGGTGGCTGCCTGATTGAACCTAATAATAGGGCTGGTTCTATGTGCCTTCCCTGTTCTGTCAGAATAGCCAGCTGTTAGGACTAATGACAACTGATGTCCAGCAATGTCTAGGGCACCACTGGTTGCTCACGTTCTAACGAAAGTCTATAGCTCAATAAAAGAGGCGCCACTGGTTGCTCACGTTCTAAGGAAAGTCTATAGCTCAATAAAAGAGGACATGTTTGGGCTGCAGAAGGTCTTGCTCTGGTATCCCTAACTAGGACTAGATACAAATCCTGTCTCAAGTACTGGAGAACTCCTCCCATTTACTGTGGACAATGCTGTAGCAGGCAGACTGGCTGAGGGTACAGTATGTTCCTACATCCTCTGATCTCTGCCAGGTAAGAAAACATGACATGGAAGTAATGCATTAGTGTCAACAACATTAAGTATTGTGGGTAACCTTTGGTGGTAGTTATGGCATAAATATGTTCCTTTTGTAGATAAAATTGTGGCCAAAATTCTGTTGCTTACTGTAGTAAAGTGCACTAGAGTAGGTCTGTTGAATCAATGAAGGTTTGGAGAGCCAACTCTTCTGTAAGTTTCATGTATTCAAATGGGCCTACTCTAACTGAGACTTCCTTTAGCATAGTCAGTCACAGTAAGAGTAGGACCATTTGAATCAATGGAACTTATGGAGGAGTTGACTTACCAAATTCCCATTTATTTAATGCCCCCCCCATTACATTATTATGCTAAACAACAGGATTTTGGCGAATGACTAGTAATGTCTTTGCTTTTTCCCATGTGATGGCAGCAGTTACTTATTATGGAGAATTTTGAGTGTGTGTGTGTTAAAATTTTCTTTTGCATATTTTATATGTTTTTAGATTTTTAATTCCCTCTCTAGGAATTAAAAAGTAACAAAAATGTAATAAGCAAGATAATGAATAAAATCATGACTTGTTCATGACTGTGGCCATTTTGTTGAGTTACTTTTTTGGGGGGGGTTTGTAAACATTTATTTTAAAAAGTAACCTTATAAACTGTAGAAAAGAACAGAAACACAGCAATCTTACAGTAGGATTGTAGAGAAACTCTGGCAGGGGAACAAGTAGTTCCTAAGTCCTGCCAGCTCATTCTGGCTGGATTTTCCAGTTGTTACTTTACCCAAAATGTTGTTGCTGTTGTTCTTTTGCTCCTACTCTATCTGTGTGCAGTTATGTTGAACCATGTTGGAGGGAAGCACACAGCTAGCAGTGACAAAACATTCTTAGAACCAAGCCTACACAAGCTGGATTGGGCATAGCCTCCTGTTCTTTAGTCCAATTCAGGTACAAATATCTTCTATGGAACTGTTGCCAATGTTCAAGAAAGGAGCAAAATGGTGTGTTTAGGAGATGCTCCCAAGTGTCTTCAGTCAGTAGCTTGGCTTGCCTGAATAGGTCCCCTGGCTGTGCTATTCACTCAAATTGGAGTACATCATGTTTGCCACCCACCCAGTCCTGGAGCAGACACAGACACCCACAGGGGAAAAAAAAGGATCCTCTTGGCAGGAGAGGCTGCCTGTAGCATGGAGTATAAAAAAGCACTAGCAGCAATTCAGGCAGAAGCTTCTTGTATGGCAATCTTGCAGGAAGCACCCTACCCAGACAGATAAAGTGCAACTCAAGAAGTAATGGGGAAGAAGGAGAAAAAAGTGTTGAGGGAATGTCCTCAGTTAGTACCTCACATCAGGAACAGAGGTATCCACAGGAAAAAAAAGTCAAGGTACTGCAAATAAAAGCTAGCAATACAACGTGGAAGAGAAAAGATAGCCCTTCTCCCTAATGCTACCATGACCTTCCTCAGGAGAGTCAAACATCCATCCATCTGTTCAAACACACACACATTCAGTCACCACAAAGTCAGTGTAATGAAGTATGGTCTTAAGCTGCCTAATAAAAGAAAACAAATAAACAAACCATCAAATGTTCCCAGTCTAATAAACAGTGATCTACCAGCCTCTCTTTCCCATACGAAGACATGAAATGGTCCTGGCTGCAATATACGAGAATGGATCTTAGTCAGTCTGAGCCCTGAGCTTTAGCTTTCATTGATACTTTAGCTGTCAATCACTATCTGCTTTGGCGCTTCCTAGTTTTGCAACAGTTATACTTTCATTTTCAGACTGAGAGTCACTGGTACCAAATTGTTCCCCCCCACACACAACTTTTCAGCATTTTTAACTTCCAAAACAGTGGCTGAAATCTTGTTGCACAGTTATACAAACAGCATAACTTTTAGAGGGCAACTGCCATAAGGTAAGAAGCCTCTGTAGACTTTACCTGTTCCATGCCAAGTTGCACAACTCAGTATGAAACAGAAAAAAAATCTATGGAGTTTCTTGCCTTACATCAATTCACTTACAAAAGATACATCATTTGTATAACTGTGCAACAGAACTACAGCCACTAAAGCAAACCTCACTGATTTGTAGGAGTGTCCAAACGAATCAAGTGCAAGTGCAACTGCATGTGGCTCTGCTTTAGCAACACCCCTGCTCTGCCCCATTTGCTGATTTGTTTTTCCCTGGAGCCAAAGCACATCCCTAGTCATAATCAATTTCTTCCATGTAGCAGTTCCAAAGAAGTAGGCATGTTAGTCTGTCTCAGCTTGTTAGCAAAAGAAATAAGTGGGATAAAATTGTTGATCTCTAAAGTGTTGCAATATTTTAGTGTTTCTCTCCTTTTTCTTTTCTTTTGCCAAGATTCCTTCCATGTTTTTTCAGTGGGACTTAGAACTCATTAATGTGTGCTGGAATGGAATCCAAATGTCTAGGAGTCCCTAAAATAACAATCCTTTAAAGTTAAATAAAACAAAAGAGCTCAAACATGGATTTAAAAACTTTTCAAAAGTTTGTTCTTGATCATGTCATCTAGGCCCTCTAGATGGTGTTCAAACTTTACATATCAAACTTATGTATTATTCATTTTAATGTGTTTTGCCTTTGATATGTAGTGCAATTTTCAGAGATTAAAATGGCATGCTCCTAATTCTTGACTGTTCTTTGATCCTGTTTATTTCTTTTCTCCTTTAAACATGTGCATTCAGAACCTGACAGCATATATCCCATTTGAAGAGATAATTAAGGATAGAAGCTAGTCTCTTCCTAGTTAAACCTGTAGCTAGTCTGAGTTACAAGACCAGTTTTTGTCTGTCTTCCATATTTACCAAAATCATAGGAGTATGTCTGGAAATTCAGCAAAGTCCTCTTTTTTTATGGGGATATTTTTAAAAGGATAAGAGATGGCTTTAATGAGAGTTCTTTGAAGAAAGAAAATCCTTTTATACTTGTTAAAATAGCTTGCATGTATGCCATTTATTTTTTTAAAAGGAGTTGAATTTCCTTTTTTCCCCACTTCTCTTCCTCCTGAAAAGAATGACCAGATCCAGTTTGGGGAAGATGCTACACTTGGAAATGGCTAATGCTGTTGTAGTTAATGGTCCCAGCCCTGCTAGATGAAGATACAAGAGCATTCCTGAAGCTGCCTCATACATAAATAATTAGGGTGATGTGGCCATTAAAAGCTATTTTGCACAATGATTACCTATTGGTGCATTAGACTAGCTGGGTACCTTTAAAGCAGAGGTTAGGAGTCTTTGACCATAGGGATGGAGGTGACCCATATCCTAGTCTTATGTGGTCCTTGACCCAATTTCCAAATGCTCTACAAGTGGTCAGGTCTCTGTTAGAAGCATACGTCTGTTTCTGAGAACAACATGGGGGAGAGAGTGAAGAGGGTGTCAGAGAAGGGGGAAGAAAGGCAAAGCAGAGCAAGAGTGAGAGCAACAGAGACGGAGGGAGGGATGGCCTTATTCACTCCTAGCTTCAGCTTATTTCACCTGGCTTTAGACCTACTCATGTGCTTCCTAACATAAAACACTACACACATAGATACACACACGGATATGTGGCCTTCAACAGAAAGACAGGTTGGCCATCCATGACTTTGAGAAATTCGGGTGTGCCAAAGGTCGGCTAAATGAAAACAATAAAACATGGAAAATTAAAGGCTTATGCCTAATTTCAGTGAAATATTTTTAATTATCTAACATCCTCTGAATTGCTTCCATGGACAAGTATTGATCATATGGGTAACAAAATATAATAATAACAGTTTTCTAATGCTTGCATACAGGAAATGAACGTTTAACATACTGTATATCGAATATTGTATTAGCATAAAACAGGGCGTAGAGGCAGCTGTGACTCCATTGTTTTGGGTCCTGGTATTTATGAAGCAAAGCTAAATGTACTTAAGAAAGCTGATGTTTCTGTACAATTATTATCAGTGTTGCCAGAGTGCTAAAGCATATTGCTCTCACATGAAATTACACAGCATTAGCCAAATGTTATTAAGCTAGTGACTGTGTAATGGAGCTGAGATTTCAGAACAATTCAAAAGACCTTAAGGACACCTCTCTGCATTCCCTTTTAAAAAAATACAGAGCAAGAAAAGAGCAAGACATTTTCCTAAAGTTGTGGATTTCAGTGTTTTTATTTCCAGCTTTTCTTCTGTCTTAAATGATCTGGTGTTTGCTGAAGAATATCATGCTGTTATCTAAATGGTGATGGCATTTCTCTAGTCATTTTAAAACCCAGGAATGGAAGGGCACTAGTGATCTATAAAACAGAATTCTCTTGCCAAATTATAAATCCCAAAGATTCCATAGGGGAAGCCATGCCAGTTAAATCAGCATAAAACTACTATAAAGTTGCAGTTGTATCTGTTGTGCCTGGATATAATCCAGCACCAAATTAAACCCAACTATTTCAGTGAAATTATTGAAATCCATGTTACAGTATGTTGGATTTGGATCAATGGCACTTTCCTCATGCATTCCCTTGGCTGCACACTAATGCAGTTAAGCAAAAGCCTAGAATTTACTACTTCCCCCTCCAACTTCCCAAATAAATGAAGGGAAGGAGGGATCATGTATATTAGCCATACCCCAATCTCTCCATCTGTGTGGAAGAAACTTCTGGGTATGTTCAGCTGAACATGTGTAGAAGCCTTTGATTTAGGGTCCCCAATCACACAAAGGCAAACAAATGTGCTAGACCACTTTAGGCTTTAGAAACAAGCCCACAAAATGTCTCCAGCTCATTCCCACAGAAATTGTGGACAGAGTTTGCATTTGAAACTCCAATGCCCTCTTCATGCTGCGGTCTCTACTATATGTTGGTCTCTCTTCACTTTGTTGCTGTTTTTATGTGCTGCCAAGTCGCTTCTGACTTATGACAACCTTACGAATGAATGACCTCCAAAATGTCCCCTCCTCAGCTCTTGCAAACTGTCTTCACTATAGCTCAAACAATTCTGATATAGTGGGATTTCAGTGGGACTTGTCTTGGCTACTAACCGTTATGAATATTGAGTGAAGGTGCTGCTGTTTTCAATGGGCAGAGATCTACAGGGCAAATATAGAGATGTCTAAATGCAGATGTCTCACATTCCTCATTTGTAACCAGCATAGTGGCCACAGAAATAATTTGTCACAGATGCAGGGTTGTACGATGAGGCTGTCTAATGTGCTGGTCCAGACCGAGAAGCTGTTGCATATAAAGTCAGTTTTGCTTTCTTTCATGTTCCATTTTGTGGAACAGGTTTTTTTTCCCCCCATCATACTTAAGAAGAAACCAGATTTCTTAGCTCTCTCCATTCAATAGCTACAACTCCCAGTATGGAGAAGACGGTGGGCCTCACTAGATGAATTGAACAACCTGTTTCTAGAAGAAGCACTCCCTCAAGTGGTGAGATAAGTGTGAAGTGTAAACACCAGCTTCTTTTGCACGTCACACTTTAAAAAAGGAGATCATATTGCTCGGGAGAAGTCATTGTAAGACCAGAAAAGACACATTTATCTGAATGTGTGGCCCAATGTTGCACCTACCTGCCATATATTTGTTAAAGACCTTGTAAAAAATAAAAAAGCTTGGCAACTCTAGTTCAGCTGCCAAGCACGGTTGAATAGAGACATTCAAATCACTGAAAGCTCTTTTCCTGGATGGCAAGATCTGCCAATGCTGCTTTCTGCTTTCTTTGTTTTTAATTGCAAGTTCTTTCCTTAGAAGTTATGGATAAATATATTAATTTTGGAAAGTTATTATATTAAAAAATGAACCAACTAATACCCATCCTTAGTTCTCTTAGCTTCAATACTACTACTACTACTACTACTACTACTACTACTACTACTACTACTACTACTACTAATAATAATAATAATAATAATAATAATAATAATAATAATAGACTCCCACCAAAACTCAAGAAATTATGATATGTTATTACAAGGAAAACCTAACAGTCCGTGGTTTTCAAAGAAGAATGATGGACATTTGGAAAAGGAAACACCCAAGTAGTGACATAACTGAACAACAATTAATGGACTACAGAAGGTTTATCATCCAGAGTAAAATGTTTTCAGAACTGGAATTGCAATAACTAAAAAAAGGTGGCAAAAGAAAAATCAACACAGAACAATGACCGTACTATGGAAGACAAATGGAGGGTCGAGGTAGACACGATAGTGGAAGAAAACATACCAATAGAGGAACAACCTTTGGAAATTATGAGTTGACAGAACGGCAGACATCACTGAGGGAAAAAATAGTAACTCATATTAGCCAGAACACAGAAAGACAAAGGCTCCCCACTTCGTGCCAATTACAAAGTAAACCAGTAAAGGATCTACTGAATGATGCAGATGTAGTCATCAGAACAATCCCAACCAACATGCTAAAGGAAACAAACCAGTTCATGTATAGCACAGCTACCATAATAACCATGGAACTTGGTTACAAACTGCAAAAAACCCAGAAAACTCCTGGCATTCTAAAATGGAAAATTAGGCTGGAAAGAAAAATAAACAAATTATGTGCAGATATTAGCAAATTAAAACACTTGAAAGATTCAAACCTTAAAAACAAAAAAGGAAAAGCCAGATTATGGAAAATATATGACCTAGAAAGGAAAAAAAATTGTTGAAACTATGGAAAAATTAAAACAATGGGTAACAGCTACAGCAAAGAAAATCGAAAGATATGATGGATGCTTGAAACAATATAGAGAAAACACAATTTTGGAATAACCAACAATTATTCTATACATATCTAGGAGAAAATGCAGAGCAAAAGAAATTAGACCCATGTAAAGATGATGCTCTAAAATTTTGGAAAGAAATTTGGGAAAGCCCAATTGGACCTAAGAAAAACGCTTCATGGATTAAAGACATTTATAAAGAAACTCAAGGAAAATCTATGGATAATATTGTAATAACAACTGAAATGATTAAGAGGCATGTAAAGACTGAAAAATTGGAGTGCACCTTGTCCAAAGGAGCTTCATGGATTTGATTAAAGCCTTTAACAAGTCTCCATCAACATATAGCAGTGCAATTGAATCACTTACTTCAAAATTCTACAACTGAAGATTGGATGACAACAGGCCACACATTTCTGGTAATACAAGATCATCAAAAGGGCAATGAACCCAGTAATTATCGACCAATTATATGCCTTCCATCAATGTTCAAGCTCCTCACAGGAGAACTTGCAAGATCAATATATAATTACTTAATTGAAAACTCCCTGTACCCAACTGAGCAGAAGGGGAACTTTAAAAAGTCAAGAGGCAAGATCAGCTGCTTATTGATAAAATTATACTAAAGAATGCAAAAAGATGGGAAAAAACCCTTAACATAGCCTGGATAGACTATAAAAAGACATTTGACTCATTGCCACACAGCTGGATTAACACCTGCCTAAAAATTTGGGGGGTTAGTAAAAAAATTTCAGAAGTTCCTCAAGAAAAATATGGAAAAATGTCTTAATGGCCTATGTTGAAGAAAATGGTAAAATTGGCCTCAAAAGAGGGGTATTTCAAGGGGACTCTTTGTCACCGCTGCTGTTTAACATCTCACTAATCCCCATCTCAATAATTTTAAATAAAACTGGATTGGGCTACAATATATCACAACAAACTGGAAAAATCAGTCATCTCTTATACATGGATGACCTAAAACTATATGCAAAAAGTTCCACGGAGATAGAATCACTGCTAAACACAGTGCAAATATTTAGTGAATATATCCAAATGAAATTTGGAATTGACAAATGTGCAGCTCTGTCTATACTCTGTGGCAAGATCCAAAAACCAGATGGAATAGTGTTAAAAAATGGCAATATTATAAAATCACTCTCAAGTGATGAAAATTATAAATACCTTGGAATACTAGAAGCAGACAACATCATGCACACAAAAGTTAAAGAACTGACAGAAAGAGAATATATCAAAAGACTGCAGAAAATCTTAAAATCAAAATTAAATGGGGGAAATTCAATCAAAGCCATAAACCCATGGGCTGTTCCAGTAATTAGGTACCCAGCTGGAATAATAGATTGGACTCAAAATGAACTAGAAGAATTGGATCGAAAAACACAGAAACTAATGAACATGCATCACACACTACATCCAAAAAGCAATGTGGACTGTGAGGAAATTGAAGGAAACTGGGAATTGTAGTCATGAAAAGATGGAGTCTGTTAGGTTCTGTATAAGAGTAGACCTTTGGTCTAGATGGGCGGGATAGAAATCCAATAAATAAATAAAAATAAATAAGATGAATTTAAAAGCAATGGAATGTTATGGGACTGTTGTGCAGAGTTGCTTTGCCTGGCACGGAGATAAGGAGCGAGGACAAAGAGGCCCAGAGGAGAGACGAAACAACATACCGCTTTAATTGGGAAAAAGATAAGCCACCTGGTTTGGAAACGTCTCATGTGAAATCTGGGCGGTGAACTGGGTTACACCCACTTGGACTTAATTGGTTTACACCTTGGAAAGTGTCATAAAGAGGATGGTCCAAAAGCATGTAGAAAAATGGTTGTTCATGTATGTGAAGGTTTGTTCATTGGTGGGGGAATGTTATGGAATGTGAGAGAAAGAGGTTTCTCTTTTTGAAGAAGAAGAGGGGGGAGAAAAAGTCCAGCTTCTAGATGCGAACATGTAGTCAGAGCAAAGATGATTACTTAGCATAGACTTAGTTGTTCTTATTTTACTTAGAAATAGCAGATTTATTTAATCATTGTAATATTTATTTATTTATTTATTTATTTATTTATTTAACTTATAGATGGATATGCCAAATGCTTGTGCCTTAAAGCTACAGCTGTATTCTAATGAAACTACTTTATTTTCTTAATAAAAACAAATAATTCTTCAACGGAGGACTGGTCTTTTGAACAGCAGGAATTACATCTAAATCTAGTGTGGATTTGAGAAGGTCACTAAGTTGCTACTGGAAATTGAGATGTCCTACCTGGCAAGGCTGTTGTGCATTCTAAGGAAGCACATAGTCAATGGTTTATTCCTTTGGAAGCAAGCAAAGGTTACTTTTAGGATCAGGCTTGTCCATGGCGCTTGTACTACACACTTCTGAGGCTTAAAGGACTTATCTCAGGCAATAAAGGTGGTAGTCTTGCACCCACAGTGACTCCCTGACCCGTGATCATCATCTCTTTAGGGAGAGGTGATCGTCACATGGACAGGTTATATTTACCATGAAAAATCGGAGGCCGTGGATTACTGCCTCCAAAAACCCATGGGAACATCAGGTAGAGAAGGTGTCAGAAAATGAGGGAGTCAAGATCTTGTGGGATTTCCGGATCCAAATGGACAGACACCTTGAACATAACACACCAGACATAGTAGTAATAGAACGAAGAAAGGTCTGGATCATTGACATTGCAATTCCAGGGGATGCCAGAGCTGAAAATAAAGAATTGGAAAAACTAACCAAGTACAGAGACCTGGCAATCGAAACATCTCACCTCTGGAAGAAACACATTTCAGTGGTCCCCGTAGTCATTGGAGGTTTGGGAACAATATCAAGAAATTCCACACAGTACTATAAGCACTTTCAGATCTCAGAAATCACACCATCCGAGCTACAAAAAATGGCAGTATTAGGAACAGCATACATACTGTGTCAATATTTAACACATACTTAGTTTTTGGTTAAAACTTGTATCTGTTATATAATACCAGTTAATGTTTTTATAATTTTGACTGTGCCTGGAGTTGTTGAATAATAATAATAATAATAATAATAAGAAGAAGAAGAAGAAGAAGAAGAAGAAGAAGAAGAAGAAATAAAACTCTCAGAAGTTCCTTTGTGTGTCAAATACAACATTTATCATAATATTTATTTATTTATTTATTCATTGGATTTACATATCATTTACTTGTTAGCTGGTATTTAGCTATGAAAATTTTATACTATTTTTCAGCAAGTAAATTTAAAACAGTAATTATTGAAACATCCATCACTGCTAACCAAAAATTGGTGTATGTAATCATTTCAGCTCTCTCTTGTACACTGAGACTTACCCAGGTTCCTCACTCAGTTCAATTCCCAGGTATGTGACAGACAGCCAGAAAATTGTGAAAACTACTTATGCAGTGCTCCATGGTATTTCACAATAGGACTGGCCTTTAAAAGCAGAAGTCCATACAGATTCAGATGAAGGAGGCGTGGAAGGAACATCAATAATTTAAGATCTGCAGATGACACTGTCCTACTGGCAGAAAGCAGCAATGACTTGAAATAACTGTTATGGAATGTGAAAGAAGAAAGTGCCCAAGCAGGATTGCAACTGAACTTCAAGAAGGCAATAGTCATGACTACAGAAGAACCACACAACTTTAATGTTGGCATTGAAGAAATCAAAATAGTTAGAGATTTTGTATACCTTGGTTCAGTCATCAATCCAAATGGAGACTGCAGCCAAGCAATCAGAGGAAAACTGAGATTAGGAAGGGCAGCAATGAAGGAATTAGAAAAGATAATCAGATGTAAGGTTGTATCACTGGAGACCAAGACCAAGACAATCCATGCTCTTGTATCACCATGTTATGGTGATCACCACGTATAGGTGTTAAACATACAGTTAACAGTTAAGGAAAAAAGTTAAGGAAAAAATGTGTTTACAAAGTGTTCTCAATTATCATTTGTCTCTCTGAGAAACAAAAGCCCTAACACACCCATGCATCAAAAACCTATATGTATCAAACTGCATATTATTACTTAGTCACAATTATAAGCAGGAGAAAATAATAATTCAAAGACAGAAACTGAAAAACTGAAGTAGTTCATAACTTGATATATTGCATATACTAAGAAAAATGTGTTAAATAATGTTACAAACAGCATTGAGATTTCCTATCAAGTCAGATTGTTACTAGGGAACATACTTTTAATTTATAATGTTTTGAATATATGTTGTTGCAACTTGTGGTATTTTTAATTCTCACGTTGATTTAAAACAACAGCATGACTTAGCCGACAAGACATCACCTTTCTGTTGAAATAAGCTAGGAATTTCATGACTTCCTATAAAGCAGAGCTGTGCTTTGAGAGATCCCAGCTGTCAGTGGCATAACTCTGAGTGGACTCCAAGTGGAAATAATGGTCTCTTTGATGCTGCAACAGGTGCACTGAAAGACAATTACATTTTTCCTTTCATAAAGCCGTTCCATGTATGTGATGAAAGAAGCCAACTTAGTTCAATTTGACTTTTCAAGCCATTTGTTGCAGTGCAATTCTCTGTTATAGAGGCAATGGTTTTTTAACATTTAATTGCATGTTGCACCCACCCCACTCCACCAGCCATGTTTAGAGGAAGAGAACAGATCAGGCAACCCTTGAAACAAGACATTGTTACTGTTGTCATTGGGTACTTCGGTGAAATGTGTTCACTTCTTCATAGAGCTGAATGGCACTCATTCACTTGTTGGAGAGAAAGGAAAAGGACATGCCACTGGACTGGGGTGATAAAAAGGAGAGGGGGAAACTATGCTATCTTGAAATCCTTGGAGGAAAGGATGGATAGAAATGTACCAAACATATTAACTTGGTGATATCATGGCATCTGGGTTATTTTGTCCATGGAATTCATTGGAAGTCACACAGAACTGGATGATTCTATCTTCACAGCTCACTTCTGAATCTAGTTTCATGGGCACATTGAAGAAATTAGAAGGTTTACCACATTGGTCTGTTATAGCAAAACAATGGTTTGGGGACAACTTAAAGACTAATAGATTTAACATAAATCTTCGTGGACTGCATAGTCTCAGCAAACACTCTCTTATGTCAGGCAGCAAATGTTGTGCTACATCATCTCAAGCCAGTCATTATTCACAAAGCATGAGAACAGTACCATTTGTGGGTCAAACTGTTTGTTCAGTCCAAATAGATTCATCACCTTCATAACAGGGAACAGGCAGAGGCAAGTTCATTGGCAGTTCATTTGTCAAAGGTTCTGGGAATCTGAAAAGGCAGCACAAAATACCAAACAAGACAACTTCCATGTTGTCTCCTGCAAAGGCTTTGCTGGCAGCACACACAGAATTTATAGCTTCCAACCAGGATCTTTCTGTTGTCCAGCTGTTTCCAGTTAGCACTCAAAGAGCCTTGAAACGCTGTCTGTACTTTTGCTGTCATCTTTTCAAACTGGGCCTCTCCCTGGGATGAACAGGCCTTAAATGAACTGTACTTCTTTCACCTTCCAATACTTCCCTGTTGACAGTGCTGCTTCTGGAAACTTCTGAGATGACACTTGCCACTGCGGCCCTGAATTCCCTTTCTACATAGACCTCTCCCTGCCTGCATGTGGTTTTCCTTCTCTTCTGAAGCCGACACAGCAAAATGAGGCATGACATAGACATACATATCCTTCCCAGGCAGGAGGGGCACTTCAACCTCCAAATTCTGGGGTAAGGTGTTGAGAATTTTGATTATAATGTGTATTCTCATAACATCAGCAGAGTAAGGAGATATTGGTTAGCAGAGATACTTATGACACTATGACACTGAGAGAGTAAAACCAACAACTTAGTCTATTTACATATATACATAGAGAATAGACATTCCTCTGGCAGCATAACATGACATGAAGCAACACACAGCATAGGAAAAAGTGATCTGACTTAAAGCAGATAAAGACGTTCATTTTACACATGACTTATGTACAGTTCTGTGACCAATCAGAAAATGCATAACTTCATTTTCTGTTACACCAAGTTTCATCATGTACACAGCTGTAGAACATTAAGTCTTAATCCTTGATACCCACACCTGAATACAATCAGTACAGTGACTCAGGTAAAATCAGCCATTTTACATTTAACTATACAACATTAATATTTAATACATTTTCATATCAAAATCTCAACATAAGGTACCCTCCTACCATGATCACTAGCCACCAGTTAGCTGGATGTGAAACAATATGTGCCAGATGGTGCAGAATGAGGAGCCCAATTCAGCTGCTGGAACTTGCTTACTTTTGTCATTTATTTATTATTTGTTGATTACGTTTGTACTCTACATTTCCTTTAATGAGCATGCACAGTTGTCCTTCTGCTCATATTTTCTTTGTAACATCAACCCTGTGAGGTAGATTGGGCTGAAAGAGAATGAGTGGCCCATGGTTCACCCAGTAAGTTTCATGGCTTGGTGGGAGTCCCAGTCCACCATTCTGAAAGGGGACATTGGCAGCTGAATGTGACGTCTCTTCTTTCAAGCAGTGAAGCTGCTGGTTATGTCATTAGGTCTGTGCTAAAGCCTCTCTGCTGTACATGTATGTAGGCTGGTTCAGGGTATCATCGAAGTGTGGGCCACACTTCCTTTTCAAGTTACTTTCATGCTGAGAGAGGCCTAGGCAACAAATGTGAGCCATTTTCAGATGAAACACTGATCTCACGATTCTGACTTTGCCCTTCTTCTAAGCGATGTAAAACGATCTCTTTGTCCTATGTGTTTTCATACTGAACTTGTTCAAAAGACAAATGTGACTCCATTACGAGGTATCAGCTTTCCTCAAGGGAGATTGCCGTCTGATCCTTGTAAGGATGTTGTGTTTCCTAATGCAAAAACCTAGAGGCGTTTTAGTGCTTCAAAAGAGGAGAGAGAAGCTTTTATGCTTTAGGTTTTACGTGTGCATGGCAAAGGGAAGCAAACATCATCCATTTCTGCTTTCTCCAAGCGCATTATTATAGTGTTAGATGCTTTTGCAAAGTTGCTATGTCAGATGCATGATAGTAATTGCCATAGCCAGGGTCAGGTGGTCACCTCAGGCAGTGGAGTGCAGGGAGTGATGATAGAGTAGCCACCCGCTGTCCTCCAGTTGAGCCAGCTGCCACCCTCAGTCTTTTCCTCCTGCCACTACCCCATCACCTCCTCCATAAGACAGCTTCTTCTTGGCTGGCTATATGAGTCCTTGCAGTCAGGTGCTATTCACATTGTCATCTTTGAAACAGCAGGGCTGTGGAGATATGAAAAAGAAGGCACTGCTATGAGAAAGACGGCACTGCTGCCGCCCTCCTCCTCCCCCTCTTTGGTAGTGTGGACTCCAGAAGGCAATGAGGGCCACAGCAGGGTGCAATGGCACTTCTCTTCCTGCCTCAGGTAGTGGGAGGGCTGGTGCAAGCGCCAGTAATTGTGAGAGCAGCTGTCTTCTATCACCATCTTGTTGCCTGAGACAAAACTCATACTTTTGTTGCTGTTGTTGTTTAGTCGTTAAGTCATGTCCGACTCTTCGTGACCCCATGGACCAGAGCATGCCAGGCCCTCCTGTCTTCCACTGCCTCCCGGAGTTTGGTCAGATTCATGTTTGTAGCTTCGATGACACTGTCCAGCCATCTTGTCCTCTGTCGTCCCCTTCTCCTCTTGCCCTCACACTTTCCCAACATCAGGGTCTTTTCCAGGGAGTCTTCTCTTCTCATTAGATGGCCAAAGGACTGGAGCCTCAGCTTCAGGATCTGTCCTTCCAGTGAGCACTCAGGGTTGATTTCCTTCAGAATTGATAGGTTTGATCTCCTTGCAGTCCAGGGGACTCTCAAGAGTCTCCTCCAGCACCACAGTTCAAAAGCATCAATTCTTCGGCAGTCAGCCTTCTTTATGGTCCAGCTCTAACTTCCATACATCACTACTGGAAAAACCATAGCTTTGACTACGCGGACCTTTGTCGGCAAGGTGATGTCTCTGCTTTTTAAGATGCTGTCTAGGTTTGTCGTCACTTTCCTCCCAAGAAACAGGCGTCTTTTAATTTCATGGCTGTTGTCACCATCTGCAGTGATCATGGAGCCCAAGAAGTAAAATCTGTCACCGCCTCCATATCTTCCCCTTCTATTTGCCAGGAGGTGATGGGACCAGTGGCCATGATCTTAGTTTTTTTGATGTTGAGCTTCAGACCATTTTTTGTGCTCTCCTCTTTCACCCTCATTAAGAGGTTCTTTAATTCCTCCTCACTTTCTGCCATCAGAGTGGTATCATCTGCATATCTGAGGTTGTTGATATTTCTTCCAGCAATCTTAATTCCAGTTTGGGATTCATCCAGTCCAGCCTTTTGCATGATGTATTCTACAAACACATACTTAGGGTGCCTAAATGTGGATAGATCTCCTGCACTTTATACACCTATGTGTGAGGGTTCAGGTTTTGGACCACTTGATGCACCTTCCAATTGAGGCTGAACATCTTCAGGCACAGACACAGGTTCAAGTTGTAAAGTGTCAACATTTCTTGCAGGAACGTCAATAAAACTATTTACATCAACTTGAACATTGTCCATCTCCTCCCTTGCCAATGAGGGGAAAAAGGGGTTCCACTCTTGGTTAACAAACTGGTTCTCATGACTATCGTTCCACGGTTCTAGTGGGTTTAATTGGTCCCAGTCTCTCAGTGTCAGCCCTGGTGATAACAACAGCAGGGGCATGGTGGTTTCTCCCGGGTATTCATCTCATCTCAGTCACTCACCTGGCTCAAAGAGGTCCCCAGTCCCCGAGACTCTCTCCTCTTCATCTTTTCTTTTGCCCTCCATTTGTCTCTCCCTCTCTCTTTTCTTGTTCTACCCATGCCTTCTCTTCTGTCAATCTACTCCCCCACTCCTGTGCTTCCTTCTCACCCCAGTATGGGGGTTTTGGGGGAACAACCACTCTCCTCCTTCATTCAGCTTCTTCCCTGGGCACTATTAGTCTCTTCCACTTTTGTGCCCAGGGATTCTATAACCAGATCCACTCCCGTCCCAGGGATAGGATCCTCTCTGTCTTTTTACTCTCAGTTTTTCCCATCTCTACTACTCCAGCCTTTGAGCCTTCCCCCTGTCTTATAGTCTCTTTCCTGCCTACTTTTTCTCCCTATCTCTGGAATTGGTCTATCCCTTCCTCCCTTGTTCTTGCCTTTTTAAACTGTTCCTCCAGCTTTTCCACTTCCCTTGGTCATGGGTAGTTTCCTCTTTCATGACCCATTTTGTAGAACTATACGTGTTGTCTCTCTGGGCACAACCATCTCTGTTCCTCTGTTTCTCTCCCCTTTCTCTGTTGGAATGGATGGTGCTCTGGCGAGAGGTGTCTCCATCTTGCCTCCTTGCTCACACTATGCAGAACTATCCAGTGTCAGTATGTTAAGCTTGACATTTCTACCTGGAAATGGCTGCATAAATATTTATGCATTTGTATTTGAACTACAGAAAAATACACTCAAAGGAGAACTTTTCTTAATCTGTAGTACCTTTTGTTGAGTTTTGTACTGTGGTTTGGCTCTGCTGACTGGAATGGGGAATGGGAACCTTTTGACCAGCATGGGTTCTTTGTTTAGCCTGTGAGCCTCCACAGATTCAGACCCTTTTCCTTTCAGCATTTTGTGGAAACCTAGCCACTCTTATCTTTGATTACTTTTAGGAGATAGGAGCTAGATTTCTCCTGCTCAGCACTGAAAGAGAACAAGCTTTTTTTCAAGGCTATGAAGGCAAAGCTCACCCTTATCTCAGCTCAAATAAAGGCCACTCTTAGATCAGCTCAAATAAAGGCTGGGGTGTAAAAGCATTTAAACTTTAAATATCTGCAGATACATTGCAAGAACAAGATATTTAAACCTGAGTTCATCTTTAGAACAGATCTGTGCTTTCCATGACTGAAAGCTGCAGCAGTCCTCTATTTGAATGGCTGTCAGAGGACCCTCATTCTTTTAAAGGTATCCTCTGTTTGAACAGATGCCCAGTCCGAGTCTGAGTTAAATATAAAGAACCAGGGAGGGAGATCAGGGACCTTGAGGTTGCCCATCCACAAATATCAGCACCTGGACAACAGGCCTGACAGGTATGCAAGACACTTGGTGCTTCTGATGCAAGCAAGATGAACTTCAGTACTCTTTAAACTACAGAAACTGTTTCTAATTTTCTGTTTGTTTCTATCAATTAGTGTAAGCAATTTTATTAAAATCAGTGTTCTCCTTTGTCCTTGGTTTTGATGATGTGCATCTTCTTCCTTGCCTCAACTAGTGGCTGGCAAACTTGGAATCCTTCTCATTCCAGCTGATGCAGAAGGGGATAAAAATGAGGAAAATGGTGGCAACCATTCACCTCTTTGTTTTGGAGAGTTTAAAGGCAAATGTTATGAGACAATCTTATGAGACAAGTTCTCCTTAAGCCTCGGTCATTCAATCCATTTCTGGCTCCAGAAACATGCGAGAGGGGAGAGTGAAGGTCGTCATGCTAGTGCTATCTTCCATCCCTGTTCTTGTCTTCTTCCACATGTTGAGGGTGGACTACGTGCAGCACAAAGCCTTTTATAGCCAGCTAGACCCACCATACAGTATTGTAGCCACACAATGTAGAAACCTGATTTTCCAACTGCAATTCTGAATTTATTTATTATTTATTATTATAAAAATGGTTGCTGTGGCTGGCAGCCACAAATGCCACCCACAAAGACTGGCAAAATGTTAGGAAGAAAAACCTTCAGAACACGGCCAAACAGCCCAAAAAACCTACAACAACCATCGGATCCCGGCTGTGAAAGCCTTCGAGAATATATTATAAAAATATTTGAAAATATGAAATACATCCCAAAACAGATAAAATCATAAAAACATTGACTGATATTTTATAACAGATACAAGTTTTAACTAAAAAGCTGGGCATCAGTTAAATATCAGTGTAATATGTATGTTGTTTCTAATATTGCCATTTCCCCCCCAGCTCTGATGGTATTATTTCAGAGATTTGCAGCTGGTTATAACATAGAATTCCACAGCATTGTTCCCAATGCCCCAATGACTTTGGGGACCACTGAAATGCGTTTCATCCACAAGCAAGTTATTTCTATTGCCTGGTCTCTGCATTTTGTTATTTTTTTCCAATTCTTTATCTTCAACTCTGGAGTCCCCTGGAATTGCAATGTCAATGATCCAGACATTTCTTCGTTCTATTTCTACTATGTCTGGTGCGTTATGCTCAACGTTTGAATCTGAAAGACCCACAATATCTTAACTTGGTAGTTTTCTGACACCTTCTCTACCTGATGTTCCCACGAATTCTTGAATGCTGGCAGAATATATTTTTTACATAATGAACAGTGTATTAATTTTGCAACTCTATCATGTCTAGCTTTGTAACCTGTCTGCACAATATCTGAACATTCACAGATGAGGTGTGACACAATTTCATCTTTTTCTTGGCAGAGTGGGCATTTGTTCTTGTTCTTGTTGTTGAGGGTGGCAACTTTTGCTACAAGAGAAAATTGTAACTACCCCTTCTGAGAAAAGATATTTTCCGATATTTCTTGTATGTGTGTGAGCCAACTTGTGTGTATTCTGGAATCATTATTATCACTGACATTTTACCCGCTTTCATTTGTTTCTGTAATGCTGTCTGTTTGCTCAATTTCATTATTATCAAACAGCTCTTCAGCGATAGACTGCTGTTCTTCATCTTCATATTGATTAATTCCATTTCCTCATTCATCGCTCTGTTTTTACCATCTTCAGGCCAGGCTTCAGAAGGAGAGTCATTTGCAAAAGAATGACTTTCATTACCAGAGCCATCTTCAGAGATTCTGTCTGTTGGTCTATGCTTGGGATATTGTTTGGGCCTTTTTCCCTTTCATTATCTCAAGCGAGAAGATGAGCCTAATGTATTCCCTCAGTCATTATCCAAGCAATTAAAATCAAATGTATTTATTTTGCAGATTAAAAGTTATCATTTTTTTTCATTGCAAATGTTTGCCTTTGAAGCTTAAAAAACATTTGAGTGTCACATTGTTTGCTACTTAAACTAAAAACTCAATATAAGAAGTATTTCCATTTGAAATGTGAAATGTCCCATTAATATTCACACACGGTCCCTTCAATATATATGTGTGTGTGTTTGACAGAATGTCATTTTGTAAAGGAGAAATAAGAAGCACATATGTAACAGCTTGGTACAAAATGTGACGCTGACCTGAATGTGGCCAGTCAGCCAACCATGAAGGCCTAAAAAACCCTTTCTGTGCCTCAGTGTACAAAACAAACACATCTTAAATATTCCTGGTCTGACAGGTTGGTGGGCAATGGACCAAAATTATACTTCAATTAGTGCTCTGAAGAGAAACAGAATTATGAACAAATGACATGAGTTAAAATATTTAAAGACAAAGTGGGGATCTGTAACTAAACAACGTGACTGTTTTGAAATGTATCTGAAGGAGACACTGGAGAGGAAAGAGAAAGCAAAGGTTTTCTGTCTGTTGCCAGATGAGAAATTGCTAAAAATATGGCTTTTTGGATAAAGATAGCTGGCTGTTCAGACCTGCATTTTGCCCTTGCGTTGCCAGGTGCATAGTATTCAGGTATTTTGGGAGGCTTGTCACTTTTTTAGATCATACATTTTAATTCTATATATCTTTGTATATCTCAGATTTTGTGGAGAAGTAGTTTACCAGTCCCGTCTTCCAGGGGCATCCTGGGCATTGAAGGCTACACAGGCTGGCTCTACTCGCCGGAGGCAAAGCGGGGAATCAAACTCCCAGTTTCTGGCCCTGCAGCCATCACTGAGCTATCCAGCCAGCTTCATGGATTGCATGACATAGCCTATCCAAAACAAGTAGCAGATTCAGTAATCAATATTGAACACTGATATTAACTTGAAAATAGTCCCAGACCCCAAGTAGAGTTGTGCAAAAACATGGAGCATTTATTGATACACTTCTGTTGTCTGTTTATAAGAGCTGTACCAACAATGAAAGACAAAAGTTCCTATGTGGATGGTTGGGCACCTTTGTAAGAAAGGGAGGAAAATACAGTATTTCACAGAAGTGAGTACACCCCGTCACATTTCATAAATATTTTAGTATATCTTTTCATGTGACAACACTGAAGAAATGACACTTGGCTACAATGTAAAGCAGTGAGTATACAGCTTGTATAACAGTGTAAATGTGCTGTCCCCTCAAAATAATGCAACACACAGCCATTAATGTCTAAACCGCTGGCAACAAAAGTGAGTACACCCCTAAGTGACAATGTCCAAATTGGGCACAAAGTGTCAATATTTTATGTGGCCACCATTATTTTCCAGCACTGCCTTTACGCTCTTGGGCATAGAGTTCACCAGAGCTTCATAGGTTGCCACTGGAGTCCTCTTTCACTCCTCCATGATGACGTCACAGAGCTGGTGGATGTTAGAGACCTTGCACACCTCCAACTTCCATTTCAGGATGCCCCACAGATGCTCAATAGGGTTTAGGTCTGGAGACATGCTTGGCCAGTCCATCACCTTTACCCTCAGCTTCTTTAGCAAGGCAGTGGTAGTTTTGGAGGTGTGTTAGGGGTCATTATCATGTTGGAATACTGCCCTGCAGCCCAGTCTCTGAAGGGAGGGATCATGCTCTGCTTCAGTATGTCACAGTACATGTTGGCATTCATGGTTCCCTCAATGAACTGTAGCTCCCCAGTGCCAGCAGCACTCATGCAGCCCCAGACCATGACACTCCCACCACCATACTTGACTGTAGGCAAGACACACTTGTCTTTGGACTCCTCACCTGCTTGCCGCCACACACGCTTGACACCATCTGAACCAAATAAGTTTATCTTGGTCTCATCGGACCACAGGACATGGTTCCAGAAATCCATGTCCTTAGTCTGCTTGTCTGCAGCAAACCGTATGTGGGCTTTCTTGTGCATCATCTTTAGAAGAGGCTTCCTTCTGGGATGACAGCCCTGGAGACCAATTTGATGCAGTGCGCGGCGTATGATCTGAGCACTGACAGGCTGACCCCACCCCCACCCCTTCAACCTCTGCAGCAATGCTGGCAGCACTCATATGTCTATTTCCCAAAGACAACCTCTGGATATGATGCTGAGCATGGGCACTCAACTTCTTTGGTCAACCATGGCGATGCCTGTTCTCAGTGGAACCTGTCCTGTTAAACCACTGTATGGTCTTGGCCACCGTGCTGCAGCTCAGTTTCAGGGTTTTGGCAATCTGCTTATAGCCTAGGCCATCTTTATGTAGAGCAACAATTGGTTTTTTCAGATCCTCAGATAGTTCATTACCATGAGGTGCCATGTGGAACTTCCAGTGACCAGTCTGAGAGAGTGAGAGCGATAACACCTGCTCCCCCTTCACGCCTGAGACTTGTGATACTAACGGGTTTCATGACACCAGGGAGGGAAAACGGCTACTTGGGCCCAATTTGGACATTGTCACTTAGGGTTGTACTCACTTTTGTTGCCAGTGGTTTAGACATTAATGGCTGTGTGTTGCGTTATTTTGAGGGGACAGCACATTTACACTGTTACAAGCTGTATACAAGCTGTATACTCACTGCTTTACATTGTAGCCAAGTGTCATTTCTTCAGTGTTGTCACATGAAAAGATATACTAAAATATTTATGAAATGTGAGGGGGTTCACTCACTTCTGTGATATACTGTATCCTTTGGGGTGGGGATATTCTGACTGCCTTTTGCATCTGGTGTCATCCATATTTGTGTTTGTTTTTTAAAGAGCTATTGTGTCTCAAAGAATAATTGATCTTAACATTTACACTTCTGTATATTTTCAGAAAATGAAATACTTCTGTTAAATTCTGGAATGAATCATTGCAGTTTCTGCTCAATATATTGATGCTGAATAACTTAGAATTAAAATTGGTGACCTGGTCTTTTCCACCAATTGGAGTGAGTGTGGTCTGATGGTGACTGACCTTGAGTCGGTCCCTTTGTCATGGTCAGATCACCACCTAATAAAATGTAACCTCTCAGTGGCACTCCCCCCTCGCAGGGAACAGGGACCTATTTTTATGGTCCGCCCTCGAAGGCTACTGGATCCTATTGGATTCCAGGATGCCATGAGAGGTGTTACGGCTGACCTGGCTGGCGCTCCTGTCGAGGTTCTGGTTGACAGCTGGTTTACCGCTGCCACTAGGGCTATAGACACGATCACGCCTAAACGCCCTCTCCAACGCAGAGCTCGGCCTGTGCCTTGGTTTAACCAGGACCTCCGAGCGATGAAATGGATTAGGAGAAGGCTAGAGCATAGGTGGAGGAAGAACCCGACGGAACATAATTGGATAGCTGTCAGGGTCACAACTAACCTCTACCTGTCTAAGGTAAAGGCTGCTTGTCGTACATACTTCGCTAACCGGATAAGCGAAGCTTCAAACCAGCAGGCGGAGTTATTCCGTATAGTGCGCGACCTTTCCAGAGTTGGTCTGAGTGATGGGCCTCCCCCTAGTTTTTCACCGGACCAATTTGCAGTATTTTTTAAATCTAAAGTGGAGGCCATCCGCCGGGAGCTCTCTCCTTTTTTGAATACAGTGAGTCGAGCTGAGATGTCCAGCGCTCCGTCTTGCCCGGTGATTCTTGATCTCTTTCAGCCTGTGACGCCAGATACTGTGGACAAAGTGCTTGATCGCTGTCGGGCCACCATTTCCTCCCTTGACCCTTGCCCGGCCTGGCTAATCAAAGCAGCCAGGCCGATCACAACTGAATGGGCCACTGCAATAATAAATGGGTCTTTCCTTGAGGGCAGGTTCCCACCTGCCCTCAAGGAGACACTCATTAGGCCCATAAGAAAGAAACCTAATATGGCAGCGGACGAAATTGGCAATTATAGGCCCGTCGCCAATGTTTCTTTCATTAGCAAAGTGGTCGAGAGGGTGGTGGCTGACCAGCTTCAGGCTCTTTTGGATGAAACAGATGCCCTGGATCCATTTCAGTCGGGCTTCAGGCCGCGCCACGGTACAGAGACGGCATTGGTCGCCCTGTATGATGACCTGTTGAGGGAGGCTGACAGGGGTAAAACATCTCTGTTGGTCCTCCTCGACATCTCGGCGGCCTTTGATACCGTCGACCACGGTATCCTCCTGGGGAGGCTCTCTGAGTTGGGAATTGGTGGCTTGGCGTTTGCCTGGCTCCGTTCCTTCTTGGAGAACCGTCCCCAGAGAGTACAGCTTGGGGAGAGTGTCTCGGCCCCGTGGAGTCTCAATTGTGGGGTTCCACAGGGGTCGATTATCTCCCCAATGCTGTTTAATATCTATATGAGGCAGCTGGGTCGGGTCATCGGGGGTGTGGAGCATCGTGTCATCAATATGCTGATGACACCCAGATCTACATCTCCTTTTTACCAACTGCAGGTGATGCCGTCCTGTCCCTTCAGCGCTGCCTAGGGACTGTATTGCAATGGATGCAGGAAAATGGGCTGAGGCTGAACCCGGACAAGACCGAGGTTCTGAGGGTGGGTGCCCCTGTGGTTGGCGGCTTGGATGACTCTCTCTCGCTTGGGGGGGTGGCCTTGGCTGCTAAGAGTGGGGTTCGCAGCTTGGGGATCCATCTGGACCCGGCGCTCACCATGGAAACGCAGGTGGCGTCGGTAGTCCGCTCCGCCTTTTTCCATCTTTGGCGGATTGCCCGGCTGCGGCCCTACCTTGATATGGGGGCGCTCACTACCTTGGTGCATGCGCTCGTAATCTCAAGATTAGACCACTGTAACGCGTTCTACGTGGGGCTGCCTTTGAGGTTGATGCGGAAACTTCAGGTGGTGCAGAATGCGGCGGCCAGATTCCTTAGGGGAGTGAGAAAATACCAGCATATCTCTCCTATTCTGGCCGCATTGCATTGGCTGCCCATTCGGTTCTGCATTGACTTTAAAGTTTTAATGCTTACTTATAAGTCCCTAAACGGTTTAGGACCTCGATATTTGGCGGAACGCCTACTCCTACCAAGGTCTACCCGGATCACCCGTGCGAGTCAGGAGGTGAGGCTGAGGAGCTTGACGCCGAGGGAGGCCCGTAGGGAAAGAACAAGAAATCGAGCCTTCTCGGCGGTGGCTCCTCGCCTCTGGAATAATCTTCCTCCGGAGATTCGTGCCGCCCCTACGCTGGGTATCTTTAAAAATCAATTAAAAACATGGATGTTTATACAGGCCTTCCCTCCAGTCAATACCTGATCTTTTTACCTTTTCTATTTATCTTTATTTTTTGTTTTATAATTGTTATGGAAATTGTTTTTGTAATAATTTTGTGATTTTATCTGTTGTTTTATGTTGTTTGGAAGCCGCCTAGAGTGGTCGCAAGACCAGATAGGCGGGGTATAAATGAAATAAATAAATAAAATAAAATAAATAAAAGTCTGTTAGATGTAAAAGCTCCTCATTGCTTTAAAGGACAATAACTGAGGGCTGACCTGCACAACCTTTAACCTGTTGAGCTAATTCAGCTTACCAGCCATGCTGGCATGTGTATATGTGTGCATACACACACTCACACACATGTGTTCTTGTGTGCCCACACAATTGTAGAGGCCTAGGTCACACCAATTATTTTCAAGACTGCTTCTTATGCCCCCTTAACTATCCCCTCCCCTTTTAAATTCTTTGGATCCTCTTCCTTGAAATTATTTTTACAGATGGCTAATTCTTCATCTTTCAGTAGTAACTTTCAGTTTGAGATAGTATCTTTGGAATGCGGGAATTCCTCATGAGAATCACTATTAAGAAATGGAGAAAATCCATGTTCTTTTTCTCAGAATGTGAAATTATAGGCTTAAAACCCTATATATGCAGCACAAAAGGTTCAGGGACCTACAGAGTAGAATTAGCTTCAAGTCTCCCTAGAGCAGACCACCCATTATTGCTTAGTTCTCCTCAACTTGCACTTACTGTCTTAATAACTCACTGTGAGACACTGGTAAGAGAAAGGCTAAAAAGTTCAATTTTACTCACATTTCTGAATAGATCAAAAACAGCATATTGTAGAAAAATAGTCAATTGTCACATGAACAGAGCTTAACTGATTCATAGTGTGCTTACTGATGACACAGCTAACTGACTAACTACATGACTGACTTACTTGACTGACAGAACACTGACTGCATAACTCTAACTGACCCCTGAATGAAAAAGAGTGGGGAAAGGACTCTTGAGAGGTGTGGTTTACTTCAAAATCTGAGGCAGAGAGGGAACAATTGGTTGCTGCTGGATTGATTGATAGACATCCCAGTTCAAAGAAAGTTCCTCCCATCCAAAACCTCCTAAAGGCAACACATAAAAAGTAAAAGGTAAAGGTTCCCCTTGACAATTTGTCCAGTCGTGTCCGACTCTAGGCGGCGGTGCTCATCTCCGTTTCCAACCCATAGAGCTAGCGTTTGTGCGCAGACAATCCTCCGTGGTCACGTGGCCAGCGTGACTAGACATGGAACGCCGTTTACCTTCCCACCGAGGTGGTACCTATTTATCTACTCGCATTTTTTGCATTTTGCATGCTTTCGAACCGCTAGGTTGGCGGGAGCTGGGACAAGCGACGGGGGCTCACTCCGTCGCGTGGATTCGATCTTACGACTGCAGGTCTTCTGACCTTGCAGCACAGAGGCTTCAGCGGTTTAACCTGCAGCGCCACCACGTCCCAATGAAAGGCAACACATGAAGGATGCTAAATCTCAACAGTTCTGCCTTCCATTATGCTGAAGTTCGTCTGACAGAATATGTATACTCCTAATTTTTGGAGAATCCCCTTCACCTTCACAGCTCAGCTGTTTCAATATGCTTCATCAATCCTCTCTGTAGCATTCTCAAGATGTTGGAGAGGCTGCCGTGGAGAGGAGGGGCATGGAAATCTGCTTTGATTAGCACAGTTGCATGCATCCAGTCCTTAGGTTTCTAGACAAAATAATGGTACATACTTTGCATTACTTTCTCCTTTTTTAAAGTCCACCAGATTTTTTTGGAACCGTCTTGGTATTAGTGATTTTATAATAGTTTAATTTTCTTTTGTTTTTAACTGTAGTGTAGGTCACCTTGGGTCCCAATTCTGGGAGAAAGGCAGCATATTGAATGCCTATCTACCTACCTACCTAAATATTGATTTCCTTTGGCCAAAAGAATTATACAAATGTCATTTTTGTCTCAGGATGCTGTAGAATCATAACATTTTGGAAGTGATTTTTGGTAATAAAATTATAATTAAACCCCCACTCCATTGTTTCTGTTGGACTATAGCAACATCATGGAGCCATCAGTGTGGTTAGTTTTTAATCAAATTAACACTGGCCTGAATTATGAGGGGGAAGACTGACGTCTATTGTAGAAATCTGACGAGGAATTGCTTCACAAATGCTATTGACACACAAGCATATAAATATTCTAATACTACACCATTTTGTCTGGGAGTAAGCCCAATTGAACTCAGTGAGTCTTGCCTCTGAGCAGACATGTGATGGGACTGCACTGGTTGGTTGCAATCCCAGCATAATTTGGTGGAAGTAAACCTCATTGAATACAGTTTTTGCCACTGCCAAGGAGACTCCCAACTTTCTGATTAACTCAGCAACCCATCCAGCAACTTACTACACTGGGGTCACCTGCTGGGACCAGAAAATTAAAAAAAATCATCAATGTAATGAAACTTATGTGGGATTTTGGTCCAGAATTGCAGGGCCCATTCAAAAAAAGAACAGAACTATCTGCATTGTCTGCTCACCAAATGGCAGAGCCTGCAAAACAACAGAGCTAAAACCCATATCTCCTACCACCAAGAAGCCTGGCAAGTCACAAAGTGCAGTGCCAGCCAAGGTTGTATATCTGTGACACATGCAAAGGCCCAGTGCCCTCCAAGCCTCGTGTATAAGTGTCTAGTGCAGATGACCTCTCATGTCCCAGATTATTCAGAGCTTCCTCTTGTGGGACTTGCTGTGGCTCTGGCAGCATTTCTGTCTTTCCCAATTCACTTTGCTCCTTGACCTCCATGGAACCCATTGATGGTCATTGTGAAAATGATCCCAGCCCTGTCTCCAGTGCTGAGAGAGAATCTTATTAGCAGTCTTCTGCAACTGTGCTAGTTTGGTATTATTAGTCTTCTTCAGCAACCTATGGGGCTGCAGGGCAGTCGCCAATGCCAGCCTATCGTTCCATACCCCAGCACATTAAGCAGGGTTAGGATTACATCAAAATCCAGTAGCCTCTCTTCATTGGAGGACAAAGAAATAGCTGGTGGGACAGAGCATGGGGCAGGTCCTTTGGCAGGCTGCTTCCCTTTGCTCTTATTCTGTCCCTTCTTGGGATCTGCGGTGCAGCTCTCTGGATATGCCACCAAAGCCTACTTATCTGTGAAGGCCGCTCTACTGCTTGTTAATGAGGTATTCCGCCAACACTCCTCCCCAGGTCTTTACCACACTCGTTAACTCCTCAGGTACCCCACACTGCACTTTCCCACAGCACGGAATTGACAGTTCAAGCAGCAATGCAAATCCCAAGCTCTCTTGAAAACTCCAGTCATGATCCGGGAGGGCTCACATCAACCAGATAAATCCTTCAGTCCCATGATTGGCAACTTTTTTTTCTTGGAAGGGTGAGGGAAAGATGTCAGTCTGTTAGAGACTGCTATTTGCATTGCTTTCATTTTTAGTAGAGAAGGGATGTGCATTGGAAAACGTTTTCTTTCAAGCAGCTGCAGATCATTTTGTTTTATCCTTTAGAATCCAGGATGTCCCAGGTCTCTTGTGGTAGGCACATTAGTGTTAGGAACAGGACTTAAGCAATCTTCCCTCCATTTTTTTAAACTTTTCTTCCTTTATGTCAGTTGTTATGTTTTATTTTTTGCAGCACTTTGGATTTTTATTTTTCTCTCTGTGTGTCTACTAGTGTTCTAGACAGGGTGGATGGCAAACCTGAGATACTTGGGGCAGCAATGCTGGTGTTTATGCTGAGTAAATTTGAATAACTTGCAGATTTCTAGGGGAGGGGGAAGGAAGAAAGGAAAGAAATTTGAGTTTCTCCTGTCATTCAAGACAAGACAAAAACCTTTATTGGCATAAAGAGAATAAAACATAACCAAACTGGTTCATTAAGTGTCCCAAACATACAAAATCCAGGAGGTAGGAAAGCAGAAGACCAAACCCTTCAAAGACATTTAATTGAAAGTGAGGCTTCGCTTTCTCACAATTGAGCTGCTGAAATCTGCAATTCTTTCCAGAATGTCAGGCACCTCAACAGATAACATAAAACGGACTTTGTCCACGTCAGATTTTCCCTCCAATTTTAACAGGACCGGTGCCACAAATTTGGAGCGATCACTCTGGTGGAGTGGACAGTGCAGAAACATGTGGGCATGAGTTTCCAATGCACCCTGCTCGCATGAGCAATGTCTTTTGAGGTACGGGATTCCTTTGAACCTACCATATAGTAAGGCTGCAGGCATGACATTGCATCTGGCTAAGGAGAATGCCCTGCGTTTTTGTGGACACTTGAGTAGAGAAAGGAAGGCAGCTGGTTTTCCAATCTTAAAGGGAATGTGGGAAAACAGTGGTGAGCAGGTCTTATTGGCTGTGTTCCATAGTTCCTGGAATTCAATGTCCAAAATTCTTCTTTTGATCATTTGGAAGGCTTGCCCTTGATTTAGTGAGCCCAAGTAGTCACTATCTAAGCCAATCCATTTCAGTTTTTTTAAAAGGGCAGTAGACCTAAAGGGAGGTTTAGAGTCCAGTAATAGTTGATATAATAAACTATCTGGGTCAGAGTTGTAGAAAAGTTTTAGCCAGAATTGAAATGATCTTAGCCAAGCCATCGTTTCCAAAGAGGAAAATCCGGTCTCTAGACAAAGCACCGAGTAGGGAACACAACTTGGTAGCCCTAGAATATCTATTCAATTGACCTATCCATGGCATTTAACCAGATTGGGATGCCATATAAAATTTGTGGGATAATTTTGGATTTAAAAATCTGTAAAGCCACTGGAACATAACAATTGGCAGAGTTATAATAGAAACGAAGTATTGCCTGACCAGGGAACCTAGCTACATTTATAACCATTTTGCGATGGGGAGACCAGGAATGTTTGTAATGGAACAGGATGCCTAGATATTTATACTCTTTAACCTGTTCGATTTTGTGTCCATTCAGATTCCATTGAAGTTGCTTCCACGACTTTGAGAAAACCAAAATTTTGGATTTATTCAGTTGCCTTTTGTTTTTGTCCAGGTATTCCACAGTTCTGTTAATTAAACATTTCAAACCTGGACGGGAGTGCGAGATGATAACAGCATTGTCCGCATAAAGCAATAATGGGACATAATGTGTCCCCAATTTTGGTGGATGACCCTCCACACTGGCTAGAAAGGGGGCTAGGTCATTTATAAATAGGTTGAATAGGGAGGGAGCAAGAATGCAGCCTTGCTTCACTCCCTTGTTGGTTGGAAATTGATTAGTTGGTTAGTTAACTCACCTTTCCAAGAGGCATGAACTTGACATGTTGTGCCTGAGTATAAAATTCTTATGAGGGAAAGGAGTCTTTTATCTATGCCCATATTTTCAAGTTTTTCCCAGAGAAACTCTTTGTCATTCCATTGAGCTTCATCTTTCATCCCAGGTCAGAACCCTTTCCTTTTACCATTTTCATTTTTTTTTCACTATATAAACCCATACAAATACCTACAAATACTTCCAAATATTTGGACACAAATGGAAGTGGACTGGGTTCAAATCGGTTTGAAGAAAATTGGTTGCTATTTGTAAGACAAAAAAATTGGGCTAAATTGGAGCAGATGCCAATTTTTATTTTCCTTTATTTATGTTTTCCTTATTGCATTTTTCACAAGTAAAATGATTTTTTAAACTTCTCTACAAATGCCTGAAATCCTGTTGCTGTGATGTACACTGCATAAGGCTGAGGACAACAGCACCACCATTATTTTGGACTTCATTCCTGAAACTCCCAAGCCTCCTATGTAATCCCTTTCATCACTGGGAATTTACGAAAGCTGAAGGAAGGGAGTCTTTAATTACCAAAAATTGCCACTGCCACCTTTACCAATGGCAGAAATTGTCAGTAATTAACTATTTTTCCTCCTGTCCCTTGGCTTCCATGGGTTCCCAACAATGAAAAGGATTACATAGGAGTCTCAGGAGTTTCAGGAGAGAAGTTGGAAATATTTAATTTTTGAAAAATCACCAGTGCTGCTGACATCATCAGTCTTCTGCTGCATAAGTTATGGGTTCCTACTACCACTTTCAGCTAGTTAGATTAGGCATCCTTCAGTCTTGAGAAACTATGGTAACGTGCTCTGAATAGAGGACTTGGAACAGCGTCTAGTGTGGCTGAGAAGGCCAATTTGAGAGTGACAATCCCTTCCACACTGAAGACAAATACAATCTGTCCCCTGTCCAGCTCCCTGATTTTGCTGGTTCCGGGACTGCCTCTTTGCCTTGGCCTGCTGAACAAGTGTCTCTTCAAAATGGGAGAGGGCATGATGCACCGCCTGCCTCCAGACTGAATGCTCAAATGTCAAGGTTTCCCATCTGTTGAGGTCCATTCCTAAGGCCTTCAGATCCCGCTTGCAGATCTCCTTGTATCACAGCTGTGGTCTCCCTCTGGGGTGCTTTCCCTGCACTAATTCTCCATACAGGAGATCTTTTGGAATCCGTCCGTCAGCCATTCCCACGACATGCCCAAGCCAACATAGATGTCGCTGTTTCAGTAATGTATACATGCTAAAAATTCCAGCTCGTTCTAGGACTACTCTATTTGGAACTTTGTCATGACTTCTGTTTTCTTCAGGCTGATTGTTAATCCAAAGTCTTGGCAGGCCTTGCTAAAACGATTCATGAGTTGTTGGAGCTCTTCAACAGAATGGGCAACAACAGCTGCATCATCGGCGAAGAGGAAGTCCCGCATGCATTTCAGCTGGACTTTGGTCTTCGCTCTCAATCTAGAGAGATTAAAGAGCTTTCCATCTGATCTAGTCCAGAGATAGACACCTTCTGTTGCTGTTTCAAAGGCATGCTTCAGCATGACAGCAAAAAAGATCCCAAACAGGGTCGGCATGAGGACACAGCCCTATTTCACTCCGCTTTGAATGTCAAAGGGATCTGATGTTGAGCCACTGAAAACTACAGTGCCCTTCATTTCCTCATGAAAGGACCTGATGATTTTAAGGAGTCGAGGTGGACATCCAAACTTGGGAAGTATTTTAAAAAGGCCGTCCCTGCTAACCAAATCAAAGGCCTTTGTAAGATCTATGAAGGCCACAAAGAGTGGCTGTCGTTGTTCCCTACATTTCTCCTGCAACTGTCTGAGGGAAAATACCATGTCAGTGGTGGATCTATTAGCTCGAAATCTACACTGTGATTCTGGATAGACTCTGTCTGCAAGCATCTGGAGTCTCTTCAGCACAACACAGGCAAGCAGCTTTCATACAATGCTGAGAAGAGAGATGCCACGGTAGTTATTGCAGTCGCCCCTGTCTCCTTTGTTCTTATACAATGTGACGATGTTTGCATCCTTCATGTCCTGTGGTACTCCACCTTCCCTCCAGCAAAGACAAAAGAGTTCATACAGCTCGGTGGTGATGATCTCTTTACAGCGCTTCAGCACTTCAGTGGGGATGTTATCCTTCCCAGGTGCCTTGCCGGCAGCAAGGGAATCCAAGGCCGCTTTTATTTCTGCTAAAGTTGGTTCGCTGTCCAACTCTTCCAAGACAGGAAGACACTCAATGTTATTTAATGCCTCTTCGGTTACTACATTCTCTCTGGAATATAGCTCAGAGTAGTGCTGCACCCAGTGTTCCATCTGCTGTGCTCGATCCTGGATGATCACACCTGTAGTAGACTTCAAAGGAGCAGATTTCTTCTGTATTGGACCTAAAGCCTGCTTGATACCGTCATACATTCCCTTGATGTTACCTGTGTCCACTGCTGTTTGCATCTGAGAGCAGAGCTGAAGCCAATAATCGTTAGAACATCTCCTGGCAGTCTGTTGGACTTTGCTACGAGCAACTCGAAGAACCTGCAAGTTGTACTCACTAGGACAGGCTTTGTATGCTGCTAGAGCTCTCCTCTTTTCCTCGATGGCTGGCATCAACTCCTCCGAATGGGCTTCAAACCAGTCTGCCGTCTTTTTGGTCTTCTTGCCAAATGTGGACAAGGTAGTGTTATAAACAGCATTCTTGAAATGTTCGCATCGTTCAGGTGCATTTGCAACAGCCGGGCCTGGAAGAGTTTCCTCAAGCGCTTGAGCAAATTCCTCCACTTTTCTCTGATCGCAAGTCTTACTGATGTCAATACGTGGTCTTCCTTCCTTTTTCATGTGATACAATCTCTTTGTTTGCAGTTTTACTCTACTACACACCAGGGAGTGAACAGTATCGCAATCAGCACCCTGATAACTGAGTGTGATCGTAATACTAGGAAGGTT
Source organism: Intellagama lesueurii (assembly GCA_037013535.1). Classification (NCBI taxonomy): domain Eukaryota; kingdom Metazoa; phylum Chordata; class Lepidosauria; order Squamata; family Agamidae; genus Intellagama; species Intellagama lesueurii. The sequence goes on from JBAJHW010000003.1 coordinate 124,383,828, forward strand.
AGAGCGTCTAGTGAGGATCAAATCGAGCTGATGCCAATGCTTCAATCTTGGATGTCTCCAGGAAACTCTGTGTTGAAGCTTCGTATTAAAGAATGTGTTGCTGACACAAAGACCATAGTAACAGCAAAACTCCAGCAAGCGTTGGCCATTTTCGTTCATCTTCCCAATGCCAAAATGGCCTAGACAAGTGGGCCAAGAATTGTGATCAGCACCAACTCTAGCGTTAAAGTCTCCGAAAATGAATAGCAGCTCTCTCTCGGGGATTTTTTTGATAGTAGCTGCCAGATCGTCGTAGAATTTGTCTTTGACTTCTGTTGTAGACGACAGTGTTGGTGCATATGCACTAATGAGGGTGACCGGTCCTGCTGATGAGTGGAGCTACAGAGACAGGATTCTTTCACTCCCCACAGTAGGTGGAACAATGGATCTCAGCAGAGTATTTCTGACCGCAAAGCCAACACCATATTCCCTGGTCTCATTCAATGGTTTTCCCTGCCAGAAGAATGAGAAGTTTTTTTCTTTGACAGATCCCATGTCTGGCAATCTCGTCTCTTGCAGGGCAACAATGTCCATCTGCAGCCTACTCAGTTCCATGTCGATGACAGCTGTCTTGCGCACATCGTCTATTTCCTGCAGTTCGTCAGAAAAGCCAGGGGTCATTGTCCGAATATTCCAGGTGCCCAACTTTAGGGCAGAAGTTTTCTTATGATTGTTGCATGATACAGGGTTACCAATCTGCTTGTCTGCTTGTCAGCTTTCAGCCTAAACCCCACCCACCCCTGTGAGGTTAAGAGACCGTGGCGAGGCAGCACCTTAGCCGCCCAGAGTGGTAGAATATACCAGATGGGCGGGATATAAATCAAATAAATAATAATAATAATAATAATAATAATTACTGGCTGGGGCCTGCCCAGCTTAAGGCGGGTGGTAGCTACCTAGTGAGGTACAATGCCCTCTCCCACCGTCAGAAGTAGCACCTGGCATCATGCTCTACGCCAGTTGAGCAAAGACCGGTAACTGCTACTTCCCACATTGTTTCGACGCTGTATGCGAAGCTGGAGTGTCCTCTCCAGAGCACGAAGCCTGGGTAAAATAATATGGAGGATAGGCTGTTACCCAAGCAGCAAATCCCCCCTCTCCACGTCACTGAAATAGTCCAATGGAAAGGCAAGAACCAATACAACTGGTTCCAGTGACATCGCAGGAGTTGCCAGAATGGCTCGAACTGCCTCCAGTACTCTGGCTCCGGATTCTGCCTCGAGGTTAACTCTTGAAGTCTTTTCCATCGGTGGATATAGCCACAAGGCAGTGGAGGTTTGAAATCAGAGTTTTCCTTCTCCTAGATGCGCTGCCTTCCAAGGCCGACGAGCCCCACCTACCCGGGGGGGGGGTAGGTGTACCTTTTTCCATAAATGCATGTACGTTTTTCCATCACTCACTTCTGTCCTTTTCTGCATCCTCCACTTTGATTTCCAGTGAAAGCCTGAACTTTAACCGACTTCAGAAGAAGTTTTGAAAGTCCATGGCATGTCACTGCATTCAGCACTACAAATGTGAGGAAATGGTTAGCTCTGCAGAATTCATTTCTAGAAGCTTGTTTTTCAGTGTCTGTGCCACAGTCTCATCATTCTGTTTAATTATTCGTCCTGAATACAGAGCTCTGAGCCCATTTCACAGTGATTGATATGCTTGTTCCATCTAAATTACCACCATTTGGTACATTATGCCTTTTATTAGCAATTCTACAAATTTAACAAGTAGGGATGTCTAAGCAAGTTGCAAAGTTAGATCAAAAGACAGATGTTCCAATCTGTTTCTTACCCCCCAGAGATGGTATCATTTTTGTTTTTGTAATTCAAAAAGAAGATGCTCAAAGCGTCAAAAAAAGAGACAAAGAGAGTGTTAAGACTGAAATTCACTCTCTTGGGTTGGAGGAAAAGGTACATATTAGTACAAAAAATCAAATTAAATGGAAGATTCTACAATTAACTGCCAGGGCTGCGTTTTGACATATACTGTATATGAAAAATTGTGCCACCATTTAACAACTGGTACTACCTATTATTGTTAGTCAAATGGGATGAAAAATATATGTAGTAATTGCCCAAAGAATGGGAAGTATGTGACAAGAGTGGATTAGAGTCACTGTGGTGTGTAACAAATGATTCCCAGCTGACGCTCTTATCAACCTTCCTGGGTATTTTTATTTCATTTGAGAAGTTCCTTTGGGCAACCAGGCATATAATTCAGATCTCACTGGAGAGTCTATTTCAGTTCATAAGTAGGAAATAAAGGCAAGAACTCTGACTCGCTGAATCTATCATTCTTAAGCCCAGGTTGCCTAAAGTTGTTTCCTCAGAAGTAGAGAAGCCATTGTGCTTCTTACTAAATGAGACATGCAGCCTTTTTGTAGATCAGCAATGACAGCTGGTCCTCATCCTACATACAGCAGTCCAGGGCTGTTTCCTAGAAACATGCAAACTGCTTGATTTTTCACACTTTATTACTGATGTCCAGCAGCTGAATCTAGAGATTTTGTTGATTGCAATAAAAAACACTGTTTGTTGGGCAACTGGAGGAAAAGAGGGAGTTATGTCTGAGATTCACACATGCAAATTATCCCTTGATTTTATAATTATCAAGTAATAATAATAATAATAATAATAATAATAATAATAATAATAATAATAATACAACCACCTTTATTGACATAGAAAGCAGTAAGACATAATGAAACTAATTTGTTAAGAGACCATATTTACAGAATCCAAAAAGCAAAAAGGCAGAAAGCATTCAATAAGGAGCAGAACATAGCCTCCTAACAATTGATCCCAAAAAATCTGCAACTCTTTCCATGATATTGACCACCTCCATGGATAACATAAAACGAACTTTGTCCAGATCAGATTTCCCCTTCAGCTTTGTTGGGCAGCTGGAGGAAAAGAGGGAGTTGTGTCTGAGATTCACACATGCAAACCATCCCTTGCTTTTATAATTATCAAGTACATATGTGCAGTAAATCCAATTATATAGGAATCAAGTGCATGCTGTTGTGAACTGCCCCAGTGCTACCAAGCTAGTTTTAGTTATTTTCATAAGTAATATAAACATTTTTTTAAAAAAATTCAGAATGCTCCATGTGTTAGTTAGTCTTCTTAACTCTAATGCATTAAGATAATAGTAAACTTGCTCTGAGGGCATTTTATCTCCAGTGAGAACTCTAGGGTGCTGAATGTTAGCAGTAGGGTTTGGATTAAGGGTAAGGTTTAATGTATACCTTTCTGAACCTGCTTAGCATCCCAACATTCTCCTCTCCAATGTATGGGACCAGCTTATTGTATGCAACCTCTACTTCCATTTTACTGCCTGAGGCAAAGAAGCATCCCACTGGCAAAAAAGTAATAGATGTTTTGAGACATTTTTGTATCAGCTAGAGTTTTTTGTATGTGTGGAAGTGTTAAAAATTCTGTGCATGGCAAATTCTGCAAAAAAAGAGGATATTGGAATACTAAAATGTTCCATAATTAGTGGGTGAAAGTGAACAGAAAATTGGAAATATTCAGATAAAAATAAGATGAACATGCTAGTCCTTGCAGAAATTACATTCAAATTGAGAGATGCTGAAATGGGTTGCAAATATGACCTTACATTGAATGGCTTAAAGCACAGCTCAATGGCAAATATGAATTTTAGCTTTGTAAATGTGTGATACTGCCTCCATGCGAAGATCTTTTTCTTTTCTAAAAATTACATTTTGTACTCAAGTCCTATTAGCATGAAAGGGACTTGGTCTGAGCTAAATTGTCATACTGATTGCAACCAGTAAATGAGTTTAGGATTAGAGCCTTAAAGCACAATCCACTGCAAATCCACTCTGAAGTAAGTCCCATTGAATTTAGTGGAACTTATCCCCAGGTAAGCATTGAACTGTACACATTTCCCTGGGCACATTTAATTGGGATTCGCATAGTGGAATGTTGTTGTTGTTGTTTAGTTGTTAAGTCGTGTCCGACTCTTCGTGACCCCATGGACCAGAGCACGCCAGGCCCTCCTGTCTTCCACTGCCTCCTGGAGTTTGATCAAATTCATGTTGGTAGCTTCGGTGACACTGTCCAACCATCTCATCCTCTGTCGTCCCCTTCTCCTCTTGCCTTCACACTTACCCAACATCAGGGTCTTTTCCAGGGAGTCTTCTCTTCTCATGAGATGGCCAAAGTATTGGAGCCTCAGCTTCAGGATCTGTCCTTCCAGTGAGCACTCAGGGTTGATTTCCTTTAGAATGGATAGGTTTGTTCTCCTTGCAGTCCAGGGGACTCTCAAGAGTGTCCTCCAGCACCACAATTCAAGAGCATCAATTCTTCGGCGGTCAGCCTTCTTTATGGTCCAGCTCTCACTTCCATACATCGGTACTGGAAAAACCATAGCTTTGACTATGCGGACCTTTGTCGGCAAGGTGATGTCTCTGCTTTTTAAGATGCTGTCGAGGTTTGTCATCGCTTTCCTCCCAAGAAGCAGGTGTCTTTTAATTTCGTGGCTGCTGTCACCATCTGCAGTGATCATGGAGCCCAAGAAGGTAAAATCTGTCACTGCCTCCATATCTTCCCCTTCTATTTGCCAGGAGGTGATGGGACCAGTGGCCATGATCTTAGTTTTTTTGATGTTGAGCTTCCAACCATTTTTTGCGCTATCCTCTTTCACCCTCATTAAGAGGTTCTTTAATTCCTCCTCACTTTCTGCCATCAGAGTGGTATCATCTGCATATCGGAGGTTGTTGATATTTCTTCCCGCAATCTTAATTCCAGCTTGGGATTCATCCAGTCCTGCCTTTTGCATGATGTATTCTGCATATAAGTTAAATAAGCAGGGAGACAATACTTGTCGTACTCCTTTCCCAATTTTGAACCAATCAGTTGTTCCATATCCAGTTCTAACTGTTGCTTCCTGTCCCACATATAGATTTCTCAGGAGATAGATAAGGTGGTCAGGCACTCCCATTTCTTTAAGAACTTACCATAGTTTGCTGTGGTCCACACAGTCAAAGACTTTTGCGTAGTCAATGAAGCAGAAGTAGATGTTTTTCTGGAACTCTCTGGCTTTCTCCATAATCTAGCACGTTAGCAATTTGGTCTCGAGTTCCTCTGCCCCTTCGAAATCCAGCTTGTACTTCTGGGAGTTCTCGGTCCACATACTGCTGAAGCCTACCTTGTAGGATTTTGAGCATAACCTTGCTAGCGTGTGAAATGAGTGCAATTGTACGGTAGTTGGAGCATTCTTTGGCACTGCCTTTCTTTGGGATTGGTATGTAGACTGATCTTTTCCAATCCTCTGGCCACTGCTGAGTTTTCCAAACTTGCTGGCATATTGAGTGTAGCACCTTAACAGCGTCATCTTTTAAGATTTTAAATAGTTCAACTGGAATGCCATCCCCTCCACTGGCCTTGTTGTTAGCCATGCTTTCTAAGGCCCACTTGATTTCACTCTCCAGGATGTCTGGCTCAAGGTCAGCAACAACACTATCTGGGTTGTCCGGGACATCCAGATCTTTCTGGTATACAGTGGTGCCTCAACTTACGACCACAATCCGTCCCAGAAGATGGTCGTAAGTCGAAATGTTCGTAAGTCGAATCAGCATTTCCTATTGAAATGCATTGAAACCCAATTAATCCGTTCCGGCTGTTTTTTGGTTGTATCTAGAGGCGCCAGATGTAAGTCGAAGCATTCGTTCCCATAGGAACTAATGCAAAACCGGTTAATCTATCCTCTACCACTAGGGGGAGAATTTTCTTCTTTTAACCTAAGATAACTTAGGTTAAAAAAAGGGCAGGAAAGGAGGGAGGGAGGGAAGGAAGGAACAATGGGGGAAAGAGGAAAGAAAGAAGGTCATCACTGGGGCACACAGACCCCTCAGACAAAGGTTTGTGCTGTTAAGCACAAAAAGAGAGAAGATAGATAGAGAGAAGACAATGGGGGGAGAGAGAGTTTGGAGTCTAAAACACATTTTAAACCCACACATGCTAAACCCACACATTTTAAACCTACACATTTTACACCAACACATTTTAAACCAAACCAAACACCTTTTAAACAAAACACATTTTAAACCAAACCAAGCACCTTTTAAACAAAACACATTTTAAACCAAAACCAGCAACCATTATTCCAGCAAACAGACCCCCTCAGCACAAAAAGAGAGCAGAGAGAGAGAGAGAAGACAATGGGGGGGGGAGAGACTTGAGTCTAAACTCCATTTTACACCAAGCCAGGCAGCACAGACCCTTGCAGGAAATTTTCTGATTTTAAAACAAAAAGACTTTGGAGTCTAAACTCCATTTTACACCAAGCCAGGCAGCACAGACCCTTGCAGGAAATTTTCTGATTTTAAAACAAAAAGACTTTGGAGTCTAAACTCCATTTTACACCAAGCCAGGCAGCACAGACCAGCAAAGAGAGGTCACAGAACACAAACCCTAGGAGCCACAGAATGCAAAAATAAATAAATAAATTTTACATTTTAAAATTACAGTCTAATTTTCACATTTAATTTTAATTTAATATTACAGTCTACTTTTCACATTTTAAATCCACACTGCAAGACCCATCAGAGCACAGAAACATAACCCCCACCCCAGCTCAAAGCCACGCTGCAAAAACACCCAGAACAGTTTTTAAAAAGCAGAAAACAGCACCTTACCTCCCTGCAAACACACACACGCTCACTCCGAACCAGAAGGAGGCAGTTCCGAAGCCGCCGCCGTACACTCTCTAACTGCTGGGGTGAAAGAGCTACAAAGAAGCAGCCTCGTCGCCACCTACAGTTAGAAATTTGAATTTCCTGCCTTTTCCCCCTGCCTTTTTCTGTTCGTAAGTGGAAGCTCTGGTCGCAAGTAGAAGCAAAATTTTGCGGCTGGAGCTGTTCGTAAGTCGAAATGGTCGTAAGTTCATAAGTCGAGGCACCACTGTAATTCCTCTGTGTATTCTTGCCACCTCTTCTTGATGTCTTCTGCTTCTGTGAGGTCCCTACCATTTTTGTCCTTTATCATGTCCATCTTTGCACAAAATGTTCCTTTAATATTTCCTACTTTCTTGAACAGATCTCTGGTTTTTCCCTTTCTATTATTTTCCTCTATTTCTTTGCACTGTTCATTTAAGTAGGCCCTCTTGTCTCTCCTTGCTATTCTTTGGAAGTCTGCATTCCATTTTCTGTAACTTTCCCTATCTCCCTTGCATTTTGTTTCCCTTCTCTTCTCTGCTATTTGTAAGGCCTCGTTAGACAGCCACTTTGCTTTCTTGCATTTCCTTTTCTTTGGGATGGTTTTTGTTGCTGCCTCCTGTACAATGTTATGAGCCTCCATCCATAGTTCTTCAGGCACTCTGTCCACCAAACCTAGTTCCTTAAATCTGTTCTTCACTTCCACTGTGTATTCATAAGGGATTTGGCTTAGATTATACCTGACTAGCCCAGTGGTTTTTCCTACTTTCTTCAGTTTAAGCTTGAATTTTGCTATAAGAAGCTGATGATCAGAGCCACAATCAGCTCCAGGTCTTGTTTTTGCTGACTGTATAGAGCTTCTCCATCTTTGGCTGAAGAGAACATAATCAATCTGATTTCGGTATTGCCCATTTGGTGATGTCCATGTGTAGAGTTGCCTCTTGTGTTGTTGGAAAAGAGTGTTTGTGATGACCAGCTTGTTCTCTTGACAAAACTCTATTAGCCTTTGCCCTGCTTCGTTTTGAACTCCAAGGCCAAACTTACCTGCTGTTCCTTTTATCTCTTGACTCCCTACTTTAGCATTCCAGTCCCCTATAATGACAAGAACATCTTTCTTTGGTGTCAGTTATAGAAGGTGTTGTAAGTCTTCATAGAATCGGTCAATTTCCGCCTCTTCAGCATCGGTGGTTGGTGCATAAACCTGGATTACTGTGATGTTGAAAGGTCTGCCTTGGATTCGTATTGAAATCATTCTATCATTTTTGAGATTGTATCCCAGTACAGCTTTTCCCACTCTTTTCTTGACTATGAGGGCTACTCCATTTCTTCTATGGGATTCTTGCCCACAATAGTAGATATGATAATCGTCTGAATTGAATTCGCCCATTCCCGTCCATTTTAGTTCACTGACGCCCAGGATGTCAATGTTTATTCCTGCCATCTCCTGTTTGACCACATCCAGCTTACCAAGGTTCATAGATCTTACATTCCAGGTTCCTATGCAGGATTTTTCTTTGCACCATCCGACTTTCCTTTCACTTCCAGGCGCGTCCGCAGCTGAGCATCCTTTCGGCTTTGGCCCAACCACTTCATTGGCTCTGGAGCTACTTGTAATCGTCCTCCGCTCTTCCTCAGTAGCATGTTGGACGCCTTCTGACTTGAGAGGCTCATCTTCCAGCGTCATATCTTTAAGCCTTTTGTTTCTGTTCATGGAGTTTTCTTGGCAAATATACTGGAGTGGCTTGCCAGTTCCTGTTCCAGGTGGATCACGTTTAGTCAGAACTCTCCATTATGACCTGTCCGTCTTGGGTGTCCCTGCACGGCATAGCCCATAGCTTCTCTGAATTACTCAAGCCCCTTCACCACGGCAAGGCAGCAATCCGTGAAGGGGATAGTGGAATGTACTTTTGAGTAAATACTTGTAAGATTGCACTAGAGAGATATAACCTAAGTTTAAGTCTTTAAAAGTAGTATTAATGTCAGTGGGGAAAGTTAAGCATATGCTTAACACTTTTGCACTGTAGTCAGTGGGACATGAATGTTTTGTTTCAGTGGAATTGTGCCTTTATTCAAATAAAAACATCACCTAAAGGCTTGGAGGGAATAGAAGGAAAAAATGCACAGAGCATAAAATAGCAAAACAAAAGCACTTCAGTAGACCATCATATGACTAATTGTGTTCATTGGGACATATTTCAAGTTCTGAAATAGTTGCTTTCATTATTTAGGAAAGTTTTCTAGAAAAAGGTGAAGGCAGCGAGTGAATAACATGAATTGCTCTTAAAATATAATTGTAAATGGCAGACAGTTATGCTATGCATGATTCTTTGGAAACATCCTTCCATAATTGCATGCTTAAGTATTAGAGCAATGTGTTTCTTTCTGAACAGAATCATATCCTACCATGCTGAAGGAGGAGGAGGCACAGCTTTGCCAGATTACTTCATACACATTTCTTTCCTTCTTGTAACAGTTCATTTGTACTCCAAACCAAACACTTTAACGTACTGTGTGACAACTCACTAATGTGAAAAGCATCAAAACATTTCCTTCTGTTTTTAGAATAAATAATTTTGTAAAAAAAATATAAGTTTCATTCCATAGAGTGACATTCAATACTCCAGATAAAGGGTTTGCTTAATGAATAATTGACTTGATAAGCTAACACTTGTTGAAGAACACAAGGAAAATGGATTTTGCTCAATATTTAAAGCCAGAATTAGAATCACTCAAATTGTTTTTCAAATTCTCAAGAGAATGCAAATAATAATGCACAAATGTCAAGGTATGAATATTATGCATGTTTTCCTTTGACTATTATAGCACCATTGTTCAGTTAATTATGTGCACAGCAGTGCTATGAGTTTATTCACAAACTTGGAGAAATGGTGTGGAGTGGGGAGGAACATACATCCCTCCTGACATGGTTAGACTGCAACTCCCATAATTTGCTATTATTGACCATAGTGGCTGAATCTTCTGGGAGCTGGTCCAAAGCAGCTAAAGGACCAAAGTTTCTTGAATAGCAAATGAGGGCAGCAGAGAAGTGCCAATACAAAATTTGCTTCTGTTGGCTAAAATCCACTGCTGGATCTGGGTCCTGTTTCCATTCATAGAAGCTTTATAAGCATACCAGTCTACATGTGGTCAGCCAGTAGGACCAGAGGCTGAAAAGTTCTGTTTCAGTACTCCATAGGAACACACTTTGATGAAGTCTGGACACAGCTTATCTCTATACATGAGATCTCCATTTTCTGACACCAGGACACATGGAGTTTTATCCACACAGGTATATTCAGTCACTGGTTTTGAGAGAGAAGAGCTGTCATCAGGGCCTGCTTGTACCGACCTTGTGTTGGTCCCAACAGACACAGCATCCAGTGTGTAGAAATAGGGGGACATGGGGGAACAAAACAAGTATGTGATTTCTTGCCATTTTGAACAATCCCTAACCTTTCCATTGAGCAACTTTGCTAGATCCTACATTTAGAATTTGCAGTAATTATTTCACCATTTAAAAATGAACGAACGAACGAACAAATGAACGAATGAATGAATGAATGCTGGCCCCTCTTCTTGACCCCCAAATGGAGGTCTGACTTGGCAGTGTGAAAGTTCTTGTCTCTTCTATCTGTTGCTGCATGGTTATTTCTCCCACCACTGCTGAAGGCATGATAAGTGGACGGGACAGCCCAGGTTTAACTTTGCATGTGGACTTCAGATGAGAATTCTCAGCGAAGTCTGAAATACAGTTGGAGACCCTACTGATTGTCTGAATAAGTGAGTCCTTGGAATCTTGACAGCAATAATGAAGGTTGCTTCAGTGAGTGAAGGCTCTATTTTTGCTTTACAGGGATAGCTTCTTCTGACATTCATGACTCATTTTCCATCGTGACCTCCCAGGCTGTTTCGATACCATTTCTTATTTTGGACATGGAGGATTACTGAGAAAATAACAGGCGAGCTGGATGCATTAAGCATTTGTCATAGTATACAATCTTCTCGTTCTCTGTCATATCATGAATACAGCGCTAAGAAATATTGGCTCATCTTTTGACAGTTGTGGAGTTTTCCAGTCAAGTGGCCTTGTGCCGTAATACAAATTTATCAAAGGACAATAGACGGCCCCATGCCGGAGAACTTTATAACACACTTCCTTATCATTTTCTTTTGTTAATAGAGTTGCTTGTGGTTGGATTCCACTTTTACAAGCTTGATTGCCAAAGGGAAAAGACTCTGTGCAGATTTCTGATTTCCACAGGACCATTTGAAGGGAGCCAGTGGGTGTGAATTATTTGAAAATGTTGGCATGGCAGAAGGTAGCAAAAAGAATGCAATGCAAGATCATTAAAGGCCTTGTGATGGATTGTGCAACTTAGTATGAAAAAATTCCATAGTGTCATCTTTCTCCAGGTTCCTCCGTGATACTGTAAACAATATTTATAGTAATAGGCATTATTTTGGCTACTTTGACATCACTAGTTCATCCGCAGACAACATCACTAATGGCTAAGGAGGAAACCTATAGTGCTTTACTTACTAAAGGTTTATTAGTGGAGAAGTAAGACTCTTGTTTAAACAGCCAAGACTCCCTCTTCAGATAGCTTTTATGGCATAAGAGCTACTGAAGTGCATTTCATTTCTTAGCTACACAGGTAAATCAAAAGCCCTATGCCATGCAAAGGCTCATTTTTCACTCAGTTATCTCTGCCCACCTCCTTTTATTCTATGAGAGTTAAACTATGTGTTAGCTGAAATACTTAGGATGCATTTGAGACTTGCTTTTCATTATTTGGACCAGGAAGCTGTTGGGTGCCTTTTTGTACAATTCTCCACGTGGCCAATCATTTTGTTGCTGAGGACCCAGCTCACCAGTATGGTAACTACCTTACTCTAACACCTGCCTTGAGTTCAGCCAAGAGAGTTGATGGGAGAAGAAAGAGCCTCACTGGAGCCCCATTGCTGAGTTGCCCTTGAGTGGCTTAGCTGCCGCTGCATGAAACAGGATTACACCCCAAACTGCTAGAACAGTGGTTCCCAACCTTGAGCCCCCAGATGTTCTTGACTACAACTATCAGAAATCCTGGCCAGCACAGTGAGTGGTGAAAACCTCTGGGAGTTTTAGTCCAAAAACATCTGGGAAGCTGTTGTTGGGAACCACTGCTCTAGAACTCTAATTTATAGAGACAGCAACAAAAACTTGCAGGTAATATTCTAATCAATCGTGTAGTTTCCTTTAATAATCAAGATGTAAGTCCTACCTTACACAAACCACCATTTGATCAGGTCCAGCAAACAGTGGAGTTAAAAACAGGAAGAAGAAAGGCAAATAAGAGTGGGCAATTTTCAATGCCTGAACACATGGACGCAGTTCACTGGTATGTTACCCTGTGCAGGCCACCTTCCTCTCAGTTGTTATTGTGTAGAATAATTTCTTGGTGGATTCTGATAATGAACAGACTGGGGCTTATTTCTGGGGCTTAACATATGTTAGGAGGATGCTGTTTTTTAAAAAATTCCCATAAACTTAGAAATGAGTCCAACTGAGATCAATGAGTCCTACTCCTGTTCTACTATTTGAAGCATTGCAATACATATGAATTTCAAATCACTGCATTTTTTATCCCGCTATATACTCGATTCAGCAAGAAATACAGCTGGTTTTATGCCAGCATAGAAAATACCAATTTACTTCAAAAGATGAACTAAGGATGCTTCCCCCACCCCCTCTTTTAATTCAGCTAACTTAAATGAAAAGCACAAGTAGGATCTAAGGTTAGCTGATAAAGGACTCTGAACAAGGCACCTGTAGAATTTCCCCTAGCAGTAATGCACATCTAATACTGTAGCTTGCCAAAGGTTGTCTCTGCAAGCATAAATTTTAAATGGTCTGAAATTTGATTTTGCTTCGTATTTTTTGTGCAAATAAAAAAAATCAATCATACATCAGATACAGTTGTTTCAAATAGAGGTTGACTTCGTAAGAGGTGGCTCTGGTATTAAATATAATTTACAATGTCAAGGTAAATGGTTTAAGCAAGCAGTTTTAAAAACATTGACTTTAATAGGATGCATGACCCTGGTGCATTTCTATTTAGTCATGAACATCTTGCTCACATTAGCATTTCCAAACGGGGCCTGTGGAGAGTATAGTGTCTGGCTTCAGTAGCAGATGTACATGTTAAGGTGGTGGGTTCCCACCCCCTCCCATACATAGCATTTGTTCAGCATATAGTTGTTCCTACTTCTTCACCTAGGATATCATGTGGTAGCAACCAGAGGCTTATGCAGTCTGTTAATGTGTTGCACTGAACATTAACATTCTTTCTAGTGCCTGCTTAGGGGGATACAGCTTGGAGAAAGTTTTTAACAGTTTGCTTCTTGCTTATTAATGAGATGGAATGTACAACATGTTGCCTTCTGTTGTCTCCCTCCTTCCCCCTCAGTGATTTTTCCCCACAAGGAACTGCAGTGCTTGTGAAATTTTGGACATGAACTGATTTTTTAAAAAGTCATTTCAAGATGGAGACTGGAAAAATAAGCCGAAAAGTCCAGGGCTTCATGTTTTGGCACCACATTTCTTTTTGGAATCACAGATACAAGGAGAAATGCCAGCTGATCAGAACTGTGTACCTTTCATGACAGTATGAACAATACTCCTAAGTGTTCTTTTCAGTGTTATCCCTACCAATCATACCATTCAGAGATGAGAAGAACAATTATGATTCTTGAACTGTTGTTATTACTGTACTACTCCTGGCAAATGCTTATTTAGGTACAATAAAATGTTTATTTACACATTCACTGACAAAGACAGGAAGCAGATTGAAGCAGGATGGAAGAGACAGAGATGCTTCATCCATTAACATTGAAACCCTCTCCAAATTCTGCATGTAAAGCTACCCCGATATCTGTGCTCCAAGAGTGGTGCCTCTGGTCCAGCTGTACTTATCTGTGCTCCAAGAGTGGCCCTGCCTGCCAGATAGGTGGTATATAAATCAAAATAAATAAATAATTATCTGCCATATCTTCTGGTACCTGCCCCTGTTAAAATGTTATTCCCATTCTGCTCCTGTCTTGCCTCTTGAGGAGAAGTCAGGTTTTCTGTGTTAAATCTCTCACACCCATCCAGAGGCATTTGTATGGAGAGGGTCATTTTTAATTTTTTGTCACTAGGTGGCACTGGACTTACTTAGATCAATCTCATCATGACTTCATAATAATGATAATTGTGTGCTGTCAAGTTGATTCTGACTTACGGCAACCCTTTCCAGAGTCTTCTAGGTAATGAATATTCAAATGTGGTTTACCATTCCCTTCTTCTGGGGGCACTCTGGGATTTATGTAACATCTCACGGCTACACAGGCTGGCTCGTCTCCCAGGAGGCACAGCGGAGAATCAAACTCCTAACCTCTGAATCTGCAGCCAGGTAGCTAAACCACTGAGCTATCCAGCCATCATGACTTAGACAGTATGATAATGCCAGTAGTCAACACTTTCTGGCCCATTTTATGTAAGACAAGTTGTTGCAGTCCCAGGAAATAAACAAGGTTGTCGATCAGATTCAGTTCACCATGTGTATGCTTGCTTCTTCCTGCTTTGGCTTATTACATCCAGCAGGAAGGTGTGTGTGATGAGACCCAGAAGATAAAAGCAGCTTATAGGCGAATCAGTAATATCCCTGTCTTGGCCAAGACGTTCCACCAAGTATTTGCTGATCAATTCTAAGTAGCCTTGGGTGAAACTGTGTTCCAGATCCATTTCAGTCTGGTTTCAAGTCTTGTTGTGGAACACTGATTCACTGCTGGTGACATTCATCAAGAAAGGGACCAGAGAGGTGCAATTATGCTATCTTCTCACTAGAGTTGAAATAAAACACAACAGCCATCCCTCTCTGGTATATGCATGTGGAATTGGAAGGGAGATCTAGTCCTTTGCCCCAGGCAGAAAAATGTCATGGGCCAGCCTTGATGAACTGCATATAGTACTCTTCAAAATGTATAATTTAAAGTACTAAGTCAGAGAGCCATCTTAGATACAAATAAAATCTTGCTTATGGATGTGAGCTCAGTCCACATTTCCCTAAGAGTGTTTTTACAGAGGGAACTTAAAAAGTTTCCTTCCTTCCTTCCTTCCTTCCTTCCTTCCTTCCTTCCTTCCTTCCTTCCTTCCTTCCTTCCTTCCTTCCTTCCTTCCTTCCTTCCTTCCTTCCTTCCTTTTAATATCAATTAGAAGCAAAATATGTAACATAAACATACGTTAATACAGTAAAATATTTTAAATATATATACAAGAGTTCTTCATTATTTTGATTAGCTTGCTAGCCAGACTGGGGCTGGAATTACACATTGCAGATGATCTGCATTAAGCTTTTTACTGTGAGTTATCTGCAATCCTGAGCAAAACTGCTCCTATCACATGTATGTTTTAATGTGGGCAAAACAGAGCTGCTGGTTGCCACCCCCCCAAAAAAAACCCCCAAGAACAATGCTAACTGGCCAGTACTTGTTACCCCACAACATTATTTCTGCCCGGAGAGTCAACTCCAGTGGCTCCATTTTCACCACATGTGGAGCAGGCTGCCCTTCCTCCTCCTCAGGGCTTGCTTGTCCAGTAAGCACCTGGGTGGTGGTAGCTGGTAAGTGCATGTTGGGAGCAGTGACAGTGGTGGAGGTATCTTTAGCCCTCAAAGATGCTCCTGTCATTGTTGCTGCTGCCATGCTCCTCGGCTGACGGCATCTAACTGCCTGCCAGTCAAGCTGGACAACCAAGCCCTGCAGAAGAGGAATGGCTCTCTTGCCTGGCTGAAGCCTTACTGAGCTTTAAAATGGCACCTATATTAAAGTCCAGTGAGGCTTTTCATTGACATCAGTTTGGGACAAACATGTAGTTCTAGCTTGGGAATGGAACATGCCAACATTACATCATTGTTAGTTAATAAAATTACATTAAAATCAAAGGTTTAATGTGTGTTCTCAGCAACTGGGACAGGCTAGGAAGCCAGCACTTTCTTAAAGACTGATGGATAATACTAAAGCATAGTATTATTTGTTAAAGATCTGGGTGAATGGAGGAAGGATTACTTCTACCTACCAGTACTCTGCAAATGCTCCCTCAGCCATAGACAGCTATGACAAGAACCCCAATTTGGGGGTAAGATACTCTTGTCCCAGTCCACAAACCATCTTTGCCCCCAGACCTCATATTAATGGGATATTTGAGAGTGTACCTTTTCCCATACCTCCCACTACACTGTGATCTGATAAGAAAATCATCCTGCAATTGACACCATCATCAGAAATAAAACTGATCTTTACAGCTAACAGAATCTTCTGAATGGTGGGTCCTTACCTGTGGATCCTGTGACATAGATGTGTCTACTTCAGCTGTTTAGAATACAATGACTTCTTTGAAGTTCCTCCAATGTCTTTGGCAGCTGTTTTTGTACATATTATAATTTAATTTTCTGGCCTCAATGTTTCTGTAGGTACCATTTTACTCTTGATATTCCAATTTTATTTTTTGTTTCAGAATTGTTTAAAAATTGTTGTCACCCGGTTTAGGTGTATACATATTAGAAAAGTGGCCAATAATTTTTCAATCAATCAAGCAAGCAAGCAAGCAAGCAAGCAAACTCTTCCTTCCCCCAACCATGTGAGACTTGGGAATTCAAACCACCCATTTTTCAGGATGCTGGGCCTTTGGGATAGCATCTGATATAGCAGGAAGTGGGGAAGATTTGACTATTGTGCTGTGCAGAGAAATCTTGTGTTATCCAGCATACCATATTTGCATTCCTAGGTTGCCACTTGACACTGATAGCATCAAATAGTATGTATGTTGCATTTGAACCTTCCTTTTTGAGGTTTAGACATGTCACCATAAAGTTCTGTCTTGTTGTCCCTCAGGCAACAGAGAATGCCTGAACCAGGAGCTTACAGAACAGTAAGGGTAAAACTTCCTTTTTTTCGTGGCAAATATAACTTAAAGGGACTTGACACAATTTATCTGTTGCAATAACCGTTGAATTCTCAAGTAGTCTGAACTTCAAATGGGCGTTAGCACAACAAATAGATTTAAAGGTACCCTGTGCTACTCCTCTTTGACAATTTGAAAATATATCTGTTGTGTCTTGGCAGGGCTGGATTAGATGTAGTTTGAGCCCAAGTGGCAGAGTAATTTGATCCCCCCTCCCTATCTTGTTGAAATGGAAATGCATACCTATTGTAACTCATCCCTCTGTTATTGTGTGGACAGCTCAGAAGCTGTACTTCACCCTGCTTTTTGTCATCTAATTTGTCTTTTCCTGCTGAAGACCTCAGGCTTTTGCCTTTATTCGTTTCGTGGAACAAGGGATTCTCAAAGTGTGCACCAAATTTTGAGAGCAGGGCAGGGAGCTGCTCCAGCTTGCAGTTTCTGAATCCAGGTATGTTGAGGGGACAGCCAGCGAGAAAACAGACATGGAAGGCTTTCCACCTAAAAAGATTCTGTCTTGTTGGATCATTCTGTACGTGGTTGTTTTCTCATTTCAGGAAGTAGTATTAGGACCATTATATATTTAGTTCAAAAAGCAGTGAGAATGTGTCCATGTCTGAGAGGAATCCCAATGTGCATGTTCTCATGAACAAACAAGTATGCTTATCTTGAGGGCAACCTTTCCATCATATGGGGATACAAGTCAGTATGATGCACTTGTTAGAGCTATGGCACTCACCTGAATGATTTTGGGACAGGTGTGTTATCTCAGCCTGGACTACCTCGCAGGGTTCTTACAAGGAAAGACAAACAGCTGCTTCCTCTATTCCTGTTGCTGGCTTAAGATGGAGACTTTCACTCATACAGTATTAATTCTACAATTGTCTTCTACCATAACAAAAGGCTCAATTTTTCAGTGCCATGACTCATTGCCTCGTCCTATCAGCTAATCAGAAATTTGATGGGGAGATTTGGAAGAAAGGAAAAAAAATAATGCTTGTCAGTGACACACATGTTGAACTAAATCCAACAATTATTTCAAATTAAGTAGATCCACTGGATCAATGGATCTTGTGCATTGACTTAACATGTCCCATTCATTTGACAGGTCTACTTTATTTGGGGATAACAACTAGAATTAGTCCCTAATTTCTTTTGTTTTTCTGTGGCCCTTCTGACCCCACAGATTTCGTGTTTGTGAATCATGCTGAAACTTGCAAAACCTGTTTGATTGAAGAGGATAGTGCTCTCTCTACATATGTACCACATATGGTGGTGAGATCCTGCCATTACTTACACTGCCTATGGAAGCTATTGCTGCCTCCAGTTTAAGACAGATCAAGTTCAAATACTCAAATATGTGGGAATCCTTGATGTGACCATACAAGTAATATGAAATAGGCAAGTTATAGGTATTATGTATATGTGATTTAGGCTTGTGAGCACTGGATTTTCCCAAATGGATAAGAAGTTCATGTAGATGAGGCAAGTGTTCATTAGATGTCATTCAACATGAGTCTGGCCACCACATTCCAAACATTGATGGGTACAGGTGTAGAGGACTAACAGTAAGTTTTGACTATGCTTAAATGCATTGTCCACACCTTGAGATGCAAGTAGAACACAAAATAAAATGCTGACTTGACATCAGGTGTGTGTGTATCTTGTGAGTAGAGTGCCTTTGCCATGTCCCTCGAGCACTACTTGCCACTACACATGGGGTGATCCTATTGTGTGCTGTCCTTTCCCCCACTATTCTGATTGAAGATGGGATCAGCCTTCAATCAGCTTCAGCTTATGCCTCTACCTCAGTGGGGGAGGCATGACAACATTGGTCCATACGCTAGTGACCTTGAAGATTGCAATGATTTCTAGATGGGGCTTCCTTGAAACTGGCTCAGTGACTTCAACTGGTGCAGAAGGCGGCAGAAAGGTTAATCACTGGGATGACAAAAATTGATTATATCTCCCCAGTGCTGGCCCAGTTGCACTGGCCCCCCGTGCCTTCCCAAGCCAGGTTCAAAGTGCTAGTTTTAATGGTTTAAAGCCTTTAATGGTTTTGGGTCCCACTATCTTTCAGAATATCCCCCTTCACGGATTGCTGCCTTGTCGTGGCGAAGGGGCTTGAGTAATTCAGAGAAGCTATGGGCTATGCCGTGCAGGGACACCCAAGACGGACAGGTCATAGTGGAGAGTTCTGACTAAACGCGATCCACCTGGAGCAGGAACTGGCAAGCCACTCCAGTAACTTTGCCAAGAAAACCCCATGAACAGAAACAAAAGGCTAAAAGATATGACGCTGGAAGATGGGCCCCTCAGGTCGGAAGGCGTCCAACATGCTACTGAGGAAGAGCGGAGGACAAGTACAAGTAGCTCCAGAGCTAATGAAGTGGTTGGGCCAAAGCCGAAAGGACGCTCAGCTGTGGACGCGCCTGGAAGTGAAAGGAAAGTCCGATGCTGCAAAGAAGAATACTGCATAGGAACCTGGAATGTAAGATCTATGAACCTTGGTAAGTTGGATGTGGTCAAACAGGAGATGGCAAGAATAAACATTGACATCCTGGGCGTCAGTGAACTAAAATGGACAGGAATGGGCGAATTCAATTCAGATGATTACCATATCTACTATTGTGGGCAAGAATCCCGTAGAAGAAATGGAGTAGCCCTCATAGTCAACAAAAGAGTGGGGAAAGCTGTACTGGGATACAATCTCAAAAATGATAGAATGATTTCAATACAAATCCAAGGCAGACCTTTCAACATCACAGTAATCCAAGTTTATGCACCAACCACCGATGCTGAAGAGGCTGAAATTGACCAATTCTATGAAGACCTACAACACCTTCTAGAACTGACACCAAAGAAAGATGTTCTTCTCATTATAGGGGACTGGAATGCTAAAGTAGGGAGTCAAGAGATAAAAGGAACAACAGGTAAGTTTGGCCTTGGAGTTCAGAACGAAGCAGGGCAAAGGCTAATAGAGTTCTGTCAAGAGAACAAGCTGGTCATCGCAAACACTCTTTTCCAACAACACAAGAGGCGACTCTACACATGGAAATCACCAAATGGGCAATACCGAAATCAGATTGATTATATTCTCTGCAGCCAAAGATGGAGAAGCTCTATACAGTCAGCAAAAACAAGACCTGGAGCTGATTGTGGCTCTGACCATCAGCTTCTTATAGCAAAATTCAAGCTTAAACTGAAGAAAGTAGGAAAAACCACTGGGCTAGCCAGGTATAATCTAAACCAAATCCCTTATGAGTACACAGTGGAAGTGAAGAACAGATTTAAGGAACTAGATTTGGTGGACAGAGTGCCTGAAGAACTATGGATGGAGGCTCGTAACATTGTACAGGAGGCAGCAACGAAAACCATCCCAAAGAAAAGGAAATGCAAGAAAGCAAAGTGGCTGTCCAACGAGGCCTTACAAATAGCAGAGAAGAGAAGGGAAACAAAATGCAAGGGAGATAGGGAAAGTTACAGAAAATTGAATGCGGACTTCCAAAGAATAGCAAGGAGAGACAAGAGGGCCTTCTTAAATGAACAGTGCAAAGATATAGAGGAAAACAATAGAAAGGGAAAAACCAGAGATCTGTTCAAGAAAATTGGAGCCATTAAAGGAACATTTTGTGCAAAGATGGACATGATAAAGGACAAAAATGGTAGGGACCTTACAGAAGCAGAAGACATCAAGAAGAGGTGGCAAGAATACACAGAGGAATTATACCAGAAAGATCTGGATGTCCCGGACAACCCAGATAGTGTGGTTGCTGACCTTGAGCCAGACATCCTGGAGAGCGAAGTCAAGTGGGCCTTAGAAAGCATGGCTAACAACAAGGCCAGTGGAGGAGATGGCATTCCAGTGGAACTATTTAAAATCTTAAAAGATGATGCTGTTAAGGTGCTACACTCAATATGCCAGCAAGTTTGGAAAACTCAGCAGTGGCCAGAGGATTGGAAAAGATCAGTCTACATCCCAATCCCAAAGAAGGGAAGTGCTAAAGAATGCTCCAACTACCGTACAATTGCACTCATTTCACACGCTAGCAAGGTTATGCTCAAAATCCTACAAGGTAGGCTTCAGCAGTATGTGGACCGAGAACTCCCAGAAGTACAAGCTGGATTTCGAAGGGGCAGAGGAACTCGAGACCAAATTGCTAACATGCGCTGGATTATGGAGAAAGCCAGAGAGTTCCAGAAAAACATCTACTTCTGCTTCATTGACTACGCAAAAGCCTTTGACTGTGTGGACCACAGCAAACCATGGCAAGTTCTTAAAGAAATGGGAGTGCCTGACCACCTTATCCATCTCCTGAGAAATCTATATGTGGGACAGGAAGCAACAGTTAGAACTGGATATGGAACAACTGATTGGTTCAAAATTGGGAAAGGAGTACGACAAGGCTGTATATTGTCCCCCTGCTTATTTAACTTATATGCAGAATACATCATGCGAAAGGCTGGACTGAATGAATCCCAAGCCGGAATTAAGATTGCCGGAAGAAATATTAACAACCTCAGATATGCAGATGATACCACTCTGATGGCAGAAAGTGAGGAGGAATTAAAGAACCTCTTAATGAGAGTGAAAGAGGAGAGCGCAAAAAATGGTCTGAAGCTGAACATCAAAAAAACTAAGATCATGGCCACGGGCCCCATCACCTCCTGGCAAATAGAAGGGGAAGATATGGAGGCAGTGACAGAGTTTACCTTCCTGGGCTCCACGATCACTGCAGATGGTGACAGCAGCCACGAAATTAAAAGACTCCTGCTTCTTGGGAGGAAAGCGATGAGAAACTTCGACAGCATCTTAAAAAGCAGAGACATCACCTTGCCGACAAAGGTCCGCATAGTCAAAGCTATGGTTTTTCCAGTAGTGATGTATGGAAGTGAGAGCTGGACCATAAAGAAGGCTGACCGCCGAAGAATTGATGCTTTTGAATTGTGGTGCTGGAGGAGACTCTTGAGAGTCCCCTGGACTGCAAAGAGAACAAACCTATCCATTTTGAAGGAAATCAACCCTGAGTGTTCACTGGAAGGACAGATCCTGAAGCTGAGGCTCCAATACTTTGGCCATCTGATGAGAAGAGAAGACTCCCTGGAAAAGACCCTGATGTTGGGAAAGTGTGAAGGCAAGAGGAGAAGGGGACGACAGAGGATGAGATGGTTGGACAGTGTCATCGAAGCAACCAACATGAATTTGACCCAACTTCGGGAGGCAGTGGAAGACAGGAGGGCCTGGCGTGCTCTGGTCCATGGGGTCACGAAGAGTCGGACACGACTAAACGACTAAACAACAACAATCTTTCAGAATGCCCCCACCCCGAGAACATCAGCCTGCCTCACCCGTTTCACTCAGACCAGTTTCCAACAAGTGTCCACTCTGAGGGAGGCAAAGAAGGTCTCCACAAAGAGATGAACCTTCTCAGTAGTGGCCCCACATCTTTGGAACAGCCTCCCTGTGGAGATCTGTCAAGCATCCTCCCTCCCAGCCTTCAAGCAGTTAATGACCTGTATCTTTGGAGAAGCCTTCATACATATACTTTTCCTGCAGTAATTGCTGGCTGTCCATCAATGTGTGTATGTTTTCTTGGTTTTTTTGGTCCGTTATGGGATGTTTTTGGAATTTGTTTTGGGGTGGTTTAGTACATTATTGTCAACTGCCCAGAGTAGTGATTTGCACTAATCGGGCGGCATACAAATAATTGAAATAAATAAATAAGTAAACAAATAAATCTTCCCAACCTGTAGGAATGTGGTTATAAATTATCCTTAAAAAGAAGGCCAGGTAACAAACTAGATGTAGTGAGCTGTGCCTCTCGTGATGTTGCCACCACAGACCACATGCTGCAGTTGTTAGCGTTGCTGCTGCAGCTGTAAGCTTTGCCTTATCTCTCCTTTCCCTTGCAAGGCAATTTACCCAATGATGGTGGCACATCAGAAGCAGTGCCATTTGATATGGCCCCATGCAGATGTGAGGTGGAGGACACTTGCCTGCCCCTCCCCTCAATATGGTTTTCACCTGATTCCTTGAAGGCTTACTTGGTTGTGGTGATCCTGACCCATGACAAGGCCACAGCTACTGGAGAAGCCCACCTATTCAGAAGGAGGGGCAGGGTAAAGAGGCTGGCTGCAGAGGGAGTGCGTATAAGCCCTGGCAAATACTCTCGTTGGTGGGTGTTGAATATATTAAACCTCTGGAAATAACTTAACCCTTCTGTGCCGGAAACAGTAGATACTCCACATGAACTAATTATATAGAGAAGCTGCAAGATTAATACAGAAAAGATTAGAAATTCTGCCATAAAATCTGGTAATTTAAATCATCTACGTTTGTGTACCAGCATTCATATTTAGTAACAGTCCCAAGGCTGAGATTAAAGCTGTTTGGTAGGTTACTTCAAGGCCTTTTTATTGCTAAATCTTATTATGTCTCTAAAATGTAGAAATTAATCACCTGTCATCAAAGCTGCAGTGGATTATTGACTTCTAAATGTCTCTGCAAATTGATTCATGACAGGGTGAAACTGGAGACTAAGCTAGCATTGAAACCCTTGCGCATGTGATAAAAAGGGTCTATTAAAAGTGTTTCAACAAACGAAGCCTATTAGGTAATCATCACAAAGTGTTTAGTTATTGAACCTAGACACCGAGAATAGTTTTAAGAGGCTTGCAGATGATATGTGGAAGTTATTATTACCTATGGCCATAATGTTCATATTTTCTCCCCTGAACCACTATGGCCAAACAGGTTGCTCAGGTTTTTGTCGTTTTCTTTTTAAAAAAGCACTCGCAGAATTATGCACGACATTTCCTCGACTTTTTCTTCAAGGTCTTGCCCTTCTAAGAAGATGCCAGCTTTGCAATGCCCTTTGAAATAGTGGTGCCTTTTCTCACTGGATATTAGTATTTCTGTTTTCAGCCCCATGATGTTTTGCTGGCACTGCAAACCTTCCTTCCTTCCCTTCAGGCTTCCTTCTACTCCTCTCACAGGGAATACACATTTGGCCATCCCCTTGTGACCTAATTGCAGAGCCATGTTCTTTCCCTTGTAGCATATGGATACCTGGGAGGTTCAACAGACACTTGCAAAAATGACAAGTTGTTGTTTGGAACTATTTCATAATGAAGCTGCTGTGAATTTGGCTGCTTTCCTCAAATGCAGCTTCGAGTGTAGCTTTACGAACCGTCCTGCTTGTCTGTCCTGATAAAATTAATTTTTTTATATTATTGGAGCTTGTAAGGGAAAAGGGAAAGTGAAATCCTGCGTAGAAGACCTTTCTTTGAACAACCATCACTCTGACCTGCTCTTCTCATCTAAGTGGTTTTACAGGATTCATCAAGATTATCCTCCCTGTTCCTCTTTCAACTATCCTTCTCTCGTCCTCAGTCTGCAAAGCAGCAGAGTTTTTTTAGCAAAGCTTAGGGCAGTGCTGAATTATTCACCACTTTCATTTTTGAGTCAAAGCTCTACTTGGATAGAATAGAAATGTCTGCCCAAAATGCTTAGATGGTGTGATTATTCACCTTGTAAAACACTGTTTTCCCCCTTCTACCTAGTGGATCTTTTGCTGCATCAGCAAAAGGTGATCCCAGGTAATCATGGTGAACAGGAGGATAATGTGATCAAGATGCTGCTGCAAAATATTAACATTATCTAAATGTCAGTGGCCAGAATTCTGTTGGTTACTTATGACTGGGTAAGTATAATGGCATAAATCACAGAAATGGTAGCAACTAGTTAACAAATTGCTGCTTGTTTTCCTTGATAGGTGGAAGGTCCTGTAGCTAATGTGCAATGGAAATACAAATGGCAATTTGTTAACTAATAGCAATTCACTACAGCAATTTACACCATTGCATTTATTGTTGTAATGTGCTGTCAAATTGCCTCCAGTTCATGGCAACCCCATGAATGAGCACTCTTCAAAATGTTCTCTCCTCAGCCGCCCTGCTCAGCTCTTGCAGACACAAGCTTCTGGACTCTTTTAGGGACTCAGTCCATCTCATATTTCATCTTCCTCTTTTCCTGTTGCCTTCCACCTTTCCCAGCTTTATTGTCTTTTGCAGGGAATCCTGTCTTCTCATGATGTTCCCAAAGTAGAACATCCTCGGTTTCAACATTTTTGCCTCCTTCAGGCTTGCTTTAATCTAGGACCCACTTATTTGTCTTTCTAGCAATCCAGAGTATCCACAAAGCAATCCTCCAGCACTACATTTTAAATGAATCATTTTTTTCCTGTCAGCCTTCTTAACTGTCCAGCTCTCACACTCATATATGGTGATCAGAAAAAACAAGAATATGGATGAACTTAGTCTTGGTCTCCAATGACACATACTTGATTATCTTTTCTAGTTCCTTCATTTCTGCCCTTCCTAGTCCCAGTCTTCTTCTGATTTCTTAGCTGTAGTCTTCATTTGGATTGATGATTGAACCAAGGAATACAAAATCCTTATTTTGATTTCTTCATTGTCAGCGTTAAAGTCGTGTAGTTCTTTTGTAGTCATGATTTTTGTCTTCTTAATGTTCCCCTGCAATCCTGTTTTTGCACTTTCTTCTTTCACTTTCCCTAACAGTTGTTTCAAGTCATTACTGCTTTCTGCCAGTAAGATGGTGTCATCTGCATATCTTAAATTATTGATGTGCCTTCCACCAATTTTAACTCCTTCTTCATTTGAATCTAGTTAGACTTTCCATATGATATATTCTGCATACAGTTTGAACAGATAGGGGGATAAAATGTACCCTTGTCTGACAGCTTTGCCTATAGGAAACCATTCTGTCTCTCCCTATTCTGCCCTAACAGTAGCTTCTTGTTCACAATACAAATAACGGATCAGAACAATCAAGTGCTGAGGCACACACATTTATTTCAGAACAACCCATAGTTTCTCATGATCCGTGCAGTTAAGGGCCTTGCTATAGTCTATAAAGCATAGACTGATCTTCTGAAATTCTTTAGTGTTCTGCAGTAGCCAGTGGATATTTGCAATGTGATCTCAACTGCCTCTGCCTTTTTGAAATCCAGGTTGAGCATCAAGCATTTCTTGCTCCATATAAGACAAAAGCCTTTGTTGCAACACCTTGAGCATCACTTTACTTGCATGAGAAATTAAAGCAATGGGCCTATAGTTACTGCAATTCTTTGCATCTCCTTTCTTAGTATATTGTATATAGTATGTAGTTGAATGTATACTGAGCATTTCCAGTCTGTGGGCCATTGTTTTTGTTGACATACTGCTATTAGGATTTCGACATATCTCTGTGGCTTGAAACAGATCTATTGATATTCCATTTATCCTTGGTGATTTCTTACTTCCTAATATTTTCAGAGCAGCTTTCACTTCACTTTCTAGAATTACAGGTTCTTCATCATAGACTTCTTCTTCAAAGGAGTCTCTCATCCTTTTGTCCCTTCTGTATAGTTCTTCAGTATACTATTTCCACCTTCTCTTTATTTTCTCCTGATCAGATAGTACACTTCTGTGTTGGTCATTCAGCATTCCTAGTCTAGACTTAAATTTCCGTTTGATTTCTTGGATCTTCTGGAAGAGGTCCCTTGTTTTCCCTCTTTTGTCATTCTCCTCTGTATCTTTTCATAGATCGTTGTAGTAGTTCTTTTTGTCTCTACATGACAGTTGCTGAAAAACTGCATTTAGGGTTCTGTCATCTTTTACTTTTGCTTCTCATCTGTCCTTTGCAATTTTAAGTGTTTCTTCCATCATCCATCTAGGTTTTTCTTTTCTTTTTACTACAAGAATGGTCTTTTAACTTCCTTCTCTGATAGTATCTCTAGTTTCAATCCATAGTTCTTCTGGTTCACGGTCAATTGAGTTTAGTAGTGTAAATCTGTTCTCTATGTGGACTTTAAATCAATCAGTAATGTTGTTTAGACTATATTTTTATACCACAATTCTTTTAGTGTTCTTTTTCAGCTTTACTCTAATGTTGGATATTAACAGATCATGTTCGGTACCACAATCTGCTCCTGGTCTTGTTTGGGCTGAGAGAATTTATTTATTTATTTATTTATTTGATTTATATCCCGCCCATCTGGTATATTCTACCACTCTGGGCGGTTACCAACAAACATATATTCATTAAAATAACACAGAGCCATTGACATAATCAATAATAAAAACAGTGAAAACATATAATAAATGATAAATAGCAAAAGGAAAAGAGTTAAGTGCTGACAGGAGGGAAGGCCTGGATGTACATCCATGTTTTTAGTTAGATTTTAAATGTACCCAGTGTAGGGGCCTCGCGAATCTCCGGAGGAAGGTTATTCCAGAGGCGAGGAGCCACCGCCGAGAAGGCCCGGTTTACAGAATACAGCTTTTCCATCGCCTGCTTCCAATTACATAGTCTATTTGGTTTCTATATTGACCATCTGGTGATGTCCACATGTATAGCTGTCTTTTTGGTTGTTTGAAGCATGTATTTGCAGTGAACAAATTGCTGGCTTTGCAGAACTCTCTGGGTCATTTTCCTGCTGCATTTCTGTCCCCTAGGCCACTTAAACCATCATAAATAACCAGAGGGATTCTGGCCAGTAAGTTGTAGAATAATGAAAATATAGAACTGGAAGGGAGTCACAGAGTCCAACTTTTTGCTGCAGCAGGAAATCTCCAGCTAAAGTATGTCTGTCAGAGAACCATCCAACCTTATTCTATCGCCCTCCAAAGAAAAAGAGTCCACCATCTTCCAGCATAGTCTATTCCACTATTGCACACTATCTGCAAGTTTACCCTGATATTTAATTGAAATGTTCTTGTCATTTGAATTCATTCATTTGGGTCTTACCCTCTGGAGATGCAGAAAAGTAGCTTGCTTGTCTTCCATATGACTGTCCTTCAAATATCTGTTGGTTACATCCATAAATTCCATTGTGTACATTGAGAATTACAGAAAGATTGCAGCTTTTAAGGTCAGTATATATTTTGTATGTGTCGTGTGCCTTCAAATCGGAACCAGCTTACAATGAACCTAATAAGACGTCAAAGGTAATAGGGTTTTTAAGGAGTGGTTATATCAGTGCCACTCTCCAGTG
The DNA here is from genome assembly GCA_037013535.1 of Intellagama lesueurii. Taxonomy (NCBI): domain Eukaryota; kingdom Metazoa; phylum Chordata; class Lepidosauria; order Squamata; family Agamidae; genus Intellagama; species Intellagama lesueurii. The sequence continues at coordinate 124,411,570 of JBAJHW010000003.1, forward strand.
AGTTTCCATGGGTGAGCAGGGTTTGAACCCAGATTTCCTGATTCCTAACCCATCACTCTATGCACTACACCACACTGGGTAGTGTAAATATTAATAAGCTAATTTCTCCCATAATCTTTTTTATAGCTAAAAAGTAGCTTTCCCTGGCAACTACTTCCATAAAACAAAAATCATTTGTATGAACACTTATGTGGCAGCAGCTTCACCACTATCAGCCCAAATGACAAGTTAATCACTACAGATGTTTACTGGCCCCCAACCCAGTCCATGCCTGAATAAGGGGATACAGATTGGTGGCTATCCTGACTTGTACCCTTTGGGGACACTCCAACTTGATCCTTGTCCAGGTCCATGCCAGTATTTGTACGTTTCTGCATCTCTAGAAAAAATGTATTTTTATGAATGAGGAAAAGCAAATTCATGGGGGGTGGGGTCTTGCACAATACCATCAAAATCATTTCTGGTAAAATCATTTGTCCACCTCCAGCCCAGAGAACAAGAAAAAGCAGGAGATGAACTGGTAGTGACACCACTATACAAAGAAGAAAAAAGAAAGTGGGGAGGGAGAAAGACCCTGGGACCCTAAAAAGAACCTCAAAAACCATACAGGAGTCCATGCACCCCCCTGCACACACCCACACACTCAGTCCTTGTAGTGTAACTAATTTTTTTTCTTTAAAGTAGGGCAGAAAATTTGAGAATGCAAAGCCCAAGCAATAAGCTGCGCTCACTGATGGAGGTCCCATGTTTTGTATTCCCACCAAAAGAAATGTGGGGGTGGGCAGTTTGAATAATGGAATGCAGAGACCCTCCACAACTGGTATGTGCAGGAAAGGTCTTGGGCTTCACTGAGGGGAGAAGCTGTCACTCTTTTCCTTTGGTGCTGGTTCACCATCTTCTGTATAAGGTATTGATTCTTTTGATTCTCCTTTCCCACTTTGTATAATGTGGCAAAATTTTATTTAAACCTTTGTAACCCCGAGAATACCAGGTTTAACACAAGGATTCTGTGGAAAGGGTGCCATTTTGCCTTGTGAGTGCTCTTGACCTCTGTTCTGCCCCATAGTTGACTTGGAAATATAGAAATAGCAGTGATTTGGTCCGTATTTACATCTTTGTCTGAAGGCAATGCCCATCCCTATAATTACCCTACCTACTGCTATGATGTTTATGTGATCAATACTTCATAAGTTCTTTACCTGTATTAATAATGCCACTGTCACCCTGAAAGTTCATTCCCAATGTTAGTAATGCTACTGTCATTTTCTGTTTCTCATTTCACATGGTCCCATCCCCATATCTGTGGCCTAAATATTGTGCTTCTTGTGTCCGAAGAAGTGGGTTTTAACCCACAAAAACTCACACTGAAATAAATGTGTTTGGTGTCAACTGTGCCCGTGCAGTCGCATGCCAGTCACGTGTAGTTAGGTGCCTGTCATACAACTAAGTCCTGTGATCAGGCATATGACTGCATATGACCAGCAGCTCATCAGATTACAATTCAAGATCCATGCAAGTAAATATGTCACATGATATTGAGCTATCAGATTTATTCAACTGTGATTGCCAATTCTTCCTTGTTGATGAGAAGCAGGTCCAAGATAGCAGATTCCTTTGCTGGTCTCACCTTCAAGAAGATGAAGTCATCAGCAAAGGCAAGTGAGAAACTTGTTGGACTGTAGTAGGCAAAAAGTGGGGTGAGATTAATCTCATATAAATTCTGTGAATGTCTTAAATATTCTTCTGAGATATAGCACTGAACGCTGAAACCACATCCATGTGATGAACGGTATTCACTGGTGTAAGTTCTCTGTTTCTGTCTTTGCTTGTCAGAATTCACACGTAGAACTCAACATCTATCAGATTTCAGACCTTCACTACAAATGATAGACACACATAGACACACAGAATTGTGTTTGTGTGTGTGCATGTTGTGCATATATCTGATACAAATATATATATATGATGTATAATATAAAACATGAGGTAAAATATTCCAAAAGGCAGAAAGTGAAATATTAATGAAATTACTTCTCTGGATCTCAAAACTGGCTCTTTTTTTATCTAGGGGATTTGCCATCTGCAATTTCTGTGCTGCTCCATGGTTTGCTTTAATTCATCTGACTAATGACACGAAAGATGGAAACTCTGTTAAAAAAAAAACAACCCACCCCATGTTTGGTTGCTTAAATTAAGTTTATGAGTTTTTCTTAAGCCTGCCAAACAACTTAAATATTTCATGGCTTTTCACATAGGCTAGAGTTCTAATATTTATAACTCTTGTGTGCAGATTTCAAAAATGATAATTACAACTCCCAGGATACCAGACGTAGCAGATGTTCAGTATTTTGCTCAATGCTGGCAGAAATGCTTTCCATGGCAGCGCTATTTTTTTCCTCTTAAAAAAAGATACCTCAGATATTTTATTGAAGCTGGTAAGTGAGGGCATTGCTGTCATGGTATAAATCACACATAAGGGCAAGTCTCAGATATCAGTATTAGCATTACTAATAATATTTATATCCCACATTTTGTCCATCATGGAACTTAATGCAGACTATATTGAGTTAACAGAGTCCTCCAGGCATTCAATGGCACCACAAGGGATGGAGCACAGATTGTTGGTCCAGGGCTTAATATGCTATGGAAACAAGCTCTAAGCTGATCCCCAGAAGGCCTCTAGAAGTGAGTCCAGAGGGCCTCTGAAGCATGAAGATGGAGGGTGAAAGGACAGCTTTGCTCCATAGAGCATCTGTCCTCTGTTTGGAGTTTCAAAGTGAAATCCGCAATCAACTTTGTGGTAATTGGTACTACCAGCACCATCATTCAGGTAATATCTAAGCTACTGTCTCAGCCAGTACTGTTGTTGTCTAACGGCCTGGGTTGAATTAACAAGACTAGTTTTGCTGTCTAGCAACGAATTTCCTTCCTATATCAGAGCTTGGAAACATTGGTATAAAAAATAAGTCACTGCTGATGTTACTTTAGGAGTTTATTCAATAATCTTAATCAGTTACAGAAATTAAAAAATTACTTTAGTGTGCTAATTGTTTAAAAAGCATTACTAACAGATTAGTGTTAAATATTTGAAAAATTCAATTGCAAATTACTTAAAAATGGACCAAAATGGCCAACACCTCTTTATCCCCAAAGAGTAAGGAATTAAAATAGTGTGGCATATTCATCATTATTTAGGGTGTCAATACACAGCGGGGAAAATACTGTTTGATCTGCTGTGCATTCACAGTTTATCAAGTTGAGTTTCCCCAGGTGAATCGCTGTAGCTGTCCAGATGGCAATTTGCGGGAGTCAACAGGGAAGAGTCAGAGAGCTCAGTTTGCATGAAGATCCAAGAACAGAAGCTTCCTTCAGGTGCCAACAAAGTGCTAATTGGCATTTTCCACCTCTCTCTCTCTTTTAATTTAGTTATCCAGAGTGGTCTAGCAATAGGGTATTCCAGCCCTCAGTTGAAACTTGTCTTTTAAAGAAACAGTTTGGAGACAGTTTGGGTACTTGTTTGAGGGGAACTAACCCTCCCATGAGTATTGGTTTGCATTGAATCAGCCAATCACACTGGGCAGAAAGCAGACAAAAGCAATAACAATCCAATCAGAACAAATTTAAACCATCCCTGCAGGCAGCATACCCCACAAAAAGATGATTCCTTTGCTCAGAAACGACAATTCCACAACATGCTTCCCTTTACAATCACCACTGTCTTCGTGCTATAACTAAGCTGATATCTGTAACCAAACAGAGCTTCTCTATTTGTCCCACAGATTATGTGGTTAAGAACACTTTCTGTGAAGAGCACTTCAAAGGTTTCCAGCACTATTTCTTTTTTGTGCATCCTTCTTTGGTCATAGGCTTTCTTGAATGATGTGTCTAGGTGCCCTGTAGTAAACTGTATGTGGATGTCTGCACCAGGTTCTTCCATCCTTGTCTCTCATGAAACCAATATCTTCACTTTGTCCTTCCTGGAGAGGACTGCATAGAAGTGTCCACATGCTCCTGTAGATGATCTGCCCATTGGATTACAAGGCTGCAATGCTCAGCCTTCCATGTGTAACTGAAATGATTTTCAAAGGCTGCTTCTCAGTGGTTCTTGTACTTGACGGATAGGAAACTGCATTTTGGGGGTTTTTGGACAACTAATCCTGTAATTCTTTCTGGGAGTCATACATGCCGGACTTAAACCTTAAAGATACCTGCAGAACACTGCAGAACATACAACTCAGAACTGCTAAGGCCAGGTGTACTATTGCTCAATCCAGCTTCTACCAGTGAGGATTGATTTCTGCCACCCAACCACCTCACTATGATGCAATAGTATCATGGAGTCATATTTTCCATCCCCACCCGCTCTCAACTATACCAGAGGAAAACATATTGGAAACCTGTATAACACATACAACCATGGATATATTCTCCAGTAAACTTTGACTGTGTAAGGAATTCCTCAGTGAGTTAAGCAAGAGGTTGGGAGTATGATTCCCCGCTGTGGATTCTAGAAGAACCGCCTTAGGCAGCCTAGAAAACCCTGAAAAGGGTCACCATTAGAGATGGGGGTATTCGTATTCATATACGAATATCCCTGCACAGGTGGAAATAACGATTTTGCGGCTGCCACCGGCTCCATGGAGGCTTCCTCTCGCGCCGTTCTCCACAATGAATTAGCCACTCTGCGACCTGGCAGAGAGGCTTGTCATCCTGCCTCCTGCCAGGAGTGGGTAATCCATTGCAGACAACGGTGCGATAGGAAACCTCCGCGGAGCCGGCAGCAGTGGCGAAATCATGAGTGGACTGTTCGGCCCCATGGGGCCAGACCCTTATTATTTCCACCTGTGAGGGGATATTCATATTCGTATATGAATACGAATATCCCCATCTCTAGTCACCATCAGTCAGAATGGACTTTATGGCACAAGTATCATTATTATAAGAGACTCCTGGCTGCTTGGCTGCAAAACAACTTACTGAATATTTTTATCTTCACACACAGGACACTTCACTATCTTAAGAAGCAATAGGTTGATTTTGCAAGTAAAATTTCCAAGTACAGTTCCATGTTCTCTTTCTTTTGGCAGTGGGGATGTTGTTTTCATTCACACCAATTTCTCCACCCCATATTTTGACCAGAAAATGGCATGTAACACTTTTTCATCCCAATGCATTGCATTGCATGGTCGTCCCCCCCAAAAAAAAGTGTTCCAGGAGGAATATGCAACAGACAAATTTTTGTCCCTGCTGTTTTTGTATATTAGAAACTGATCAAGAAACAAAATAACAAACTTGGCAGATACCTGAACCTTGGGGACAATGTAATTGGCTGTTTGTAAAATTTCTAGTTTGTAGATCTGATTCTGTGCAGCAAAACATGACTTCTGCAGTATTAAAATGGCTGCCTGTCTGGATGTGGATTAAACTTTTCACAAGAACCGTTCCTGCCATCATTTTCTGATGAAGTGCTACACTAAAGGGCATACTAAGTTCTTGCTCACATACCTTCTAAAACTTACACCAAATGAGTTACATGGCAACAACTTAAGTAGTACAAAAATCTAGTTACTATTATTGATAGCTGCTCAGAGGCTGAATTTGGACTGAGTTTAATGTTTAATGAGCCACAACATGTCAAAAACCAGCTTATATTATTGTGTTTTAGAGTTTAAAATTTTGTATTAATTTCTTCTAAAAGCCTTATTGTGAACTCCTAAACTCGAAAGACTATATTTTGAAGAAATGACACTTCGGAAGCCTAAGAGCTATAGAAGAAAAGCTACTCAAGTTGTTGGTAGATCTGATGCTAGGGAGTTATTCATTCTGTACAATTTGTTACATGGTCATAGATGGTGGGTTGAAAATATTAATTAGAAGCATCAGAACTAGGGGATAGGTAGAAATAATTACATCCTGCCTTGCAACTTTCTGACTTAATTTAGTTGAAGAGAAGTGTAATTTTGCCATGAGCTTCCAAACTGGTCAAAATTGATAGTTGTATGTTCTGCAGGTGTGACCAGCCCTAACCCGGCTAATCACCCTTTAAACTGCCCTTTACTTTCACTGGGCTAGCTTCAAGCTCAAATCATAAGAGCCCAAGCGGTCTTTAAATTGAAACATCAAAACCAGATCTTTACTGAAATATAACTGGTAAACTGCACATTCTTAAGCTTGAGGTTACATGAATTACATAAGTGTCCACTTTCTCATGCCAGCACTAGCTCTCCCTGATACAAAGTAATTATCTTATACAGCCCACTCTAAAACCCAAACTCTTTTCCTTAGATATAAATTAACTTTCTCCCCAATCCATCCTCTTCTGCTCTCTTTTTAATATCTCCTGCTGGCTCCCTCTGGATTGGCTCTCTTTTCTGGCTTCTTCCAGGCAATCTCTTTCTGTTCTTGCTGGGTAAAATGGGTGAGGGTTCCATCAAAGCAGAACAGCTGAAACCTGAGAGAACATTTATATGCAGACAAGAAAACATTTGTTCTCTTCACCTACAACATCAGCACTATCACAGGTGATCAAAATATGTACTTTACATCCATGGATACTATGACAATTTTCATCTGGAATGTACACTGTATAATTAGGAGTTTAAAGGGAGAGGGTTGGGACCTGAATAATATTTTCAGCATATGAGCCTACTGCAACCTGGCGACTGCTCAGGTTAGAAAAAGTTTCCAATCTGGAGAAAGTTCATTTTCAGTATACAATCCTAGAAGCCCCTAGCCAGCATGACTGACGGCCATGCAGGGTGAAGGATTCCGGGAGTTGCAACCCAAAAAGTAACTTTTCTAACCTATGGATCTTAACTTTAAATCCAATATCCTGCAACAGTTTTTACTCTTTACTTTTAAAAATTTGAAGGTAATGAAAAGCATTTTACAGCTAGATGTTATCCCTTTAACATTTTGGCTAAAATGTAGTACTAAGTCACAATTAGAGTTAGGTCCATTGAATGTGGGATGTGGTGGTGCTGCAGGTTAAACCGCAGAAGCCTCTGTGCTGCAAGGTCGGAAGACCAGCAGTCGTAAGATCGAATCCACGCGACGGAGTGAGCTCCTGTCGCTTGTCCCAGCTCCTGCCAACCTAGCAGTTCGAAAGCATGTAAAAATGCGAGTAGATAAATAGTTACCACCTCGGTGGGAAGGTAATGGCGTTGCGTGTCTAGTCGCGCTGGCCACGTGACCACGGAAACTATCTTCAGACAAACGCTGGCTCTATGGCTTGGAAATGGGGATGAACACCGCGCCCTAGAGTCGGACACGACTGGACTAAATGTCAAGGGGAACCTTTACCTTTACCTTACTTAATCAGTTGAATTTATGGAGGAGTAGACTCACCAAATCCCCACTAATTCAGTGGACCTACTCTAGTTGGGACTTAGTACTGGATTTCATCCAGTGTCTAGTTTAACCCTGGGATGAAGTCTGTTTTCTTTTGCTAGGCCTTTGCTTCTTTCTTTTAAGGTGTCTTTTTCTTGTGCTTTTGTGTCTGATTTTATTGGCTCTGGGGATGTTTTATTGATTTCATGTTACTTGTTGCTGTGTTTTTTGTTTTCTTATCATGTACAGTTCTTAGGAGCACCTTGACATTTTGCTAGCTGCAACATGTGATGGAGATGTTTAAACTGGTTTTAGTCTTAACAACAACAACAACAACAACAACAACAACAACAACATGTTGATATGGGACCTTAAGAACTTCATGCTGACTCACAAAACCTAAGATCTATCAGAGGGATTATCCAAATCTCACCATTGACTTAACCTGCTAACAGAGATATTACTGATGGATCTACAAGAAAAAAATTATTTGAATGACTATATACATCTCATAAATGTTAATATGTGTAAATATTATGCAACTCAGCATATGTGTGTGTATATATATATATATATATATATATATATATATATATATATATATATATATATATATATATATATATATGTAGGATATTAAAAGCATTTTATTAGAGTTTGTGTATATAACAATGAATGAGCTGGGTTTTTGTTTTTTGCATAAGAGAACATTTGCAGCTAATCAGATTGTGTCTAATGTCCGCCAATAGGTGTTTAGAGAGTTAACTGCCAAATATAAGAAAAAGTGTCAGTTAATATGAGGCTTGCCTGTTGATAAGTTAGTTTTTTTCAGTTAGTACTGTCTACTGTTAGTTAGGATAATGTTAGGAAACTGGTAAGTGTCTGTTATGAAACTGTTATAAGAAGTCTGTCAAGCATAAACCAAATCTATACCAAGTCAAATATTCAATTATTGTTAGCTTATTTGTTAACATATTTTAAAGTAAGCATTCTTAATGTTTATTATGACAATGACTATTCTTTTAATAACACACAAACATCTATATCAAGGGAGAATATTATTCATGAACAGTATGGTTTTTAAATTCACACTTAACTTGCTGTGTGCAAACTCACAAAAACTCAACAATCAATAGGAGAACAGTCATGATAACTTATACTCCATGAAAATTCTTTGACTGAGCCTAGATAGATATGAGACCACTATTATTTAGCCAAACATCTCTGTTTGGGGGAGGGGTCATTGGTGAAAATATATGTGGCAATTATATTCATTAAGAAGCAGCAAGTAGCAGTCATTGTACTTACACCAGTGTACTTAACTAATAGGATTCTGCCTGCAGCCTTATATTCCCACTTTTACATATTGTCCAAAAACAATTGGATGAATTGTTTGTTTTACATTTTAAACCTGTGTGAGATGCCAAAATATCTATGTGGGCTGAAAAGTAAAACATCTGTTAAAACAGAATTCATTGTTATTCCCACTTAGAGTACATCCACTGGAATCAACGGGATCTAAGTCAGTTGTGACTAATACGTCCTGTTCGTTTCAATGGTTCTCCTTAAAGGAGCAGTAACATTGGATTTAGCCCATTAAAACTATAAAACATACATTCAATGCAATACCTTGGCTAGTATCTTGTTGCATAGGCCTACCAGCTCAGTGGGAGTGATGGCACCTGTTGCAGCAAATTACTGCTAACTAAAGAGTTCTTTATGTGATTTCTGGATGTGTGCAATTTCTTTGTGTATAGGTTGTGTACACCCTGAAATAAAAAAGGGAACTCTTTAACTATCAGCAATCTGATGTCGCTGGTGACATTGCTCCCCTTGTGCAGGCAGAATTGTGCAACAGGATATTGGTCAATAACTGGTAATATATACAATTAAAATCATAACAGTGGGAAGATTTGTGTGAATAGAAATGTTTTTAATATGTGCTGAAAGCCCAGTATCGTTGGCCTATGCTTTACATCCATGCAAACAGAATTCCAAAGAGCTAGTCCCACTGTTCTACAAGCCCTGCTCCAAATACATGTAAGGCGAACCTCAGAAACACGTGGCTTTACCAAAAGGGCTTTCATGGATAACCACAGTGACTGTGCAGAGATATAAATATTCAAGCAGTTTCTCAAGCAACCAGGTCCCAAATTAAAAAACTAACAGTTGGTTTGGCCACAAAAGTCTTGATCCTGGTTATCATAGGAATGGATATTGTGTTGTGCTCTGTGAGTAGGTGCCCTGAAGGCTAGTCTGGAAGCTGCAGCTGGTGCAGAATGTTTTGGCTGGACTTCTGAGTGACGAGACCTACCAAGCAAAACCTCAGACACATAAGATAAATAAATAAATAACAAGAACACCTTAAACTAGGCCTAGTAACATAAGATTGTACCAGACATGCTGGACCACATTTAGCCCAGCATTCTGTCCACACAGAGGGCAACCAGTTGCCTGTGGGAAACTAAAAAGAAGAACGTGGGTGCAACAGAATTCTCCACTTGTCCTTCCTAGCAACTAATATACAAAGTCAGACTGCCTCTGGACCTGGAGTACACAATTATTCACCATGACTAGTGGCCATTGGGAGGTTTATCCTCCACAAATATGTCCTCCACTCCCCTCTCACACCTGTGCAATAGAAGGCCATTCCTATGTCATGTAGCAAATTACTCAGTTTAACTACACACTGTAAAAAGAGGTACTCTTTTTTACCTGCTCAGAATCTCCTGCCATTCAGCTTCATTGGCTATCCTGGGATCTAGTACTGAGAGCAACTAAAAAACTTCTCCCCAGCCATTTTCTCCACACCATTGTAAATATGCTTCTCATTATTATATGCTTCTCTCATATCCTCTGTCCCTCACTGTTTCTTAAGTTTAAAAGGCCCAGGTAGATGGGCAAGCAAAGTATTTCCTTCAGCAAAGGCGAGTTACTGCATTCTGCACCAGCTACAGTTTCAAGACCAATGTTTTGGGAAGCCCTGCAGAGAGCAAGTTGCTATATGGAAATCAGGAATGAATGTGTAAATACAACCATGTTCCTGTTGTAATTATGACAGCATGATGCTACCATGCTGTGAAGACATCTTTTGGGAAATTGGTACAGCCAAGCTCCTATTATCCCACAGTTGTACACTAGCTACTTAACTAACAAAGGGAGTCTCCAGTTTTCGTTCTGTGTCACAAAAACACCTGCTGAGGAAAAGTAACTTAAAGACCAAAATCTTGTTGGAAAAACCACCAACAAACATGCCCACAAAGACTATTGCACAGTGGTTCCTGCCCTCTAATAGACTGTCCTTCCTGTGACCGGTCACATGACTAGTGTCATGCCCAATTTTCTAACCAATGTGTGACCAAGCATCCAAAGCACAGCCCATGAAGGGATGGAGAACTTTTTGCTTGATTGTCTCGTTCCTCACATTTCTTCAACAGGATTCTAGCCAAAAGGCTTAAAACCCTCCAGAGTTTTTTTCAATTATAATTTCCATCATCCCTGACTGTTGGCTATGTTAGTTGGGACTGAAAGATTTCTCATCTTTGAGGTGCCTGTTAACGTGTCACGCTGGCTAATTTTGCTTTGGCTACCTGAATCCATATGAAGTATTTATTATTCACATATAAACAAAATAATAAAATCAAATGTTTTGCAATAGTAGTTCTAAGTAGTTTTCCGTACATTATAGAACATAAACTGATGCCAAAACAACAATCAAGAAATGGGCGTAAAGTGATATTCATTTATTACATGCTGCTTCCTGAACACACATGAAAAATAAAGATATATGATTAATTTTTATCACTGTACTTCTAGTACAGTTGTGAATCACCACTGGAGAGAAAATTTCCATAAGCTTTGTAGTGAAATTGATATTTGATAAATAGGTAATCTCCGTTAATGCTGATTAAACTGTGATTAAAATATACCTCAGCAGAAAAATGTCCACATGTTTTGGTGGCTTAAAATCTTTATCAGGACATTGCTGACAGAGTGGCCAGTTAGTTTCACCTTAATTGCAAAAATCGTTGTGTATCCTATGGTATACATTTCATTTAAGACACTGAATTAACAAATACTTGATTGGATTCCGCACCTATTTGTGTTCTTGATGTAAACACATTGAAATAATTGCTTGGCTTCCTGCTAGCTTAAATTGGATATGGATTCAGGAACTGGTACATAAGTTGAACACAGATGTAATGTTTTTAGTACAGTGGAAACAGTGGCATCATCAATACAAATATATCCTTTTCTCCTCAGGATCAGTCTCTGACAAAACCACTAATAAGGCACAACTGGCACCTGCAATTGACCAACCATTCAAATGTTGCCATGGTGATGTTTTTGGGGGGCTAGTGGCTTAGCTGGAAGAGTAGAGGTGCAGTTCTCTCCCTGCTTTCTTCTCTTGCAAGCACCAATGGAGTGGCCATCATCTTTCCACTGATGGTGATTTTTCCCTAGTCATATGTTGCTTGGAACAACACTGCATCATGACGTAGCATAATTTCAGGAGAATTATACAAAGGAAATGGTATTGAATGGTTGGTTGGTTTTTGTCCCAAACAAATATAGTTCCCATTTTCACACAAAGAAGTTCCCCGATGAACTTTTTCAAGCTTGCAGCAAATGCAGATTATGGTCAGGACTGATTTGTGATCATCTAGGAAAGCGATGACAAACCTAGACAGCATCTTAAAAAGCAGAGACATCACCTTGCCGACAAAGGTCCGCATAGTCAAAGCTCTGCTCTTCTCTCTGAGAAGAGAAGACTCCCTGGAAAAGACCCTGATGTTGGGAAAGTGTGAAGGCAAGAGGAGAAGGGGATGACAGAGGACGAGATGGTTGGACAGTGTCATCGAAGCTACGAACATGAATCTGACCAAACTCCGGGAGGCAGTGGAAGACAGGAGGGCCTGGCGTGCTCTGGGCCATGGGGTCACGAAGAGTCGGACACGACTAAACGACTAAACAACAACAACAACAAAATGACTTCATTAAAGCCAAGCTGCAGACTAGTTTTGCAGCTGTTTTTCAAGAGTTTTCACATTTCAAAAGAAGGCAAAAGCTGTTCATAATTTTAAAATACACATTCTTATGGTATTTAAAATGCTGGCAACCACCTGATGGATGAGGAAGAGGCAAGACTGACATCGGACTCAATGCTCAGCTTGACAAAAATGTATTTGTTATGCAAATTGTGAATCCAGTTACAAGCTGGGTTCACACAAAGGGTTCAGAATTAACAGTGACTTTAAAAAACACAGGCACTGCCTTTATGCTTAACTATGCTTCTTTGAAAAATGTTGTATGGCACTGAGTTTACATATAACTTGAAAAAATCCTTAAATTATGATCCAGAAAAACAGAACAAATTTATCAATCCCCTGCTGTCACTCTGAGTCTAATGGGATCAATTTATCTACATACTAGCAATTTTGTTTTTATAGCTAGTTTTATAATGACTGGGATAAACCTGAATTCCTTATCCTTTCCAAAGAAGGAGACAACTTGAAAAAACTGGGTAAAAGGATCATAATGAATCATTTCCACAATCCCTTCCACAACTGGTTTTAATAAATGAATAATGCATATGTGTGTGTGTGTGTGTATAAAAATAATGCATATATAATAATAATGCATATCACCAAGGAGGTAAAATCAAGTCTATACAGAATCTACTCACTAAAATCCAATTGCTTCTGTCTAACATACTGGCTGAAATCCTGTTGCAGATGTTATGCCACATAAGGCAGCTGATATCATCAGCCTCAGTCATTTTTTCAATATAAAACAGTTCTGATTGCTCCTCTGAAGGTCACAAGGCTCCCATAGAATGCCTTTCATTGTTGGGATGCTGCTGGGGGTCTGTGGAATGGGGTGGGGGAAGTCCTTAATTACCTAAAATTGCCACTGCTGTTAATGTCACCTGGCAGCAGCAATTTTTGCTAATTAAAAATATCTCCCTGTCCTGCAGCCCCCAACAGCTTTCAGATGCTGAAAGAGATTCCATGAGAGCTTTGGGAGCTTTGGGAGAAAATCATCATTTTTTTATTTCCAAATAAATTGCAGTGGCTGGTGACATCATCTGCCTTATGTGGTACAACTTGTGGAAACAGGACTTCTTTTTTAAAATATTTTTTCCAATTAATTTTTAAATACAAAACAAAATATAACGCAACTACACAGAAAAACCTTAAAACATAAAAAACACAAACCAAAAACAACACAATAATACAGGTGCACCTCCCCCAGGACCATCTGGATATATGACCAATTTTCCTTTTTTTTTACAATGCCCCATTTCTTTTCCTAAACTGCATTGATTCTGCATTGTGAAGGCATGCAACCCTTCCCTTTTTTAAATGTAAACTCAATAAAATCTCCCCATGTAGCAATAAAAATATTCTTATGTAACAATCCCTTCTTAATTCACATATTACACATTAATTTATCATTAATAGCTATATTCCAAACTTCTTTATACCATTCCTCCAACTGAAAATCGTACTTAACTCTCCAATTCCTTCTTACCATAAATTTTGCCACTATTAATAAATTTGAAATTAGTTCTTTTCTTGCCCAACTCCATTGATCCTTATCAAATACTGATAATAGAGGGCAAACCTCTATATTTAATGTTATTCTTTCATTTATTTCCTTAAAGACCAACCTCCAAAATTTCACTATATTCTCACATTCCCACCACATATGGAAATAAGTACCTACTTCCTGATGTCTTCTCCAACATGAATTGGAATATTTAGTATCCATATGATTTCATTTCACCAGAATTAAATACCATCTCTATACTAATTTATAAAAAATGTCCTTTATATTTATAGACACACTCTTTAATATTCTTTTTTCCAATATATATTTTTTTCACACTTCAGTACTTATTTCCTATCCTAAATCAAATTGCCATAATACTTTAAGAACATCTTTTTGGTCCTCTGTTTCTATTAATATCTTATAAATTCTACCTTTCATTATTCTTTTTTTCATCAACCTTTACCTTCTGTACTACCATTTCTTTAAATCTTGTAAGATCCTTACATTTACCATTTCTTTTTACCCATTCTTTCGTCTATTGTTCTGACTGGATAAGATAAAGCCAAGTTATTCTTTCCAATCCTAATATTGCCAAGTTCACAAACATGATAAGACCACAGAAGGACCTTCTTGCTCATGTCTGTTGGCAATAGAGAATGGAGCAACGCTATATTGCAAGTGTATAGTTAGGTCATCTGGGTATTTCCCTTCTTTATGATTCATTCTGTCTCTGTCTTTCTTGTAGAATGATCCTATTAAGAATAATCTCATTTCCTTTGCCAGAATCCTCATCCAGCATGCTTTCTAACATGTAGCAAGCATCACGTTGCATCTTAAGTAGCTATCCTATCTTAGATGGTATTCCTCTTATAAAGCCTGTTTACTTTGCTTCTTCTAAGCTGTTTTCCCCACCACCACCTTGAATCTCACCTCAAAAACCATACATTCTAGTTTAATGTTTCCCAGCACCTGTTATTCAGAGGCACACCACCTCTAATACTGGACATAATATGGCTATAAAAACTAGCTGCCATTGACAGCCTTAGCCTCCATGAATTTATCTAACCCCCTTTAAAGGCCATCCAGGATGATGATGATTACTTCGTTTTATGGCAGAAGATCTACAATTTAACTATGTACTCTGTGAGTAAGTATTTTCTTTTTTCTGTCTCACCATTCAGCCTCCCTATATGACCTTTTTTCTGTTATAATAATCTTTTACATGATCTTGCTTCTGTTATAATGAGAGCAGGATCAAAACCAGGCATGATTTGATTTTATACAGCTCTATCATGTCCTTTCTTATGTGTTCTTTTTCTCCTTAAGCTAAAATGCCCAAATGTTGCAACTTTTACCCAGAGTTAAATTCGTCCATCCCCTTGGTTGCCATTTCGTCACCTCTTCCAGCTATTATGAAAGATGCCATATATCCTAATACATGCAACAGTCCTCTTTATCTCTCTCAAAACACACACACACACTTTGTAGAAACTGAAAATATTGTTGAAGCTTAGAATGAAAGATAAAGATACTTTACAGTGGAAATTTGGAGCAAAGTTTGCTGTGCTCAACTGAGAATAAGTGAGCAAACCAGAAATCACTGTGCCATTTGCCCCAAGCAAGCTATAAAAAAGCCAGTGAAACCTATAAAGTTGCCTTATGGATTATGCCCTTTTCTATATGTTTTCTTGTCTCAGGGTTATTGTATCAGTTGCATTGCAAAAGATCTAGATCAACTTTAAAAAAAAATTAAAACCCAATAGAATGATTATAGCGGCTGCCTAGAATGACAAGTATTATCAACAAAAATTAATCAGGCGCATCTTTTAGTGAACTCAATTAATAATGTGCAACAACAGGGTCTCTTTTCTTAAGATGAAAATTAATTAGTGGAGGGAAGGTCACTTGGAGATGCTGACATCACTCATCAGAATGCTCTGGCAGCTCCTAATTATTTGTCTTCCAGGCTTGGGTGATCAGAAATTATTGCAATACCTGAGCAACATTTTGAAAAAGCTTTGTGCACGGCAGTTTTAATTAGACCTGGTATTTGATTAATGCAGTGGAAGCGTTTAGATCGGCCTCTTATCATTGACTGACTTAGAAGTTTAAGGAAATAGCCATGTGCAAGGCAGGTTTGGAGAATGCATACTTTAAAAAAATTCTTGCTAACAGAAATTGGAAGAGTGGTAATAATTATATCTTCATGTACCTCATCTTATAGTAAAGGATACTGGGGGAAAATCCATCAGAAATAAGGTTAAACATTCACATAATACGTTAGACTGAAATGTTCAAAAACCCGTATTAATTTGTAAGCAACCTTGTGACACCGCAGAGTGCAAGATGTACGGCACAATTTGCAGAGTACATAAATAGGAAGGAGGGGGAATTAATTACTGTCACGTGCCCATTTTTCCAGGCTTTACTGTTTTGTGATTTGATGAGGGGTAGAGTATCCCATCTCTCTTCTAGGAACGCTCCACATGCCCATGCCAGACACGTACTGTCTTTCCTGTGTCGGCCTGCTTGCATGGAATTCAGTGCACTCACCTGCATTTGATTCTGTGTCACTGGTAGCAACCAAGTATAAACTTTAATGTGAGGCTCATTTAAATAGGCCCATGGACCTATTGTTGTATACTGATACTTCCAATTAGAGTAAGTCCATTGACCCAATGGGATTTATATAAGTGTTGACTTGCTGTCCAGTTGATTCAGTGGGTCTGTTCTTATTTGAAACTAGCACTCTGATACTAGCCAGAATAATGTAATATAATTACATTTATATAATTGTATATGTATAATAGAATATCTGCTTAAAAATATGTTTCTCCTCAGAAGCTCCACCCCCACCCAAGTTTAAAGACATTTGCTTTCATGGAAGCGGGGGTAGCCCTTTAGGTACTCTATGAGCCATATTTGTGCATATATCTTTTTCCATTTATACATTTTGCCATTTTTTCCCCATTTATGCCCACATATGGGCATTGTTTAGTATGTATTTTATTGGAAATGCTCTGTATGTCTTCAATTCTTAAGATGAATTTCAAGATGTCTGGAAAAAAACCTACTCTTAAGCCTATAGAATCCAAAGAAATTATCTTCTGTCCCTTTTCCTTCAAGTCTCTGGGCATTTTTACACATGGCGCCAAAATCACTGACAAGCCTCACTATATCCTTTCATGTCTGATCATTGTTGAAAGAAGCAGAAGACTGGAGAGACACCCTGTCACGATTCCACGTGGCCCCTGATTGTTTCACCAAACAAAGAGCTCACGCTACGTGCCCCTCAGCTGCCACCAGTTGATTTCATCAACAATACCTATTATTAATAATTGAGGTCCAGGCCATATGTCATTTTAAAAGAACCAAATAGAAATTGTTTATTGATACAGGTGTTGACAGAACAAGCAATGTTATTAACTCTTAAACAAATATTCTCCTTTATCCCTCTCAACCACCACTCTCCCGCCCAAACTCCAAATCTCTCTATCTCAAAACCCTATCTAAACTCCTCCTCCTCCTGCTGAGTCTCTTATACCTCGTGACTCCGCCCCTTCAGCACTCCCATTGGTCTACGCAAATAGCATATGAATATTCATGACCTGGGCAAACGCCACACACCCCAATGCCAAAGAAGAACCATTCTGGGTGACATTTATTTCAAATCCACCCTACAAACCTTATGGAAGGAAGAGCCCCACAGCAAAGTGTAAAAATACTGTCTTTGCCATTGTGTAGATTTACTAGACTCAGAGAATAACTCCATATAGGGGTTTCCATGTAATGGCACCCATCTGTGGAACTTCCTGTCTTTAGCAGTCTTCACACTGTTCATATTTCACTACAGTACATCTGTATTATTCCACTAGCTTGGCCCTTTAGCTTTTGTGTGACTGTATAATATCTGAGATGATCTGTTGCATCACCTTTTTTTTTTTGCATCTGGTGTTTTCTCTTGTAATTGCTTTGAACAACTTGAGTGAAACATATGATCTATAAATATAAATAAAGAGCTCCTTCCACACAAACTATTCAGGCTGAAGGACCTTCTTGATATGGATTCCAGTTACAACAGTTGTGTCATCAAAGTGACTTGATATTTTAAGAGAGGGTTGTTGAGTCCATCTGTCCCATGTCAAATGATACATTAATTGTGGAGAATAAGGAGTACAAGATGAGGTCTGAGACATACAGGAAAGCTGAAAGTCTGAAAATCCAGAGGCAAGGAAGCTGAAATAAAGTTATATATGTAGACAGTGAACTGAAAAGAAAGGTGAGAGAAAGCAGAGGGGTACCTCAGCGATGTGCCTCACCTCAAACTTTTGTGGGGGAGGCCTTCCTCTCTAGTCACAAAATGGTTATGAAGGGTAGGTGGTGAGAGTTGAGTTGAGGGGATAAGGCAGAGAAAAGTAGGAACTTGGGCTAGAAGGGGAGTGAGGAGTGTTTTCTACTAATAGCATATTGCTTAAGATGGAAATGGGGAAGTGCCATGGAAGGTGATCAACATACAGTGGGGCTAATAATAAAGAATGTGAAAAAAGCAGTAAATAGGGGAAATGATATGTGATAGACATATAATACTGAAGAACAAGGAACCAAAAAAGGTGGGCTGGAGAAAAGTAGAGTCATTGAATCAGTGGGGATTTGGTGAGTCAACTCCTGTGTAAGTTCCATTGATTCAATGGGCTACTCTAGTTGTTGCTGTGTATACTAAAGAATAGAATTTTAGCCAATGAGTGGTGGCAGTGGGCAGGATTATGGTAGTGGTGATCAAACCACATTTTATACACAGATTGATGCAAACTAACAAGCCAGTTTTTGAGTTACAATCTTCTCTTATACTCTTGATACTGGACTTCAGATGTTTGTAAAAAGGTGGCAGTAATCCATTTTCTCCTTGAAACATGTGCCAAGAAGACTACCAGATAAGCCATGTAGCAATTAGTAATACATGGAAGCATTCACTTCCAAATAATTTATTCTTTTTGAATGGACAGTTTGTAAGAATTATGTTAAAAGCCAAATGTTTTTCTGTGGTTTCACATTGTTGATGAATAAAAAATTAGTGACACATTCCATCTGTTTCTGTCATTCCAGGTTAAATTATTACCTGCTGAAGCTATGGTAGTTCATCGATAGTGTTTTCTCTCTCTTTCTGCTCTTACAGTTCTTAAATTATGTCTTTGCTTCATTCTGTAATTGCTGGGATTATTAATTCACTTTTTTTAAAAAAAAAGATGGTATATTATATCTAACGATGGGCAGAGAGTGTGTGTTGTGTTTAAACTGGCACATGCTTACTCAGCACAAAGAGAAATGTGTTTCTCCTAAAAAAGATATGTGATTCCAGTTGTAATGTTACAATTGTTTAATCAGGTCTCACCTTCTGATGGGGCTGTTCCAATCACGAACCTGCTTCCCTCTGCAAAACTGGGAGGCAGCAACCACTCCTCCCCTGAGTCACCCCTTGAATCCCCAAAACTGGTGTGGGACTCCTGGGATCAGGTTTCCAAGTGACATAAACCATTGGGGGAAGAGGAGGGAAGCAGAACCACTGTGGTGGTAAGCAGTGATCAGGCACTAATGTGACATCACAAAACCAGCCTCTTTTCTAGGTATCTTTATCTGGATTTGGAATTAGGGTATCCATATGTCTTCTTTTAGTGAGAACAGCCCTACATTTAGGGCTGCGGGGTCCAGCCCCTCTTTTGAAGATTCCTCTATTTGGAGTTCTGTCCAGCCCAGGATTTATTTAAAAATAAAGAACAGCAGGGAGGAAGAACAAGGGCCTTGAAGTTGTCCGTTCACATTTAGCAGTACCTGGGCAGCAGGCTCAGCCCTCTCAACTCACCTGGCCATTGTCTTCTCCACTGAAGTGAGAGGCATCAGTCATAATTCTATTTCAAGTATAATGAGGAGACCTTCCTCACTGTATTAAGTGTTATAAATGCAATCCACCCCTTCAAAGTGGCATTGACCACCTATTATTCCTGAAGCTGGAATAGAGTTGTGGTTGGAATTTGGTCCTGTCCTTCTTCCCTTTCCATCAGCTGCTTGATGGGCTTTCAACATGTTAAGAAGGGCTTTCTTCAACCATTCACAGCTGCTTTATGCATATTCAGCAGGATCCCAGTCGTCCACCGTTTGTGTGTTTGATGTTAAATGTATTAGGAAGCTAAAACCTTTACGGTTTCTTTGTCTTTAAATAGGCTAAGGAAACAAAAGTAGTGCCATATGTGCATTTCGGTAGAACCCATTTTGCACCCTATAGTGGTTAAACAAATATTGGAAGAAACTCCTACTGCCTTTTGTTTAGCTCTCTGGGGCTCAGCTGTGTGGCTGCTAACCCTAACTACATCACTTCAAATTACCAGTAAATTAACAGAGTAACACTTTCAACCTCAGAGCAGATTTGATCCAAATAGTCTTTAAATGCCATTTCTGTTCCTATTAACCTAAAGATCGGCATAGCAGATATTTTCGTGAGCCTGCCCAGCAATACAGGGCATTAATGGCTCAGTTGTGACAGCACTTTTCATGATGATTTATGATTCAGTGTTTAACTTGATTACTCCGCTGCTGACTCCGAATACTATTTCAATTAGTGCACAGAAGGTCACATCACAAATATTCCTCTATAATCTATTCCTATTAGTGCTAATACACAGAGTAACCAAATCTTTTCACCCTTGTTGATTCAAATCATCCATAGCACTAACTGCAGGCTTGTTTACCAGTTTGCTGCTCTGGACATATCCGAAATGGTAATTTTCAATCCTCTGAGCATCATTAATAGCTGTACCATGACACAGTGACTATAGTGTCTTTTTATGAGTACAGGTGTATGCGCAACTTTAAAAACTATGAGAGGAACACATTACTTACATGGAAGATGTACTTTGGAAAGGAGTTTTAGAAAAAGGAATTATTTGAAAAATTATTAAGGCAACTGATAAATATATATCGTAAACACATATATCTTTATAACCAGACTTGAAATACAGTTGAATTCTAGAAATGTTTTCTCAGAAATAAGACCCATTGGGTTTTAATGCGACTTCCTCCAAGAAGTGTATATAAGATTATACCCTTAGGGCCAAATTCAGTGTTAGTCCCATGGAGAAGATCCACTGAAATCAATGGAATTATATTGTGATTATCAAATGCAAAGCAAAACGAAAGCGTGCTGCTTATATACCACTCCATAACACTTAAAACACCCTCACAGAAGGAGGGAAGGCTGAGTCAACCTTGAATTTGCTACCTGAGCCTGGGATCCAACCCAGCTCGTGAGCAGTCTTCACCGCTGTACTGTAGTTTAACCACTGCACCACAAGGCACATTCATTTCAGTGGGCCTACTCTAGTTGGGATTAACATAGGATTTTCCCCTTGCCTTCACACTTTTATCTGAAGTGAATCCTAGACAAGTTTTCTCAGAAGTAAGTTCCAAGAAGTTCAGTGTGGGTGCATAGGATTGCAGTTTAAGTACTTACTACATGTGTAGCAGGATTTCATGTCTTGGGCCAGGCTCTCCGATGATATAACAACAAATGCATGTTGCAGAATACACTCTACAGATGTCTGCTTGCAACAGTGATTAATTATATATGTACTTCAAGAGCATAATTCACTGGGATGTACTTTTTCACTGTTCCACTAAAATGAATCGAAATTGGGAAACCGCCCAATAGCGCCTTTGAAGACTGTTGCATAAAATACAGCTGCAGGGCAATTAACTGATCATGGAGTTATGAAACATGTTATGCCTGGTCTGAAACCTCACTGTTGGTTTTTGCTTTGTTTCTGGGAACAATTCAAAGTGCTGTTTTTCACCTTAAAAATGCTAGATGAATTAGGATCGCTATTTCTAAAGTACCTCCTCCTGACTACACCATGAGCCTGCCTAGTTATTAAGATAAATACTGGAAGCCCACCTACTCTTGATATACCATGAGTAGCAATCAGAAACAGGGCCTTTCTGTTGTGGCACTCTGACTTCCCCAGGTAACTTTTCCCCATATTTATTTTATTTTTCAGCCCCATGACAAAGCTTTCTTATTAGCCCAGATGTTGTAGTCATTCTATTATTGTGTTAGTTTTATCCCAGATTGCTATATTCCAGTTCTCCAAATGTGGGCACCCTCATAGGCATGATATGCAAATTAAGTTGGCTTATTTGCATAAAATTAAGTGCATGCATTGTTGCTTTCCTTTTCTATCAATTGCCAGAATCCTGCTGGCAGATGAATAGCATAAGGGCTCAGTGGCTGGAGTGCTCCAACTTCGCCCCAACAATCTCTGGCTTGAGGTTACCCAAGTCAGAATTTGCCTCATTGGAAGTAAGTCATTTCTGCTTGTGCAAAGGGTTTGTGGATTCCTCTCTTACACAAGTGGTGGAGGAAAGGGTTCTGAATGTGGTGGATTGTTCTGAACATCATTAATAAGCGACAGGATCCTGGCAAATATATTTCAGCTTTGGCATAATCATTGATCTGAGAAAGCTAGTATGTTTTGTGTGGGGAAAAGTCACTAGTCAAGTTTTAAATGCCTGCTTTTATACATAAGATTCATAGCAGGGCTTTCTTTTTGGATTACACTTCCCAGAATCCTTCAGCCAGAATTGTTACTAGCTATGTTGGCTAGAGGATTCTGGGAATTGCAGTAGAAGAAAGCAACGTTGTCTATTTTTGTTGCCTAGGCACAGATACACCAATCTCTCCTGCACACTCATTGAAGTATAACACCAATTTAGTATAGTAGGATATGTATATGAATAACTAGTTGAAAGAGCCATATAAAGACAAATGCATGTAGAATAGTTTGAAAAGGATATTATAATTTCCTTACTGTTGTTTCATACCTTCCAGAAATTTAAGATTCAGAGAAACCATAACAAAAAAAGCAGATGGTAATAATTTACAGTCTTCTTCTCCTGTCCTGCTATGTTGTAAATTGGTTTCACACCATTGGGCTTCTTGCACTGTGAGTGTTTTTAATGTGGTTGCATTTTATCTGTTAAACTGCCCAGAATAGTGCTTTTGCACTAATAGGGCAATATATAAATAAAATAAAATAAAATATTTCTGATTCCCTTCTCTACCGTCTCTGAAGAACTACCTGCCACAAATTTAAATAACTTTATTTTGCAATGAGATTTGCCCTGTCCTGTACAGACTTGTTTAGCAATCTAGTTTTCTTCATACTGCATACCAGATCAAACCTGTATACTCCAATCCGTTGATATATCCATCAATACACGAATAAACATTCTTATGGGTTGGATAAAACCTTGTCATACTTACAACTGCAATCAATAAGACTTAAATTAGTTACAATTAACTTTAATCCCACTGAATACTTTAAATATGACTAAGTCTGGATTCAACTGAGTGAGACCATACATCTTACTCAAAAGAAAACTGATCTAGTAGAAGTCAACCTGGGAAATTTGTCCTACTGAGGAAATGAGAAATGAGAGATGATTACAGTAGATCTGTAACTGGTGAAGGGATAAATCATACCAAAATAATGCCAGATGTGAGAGGTCTCCCCTTCATTCTGGTATCATGAATACCAGGTAGATGTTTAGAGCCAAAGGATATACCAGCCCAATAGTGTGTCTACACTTAAGCCAAATTATGTCTAAAAACAATTCTGGGGTCATGACTTAGATCTGAAAAAATGGCATAGGGAATTTTTTAAAAGAAAACCTTTCTGCCTCACAGATACAAATGGGATCCCATAAAGCTGCTTTAAAGTTGGAAGGAAAACCACATCTGGAGACCCAATTACAGTAGTTCCATGCCTCATCTTCCATCCTAAACATGAACTATACACTCTTCTGCAGTGAGCTCAGGCTAGCTTTGAGGAGGGGATTCAGATGTGGAATCTGGTGTGAGTGAAAATTCCATTCTGTGCCTTCTGTTCCTCTAATCAAAATTAGAGTCTTCTCTAGCTGCTTTAAAATTAAAACAAAATGTTGGGAGAGACAATTATGGACCTCCCATGCTATGCCCATCTTGGAGTACATCTACCAATTTTGCAGAATTAAGTGGTAGTTCAGCAAAGTTATATGCTTGATTGTACCTCTTTAGATTATAGATAACAAATGTCTGTTTAATTTTGTTTTAACAAAGAGTTGCCTCCACCTTGCATGTTATTCTGTTTACCTATTCATGGATGTACTTGTCACCCATCAATGACCAAGAAAGAACTCTAGACAAACACTGTTGCTAGTTGTCGAACCTGGAAGTGTTAATGGCCTTCAACTCCTTCAGGTAAAATCATTCCCATACTGGATCTTTTGCATTTCCATCTCATGTTATATACACCTCCCCTCCATGACTGCTAAAAGTTGGGCCGCTATGGCTACACACCATGCATCTGAAGAAGTTGGCTATGCCCCAGAAAAGTTTGTGCTAAAAATAATGTGTTAGTCTTTAAGGTGCCACAATTTCCTGCCTCTTGGATATATATTTGAATGTTGCCCCTTGTGAAAGCTCCCTAAATCACTAGTTTATTGTGTGAAGGAAGCACATTACGTGGAGGAGCATTCAAAACATGATATCCACTTGGATTCTTAGTGCTGCAATATAGAATTTTATCACCTCCGTCTACAGTCACTTTCTGTATAGTGAGAACAATAGCTTATGTAATAAATGGTCTGGATTTACATGTAAGCCATTAATAATAACAGCATGCATAAACCTCACAATAACTAAATGCACATATCTAATAACAGTATGCATCTACAACATCTCAAGACTACACTGTAAAGAAGCTCAAAGACAGATGATAGAAAAAGCACTAAATTCTAGAATTAATAATTTCAAGGACAAGATTTTATTACATATTTTTCTGAAAGATCGAAGGAACAAAAAAGACATTTCTTAAAGTTCCTGGCAAAGGCTATGATGAACAAACTTCTGAATAAGCTAGTGTTAACCTATAAACCTAATTTTGCATATTCATCTAATAAAATAACCATAATAACGGTTTAAGGCAGTGTTCAATTCCTTTGTTACTGCCTGTGCTGCAGGTAAAGTCAGATTGTTCAAACATTGCACCCACAGCTAGTTAACATGGATCTGTTAATTTCAGCACAGATGCAACCCTCAGCAGGACATAAAAACAAACCAGGAGAGACAGCTATAACTTGCTGCTGTATCATAGCTACTGAAGTTTCTTTGGCTTTCATGTGTCTTTATATAACAGGAACAAATGCTCCATGCTGAAAACATTGCAAAGGGTCTAATTTGTTGCCTACATTATTTTTAGTGAATGTATCACTTGTGGAGAAACACCAGATTGTTGGCAACTTGAAGGTTTGTATTATTTTCTTCCCAGGGCAAGAAAAGTTTCCCTGTGTTATGCCTTGATTTTGTTTTCCCTGGACTTTGAAAGGACAGTGGCAGTTGATCATGCTGAGATTTCCAACCAAGATCATAATTAGAACCTCCCATGGATATTGTGATGTGGACACTAAGAGCTATATTCAGATTCACAATTTGTTTGCAGAGATCTGAGACAAAACCAAAAACAGAACAAAGAAATAAAAGCTAGCTGGGAAGACAATTAGCATTAGTCAGTGACTATAGGCTTAATACAAATACCATAACTTTCTGCAGTTTTGTAACTGCTTAAGAGCTAACGAATGCCAGAGATCGCATACAGATTTGGAAGTCTTCCTATGCTATCAGAGAGGCTGACAACATGGCCATTTGACCCGCTGTTTGGTTTACTGCAGAAACGAGCTGGTTTGCCCTTGAAGATGACAATCAAATGTCTTTGTAGGAGTGAAACAGTCCACACCTACAGTGGCCCTATCTGTGCCTTTCTGAGCCCCTGTCAAGGGTGTCTTCTTTTTTGGTGTGGGTAGGCTTGCTCTAGTTTGGATCATTTCCAGCACTTGAGATCACTGGAACCAATCCGAAGCAAGTATTCCAGATTGAATTTGCCAATATCATGAAGTGGCTTAATAAGGAACTACCTCAGGATATTGACAAGCACTTCCTCTGCTCCTCGGTAGAGGGGCAGGGAAAGTGATCTTTTAAAAATCGCCAATGTCCTGTTACACAGTCTTAAAAGAATACACTTCCCCTGCATTTCCACCAAGGAGCAGAGAAAATATCAATTTGCTGGTACTCTGAAGTGTCTCACTTATTAAACCACTTCACAATATCGGAAATTGAAGCAGTCAGACCAAATAGGGTTGCTGCAGCTCCTATATGCCATTGGGATGTGAAGAGTGCATCAAATGGCATATCACACCTCCACCCAACCCAAAGCAACCCTATTTAGTCTGCACCAGCTCACTCCAAAAGAGTCCATGTAGTTACACCCAGAGTTACATTTGGAAGTCTAGGACAAAGCAAATGGGTCAATGACCCCACTTACTAGTTGGCAAGGAGGACAGTTATCAGATGGGAAGGATAAACATGTCAGTCCTGCTCACATGACTCTGGGATTCCTCCTTTGAATGCATGCACGAACACAAAGAACACCAGAAGGGTTATTTTCCTGCTGTGCGATGCCATGCAGTTGGTGTCCAATAAATTTTCTTTCCATTCAACTAAACTTTGGTGGAAAGACAAGCATTGATCTCTCTCTTTCTCCCTCCCCCGTGTCGGTGCGGGTGTAGATGTGTGTTTGGATTCTGTATGTTATCATAATGGGTGCAGAAAGAAGCTATATGGACACAGTTTCTACATTGCTATGAAGGGCTCACAGTGCCCATAACTCTCTCCCCTGAAAAGTCTGTATATCTCTTTCCACTACATCTCTGACACCTTGGTATGCATACTAAGAGGACCCTGAGAGTGTGCATCTCAGTGTTAGCTTGTTTTGGTTGGTGTGTGCAGTCAATTTGGAACTGACTTATAGCAACCCCAAGAGGGCTTTGAAGGTAAGTGAGATATTTAAGGAGTGGCTTTTTGAGTTCCACACACCATGTGAGTTTCCATGGCTGAGTGGGAATTTGAACCCTGGTCTCTAGAGTCCTAGTCCATCACTTTATCCACTACACTGCACTGAGAATCAAGTATTTTAAATACATATCAATCCTAATTAATTTTAAAAATGCCTCTTAAGACACAAGACTTCTGGTAATAGGGCTGCTCAAGAGTCAGGGTGTCCTGAAGAGCAAGAAGTCTTGAGTTTTGGTTCAAATGCTTGCACCTAGTTTGAGTTGGAACTCTGCCACCAAAGCTATTTAAACCTTAATTTCTTACCTGTCCACTACTGAATCAACACAGGTGCAATGTCTGTATAGCTTTGCAGTCTGGTGAAATGTCTTTTACTTAGGTGGGTGAGGGGATGTATATTCCAATGAGGGCACAGAGAGAATCTAAATGGAACAAAAAAATATTTTCCCACAAGAATTGTATAATCTATGTGTCTGAGATGAAGAGACTGAAGTCTGAGTGAAGTCAAGGGACACTGAGGATTGGGCACAGACAAATTAGAACCTGGTGACTGCACAACATGGTTCTTTCTTTCTTTCTTTCTTTCTTCTTTTGTATGAATTCTAGATCTATACTGGTGACCCGCCATATTGATGACATTGTTATATGGGGTTGTGTGGGGCTCTAAGC
Source organism: Intellagama lesueurii (assembly GCA_037013535.1). NCBI lineage: Eukaryota > Metazoa > Chordata > Lepidosauria > Squamata > Agamidae > Intellagama > Intellagama lesueurii. The sequence goes on from JBAJHW010000003.1 coordinate 124,439,054, forward strand.
TCTTTTCTGTAAACTGCCCAGAGTAATGTTCCACTAAAGAGGCAGTATAAGAAAGAAAGAAAGAAAGAAAGAAAGAAAGAAAGAAAGAAAGAAAGAAAGAAAGAAAGAAAGAAAGAAAGAAAGAAAGAAAGTTTTCATGTATTTTAATGTATATTTTTAAGCATTTGTGTCTACAGTTTTTTCATGGCTGTAAGAATTTTGGATGTTTTCAACAACTTTGTGCTTATGGAACATAGAAACAATGTAAATAAATAAGCTTGTAGAAGCAGGTAAGTTGATGTTTCCTGGAATCATTGCAACAATGAAAAAACTTGATACTCAGATGAATTTGGACATGGATGTTGGCAAGTCTTTGGGTCTGAGTCCCAAGTCTGAGTCTGAGTCTTTGGTACCAAGTCCTGTGTCCCAAGCCCCAAGTCTGAGTCCCTATTAAAAAAAAGTTTTTCCCCCCAGAAAAAAAGGGAGACGTGGGTGGGTTCCAAGTTGCTAGTGGAGTCGGAGTCATTGGGAAAAAAATGAATTGAGTTCAAGTCAAGTCACTGGTGCGACTTAAGTCTGACTTGACAGTGGGTCCTGTGACTTGCGTCCCCATCTCTGAATTTAGATATGATTGGAAATGGTTATCTGGTTTGATTATGGAATTAACTCTGGGACAAATGCCAGCTGTGATGAAGACAGGCTTCTAATTCTTCCCAAATGTCTATAAAGGTCTATAGGGCTCTTAGGGAGGCCCAGGCATCAGACTCTCTTACCTGACAACCTGATAATTTGGAGTTGGCAAAACTCACAGCTTTTAAGAGAACTGCCTGCCTTTCACACCTTCCCTAATGAAAAGAGACAAAGCTGGAGGCACGGTTTTTCCACAAGACATGTTGGCAGCCCCATGTATTACTTTCCTATGCAGGCCCACTGAATTTTTCAAACAGTTCAGAGAGAGAGAGAGAGAGAGTAAATAGAGTGAGGTGGAGAGGAAGAGAAAAAAGGAAAGGAAAACAGAAAAAGACCATATAAGGTGACAAGAGAAGTATCAGAGAAAAAGTGTTTAACATTCCCTAGAGATGAAGCTGCAGGGAAGCCTCAGCTATTCATTTTTCCAGAGAGCCTGTAGGCACCTCCAGTGATATTTTTTCTGTGCAGAGGCCCCCAGCATGTCCAAGTGGTGGTTAATGGAAGAAAAGGCAGTGTTGTATGGTAAAAGGTCATCCCCCCACTTAAGAGACTGCCCTTTGAGGAAAATCCAGAAGCTCTTCAGCACAAAAGAGACAACCACTGGGGTAGATGATGACAGAATCCCCTTTCATCAGAAGTGGAGTTGCAGGATAAAGAAGAGCCACCATCTGGCTCTTGAGACCTTTGGTAGTTGAAATCACAGGCAAGGCTTAGGCCTACTCAAAGGAATGCTGGTAGCAAGAAAAGACATCTCAGGAAAATGTCTGGAAAAATGCCTGCAGTTGAAGCCAAGGTACAGTTCTGGGTGTTCACATATAAAAGCCCCAGTTTCAGACAAAAAGGTTGCTGGAACCACTGTGCTTTGTGGGATCTAGCTTACAGCATGCTCATGATCTGAAACCCTGAAAAGGAACAGCGGCAGATCATTGTCACATGGTAAGCACATTCAGCTGAAGATGCGGAAAGGCTCCTTACAAATGCAAATATCTTACTGAGTTCCATTTGGGGCGGGGATGTGGTGGTGGGACTTAGGTGCACGCTCTACATATGTACTACTCATTTAGTTCTATGCTGACCCAAGCAGATTACCTGAATGGGGTTTGTCTCTTGTCACACATGGGGTCTATTATTTTCATTGGTAGATGATCAAGATGGTTGTTGGGGATACTGGAACCCGACCTCAGTTTTCAATACCTCTCAACTAGGTCCTCTAAATGACACTGAATGCCCCCCTCCTTTTAAATACTTTACACCATGGTGAACAACATGTAGCTCCTGGGACCTGAAAGTGGCCCACCAGCATCCTCATTCGCCCCCCTCAAAAAACTAGGGCATACCATACCCTTCATTGTATGCCACTGTAAAACACAACTTACTTGATCAGAAAAAGGCATAAGATCTTTAAGATACAGAATGATGTTATTTATTGGCTTTCATAACCTCTGTGTTTAAAATCATTTTTGCTGTGATTTACTGCTTTTTATATTTATGGGCAAACAGATTGAGGCACAGTATGTTTCTGCCTGCTTTTTCTGTAGGCTAACATTGATCTTATCCTTTATGTTAAAGTGAGCATTTTTGATTGATTGTTCAGATAGACTTATCTCTTCATGCTAAAGGGAATCTGCAGGCAAAACTCTGACTCTGATGTTAAACGCAGTTCTGCTTTTCATAACTGTGGAGCCAGGATGTGCACCTGATGTTTTCTAAAGAAAGAGTTTGGTGTGTAATTTTATTCATTCTCAAGAAACTACATTGAGAGAATGTTAAGCGTGTGACAGAAAACAATCCAAACAAGGAAATTCACTGTTAAGACTTCAACCTGCCATATGTCCTTTATTGCTTAATTACAACAGGGGCACAACATAAAAGTCATTAAACTCACACCCTATTGTGCATAGGTATTAGAGGACATATGGTGTGTTTCAAACAGAAGTATGAATTTACTAGCATTTATTAAGAGTGTTGGGTTTTTTAAATTGTTCTAAATGCGTTATATGCTCAAAATGTTTGAAACTAGTGCTACACAAACTACGTGTTTCTCCTCACACAGTCCCTGTGTCTTTAAGTACTACAGGAAATGCAGATATTGAACAGGTATCACCACCCCAGGAATAGAGGCTCCATCAAGTTTGGACTCCTGCCTTAGGCATCTGAAATTGCCTAACTGCTCAGCCTTACACCCATTTCCCATGAGAATAATGGGGACAGGCATATAGGGTCTGATTGTGATAAGGACTACTGAGCTAATACACACAGAAAGTTTTGGAAGCTCATCCAACAAGGAATCACCGCTTGATTTCTATTTTCCCATCTTGAATCATATTGTATTTGTTGTTAAATTGTTGTTTGATATATTAGATTATTTTTAGTCTTTTTTTAATGTTAGCTGCCCAGACATTGTCTAAATGGGCGGGATATAAATTTAATAAATAAAATAATAATAAAATAATAATCATGTGGCAGGCACACCACATATGATACTAAGAGCCTAAATCTTCATACCCACTCCAATGTATTTTGCTAAGGCCTTTGTTAATACAGCTGGCCCCTAGCAGAGTCAAGCACCAATGATTTCCCATCTTAACAGCGTGCCCATGTACTGTATATTTGAAGAGAGTGAATTGATAGGGGGTTTTCCCCCCAAAGAGAACCAAGACTTCAGTTGTTCAGTTTTAGACCTTTTTCACTCAGAGTGCCCTGGGAAATGCCCTAACAGTACAGCATACATTTTTGAGGTGAGACCTTGTTTAGCTTACAAAATGAGATTCTCAAATGTTTTCAAAGGTTGAATAGTGCCCAGAGCGCTGCTCTCGTCCCGCTTGGCGGGAGGATGTCTCCTTGCACGGCTGCCAAGTGGCCAGTCAAGTGGGAAGAGAGCCGCACTCTGGGTGCAACTGGAAGGATGAGTGGGACCAGCACCACGGCAGGACACATGAGTGGACAGTCCAGTCCCAGGGGCCAGACCCTCATTAAGACCAGCTGAACGGGGATATTCGTATTTGTATATGAATACCCCCATCTCTAATTCTGATCAACAAATAAATGGTGGTACAATAAAAGGAATCAAGGGGAGGGGAAGGGGATAAGTTTCCATTTCATTTTTTCCCAAATTCTTAAGGTATTATTTGGAAAGGGGTTGGCTATGGTTTCAATACAGAAGGCTTAAGAGGAGTGCCTCATATCTCAACCCCATGTAGATTTCAGATTCTGAACTAAAACCAGGTTTCTTTTTGAGAAGTATTTCTCCACCTTATTAGCTGTTGCAGCTGGGAAGCGGCATGCAATAATTTCTTGTTTGGTATTTCTAATCCTCAGCTGGCAGGATAGCTCGGTGGTTGAGGTATCTGGCTGTGGAGCCGAGGTTAGGAGTTCAATTCCCCACTGTGCCCCCTGCAAGTAAAGCCAGCTTCTGTTTCCTTGGGCAAACTGTACAGCCCCAGGATGCCCCCAGAAGAAGGGAATGGTCAACCAATTCTGACTATTCTCTACCTGGAAACCCCTGAAAAGGTTTGCCGTAAATCAGAATTGACTTGATGACACATGATTATTATTCCTAATCCTTCAAGCCTATTGTAATTATAGTAGAAAGATGAGGAAATTTTGTTTCATTTAGCACTGTTAATCAAACAGAAGAGTAAGATTTGCAACAATTGGAGTTACAATGTTTGAAAAGGGGGCAGAATATTGAAAAAAAGAAATACAAGAATTGGTGCAGAGTGGATGTTTGGGGGCAGCAGTATGTTCAAGCAGTGAAAGTTTAGAACTATTTCATCCCTGCAGATGAAGCTTAACTTGATGGAATAGTTTAAAATTCAAGGTTGTAAATTATGAGGGATGGTTGGGGGAAATGATTCCAAGGCATTTTACAGGATGTTGGAGTGCTGGTAATTGCAGTTAGGTGATGCCTGAGAGTGAGAATCTTGTTTAGGGCCATGTTTTTATTTCTCTCTGTTGATTTCCAGGCTGGAGAAAGTGCCATATGTCAAACAATGTGTTTGACACGTGGGGCATTTCTTTTCAGGAGGTTAAAAATCATTATTATAATATTAGCAAAAAAGATTTGAAAGATTTTTCTTACCATTGATATAATTATTAGCAACGGAAGTCCATTGTGTAAGATGTTATTTGCAAAGGATGCCCCAAGGGTGCAATCCTATTTGTATCAAAAGCAAGTGCCATGGAGTTAATTGGGGCTTATATTTGGGTGAATGGGAACAAGAGGATTTGCAGCCTGAAAAACAAAGTGGCTCTTAAAGACAAATTTACCCTCACTTTATTCTCTCTCTCTCTCTCTCAGCCTCGTGGTGCAATGGTTAAACTGCTGTACTGCAGCCAAAACTGTGCTCACGACCCGGGGTTCAATTGCAGGTAGCCAGCTCAAGGTTGACTCAGCCTTCTATCCTTCCGAGGTCGGTAAAATGAGTACCCAGCTTGCGGGGGGGGGGGGGGGGGGGCAATGTGTAGCCTGCATAATTCACTTGTAAACCGCCCAGAGAGTGCTTGAAGTGCTCTGGGGCTGTATATAAGCAGCATGCTTCTCTCTCTCTCTCTCTCTCTGTCTTAATACACACATATACACAGTTCCCCTTCCAGTGAAATTACAAGAGTTACAAAAATACAAACATCTGCCGGTTAATGAAAAGAAGACAAGAATGCACATACCTGTCAACAGGATTTCTCCTTCTCCTTGTTTAGGTACATGAGTCCATGTGGATATGTATATATCCATGTCCACACAAATGAAATTTATAGATCTATGTATGTGTATGTAGAGTATGTGTATATGTATATGTATGTACCCTTGAAAGGTAAAGGTTCCCCTTGACAATTTGTCCAGTCGTGTCTGACTCTAGGCGGCGGTGCTCATCTCCGTTTCCAACCCATAGAGCTAGCGTTTGTCTGCAGACAATCCTCCGTGGTCACGTGGCCAGCATGACTAGACACGGAACGCCGTTTACCTTCCCACCGAGGTGGTACCTATTTATCTACTCACATTTTTGCATTTTTGCATGCTTTCGAACCGCTAGGTTGGCGGGAGCTGCTAGGTATATGTATAGGTATAGTATGTGTATATGTATGTACACACACACACACAAACACACAGAGAAACTTACATGTCTATTTTATACACACACATACACATACATAACACAAAATGTGCACACATACACGAAGAATGTGGCAGACAGACAGGTGGTTGGTGTGAGCAAGTTTGATCACATCTCCTCAGTTCTGGCTCACCTGCACTGGCTACTTGTTGTGTCCCAGGTCAGGTTCAAGGTTTTGATGCTCACCTAAAAAACCCTTCATGGTTTGGGACCATGGTACTTGTCATTTAAGCTATGTAACACGTTGCCTTTTAACAAACTTTGAACAACTTTTCATAAACAGGTACATAATAATTAAAATACATAATACTTGCCATTTTACCAAGATAGAAAGCTGAGGAATGGGGCAGCGTTCTTGCATAGTGAGGAACTGCTATTGGCACAATCATAATGAAGGGCTTCAGGGAGTGTCTCCAAAGAGCTACATTTCCTGTAAACCCAAAACCCAGACCCTGACTTTAACATAGTACTTTAGGCTACAGATAGATTTTAACTAAACTTAATATGTTTCAAAATAAAGTAACTCTGAGATGAGCATCCTCAAGGTCCTCTTAGTGCCATGTCACGTTTCAGTCGCTAGGATTCACAGCTTTGAAAACAAGGCAGAGAGAGCGAGAGAGAGCAACATTTTTATTATAGATCTTTTATAGAAGTTAACATTTACAAGTTGTGCCTTTATGTGTGAGTGTTGAGTTTCTGGACATGAGTCCAGTGCAGAGCAAGGCACAGAACTGCCCTTTAATCTATGGCATCTTTCTGCTCATTGGTTATCCTTTTCCTTAGAAGGAGACCTTGAAAAAATGTACTTTTTAAAATTTTAGTTGCAAAATATTGCAGCCAGTATGCTTACTGGCAGAGTTTCGGAACTTAGCAATGAAAAGCATAGTTTGTTATAGTCGGTGTTCTTCAGAGCAATGAGTCCCCCACAAAAGAGGATGCCTTGATTTTGTTCCAAATTATAACAGCTGATAAGGAAAAGGAGAAACACAAGCAATCACATATTTGCAGTAAATATATTACTCAGATGCTGGGATGTTAATATCAATACAATAATCCTCTTGAAACTTTCTGTCAGCATCAGCTGTTTGCCTTCTAATTCTGTTTTGGGATAGTAGTCCAAAGAGGTAACTTTTTCAAACTCTGCAAGCCAAAGGGAATGGCAAGGACCACATTGTAACAAGGGTAGAAGATCTGAGTAAGTAATTGCTGAAGATAGGGACAGCGTTAACCACACGGCTGTGTTGCAACAAACATCGAGCCTGCAATCCTTCTTTTCTTCATGCCTGCTATTGGGTGCAACAGTGGTACAGATACTGGGAGCTATGCTGTTTCTGAACATGAAAGCACCACTTAGCTATTACAGCCAACAATTTGATTGGTCAGTGGCCTCCTACCAATTACACTTCTTTGCTTGAAAGAGGGAGACGGTCTAAGGTCACTGTAATGTATACAGTTCTCACCTGCTTTTTAACTATTTTCTTGTGCCCTGAAAGAGACCTCTTGCAATATACTGAATCACAAGATGAACTTTACGAAATGTCAGCAGTTCCTCAGCATGCTCACATACTTGTTATTTTAAACAAAAAGCCACACATAGCATCTCCTCCACCCTCTTCCAAATAGCGTTCATTCACATTAAGGCCCAGTGGCCTGCAAAATTAAAAGTATTGAAGCGGACACAATCTCTGATCAGATCCCCCCCCCCTTTTTAAAAAAGAGCCCTAATGGAAAGATCAACAATAGACCACCTCTGAAATTTCTAGGATCAGAAAATTCTGTTACCATGAGAGAGGTTAGGAGGTGTAATGAAATAATGTATGATGACTAATTTCTATTTTAGGACCACGTAGTGAGGTCAGCCTACCCAAATGCTTCTTATGCCGATGGAACGCTAATCTTAGTCATCCAAAACCAGCCTGAGCATACCCAATCTGGCCTGATCTCAGAAGCTAAACAGGGTCAGGCCTGGTTAGATTGGAAAACACCAAGTAATACTAGAAATCCCCATATGGAAACAGGAGAAAATTATGTGGGTGCCAGGGAATAGAAAGGCCTAAGGACTCTCTGAGGGACCCCAGAGAACATCACACCACAAAAAATGTCACCCAGTTTCTGAGCCCTGACTGTAGTGGATATTTTAACAGAACATATATTTTAGAGAGAATTTTAATAAGGTTACCCTGGTAGGGAAAGGCATTAGCTGCAGCAGCAACCAGACTGAGACAGGGAGGGAGGGAAGGAGAGAAAGGGGGGTTGCCCCTTCCACATTTTGCTCAAGTTCAACCCACAGCTGGTATGAGGGCTCCAACAGATTGTCTCAAAAGAATATGATGCTCGTACAAAAAAATAGAAAGTATTCCTCATATCAGCAGAAAACAAAACTGAGCCATAATGGCCAGTGGTTTGACTTGTATACCTCCTGTCTGAAGCTCACTCAGTGTCCTTGCACTCCATCAAACTGACTTATTTCACAGGGTTGTTGTGAGAATAAAGAGGTTGGGAAAGTCCCGTAAATTTTCTTCAGCTCATTGGAGGAAAGACAAGATAAGGTTTCTGTATTGCCCAATTGGCTGTGTGGCTTGCTTGCTTGCTTGCTTGCTTGCTTGCTTACTTACTTACTTAATTTATTTATTTATTTATATGCCGCCCACACTACCCACAGGTCTCTGGGTGGCTTACAACAATTTAAATATAATAAAAGATATAAAGATAAAACAATTAAAATACAATTAAAAATACAGTACTCTAAAAATTGCCATCAGGACCCACAGCTGATATTATTTCAATTAAAAATCTTCTGGAACAGGAAGGTTTTCACCTGGCGCGGAAACATCATCAACGTTGGCATCAGACGAATCTCCCTCAGGATGGCGTTCCATAGTCTGAGGGCAGCTGCCGAAAAGGCCCTTTGTCTACAAGCCATCCGTCTTGACTCCTTGAGGGATGGCTCTTTCAAGAGGGCCCCCGGTTAGATCTTAATTCCAGGTAGGTTCATATGGAAGGAGGCAGTCCTTCAGGTATCCAGGGCCCAAGCCGTTTAGGGCTTTATATGTCAAAACAAGCACTTTGAATTGGGTCCGGGCAGCAACTGGTAGCCAATGTAATTTGAACAGAATCGGCCTGATGTGTTCCGTAGTGGCCCCACCACTCATCAGCCACGCAGCTCGATTCTGAACCAGTTGCAGTCGCCGGACCGTCTTCAAAGGCAGCCCCATGTACAGCGCATTGCAGTCATCTATATGGGATGTTACCAGTGCATGCGTAACTGTTATGAGACTCTGCTTGTCCAGGTAGGGCCGTAGCTGGTATAATTTCCACAGCTGAAGGAAGGCACCCCTGGCCACCGAGTCCACCTGGACTTCCAGAATTAGACCGGGGTCCAGGAGCACCCCCAGGCTGAGGACCCTGTTCCTTAGGGGGAGTGCAACCCCATTTAGGGCAGGGAAATGGCCCTCTAGCCTGTCCGGCGAAGCACCCACTAACAGCACTTCCGTCTTGTCTGGAAGTCCAGATTTTAGGTATGCAACCCAGAGTCTGTTTAGACCACCTGCTCTGGATGTCAAGCTGGATGTCAAGCTCTCTTCCATATTATAAATTCCAGCCTCCTTCAGTTTAAAAAAATGAAACCAAAATACTATACTAGGGCAAGCAAGATATTCTGCATAAAACAATTGATTTTAATAAGCTAGATATTATAATTCTGTATAAACAACAAAGAAAAAACATACCTCACAGAAGTGAGAGTTCCATCAACAAGCAACTTCAAAAATACAAAAATTACAAAACCTGCAAATACAAGCAACTTCAAAAATACAAAAATTACAAAACCTGCAAATACCACATAGAGTTGGGATTTCTGGATCTCTTAGATGACAATTTCCATAATTTTCAATTCTGGAAGTTCTGTCTGACAGACGCCTAAACATTACTCATCTGAGAGAAAAGCCTGAACTTGAAGGCTCGGAGGTCGAGTTTGGCCTAGATATGGCTAGCTTCCTGTTCAGAAAGAAAGCTCCCAGCTAGGACTAGGATAGGAACTAGGACCTTTGGGTAGAGTTAGGCCTATGGAAGGCAATTACAACTTGGCCTAAATCCTTCTACATATAGCTGCACAAATGATGTTAACTTTGGGAAGCAAACTGCCACAAGGTAAGAAATCATCGTAGACATGATCAGCACTAAGTCATACAACTCAGCATGCAGCCAATAATATCTACTGTTATTTCTTAACTTAAGACAATTTACTTCCAAATGCTCTGCTACTGTATTTGGATACCAGTGGAACTAGGCAAGAGGATTTGGGTCATTTTTTGTTACTCCTGATTTCTGCAGTTTGCCCTCACTTTCCCCTGTAAATCAGATGATGGTGAATATTGGGGAAATATCTATGGTATTTGCATAAATCTCTAGAGAAAAGTTTAACTGTCTGTAAAAGCTGATGGCAAACCAACAGTCACTTCATGAGAATATCACAAGCTCTTGTGTGCAGTAAAGTGTCATTATTTCTTTATTTATATGCACCAGGAATATTTGTGGCTGTTCTACATGGAGCCCCTCTTCCCATTTTAACCTAGAAACAGCCCTGTAAGGTAGATATGGGTGAGAGGTATTGATTGGCCCCAAAACACCAATAAGCTATTGAATGTGAATCTTCCTGTCTAAGTACAACACCACTATATTGGCTGTCTTGGATCAGTGGTTAATAATACCAAGTCTGAGACATATTGATAGAAGCATAATAAAACAATTTATGTGCTTTGTATGTGTTATGCAAATTTGCATAAAACGGAAACAAGACTACCTATTTTGCATAATATGCAGATCATGCTGCCCACATATGGCAAGTGGTTGGGTTGGCTTCTGACATAGTGGTTAAACTTCAGTACTGCGGCCAAAACTCTATTAAGGGCCCAGGTTCAATCCCATGTAGGGGGCTCAAGGTTAACTCAACTTTCCATCCTGCCTGAAAGCAGACTCTGAAAGTTCTGCTTCTGCTGTTCAATAGGCAATGGCTCATTCACACATGCAGATCTATCTCTGATGCAGAAGTCCTCAGGTTATTAATATGTGAAACTATCCACAGTCTTCTGCAGAGATGGAATGTCCGGAACATGCTATGTTTGTATTCTGAAATCTCCATCAAAACACACTGATAGGGATTATCACAAGCCTTTAGCTCACTGGGTTTTACACTTTAGGACAAAAATCTCTCACAAATATAGCTACTGGGGTGCTGGATTTAAGGGTGTGGGGAGAGCAATGTTTTTCAGTAATTAAGGGCTGCTATAGTTGTCACAGTGCAGTATTCTTTTTCTTTAGCCCAGAGGTAGTGGAGTCCATGATAAATAAATACAATGTCAAGTGTGACAAAATGTTGTAGTTTCATGTTGTTGGTTTGCAAATTGAATTTTTACATAAAATTTATACTAAATGGAACCTCATTATATAGTGATGAGGTCCAGTATGATCCAAATCATTAAAATCACTGTAGTGCTTAATGATTCACTAAGTGGTACTGCAGTGCCATAAATTTAGCACCAGTTTCAGGATTCAAAACACTAGGCTGAGACACCAGCAAATCGTATGTGGATCATTAAATTTACAATGAATGTCAGAGATGAAATAAGGGAGAAAAACACTTTGAGAGATCAGGATAATATGTGCTCTAAGGTGACATCCATCAAGATAAATGATCTTACCCTACTTGTGCTTGTTATTCTTCATTTTATTCTTTTTTTTTATTCTTCATTTTATAATTTCCAAGGGGAGGTGGATGCTTGTAAGAATCCAAGCAGCTGTCATTCTCAGACTCCTTTTGTGAACAATTTGATTTGAATCTATGTTATTTAGATTTTTCTCAAGGGTGACCAAGCAGTGGCTCATGAAGAACCATACAAGATTCAATGTATTCTTGAAGGCTTTCATGGCCGGGATCCGATGGTTGTTGTAGGTTTTTCGGGCTGTTTGGCCGCGTTCTGGTGTTTCCAGAACACGGCCAAACAGCCTGAAAAACCTACAACAACCATACAAGATTCCTTCGCTGTTTAAATGTGGCTATAGAGCTAAGAGATCACAAACTTATCCAAGAGAGAATCTGGACAAAAAAGAAGGGACTGGGAAACTAGTGCCTCATGTCGGAATCGTCTTGCGGGATCAGATGGTAGGTCAGCCATGTTGTTATAAGCAACAATGAACAAATTCTCCTCATTTCTGCTTGCACTCAGTTTAGGCATCTGAGGTTCAGGTGCCAAAAGAGGAATGACAGGTTGATATAAGAAAGAGGATTTTTCAGTGATTTCACCCTGCCCAATGGAGGCTTGTCTGGAGCTAACATCATCATCTTTCAAAAAGATGAAGACCCCTTTTCCCCCTTCAGGCTTTAAAAAATTGTTTTAGTCCTTTGAGATCTGGACACTTTGGTTTTATTTATTGGCCAGTAGCCTCCCCCACTGCAACTGCATGAGTTTAAACAGGCTCCCCTTTGCATCTCTGGTCCTGGATTGCCTGTGAGATTAGATGCAGGATTGGTTGCATCATTGGTTGCACAATGGGGAGGGGCTGCTGGAGCAGGGGAATGCTTGCAATCACCCATCTGAATGGGATACTGGCCATTGTTCCACTGTTTAAATTTTACATATCTAAATTGTATTTTATCTTTTTGACATATTGCATGCTGACCGAAGATTTTTGATTACTGGGCAGCCATATATATGTAATTTGCAAGTTTTCTCACTGAGTAGTCAGAAAAAGCACATTTGTTTCCAACCAGTTCTCTCATGACTGAAAGTGTTGACGCATGCATACTGATGGTACAGTGTGGATCAACATTATTGTACTGACTCTGCGAGATGTAATAGGAAATTTGGGCAAGAAGCAATGAAAATGATTGACTGGTATAGAAAATGCATTCATTAGACCAAGGAGAGGAAATTTGGGGGCAACTCTGACTGCCCAATACCAGAGCTTGGTGAGTTACTTTTAAGAAGTACAGTAAATTGTCCCCATAATTTTATCTATTACTTAAAAAGTAACTCATTGTTGTAACTCATTGCAATGTAGAAATATATATCATTTGCCACTTTACTTACTTCTTACTTTGTTACTTTTTTCCAGGAAAAAACATTTGGTGCTGTGGAAGGGCTGAGCCTTCTTTTGGCTGCATCTTCGGTCTCTGGTCTGTAATGAATGGGACAGGGCCTTAAAGACTGCTTGGCCTCACCAGGGACAAGTTGCTCTATCATGGATCTCCCTTAGCCAGATGATATTCTGAAATGTAACATTCCACTGTGCTTCAGAAGCAGGAAGCATGGCTCAGGTCTTTTGTTCCTCCCTTGCATCCTCTGTTCATTCCTGCTGTGCTCTTGTTTTTCCTCTTATTCTTCAACCTCTCAAGAAGACCAAATGAGCCCTCTCTCCAGTTCCAGTTTTAGCAGCTTCTAAACAATGGGGGCATTTTATTTTATTTTATTTTGGTCTTTCCATTATTATATTCTCTCTAGGACCTGATTGTCTAACATTTAGTAATCATCTGTCCCTCTCCCTGCAATAAAAGGAAAGGGTCCCCTCGGGTACTGCTCTTTTATACATTTTCAAAGCTGCCTTCTCTGGGGTTGAAGCCTTGGTCCTGTTTGCCTAGTGCTGTCTTTGCTGTCAGTAATTGCCTAAAAGCCACTGGCTTTCTTTTCCTTGGACTGATCCTTGTGCTTCTTCAACAAGATATGGCAGACACTAGAGCTGGGCCCTTCTGCCCACAAAGCTCAACCAGTGAGCTACAGCCCTCCATGTGGGGTTTTGGAAAGTGGCTTCCGAAAGCAATCAAATGCCCTAGATCACTCACAGACCTGTTTAGCCATCAACTTGCTTGAAGCTGCACAGGCTCTGCAATCAAGTTCAGCCTGACTGCCGTGCGTTTTCACTGAAAAACACTGCTTTTGGGGGAAAATGGTTCTTAGGGGTTTTCTTCAGTTAGGCTGCAGGAAAGGGGAACCATTGGGGACCAGGAGCAGAGGAACAAGCTTGCCGCCACAGCCACAGCAACCCCAGGATTCTGAGAATGTTTGGATTCGAAAGGGAGTCTGGAATGGAGGGCACTTGGCTTTTTCTAGAAAACCAAGTGTCCATTAAGAGCCAATGCTGCAGCCGCTGGTGAGTCTGAAAGACTTCGGCCAGCGTGGCTGACTCTTTGCCCTGCACCCTGGATAACGCGAGACTAGCTAGCCTCACGAGAGCTACAAGGAGGAGGGAGGGAATGCCAAGTTATTTAAGAGGCGTTCCCCCCTCACACTGCCCTCTTCTTTTTTGGGCACTGAGGAAGATAGAGCTTTGCCATGGGCTGCGTTTTCTGCTGTGTCACCGAAGATTCGAGCCTTGTTGAAGGAAGGGAGGGTAGCATTGGCTCCCTCCCACAGTTCTGTTGATCTTATAATTATTGTATTGTATATAGTTTGATTCCAGTTCTGATTATTGTTGACTGGGTGAACCGAAGGGGGAAAGTGGCGGCGAGGAGTTTCCGAAGGTAGGGAGGGTAGCACCGGCTCCCTCCCAGGGTCTCTTTTGACTTATTAATTATTTATTACTGGTTTAATTTTACTGTTTAATTAATTTGTCTTAAAAGTAACAGTGAAGGGGGGAAAGCGGCGACTCGTTTCGCGCCGGCCGCACTTCGACCCAAAGGGTTTTTCAATAATAATAATAATAATAATAATAATAATAATAATAATAATAATAATAATAATAATAATAATAATAATAGCGTTTAAACAACTATCCATTTGAAATAAAATTAAACATCGGAGAAGGAAGGAAAGGAAAGGAAAGGAAAGAGGATAACAAGGGGGAGTCCAGTGGCGCTACCTAGCAGGAGCAAGTTTAATTTCAGAGCGGCACCCAGTTTCGTTTACCTCCGCGTTTGGCGGGCACCCCCCTTTTTTCCCTCTTGTAGTAATTTGCGTGGGAACGTACCCGCTTCTCAGGCTCTTTCTTCCTGCAAGCTCTGGCTGATTTTCCCCCTTCAAATCTTAACGGTGAGAGGCATCGGCGGCTAGCGGACTGAAGGGTCGACTAGCCCAATTGCTTAGCGCGGGTATAAATTTAAAAAAAGAAAATAAAAATAAAAATAAACAAACAAACAATAAAATAAATAACAAATGAATAGATAAATATAAATAAATTAATAATATATGTAAAATCAATTAAAAATAATTAATTAAGTATTAATTGATAAGAACAGGGTATATTAATCTTTAGTATAAATATTAAATAAGTTAATTATTTTAATTATATATAAACACAAATTAATGAAATAGCGAGCAAGTGGTGGAATTCTTTGATTCAAATAATTAATCGAGTAATTAATTTCATTTAAACATTTCATAATAATCTAAGTAATTAAATGACAAAGCTACAAGCACATAGGCATTGGATAGAGTGAATAATCGTGTAAAAGGTGTGACAAATAAGACAATTTGACTAAGTGGTGTTTTAAAGACTCCCCTGGTCTCAAGGGCAAATGCTTTTGCGGGACATAAAAGCTATTGATTAATACACATAGATCATAACAACTGACCCCTGCCTAGGAAAGAGTTGTTAATTAGCATGCAGGCACTTTTGCGCCTGCACCTGGGATTTTGAGTTATTGGAGCTATTGTTACCTCTACTTAATAAATAACTTCGGTTAACAATGGCATCGAGAAAGGGGCAGGGAAACAAGAAGGGGAAACACCCGGCCAGGAAAAGGCCAGCCCCTCAAGTGTCTCCCCCACAATCTTCTACAAATGGGGAATCCTGGCCCATATAGCAGGAATTACAAGAAAAAATTTCGACATTAGAGGCCGAGCGGCTGGCGAGGCAGGCTCCCCAGCTAAGTGAGGTTCAACCACGCAGGTCTGCCAGGGAGACTAAGAGCCATCGTAGGGCCAAATTGAAAGCAATGGCACAGGATCTAATGGATAGATTTGCTATCCTTGATTCCGAACAGCTCCCAGAAGCGACCACCAGGTGAGAGGCAGATGGGGCATCATCGACTGAGTGCAGAAAAGGGGAGAAGGTCATCTACTCCCGTGGCATCTGAACCAGCCTCTTCTCGCCAGGAAGGACAGGATGAGGTGGAGGAGGTCAGCTTTGACAAACCTTATACGATGGATGACCCTAGCAGGGCTACGACTTTGACTGAGCAGTCACCTGAAGCGACCGCCAGAGGTTGATGCAGATTGGGCATTGTCAAATCCAAGGTTACGGCGCGGCAAAGGGTAGAAAGTCGTCAACTCCTGTAACGGCTGAAACAATGACTGTGGGCTGGAAAGTGCAACAGGAAGTAGATGAAGGCGGCCCTGACAGATGAGGTCTGCAGTGTTACAATGGGGAGGGACCAAGTACGGCAACGGCTTAATCAGGTGAGGTAGCCGTTGCACCGGGCACGTACACGCTGATTCCCCATGGCCTTGGGCCAGCGGTGGTCAATCCATCACACACATTATGCACGACACAACTCACACAGCACAGGGCTTAACAGCAAGGCACGGCCATGCGCCGGTTTACAATTCAGTGGTCATGTGCTCGCCATACTCTCTTTTATTATTCCTAAGCCCAACCTAACATCATGGGTAGCGTAGGGTTTAGCCTTATCCGTCCATGGCTGCAGCACACTAACCCCGCTCGGCCAAATTAAAACCTGTATACTTTTTCTCCAAAAGTATTTTTCAATGCGTATTTTGATTCTGCTGTGACTGTGCGAGCCTACGAAGGAGCTACTTGACAGCTGCACAAAGGACAAGGGTTACACCGGGAGCGAGAAAGATATATTGGTTTGGAGTCAGCTTTTAGCAGAATTAAGGGGATCTCTTTTTGAGAGGCAAACTGGGTGGAAAGCAGATTTCCAGGTTCACGCGGATGCGGCAAGATCCTTAGGATACGGAACTTATTACAGAGGAAGGTGGTATGCTGGTACTTGGCCCGACGAGCGGCAACAGAACGGCATTACCAGATTTACATTCCTAGAATTCTCCCAATACTGGGTGCACTTTAGCTATGGGCCAAAGAGTGGTCAAACTCGGTAGTATGATTTGGCGGGACAATCAAGCAGTTGTTTACACTATAAACAACCCTATGTCACATTCAGAAAGGGTTATGATATTGGTTAGGGCATTTACATTCGTCCACTGCAGTTTAACATACTAGTACATGCATGACATGTACCAGGTTTAGAAAGTTGAATTTAGGAAAATTGGTCGACCCGGAGCCGGTTTGGCCAGCACCGGCAGGACACTTACCACAATTTGTGGTACATTGAAACAGAAAGGGACCGGTACCCGGAGCTATTCAGGAAAGACTTCAGCACTGGCCTTTTCGGGGGAAAAAATTAATGGCCTTAGAGATCGATTAGGGGATTACCGCACAAGGAAAAAGATAAATGGATGGTCCAAAGAGAGGAGTAGGGCACAAGACACCAGGACTCCATATCACCTCCGTTTTTAGAGTGCATTGGCAAACACTGGGCGCTCTTATGCAGGGACAGATACGAAAGGGTCCTATTCGAAACGGCGTCATTAATGATGTTCGCTGGGGCTCTTAGAATTAGCAAAGCGGTTACATCGGGAAAACTGATAAGTACAGGCTAGCCCTGCAACGGCAGGATGTTAAGGTTGAAGAAGGGAAGGTGCAAATTCACATCTGGAGATCCAAGGCCAATCAGCTAGGCATAGGGTTCACAAATCACCATAGGGCAGTGTAGCATAAGCAGCATTTGCCCCGTGAAAGCCTCACAGCTGTAGTTAAAGGTTAGAGAACAGGTCCACGGTTATTTCTGTTAACATACTGATAAGTCACCTTTGACGAAATATCAGTGCTGAAATTAACTGACTTAGCATTAGATAGAGTGGATATCCAAGGCACGAGTTTTGACACACATTCATTCAGATTCGGTGCAGCCTCCACTGGGGCAGCCCTGGGTCCTAGCCCAAGAAGAGTTCAAGCATCTAGGCTGGTGGTCGTCATCCAGTTACCGCAGATATTTAAGAACACTACCTAACGTGTAGGCAGGGGCCTAGTTTTGGTTATGTCTTCACAGGTCCCATAGGGCCGGCGAGACGTAGGCATATTTTGATTATCGGCCGTAGCCAAGTAGGGCTTTATGCAGCTGTATCCCCATGGGGGAGCGACCTGGGTATTGGAGCCAGAGCACACGTCGCATGAGAGGGCTGCTCGGCATATCGGGGAGTCAGCTTTGAGGGATGGAGGCCTTTGGCCAGATTCCACCAGATGTGTTGGGGGTACAACGTGGAGGCACTGATTTGGCCAGGCATCATGCAAAATGCTGATCCTGAACGTCATTTGCGACCTGAAATGGTTGAAGGCCACGCACCCGGCCACGCGTATCCTGAGCCATGATCATACTTCGATTGACATGGAGAGACACTAGGTTTTCCCCCTCAATGTCAACATGGCATGCAGGGTATTAACCAAGAGGCTGCAGAGCAGTCTGCAGCGGCCTTGGACCGGTGACTTTTCACCAGAGGATCCAACTTGATAGACCTGAGTTTTCCTCAAAGTTAACACGGCACACAGGGGTGTTAACCACGAGGTCTGCAGTGTGGTCTGCAGCGGCCTTGGACCGGTGACTTTTCACCAGAGGATCCAACTTGATAGACCTCAGTTTTCCTCAAAGTTAACACGGCACACAGGGGTGTTAACTATGAGGTCTGCAGTGCGGTCTGCAGTGGCCTTGGATCGGTGATTGGTCACCAGAGGATCCAACTAGATAGGCCTGAGTTTTCCTCAAAGTTAACACGGCACACAGGGGTGTTAACCGCGAGGTCTGCAGTGTGGTCTGCAGCGGCCTTGGATCGGTGAGTGTCACCAGAGGATCCAACTGGATAGGCCTGAGTTTTCCTCAAAGTTTACACGGCACACAGGGGTGTTAACTGCGAGGTCTGCAGTGTGGTCTGCAGTGGCCTTGGATCGGTGAGTGTCACCAGAGGATCCAACTAGATAGGCCTGAGTTTTCCTCAAAGTTAACACGGCACACAAGGGGTGTTAACCACGAGGCCTGCAGTGCAGTCTGCAGTGGCCTGGATCGGTGAGTGTCACCAGAGGATCCAGTTGGATAGGCCTGAGTGTTCCTCAAAGTTAACACGGCACACGGGTGTTAACCGCGAGGCCTGCAGTGCGGTCTGCAGCGGCCTGGATCGGTGAGTGTCACCAGAGGATCCAACTGGATAGGCCTGAGGGTTCCTCAAAGTTAACACGGCACACAGGGGTGTTAACCGCGAGGGCTGCAATGCGGTCTGCATCGGCCTGGATTGGTGAGTGTCACCAGAGGATCCAATTGGATAGGCCTGAGTGTTCCTCAAAGTTAACACGGCACACAGGGGTGTTAACCGCAAGGTCTGCAGTGTGGTCTGCAGCGGCCTGGATCGGTGAGTGTCACCAGAGGATCCAACTGGATAGGTCTGAGTGTTCCTCAAAGTTAACACAGCAGACAAGGGTGTTAACCGCGAGGCCTGCTGTGCGGTCTGCAGTGGCCTGGATCGGTGAGTGTCACCAGAGGATCTAATTGGATAGGCCTGAGGGTTCCTCAAAGTTAACACGGCACACAGGCTGCCACATCCCTGTGGGGGAGTGATTTGGGGCTTGGAGCCCATGCGCACATCACTTGGAAAAGGCTGTGTGGCATGCAGTGGAACCAATTATGCAGGTTGATGGCATTTGGCCATTCTCCACCAGACGTACTGGTAGTGCATCTTGACGGCAATGATTTGCCCAAACTTCACAGTAAGGGATTGATCCTGGACATAATTCGAGACCTTAAATGGTTGAATGCCAGGTATCCTGCTATGCGGATCGGGTGGTCCACGATCATTCCTCGGTTGGTCTGGCAAGGCACCAGGAATCTCCTTGATGTTAACACAGCCCGGCGGGGCGTTAACCGAGAGGTTTGCAGAGCTGTCTGCAGCGGCCTTGGATCGGTGATAGGTCACCAAAGGATCCAAATGAATAGGCCTGAAATTTTTTTTAAATTTTTTTAGGAAAGACGGAGTCCACCTTTCTGATTCAGGTTTGGATGTCTTCCTGGAAGACATAAAAGGGGGCCTGCTTGTAGAGCTCGAGCGACTCGGTGGCGGGCATGGGACATAGCATGGCTAGTCCCTATACTGTGGCGGGTAGTGCAGAAAAAACAGGTATTTTCGGGTGTGTCCCACTGTAATATCAGGTAAGCCAACAGCGCATCCGACCTCCTGGCACTGCGGATCGTGCGATTACAGTGCCTGTGGGGGGAAGATGCGCTGGGCCACTTCCAGACCAACAGTCATCAACTAAAGATGGCTTGCGGTCTGGGGGTGTTTATTAGCGGCCAGCCAGGTTCCTGCTGTCTTGGGACCTGGGGCCGGGGACTCGCCCATTTGTTCATCAAGGGGTATTTGGATACCTCTGCGATTTACCTGTTTCTGCACTACAGCAGGGCCCCCTTTGCCAAAGGATGGCAGATTTGAATTTGAATTTAAATCAATAAAGTGTGGCCCGTATTTAACCCATATCATTTGTCTCGCGTCTTTATTCTGGGGTTGGGAGGGCAAAGAGTAAGTCCACCCTAAACAAGCAAACAAAAAACAAGCACTTGCATATTATCTGCCAGGTGAAGACTGATCTGAAATTGAGATTAGTCTGAAGGTTTGGTGCAGATACAAGCACTGCTCTGGAGGAGCCCTAAGTCATGCACCAGACAAATTTGAGTCAAGTCTCCCCTTAGAACTGTCAAAGGCCTCTTAGTTCCCTTCTCTTTCCCGAAACGAAGCACAGAGACCGGCACAGAGCATCTAGACATCCCTGTAGACAGGCCAGCCCTAACCTGGCCTCTCTTTCTCCTCCTTCTTTTCAGCATTGTTGCTTTCTTTAGACAAACTGCAGTTCCAGGCCCATTGGCTCCTCAGTCAAACTTAAACTCCATGGAGGGTCACAGAACAGGCCTTAGGCATGGTGATGCTAAACCCCACTGTCATTACAAAGATGCAGTGTTTTAGTGAAAATTGCTGGGTTGTTCCTTGCAACTGTGGAGCAGTAATCGCTTTGGTTCCTCCCCTCAATATCTCCCTTTATATTCCTTCATCCATATTTTTTTAACTCATCTAACCTAGCCAAAGACTTTATGGATTTCCCAGCTAAGCATTCCACAGCTTCACAGCTGGCTTTCCTGTGACTCTCTTGGAAAAATAAAGAAAGAAAAGATCCATTTGAACATCCAAATGGCAAAACATCCCACTCGCCATGGCAAATAAGTTGACTAAGGAAGTATTTTCCCCAGTCACTGGAGAGAGCACTTCTACCACTCCTAACTGAACAAGCATCTGGTAAGGAGTAAGCAATGGAATGTTGATGATGCAAAATTGTTTATGGCTGTTCCTATGGTAACCTGTCAGTTGGTGAGGCAGGGGCAAGGAGCATAACTGCCATAGAATATTATGAGGTAAGATGATGCCAAAGATATAGCAGGGCAACCAGGAAGAGCTAAGGAAGGGATGAATGACATGACCCCATTCATCTTTCTGATGGAGAAGCCATCTATTTATCCATCCATCATTCCATCCATTCACCTTTGCCTTGATTTTTGGCATTGAAGGCCTGTTCTGAGATGCTGGCATTTTTTAAATATAGTGGATTTGAATTTCAGTTTGGGATTTCTTTCTTGCCTATGTTTTTAGTATTGCATTCATTTCATCCTTTTAGTATTGTATACTCACCATTGTTAGCTTAAGTACTGTCATCCACCACCAACACCCAGTCATCCATGGTAATTGTGCACCATGCTGTGAAACCTCCTGCTTTCCCTCGTACAAAGGGGACACTTTTATCCTGTGGAGAACATCACCTGATGACCTGGAAATCTCAGAGCTGATCACAGAAGAGCAATGCCCCATCCAGGAGATGATGAAATGTCAGAGAGGGAGGGAGCAGGCAGCTCACTGGGCCTCAGTGGGGCAAGCAAAGTACTTTGTAGACATTTCCATCCCAACGGCTATCCTTGGAGTTATTAAGAAGCCCAGCACTTTCCTCTGTGGGCCAAGGGGGGAGGTCTCAGAGGATCAGGAGCGGTGTTTAGTTTTAGATACTTGTTTTTTACATGGTAGGTAGTTATTGGCCAGTAGATACAGACATAGGCACAGGTGCAGAGATATTCATGCGGATGTACTATCACATATAGCTGTGTTGGACCACACAGGTTATGGGAACAATTATTTTAAGGTATGTTTTTGTAGGATAGGTATTAAAGAATGACATTAAATAGACAAGTAAAGCCTTGATTACATTTTGTTGAGATTTTTTAAAGTGTATTATATCACCCTTTTAATAAAGGAGGGTCTCAGGCAATTGGAAAACTTAGTTTTAGGTTATTTTTAGGGATTATTTATGCGTACATACATGGATGTCTGTTAGTGATTTTTTAAAATGTGTATGAGTGCTTGTATATAATTTTAAAGGAATGAATAGTCTGAAATATATATTCGTTATACGCCAAAGTATTTTGTACATGGATTTAATAAAGTATATTTTCTATCTGTGGGTTGTTTATCATACACTTTCTTTCTCACCATCATTATATTTATCAAGATATCATTAACCTGTGGTTGCAATGCAATTTCCTTCCCGTTCTATGTTGCTCATCTCAGATGTATTGGACCCTGTTCAGTCTATTTCAGGCTATGATTTCCAGATATTCATCTGAATCCAATGAAAAAGGAGAAGAGCTGGGGGAGTTGCCATTATATATAAAAACACCCTAGAGGTTACTAGGCGCTCCGAGGTGGTGAAGCCGGGTTTAGAGGCCCTCCACGTGTCGATAGGGGCTAGGGATGTTATTGGGATTTTGCTGAGTTACCATGCTCCCCGCGACCCAGCCATCTCCCTACCAGAGCTGGTGAGCTTTGTCTCCGCGGCTCTGTTGGAATCCCCAAGGCTTTTAGTCTTGGGGGATTTCAACATCCATGCGGAGGCTGAGGTATCTGGTCCAGCTCTTGAGTTCCTGGAAACCATGGCTTCCTTGAACATGTCCCAACATGTTAACAGCCCCACCCACGTGGGTGGCGATATGCTAGACCTGGTCTTTTCCACCAACTGGAGCGAGCGTGATCTGATGGGGACCGACCTTGTGTCAGTTCCCTTGTCATGGTCGGATCACCACCTAATAAAATGTAACCTAGGGAGGCCCGGAGGGAAAAGACATGAAATCGGGCCTTCTCGGCGGTGGCTCCTCGCCTCTGGAATAACCTTCCTCCGGAGATTCGCGAGGCCCCTACGCTGGGTACATTTAAAATCCAACTAAAAACATGGATGTACATCCAGGCCTTCCCTCCTGTCAGCACTTAACTCTTTTTCTTTTGCTATTTATCATTTATTATATTTTTTTCACTGTTTTTATTATTGATTACGTCAATGGCTCTGTGTTATTGTAATGAATATATGTTTGTTGGTAGCAGCCCAGAGTGGTAGAATATACCAGATGGGCGGGATATAAATCAAATAAATAAATAAATAAATAAAAATTAATGGCCCTCCCACCTCGCAGGGAGCAAGGACCTATTTTAATGGTCCGCCCTCGAAGGTTACTGGATCCTATAGGATTCCAGGATACCATGAGAGGGATACCGGCAGATCTGGTTGGCGCTCCTGTCGAGGCTCTGGTGGATGGTTGGGCTACGGCCACCACTAGGGCTGTAGACACGATCGCTCCTAAACGCCCTCTCCAATGCAGAGCTCGTCCAGCGCCCTGGTATAACCAGGAGCTACGAGCAATGAAGCAAACTAGGAGAAGGCTAGAGAGCAAATGGAGAAGGAAACCGACGGAGTATAATAAAGAAGCTGTTAGGGCCGCGATTAACCTTTATCTGGCTAAGATAAGGGCTGCTAGTCGAGCTCACCTCGCTAACCGGATAAGGGAGGCTTCAAATCAGCAGGAGGAAATTTTCCGTATAGTTCGCGACCTATCCGGAATTGGTCAGGGCGAAGGGCCTCCCCCTAGCATCTCCCCTGACCAATTTGCAGCATTTTTAAAAACTAAAGTAGAGGCCATCCGCCGGGAGCTTTCTCCTTTTTTGGTTACAGTAGATCGAGCAGAGATGTCCAGCGCTCCGCCTTGCCCGGTGAGTTTTGACCACTTTCAACCTGTGACGCCTGACATTGTGGACAAGGCGCTAGTTCGCTGTCGGGCCACCACCTCCTCCCTTGACCCTTGCCCGGCCTGGCTAATCAAAGCAGCCAGGACTATAACAACCGAATGGGCTACAGCGATAATTAATGGGTCTCTCCAGGAGGGCAGGTTTCCCCCTGCCCTCAAGGAGACACTCATTAGGCCCATTCGAAAGAAACTTAATTTGGCGACGGACGATATTGGCAATTATAGGCCCATCGCCAACGTTTCTTTCATGAGTAAAGTGGTCGAGAGGGTGGTGGCCGATCAGCTTCAGGCGCACTTGGATGAAACAAATGCCCTGGATCCGTTCCAGTTGGGCTTCAGGCCGTGCCATGGTACAGAAACGGCATTGGTCGCCCTGTTAGATGACCTGTTGAGGGAGGCCGACAGGGGGAAAAACTTCTCTGTTGGTCCTCCTCGATATCCCAGCCGCTTTGATACCGTCGACCACGGTATCCTCCTGAGGAGGGTCTCCGAGTTGGGAATCGGTGGTCAGGCGTTGGCCTGGCTCCGGTCCTTCCTGGGGGACCGTCCTCAGAGAGTTCAGCTTGGGGAGCATGAGTCGGCCCCGTGGAGCCTCAATTGTGGGATTCCACAGGGTTCGACCATCTCTCCAATGCTGTTTAACATCTATATGAGGCCGCTGGGCGAGGTTATCAGGGGGTGTGGAGCATCGTGCCATCAATATGCCGATGACACGCAGCTCTACATCTCCTTTTTGCCAACTACAGTGGATGCCGTTCTGTCCCTGCAATGCTGCCTGGGGTCTGTATTGCAATGGATGCAGGAAAATGGGCTGAGGCTGAACCCGGACAAGACGGAGGTCCTGAGGGTCGGGGGGCCTACCATCAGCGGTTTGGGGAACTCCCTCTCTTTTTGGGGGGTGACTCTCACCGCGAAGAGTGAGGTGCGCAGCTTGGGGGTCTATCTGGACCAGGCGCTTGCCATGGAATCCCAGGTAGCGTCAGTGGTCCGCACCACTTATTTCCATCTCTGGCGGATAGCCCAGCTGCGTCCCTATCTAGATGTTGGGTCGCTCACCACTTTGGTCCATGTGCTCGTAATCTCGAGATTAGACTACTGTAATGCTCTCTACGTGGGGCTGCCTTTGAGATCTATGCGGAAACTCCAGATGGTGCAGAATGCGGCAGCCAGACTTCTCAGTGGGGTAAGGAAACATCAACATATTACTCCCACTCTGGCCATCTTGCATTGGCTGCCCGTTCGGTTCCGCGTAGATTTCAAAGTTTTAATGCTTACGTATAAAGCCCTAAATGGTTTAGGGCCTCACTACCTGACGGAACGCCTTCTCTCACCTAGATCTACCCGTATCACCCGATCTAGCCAGGAGGTGAGGCTGAGGAGCCTAACGCCGAGGGAGGCCCGGAAGGAAAAAACAAGAAACCGGGCCTTCTCGGCAGTGGTTCCTCATCTTTGGAACAGCCTCCCTCCTGAGATTTGCATGGCCCCGTCGCTGGGCATCTTTAAATGCCAACTGAAAACCTGGCTGTTTAAGCAAGCCTTCCCTCCACCCACCATCTGAATTTAGTTATTTTGTGTTTTCTTCCATCTTGGATCATTGTTTATTTAGTAATATATTGTTATGATTTTAAATTGTTAAATTGTTACATCATATGTTGTTACCTGCCCAGAGTAGTCTATATGACTAGATGGGCGGGCTATAAATGTAATAAATAAATAAATAAATTGTTGAACAACAGCCCTGACAATTGCTTTGTGTTTAGGTGAGAAATGGTTAACTGATGAAAAAAGGAGTCAGCTTCTGGGATTTTCCCTTGCGTGGTGTCACTTTATGAATGGTAGTGAGCAGAAGAGGGTGTCCTGTAGACCATCGTGACTGCTGCCACTGATGTTGTCAACATTCAGACTGCCCTTTGCTATGTAAAGCTTGGCATCCTTTTTTCTGTTGGCAACATGGGCACAATACTGTGCAGCAATATTAGGCCATTTCCTGGCTTTTTGAATTGTGGGTACAGGCAGTGGTGTAGTGTGGGGGCCCCCACAGGAATCATTGCCCTGGGTGCTGATTTTTTAGGGGTCACGGGGGAGTAAGGCTTCTCAGCTTCCCTTCCAGGCCCTCTGTCTGCACAGGCCTGGAAGGCAGCATGGCAGCAACTGCAAGTAGGGGGGTTGAGGGGGGTCACAGAGGGTGGGGAGTCTCAGAGGGGTCAGGCTTCCCTCCCAGGCCCACTGTCTGCACAGGTCTAGAAGGCAGCATGGCAGCAGGAGCAGGTAGGGGAGTCATGGAGGGGAGAGGGGGGTCATGGGGGCTCAGGGCACAATACTTGTCTTGGCCCGGGTGCTGACAACACATGCTATGCCACTGGTTACAGAAGCAGAACATCCCACATTCATAAACCAGAGTTGTTGGTGTTTTTTGTGTGTGTTTTTTTAATTGTATAAACATGATATATAATTCTTTTAAAAAAATTAGATGGCACCCACTAATAAATGATTAGTGGGTGCCATCTGTTTTTTTTAGGGTTATTGTTGCTGCTTTTAATGTTTCTATTTTTATTTTTGTTTTCTATTACATGTGTTGTAACCTGCCCAGAGTAGTGCCTCGACACTAATGGGAGCAGGATACAAACTGAATGAATGAATGAATGAATGAATGAATGAATGAATGAATGAATGATAAATAAATAAATAAATAAATAAATAAATAAATAAATAAATAAATAAATAAAATGTAATGTAATAATTCCTGTCGTACGAGTATTGCTTCCAATGTATGCATTTTGTTCATGAGAGCTAAGTTATGTCATTCAGGTGAAAAACTGTGCTTAAGGGGAAGAATTCAGACTATAGGATGGTGTAACATCTTGGAATATTCCACCATATACTATATATCTGTACATATAGAAATTGGACATGAGGGAAATATTGACGTACCAGCTTTTATATGTGCAATTATTAGAAATTTATTTATTAATTCAGCAGAGTATTCATTCATATGATTCCACAACAAGATATTTCATATAATTTCTATTCAGTTACAAGCTGATGATTTCAGTCACAATCATCATTATGACCATCACCACCATTTCTGTCTAGCTTCCCACATCTAACATGATACCTTGAAGTAGAATGAGGCCCCAGAGACAGAATCAGGAGCATAGAAAGTTCCTACATATGAGCATTCACATCTCACCCCTTTATTATGATTAGTGGAGGGATCAGACACAAACTTAGTTTACATTGCCCAAAGATATTGATCATTGTGGGTTGCTTATACTGCCAGTCAGTATCAAAACACATGAGGATTTCATACTTGTAGGCTGAACATTGGGTATCATCTCAAATTTGGCCCCCAAAGTAAGAGGAAGAGGAAGAGGAAGAGGAAGGGGATGAGTGGGAAATAAAGAAATGAAAGTGGGTTTCTTTCCAAAAACGAAGTGCAAAAAACAGAACATGTAAATATTCTTCTCTCTCTCTCCCTGTGTGTGTGTGTGCGTGCGCGCGCGTGCTTGCGCGCTCATGTGTAGGTGTACATTTCAGGGAAGTGGGATTGTGAGAAAGGACAGGGGAATAAATAATTCAAAGGCCTGGTGATCACACACAAGATTCAGTTGACTTGACAGATATGAATTTATCTCACTTGTGAATGAATAACCTTTGAGTCTCACTTGAGACCTAAATATTCCAAACACATTTCCTTAGGCTCACATCAAAAAAGCTGTTCATTTCAACCAAACAGCCCTTTTGGTTACCTGTGCATTGCTGGCATAAGATTGAAAATTACCATAATAAAGGCTTGATAAGGAGTTGCTGTCTTGTATGAAGGGAGCTGAGTTAACCCTTTGCCTTGCCAACAAAAACACCTTTGAAGCAAATGTTAAAGTTCCCCAGTTATGTGACTAGCTAATATGGATCTGTGGATCATGCAGGACTCTTGAGTGGCATCATCTGTTATTGAGCTGAGGAGATTCTCAGAACTAGACTACAAATCCAAGATTCCTACCTGGAGTTTCAGTTTCTGCTTCTGTAGTGAATTGAACCCCAGTGACTTTAGCTTCTTATTACTTCTAGATATACATCTTCTCTGAACATGCCATTTCCATTTTCAGTCCATTTGGTTTGTCACTGACAGGCATGCTACAATGCCCTCAATTTGCAGGGAAGTAAAAGAGAAAAATAATCTGAAAATAAAATAAAGACATCACAAGCACACTTATAGACTTGCCTTTTCTATAAAATTAAATATTTGTTGATCTATTCAAGAGTTACTACCCTGCCCTTCTCATGAGTAAACACAAGGAGGAGATTTTTCAAAAGTTACACTTACAATATCACAAGGAAGCAGTAAGGGATATCTGAGTCTTAAGTGATACAGTGTCCTCCCATTTAGATATACATAGCCACAGTTAAGGACCTCCTCTTGTCATCCTCAGCAGTGGCTCCATGTTGGTGAGACATAAGAATGCCTCTTCCACTGAATCTGAGGGAGTACAGAGGAGGGAGGCAGTCCTTTAGATGTCCCAGATTCAAGCCATTAGGAATTTGAAGACAACCATCAACATTTTGAGTTGTTCCCAAAAATAAAATGTATGTATGTATGTATGTATGTATGTATGTATGTATGTATGTATGTATGTATGTATGTATGTATTTGTTACATTTATATCCTGCCCATCTAATAGCAAACCACTATTCTGGATGGCTAAGAACAAGTGAAAACACACACATTTCAATAAACATAAAAACACCCAAATCATAACTCGTAAAAAAAAAAAGCAAAAAGCAAAAAGGAAATGGCAGCAAGTGCAAAAAATAATTATGAGAGAGTTCTCCTATGGTCGCAAGCATGTCTACTTACCAACAAGATATCAGAAGCTTCTGAAGATCCTTCATAGGTAGCCCTATGTGTAGCAAATTGCGTTGATCTAAATCCTGATGTAAAGATGGCATGTGTTACCACATCCACCTCTGGTTTCTTCAGGAAGAAGTAGAAGGACATTTCGAGTAGCCAGATATGTTTGAAACCATTGGTTTAACACCACTTTTAATGACTGGACACCATTTTTGTTTAACACAATGGATACCATGGTGTCCTTCTTCATCCTTTTGTTCCTCTCCTATTAGAGTCTGGAGGTCATTGTAGCTATTATGATTTTGGACATGGCAGCTTTACACAATAATGGTGTGTTGCATCTGAAATAATCTCAGAAGTTCTTCAGCTAATAAGTTCTTCTCTAGTCATATAAAACTTAAACCAAGATCTATGTGCTTTTGGTATATGTTGCATGCATTTTGCTGAGAATTGCATATCACATGTACCATTAATCTCCCTGTGGAACTCTTCCCCGTAACATGAAAAAACAGTCAGCCTGTGGTATCATCTGCCACATGTTTCATATACTTCCATGTCACTGCATAGGCTGCCACTGGTGAATTCACGAATGCTCACCGACTCACCAGTTACAAGGTGAACTGTGCTGCAATATACAGTATACAATATAAAGAAAAGGGAGACATTTTGGCAGCCTCTCCCCCATGGCATCTGTACTGCTGCGTCTGGCCAAGGGCAGCTTATAGATTGAATGGAAAAGTGCTTCATCACCAAATTTCAGTGACACCCACGCCTCTTCAATCTTTGGTTCCATTCTTTGTAAAAGGAATTTGAAATAACAAATAAATTCGAACAGACTAGAAGACAAATATCTCTATTAATTTGAGTAAATATTAAGGATTCTCTATCCCAAGGCATGTTCAATTTCTTTAGTACAAGCATACTTGTAAGAATCTGCATCTGCGATGCATTTCAAAAATTACTATAATGGTCACTTGATTGTATCTGCTAAGAGAGTGGAAAATTTGTTCACACAAAGACATAGCCAGTTGTGCATCTGGAATCTTCTGAAACAAGGCCCATGTTCTTGTCATGGCCAATTAGGTCAACATGGTGAAGCAGTGGCTCATGGGATGGTGAAACATAAAAGAGTACATTATTAACTTACGTCTTTTTCATTTTATTTTTCTTCAGTGACATTTAACAAATTGGATGGTAAATTCTGGGACACACACAGACATACACAGACAGACATACAAATGCTTTGTTAGTTTTTTTGTTTTAATGTAATGCTGCTCAGTTGTGGTATACAAGGTAAAAATCACCACTATGTTTCCAGTGAAATGTCGATGGTGCACTTTCCTCTCATAAGGATGTTACAGAGCTTGCTATTTCCTTGTAAAGTCACATGATTTATTCAATTGTGTATGTATAGGTTTTTACATCATTATCTCAGGAAAATTAAAGGTTGTCTGAGCTGAGCCCCCAGGAGACCATTTTAGAATGTCAGTCCTATAAAACAAAACCCTTGTTCTAAGGTTCTCCCGAGGTAACACTTTGCCAATTTTGTGATGTGAATCTTTGTGAATACAGACCATTTTATAAGTAAATACGATGCTTTACCTTTCTGTGTGCCAAAGCTCTTTACTGGCCTGGAATCACCCAGTGAATTTCATGACTGAGTGGTGATTTAAACTAAGGTCTCAGTCCTCCCAGCCCTGACACTCAGACCAGTAAACCATAGTGGTTCTCTGCTATTTATATAAAGTATTATGTAAATTCACTAAGGAAATTAACAAACTGCAACTTAAAAAGCTACAATTTACAGAATACTGTTTCTTCTGTGAATGTCATGAAGATAAAGACCAGATCCAGAATACTGTTTTTTAAAAAAAAGAAAAAAAAAGAACACACAATAGTGATAACGTGAATCATTCCTCCCTTGCCAGGTTGTCAACTGAATGACCAATTTTGCAACCTGTGTGTGACATGACTTAGTCCCAGGTAATGTAGGCTCAGTGATGAATGGGACTTTCTACTTAATCACTTAATTACATCCAGTACATTCAATGGGCCCATTGTAGTCAAGATTAACAATTTTGCTTCTGGGTGTCTCCCTCCAACTTTTCCCATATTCTGAATTGTACAATAAGAGACTATATAGGTGTGTGTGTATGTGAGAGAGAGAGAGAGAGAGAGAGAGAGAGAGAGAGAGAGAGAGAGAGAGAGAGAGAGAGAGATTTGACTGGTATTCTGAAACTCTTGTTTTTTCCTTCTTTTTTCCAAATAAACTCTCTCTCTTTCTTGCTCCATATATACTCTGCTCCTCCTCCTAAGAATTCAGGGCAGCTTACAATTTATATTAAAAATACACAATTAAAATCTATATTACACGTATCTTCTAAAATACATTAAAAGCAATACAAACAATCAGCAATAAAAGACGATTCAAGCACCTGTTATTTTCTGAATGCTATATAAATAGGTATATGTTCAATGGACATCTAAAAAACAAAAACATCATGGACAACTAGATCTCTAATGGAAAGGAATCTTACGTATAAGGTGTCACCACTAAGCAAGTCCTGCCTCTTGTTTTGTACTTCTATCCCAGAATGTGTCTTTAAATATATTAAAAATTTGGATGCTACACTATGCACATCCATTTTAATTGTTCAGTCTGTTGTATTTTCTTTTAAAACATGTGCTTAAATTCTAACATTTAAAAACCATTAAAAATAACTATAGCTAACTTCAAAATTTGTCACCAGAAGCGTGATGCTGTCTGATTTCCAAATTTGGGGAACCATTCCAAAGTTTTAAACATTCTCAGGGATGAAAGTAGGGAAGCAAATTATATTCTTCATTTCCCCCAGGAACATTCCCCCTCTACTGTCAAAAATACAGCTGATTTATCTATGCCATAAAGCAGGCACTACGTCGTCTCCTGGGGGATTCCACCTGGCATTTTCAGAGAGGCAATAGAATCTAGCAAGGTCTGTCTAGGAAGCATAAATTTTATTGACCTACACACATTGCAAACCCAAACATTCCTCCTCCCTTCCCCACCAGGTTCCAAAACATAAATGTCACAAGAGGACTAAATGGTGGCATCTGTACTTGCTAGTTTTGGACATGACTCTAAACAAGCTTCCTACGACAATCACTAGAAGTCTACATCATCCAACAGAGACGGCATTTCCCCAGACATTCTGGAACTGCCTTTATGAGTATTCAGTTTTGAAGTGGCAGAAAGTGTTTGCCAAGAAGGAGGAAAGTTGGCTTTCTGTGAACATCTCTGTGGATAAGAATGGTGTGTTAAGGATCTACTCTTTTTTTAATTTAGAAATTCCTGCATTTATTATACTGATATCATCATTAAGCCACTTGCGCCACCTGTGAAAAAACCTGTGACCAAAAACCCAAACCAAACCAAAACCCAAAATCCCACAATGAAAACATTGCTAATTTAAATTAACATTATAGCAGGGATCAAAAAATCAGAACAGTTACTGATGAAGTTTTGAAAGCTTGAGAATAAGGTAGAAGAGAGAGAGTAGCTCAGGGGATGGTAGTTTGTGACTGATATGGACAGGAGCCCCCACCCCCCATCCCTGTCCATGAGCTGCCCCGAGCCCTGGCCTCAACTTGGGAAGTTGTTCCATTGCTGTAAAGATCCCATTTATCCCCATAGCTATTCTTGTACCTTGATACACAGGCAGCACTTGACCAAATAAACATAGATGATGCCAGTAGGGGTGACGAAAAGGTAATATAACGTACCAAATGATCTCCTCTCTCTCACCCACTCCATCCCTGCAGTGAAGCTTCCATTAGCTACAATTCAAACGGTCAGACATCTTGGGTAGGAAGAAGGCATTAATTTTATACAAAAAGACTAATTATGATTATAAATATAATAAACACTGATGCTGGTTTTAATTTGTTTTTTATATGCTATAACCCCCCCATGCTGGTTTTATCTTGGTTTCATATTCAGTATCTTTAGTCACTGTTTTATTATATTACTGTTGTATTTTATATTATTAATAGAATAATAGATGTTGCTGTGAGAAGACCCCAGGTTCGACCCTTAGTGTTTCCAGGTAGGACTTGGAAAGAAACCTACCTCAAGCCATGGAGTGCTGCTGCCAATCAATATAAACCATAGTGAGCCAGAAGGACCACTAGAGTGGCTCAGTGTAAGGTAACTTCATTTCTTTAGAAGACCTTACAAAATCTTGCACAGCTTGTGACTTCTGAAACAGAATGCAGCATGGCCAATGGACAGGGATTATGGGATTTGTGGTTTAACATTTCTAAGGAACACTGGCTTGCTTGCCTGTGGTGTAAATGAATGTTTTAAAGATATGTTTTAATAACAAACGGCAGCGTAAACCAGTCATATTTCAATAATGGCATATTAAGTTGGTGTATGTTAGTTTAGTGGAAGCACTTGATATGACAAGCCACTTGATGCACACTTCGTAACACTTGATCTAAATTCTCATTCCTTCCAGAAATTCTGTATTTTTGCACTGTTAGATTGCTTCTCTTGATAGTGCCATAAACCCCAGCAATGATTTCTGGCAATAAATGCTAGGCACGTCCATTGTTTTTATTTTTTATTTTTAGCACAAATCTCCGAGTTCTCCATTCTAGAAATTTATCTGCCTATATGGTGCCAATTTGGAGAAAGGTTAGGCTAGAAGGCCTCATGATCTAGGATAGACCAAACATGAGTCTAAGCTTCTTTTGGAAAAGGAAGCTGCCTGCAGCGCTTGTTGGGAACTCCCACAATGCACTGGAATTCTCACTGATTACATAAAACTATTCAAACACTGGCGGAAATCCAGTAGTAAGTTACAACTAGGGTAGGCCCATTGAATCAACAGAATTTACAGATGAGTTGATTCACCAAGACCCCACTGATTCAGTAGGCCTACTCTAGTTGCAACTTACTCCTGGATTTCAAGTAAAGCTTGTAATATTGACTCTGAATAGTTGTTCTTAATCTTCTACCAGCTATTCAGAAGTAGCTATTCTCCACTTGAGAAATTATGCAGAGGAGTGTGTGCATGCCATACCTTTACAAAAGTTCATTTTGTTCCCCTTTTTATTCTGACATGTGTACACTTATGCATTTACATATCATGTGGATGTGGATGCACAGTGACACTGGGTAAACTCTACACAGAGTCACTACAGAAGAAAACTGCAGTGGGGACAATGTCATGTCTCAGATCATGGTTGTCACAGAACAATGTGGGGAAAATAATCCTTCTTAAACCATAAGGGTGGCTTTAAGAAAGAGCACCAGCATCTTGTGGTCCTAACAAAGGTGGGGGAAAGTCTCCCTTCTTGCTTCAACCACCAACTAGTGGAAGAAGAAATATTTTTCACATTCTGTTGTAGATTTCAAAGTGCAAGACCCAAGAAGTTACATAGGTAAAGGTTCCCCTTGACATTTAGTCCAGTCGTGTCCGACTCTAGGGCGCGGTGCTCATCCCCGTTTCCAAGCCATAGAGCCAACGTTTGTGCGAAGACAGTTTCCGTGGTCACGTGGCCAGCACGACTAGACACGGAACACCGTTGCCTTCCCACCGAGGTGGTACCTATTTATCTACTTTATCTACTAGCATTTTACATGCTTTCGAACTGCTAGGTTGGCAGGAGGTTGGACAAGTGACAGGAGCTCACTCCATCATGTGGATTCGATCTTACGACGGCTGGTCTTCTGACCTTGCAGCACAGAGGCTTCTGCAGTTTAACCTGCAGCGCCACCATGTCCCCTTAAGAAGTTACATAGGAAGCTGCATTATACTGACTATCTAGACCAGCACTGCAAATGCTGACTGGCAGCATTGGCTCTCCAAGATTTCAGGCAGGATTTTTTCTAGTCCTAGCTTGATATCTCTGGTATTCCTAGTGGTCTCCCATCCAAGTGCAAACTTGGCCTGATTCTGCTTAGCTTCTGAAATCAGAGGAGATTGGGTATGTTCAGGGTGGTGTGGTGGGACATGCAGACTTAGAGATCAGATATGTTCAGAGTAGTATAGGCCATATGCAAACTTAGTCATACTTTGAACAGGCCCAGTGAAATCATTTTATTCCCAATTGTTTCGGGGGGTCTATTATAAGATCTAATCCATGGAACAGAAACATTACAAGATATTTTTCATAAATGTAACCATTTCTACCTGAAATCTAACTGCATTCTCTGCTCCAGGAGATGGCCCTTGTTCTAACTGTTGCAAATCTTCTACTAGTCTCCAATCTAAACATGCTGAATGTATTGCTTACCCCATTTTTTGCATTTATAGCATTTAATAACATCCTCTCCTTCTTCTGCATGCTAAATGAAAACACTGGCTAAAGTCACCTCCCAGTGACCCTAAAACACTTCCTCATGTTTGAAACTCCTATCATTTGGGTTTTTAACGTGATGTTGTTCTCAGTGCATCACACTTACGCTTTTCCATCAAAGTGTTATATGGCTGTTATGCACGCCATAATTGTAGCACATACACCGTTTCTGATTCATTTAAATAGGAAACTACTCAGTAAGCACGAAGTAATTAAGCAATAAGATGTGACAAGCAGAGTGTTTCTGAAGGATTTATTTCCCTTCTCAGATGCCTTCAAAAGCACAAGGCTAAAGGTTGTGAAACTTCCACCATCTTTTGAGAAGTGGAGAATATCCTCTTGGTACACACGGCTTGTCATGCTTTATTGCTTATTATGAGATTCCAGAATGGAAAGGAGAAGAGAGATCAGTGGGGTGTGTTTATGGAATATTACTTTGACTGTGATGATATCACTGACATTTGTAGATGCACCTGGAGAGTTCTAAGACCACTATAGAATTATCTCATGAGCAACATGACTCTTCCGTAAATGGAAGATCAGTGTGTTGCTTTGGTGTCTTTCAGAGCCCTGCAGTCTTCCTCCGCAAACTGTATTTGTATCCTTGATCCAAGCAATACTAATCAAGCTCTGGCAGAGGGGGTGTGGTTACTAAGAAATAATCATACCCCCCTAGAGAATTAGAGGCATTTGGCTGCCTGCACATCTTGTAACACCCCAAGGTCATTATCTCATGATAATCACATCTCACAGAGTTGCCTTATTACTAAAGTGCAACACTAAATTTTAATTACAATGAAATAGAGCTCTTCTGGCAGTTTATGCAACATCTTGTGAGCCTCTAAGCCAGATGGAAATAATGCAGGTCTCTCCCCCCCACCCTCACCCCTCATAATAGCCTTCCAGTGGCCTTTTGTTCCAGCACGAGAAATGCCAGAGGAGCTTGGGAAAATTTTCAGACCACATTTTCTCCATGTAACTTAATAACATGGGCCCCATCAAAGGTTTATTGACCAACAATGTCGGCATGTCCTCTCCTATTCCACTGTACTCCTACCCACAAAACTGGCATGATGATTCCCATGCAGAAGGGCAACCTGGTGCCCTCCACATGTTTTGAACTAGAATTTATTTATTCATTATATTTATATCCAACCTTTCTACTACGAAGTAGCAGCCAAGGGATCTTACAATATTCATTTTAAAAATCCCAATCTTAAACAAAAAAATCAAGTAAAAAAAAAACAGCACAGAAAACCTCAACAAAGCACATTAAAACCACTAGAATGAACAAATTGGGCAGTTAATCAGCAACAACACAGCACAACAAGTTAAACATCAAATGCCAGCTTAAAAAAAAGGCGTTTTTATACCTTTCTTGAAATCAGCCAGAATAGGAGGACATACCACAATCTGAGAACCATAAAGGAGAAAGCTCTTTCCTGTATGCTGGTTAGGTAGGCCTCCAAAACTGTTGGCATTCTTAAAGAATGTCTGTCCTGAAGATTTTAATATTCAGGAAGGCTTATAATGAGATGGGCAGTCCCTTAGATAGCCATAAGCTTCAGCAAGCATGGCCAGTGGTCAGAGACAATGGGAGTTGTAACCCAAAATCTGGCAAGTTGTCTGCCTACTACTATTCCAGACTATGGTGGAAACTGCACGCAAGTCATATGGATCACCTGTGTCACACTAGGTTGTATAACCAAAGGAAGTACATGGTCCTGCTTAATATTTATGTGAACCAGCCCATGACTTTTGCCTGATAGAAATAACCCATTCAACAGGCATTTCTTTCAAGGAAATTATTTCCAGAATTTGAAAGCACTGCTTTTTTTGGACTACAGCTCCTAGAGTCACCAGGCCAGCATGGTTTGTCAGCTTTTGAAAATGCAGACTGAGAGGATGTTAACTTGTTCCTCACCTCAAGAAGCAACATGCTGTGGGCAGCCTTTGAAATGCAGGAACACGTCCTTATTTTCACATCCAATCTTAGCATGGTGGTCTTCACACATGGGGAGGGGACTCCTGTATAGTTCAGTGAGATCCTTTCCCACCACTTAGGTATGTGCAGATCACAGCTCCTTGCTTATTATTTATAAAAGGAGGGCATCATGTGGCTGCTGTACAAGTGACCCATGCATCTCTCTCTCTTATCCATTGCTTACAAGTTAACAAGGGTCTCTAATAACGGCCAGTCCACTGAGAATCCAAGCCAGAAGGGGACAATGGGAAGAAGACTCCACTGAACTCAGCAACTTCTCACGGGGGAAATGCCATTTAGAGAAGAGAATGCCCCCTTAATTTCCTTTTCTTAAACTACGTCACTGCATATTTCTTCCCCCTCTTTGAAAATTATATTACTGTTGAATATATGGAAATCAAGGTATTCTTGGACAAAGCAACTGTGCGTAGCACATTTCATCCCAATGGCAGCTTCTTATTTTGTTCTGCTCTTGTGCTTGGGTCACATCACTTTCTCCCATACTGACAAGAACTAATGTGAATACTTAAATATTTTAAAAGCGGCACGTTTCAGAATGATGAAAGACTCACCTGATCTTTCTTTCCTGTTGAATTAGTGTTTAATGATAAAGCAATGTAATACTAGTATTATTTTCTGCCCACAAACAGCTAAGCAGTGGTGCCCCTTTGAGACGAATGCCTAAATACCGGGTGAGGCAAAGGTATTTTTCAGCTACAGTGGTTTTTTAAAATATTATTATTATTATTTTTGATTCAGCCATAAAATCTATCTTTCATAAAGAAACCCACTTACATGTCTTATTTCAGTGAAGGTTATTTGTAGACTGAAGGTCTTTTCTTGTCAAGATATGATGAATACCATGTGTGAAGACAGAAGAGCATCAGACCTGTATTAGCCGGAAAACCCACTGATCTGTGAATAACCTAAAAAAGAAAACCTGAAGATTAGCAATGTCGCTTTTAAGAATGATCCATCAAATTCAACAAGCAGATTCACAGAGATGAATCATCTAGTTCCTTTCATTCTACAATACAGCAAAGGTTATTTCCCTTCCTTAAAAGCAGAACTTCAGAAATCATGGAAATAAGGAAACTGTGTATGTATGTTTCACGGGGATTAAGTCAATGATTCTCTCTCTCTCTCTCTCTCTCTCTTTCTCTCTCTCTTGTGTTTGTTTTTAAAAACAAAACAAAAACAAAACTGAGTAATGGAAGTAGCTTTGACCAATCCATTGACACAGCCCCCAACCACAAGATTATTTGGCTGAGGGTTACTGTATGGAGTTGTAATTATATCTTGTCTACCAGCCTCTTCCTCACTTCACCACTTGGGGGTGTACTTATAGTGGTGAGTAACTGGAAGACAAAAGTGAGTTGTTTCATCTCCCTATAAATAGCGATCATTTAACTTACGGATAGTGATCATTTAACTTACGGATAGGTGATCAGTCTTAGATACTAGTGCAACATCCAGTGGCTCAGATAATGCTGCTCTTGCTGCTTGAGGAAATGCATGAAGGCTTGACTTTCACTTGAAATTAGAATAAAAATTGTGCACACATGTAAAAACACACGCAAACTTCCTCAAGCTTCTGTTTAATGAAACTCTCAAACACATTGCAGAGATTTTAGCAACAATAGCATTGTATAGCATATATATGTGTATATATGTATATATATGTATGTATATGTGTGTGTGTGTGTGTGTGTGTGTGTGTGTGTGTGTATGTATATTCAAAATGCTATATATATATAAAAAATTTTATTTATTTATTTTGGTTATTTTGGTACCTTGGTTCAGTCATCAATCCAGACAGAAACTATCATCAAGAAATCAGAAGACTGAGACTCAGAAGGGCAGCAATGAAAGAACTAGAAAAGATCATCAAGTGTAAAGATGTATTACTGGGTACCAAGAAACACCATCATTTTTCCAGTTGCCATGTATGGGTGTGAAAACTAGACAGTAAAGAAAGCTAACAGGAAAAAAATCATTTGAAATGTGGTGCTGGATGAGAGCTTTGAGGATACCCTGGACTGCCAGAAAGACAAATTGTGTCCTCACTCAAATCAAGCCTGAACTATCTCCGGAGGCAAAACTATTGACGCTGAGGCTGTCATACTTTGAGCACATCATGAGAAGACAGGATTCTCTGGAAAAGACAATAATGCTGGGAAAGGTTGAAGGCATCAGGAAAAGAGGAAGATCAAATATGAGATGGATTGACTCTCTAAAGGAACCATAGGTTTTAGTTTGCAGGAGCTGAGCAGAACTGTTGAGGAAAATACAGTTTGGAGATCACTCATTCATGGGGTTGACATAAGTCGGAGGCAACTTGCCAGCACTCAACGACATTTATTTTGGTCCATTTCCTAACCATTTTATTTAGTCTATCTCTTAGCTACCTTTCAAGACGGTACATGGAACATTTTGCATAAACATATTTATGATACACTTTGATCACGTCTTAAGAAATCTGTGTGAGGCAAAAACCAAGGAAAAATACAGAAGACAAATAAAAAATACAGCAGTTAGTCTTTAAGGTGCCACAACGTGTTTGTCTTCTTTATTTTTCTTTTGTTTTTGCCTGGTATGCTAGCACAGACTAACATAGCTACCTCTTCTTAAGAAATGGTGTATGTGGGATATGTGAGCACTGATGTTTTGTCAGTGTCAGTCTGGAAAAGATCATGTATCCATTATGACAACTTGAACTGATAGAGCTGGTAACTCCCAAATAAAAGCAACCACCAGGATGAGCACAGTTGCATAAAGAGTTTTGTCTACAACTTCACTCTCTCAACCCAGAGGGGAAGCTTTTCTTTTCAGACTAGAAATCCCAGAAACCCACAACTAGGAGGGATCAATGCGACATCATGCTAAAATGCCTGCCTTCATGCTGCACTGATGATGGAAGGGACCAAACACTGGACTACTTATCCCATAGTACTTAGCTAGCCATAAATAATTTTATTAACATTATTGTCTTCACATGACTTTGTCTTATACCACTGTAAGTGGGTTCTGCAACGAAATATTATGGTGCAGAGTTCCCATGTTCAACAGAGCCAGACACACCATTAGGTAAAGTGAAGCATCTGCATCAGAAACCTGGTGTGTATATGGGGAGGGGGGGCTGGCGGGAGTTACAGAATGGTTGCAATGTGTGGGAGGAGGAGGAGGACAGAACAAGTGTCTGCTATGTATAACCTGTCCTGCAACTCCCCTAATTTAGCCTGTTCCCCTTGTGTGCAATGGAGGATGTTGTCCTGACTAGGGATGTGATACAATCTCACAGCTGCCAAGACTTTTACACTACTCAAGGCAGTTCATTCCCAAATGGCAAGATAGCTCACAGAGAAATCTCCAACCTCCACAAGAGGTTTTGAAGGGACTGCCAGACTGAGACACCAAACAGGATTAATTTTGGTCATGGTGTTTGCAGTGTCTCTGCAGAAAACTCTTGGCTGTGCTCTTCATGCAGCGAAGCACCCGAAGTACAACAACATAAGTTGATTGATCAGAAAGACACTAGGAACCCAGTGACTGTTACTACTAGTAGTTCATTGCAACCAGGCAATAGTTGCCTCATTTCCCAACACTATGTTTTTGATAAGAACGTACATTAAGCCATCTGGAAAATGTGCAGATTCTCTTCAAGACCAGGAAAAATAGTCCCTCTATCTCATACTGATAAAGGGACGTGGTGGTGCTGCGGGTTAAACCGCTGAAGCCTCTGTGCTGCAAGGTCAGAAGACCTGCAGTCGTAAGATCGAATCCACGCGACGGAGTGAGCCCCCCTCGCTTGTCCCAGCTCCCGCCAACCTAGCGGTTCAAAAGCATGCAAAATGCAAAAATGCGAGTAGATAAATAGGTACCACCTCGGTGGGAAGGTAAACGGCGTTCCGTGTCTAGTCACGCTGATCATGTGACCACGGAGGATTGTCTGCGGACAAACGCTAGCTCTATGGGCTGGAAACGGAGATGAGCACCGCCGCCTAGAGTTGGACACGACTGGACAAATTGTCAAGGGGAACCTTTACCTTTTTATCTCATACTGATATATATATATATTTAGCAGTTCCATTCACTGCATGAGGACAAA
This sequence comes from Intellagama lesueurii, assembly GCA_037013535.1. Lineage (NCBI taxonomy): Eukaryota > Metazoa > Chordata > Lepidosauria > Squamata > Agamidae > Intellagama > Intellagama lesueurii. Next base: position 124,480,283 of record JBAJHW010000003.1, read on the forward strand.
GGAAATCAGGATTTACATCCCTTGTCCTGACATGAGTCAGGATTCAAGCAAGATTTAACTGTCAGCCCAGCCAGCTTCTGTGTAAGGAATGAGACATGATAGGTTTGTCCTTTTCTTCAAGAAGCAGGATATCTACAGCCAGTTTTGTTCTTCAGGATTCGACACACATTCCATTCCACCTTTCACTCACCATTACTGGTGTTCTCCCCTGCCCACCCCACGTCATTCAGTGTTTTGAACCCTCTGGATTATGTTCATTTCTCACCCAGTTCTTACTAAAATATTCTTGCACTGGTCTTCTGTAATTTTTTTTCTGGGGTGGGTGCGTACTTTTCCAAAACTCTGGGTTCCTCCACTCATGACAGTCCCTCCCTCTTGCAGGCATCAGGCACTGATTTGACTGTGGAAGCAAAAGCATTCTGAGAATCAAGACTGTATTGTTATTTGCTATGGTGGTTTGCAGAGTAGAGATGGGGGTATTCATATTCGTACTTGCGATGGATTAGCCACTCTGCAACCTGGCAGAGAGGCTCGTCATCCTGCCTTCTGCCAGGATTGGCTAATCTATCGCGAGCAACTGAGCAATAGGAAGGCTCCATTGAGCTCGCGTCAGCGGCGGAATCATGAGTGGACTGTCTGGCCCCATGGGGCCGGACCCTCGTTATCTCCACCTGTGGGGGGATATTTGTATACGAATACCCTCATTTCTATTGCAGAGTAATAGGAGTTAAGATGCCTTTCCACACTGGTGAGACAATAAAAGGCAAGAGGCAAAAGAGAGGCAAGTATAAGAAGGTGGGGAGTGTATAAGAAGGTGGGGAGTGAGGAGCAACCGTCAGTAAACAATTTAAGTAAGCAAAGGGAGTTGCAATATGTAAATTAAATGCTCACATTTCTGGGAACTCTCATTTGAATTTAAAATGGTTGTTAAATGTACCATGTTGCCACATTCGTTTATAAAATCTTGTTGAATTCTTGCTATTACATATTGCTTGTTTGCTGTGGGTTGGATCCAGATAGTCAGATTTTTAAAATACTCAACCAAAACCAATGAGACTTAAATTAGGCTGTGACTACATTGGAGAACAGAATTGGAAGGATTCAGCTTTGCTGTGATTTGATTTGCAGCCTGCATTTCCTTTTAAATCATGAACAGTGGACACACAAGGGCTGTGGATGGATTTGTGAGTTCCCCATTCATATTGTTTGCAATGCGACCCACAATCCTGTCTCCACACACCCCTTCCTTCCTTCCTTCCTTCCTTCCTTCCTTCCTTCCTTCCTTCCTTCCTTCCTTCCTTCCTTCCTTCCTTCCTTCCTTCCTTCCTCTGGCCCTGCCTCTCCTTTATTTTATGGTTAGCTGTGAAGCTCCTTCGTTACAGAAGCATTCCAAAAGTCTTTGATTTTACCCCACTTGTGTGTGTGTGTGTGTTTGTGTGTGCAGAAGTCTTATATTAATACAATGCCTCATCGCTGATACAGCAGTGAGCAACACAGTATAATTTCTATTTAATTTAATCCTATTTAGTTCCTGTTTCTCCACGACTCTCTGACACTTTTTGGCAATTTCTTGCTGCAATACACAGTAAAACTCAACATTAGCACCTTTTGAAAGTTCGGCAGCCCAAGAATAAATGAATAATGTGGAAATATATTAAATACTAAATGAAAATGCTTTTTTTCTTGAGCAGGTTCAAAGTATCTTCCTCTGGCCAATGATTCTACTGTGATTTTGTGCTGCCATCCAAAATGGGAGACCTGCTCTGCCTCTTAACAGCAGTATAGAAATATGTAAAGAAATGTTTTCAAAGAACTCTCTTCAGAAGCATGATTTTCCTTAGAATTGAAGCACGTATGTTTTTTTTTAAAAAACCCTGAAAACATTGCAGGACAATAAGGGAAAGGAATGAAGGTGGAGGAGGCCTGCTCTCACTGCTGTGAAACACACGCCCTAAGTGCTTACATCAAATGAAAACCCCACCTAAAGACACGCCTCCATCTTCCTAGGAACACTGCAGGGGGAAAAAACATTATTGAATCCAGCCCTCTGGAGGCAGAGAAAAAAGCCAGTTAGGCAGGAAATAGACTGGAAGGAATCAAATCTGCCTTGAACGCCATACAGACATTAAAAATACTGTATATATTTAATTCACCCACTTTATAGGCAGAGCAAACCCAATGTATTTGGCCATATAGTCGCAACCTTAGCTATGACTTGGTGCTCACACACATAAGGTGTATTGTTTGGATTGAGGGTACTTGGAAGAGTGGTCCCTTTTTGCCGTAGATCCGGAATCACTCACTCCAAGCTTCCATATTTGCTTTAATTTTTCTTTGAATGTACAGTAATCTAGATTCTTCCCATTTGAATTTCCACACCATAAGGCATCCCCTTACTTCCTCCTTCCACTCACCCCCTCCTTCCCCTCGTGCTTTCCCCATTCTCAGCTCCATCTCCACCCCTTGACACTTTCAGGTAGAGGCAAGGCACTCCCCTAGAGTAGCGGTCCCCAACCTTTTTCGGACCGCAGACCGGTTGGGGGGGTGCGGGCTCTGTGCGCGGGCATGTCATGCTCACGGGTGGGTGTGTCGTGCTCGCGGAGGGGTGTGTTGTGCTCATGGGTGGGCGTGTCGCGCTTGCAGAGGGGCGTGTCACGAGCGTGACACACCCACCCACAAGCGTGACACACCCATCGTGCGTGCTTGGGGGGGCGGAGATCCATGTCCGCGGCCCAGTTCAAGGAAGCCCACGGACTGGCACCGGGCCACAGACCAGGAGTTGGGGACCCCTGCCCTAGAGGACATGGCAGCTGAAGTCAGGGGAGTTCAAATTGTGTCTATAGGGACTGAGTTTGTTTAGGACAAATAAACATCTGGAACAAACTGGGCTGAAAAAGAAAGTTTTCAAGTGAAGGAAAGTAATCCTGAAGTAGAAGGGAAGTAGAAGTGGCATAGATTTGAGTCTCCAATAATGTCATGTAAATCTATTAAATTAATCTGAATCAATGGGTGATGGAAGCACTTCTTTAACAGCAGCAAGTAGGATATATGAATGAGTCCCTAGCCTGTATTCAGTTCCATGTTGTCTGGCATTAGGTCTTCCAACTATTGTGTTTGTAATGAACTACTCATACTTAATGTATCATTGCCATAAGTTATGGTCTGAAGGCACATGAGCCAGTTAAGCAGAGCTTGATCTGTTAATATCTCAAAGGCAGGTTACATTATTAAAGGAAGGAAAAACCTCAGTGAATGGTACAGATAACCTTACAGCATCAAGAAAGGCCTTGTTCATATGTTTACAGAATTACAGAGAGCAACACACAGCAGGTATGCCTATGGGTAGATGTAAACTAAATTCCACTAAGAACAGACTCACTGAAACCATCCCATTGATTTCAGTGAGTCAACCATTCTAAGCATGACTAAATGTGAGTCCAGATCTCTGCACTGTTCATGAAATGTAGCACATTCTTATTACATCTGTTCAAAGAAAGCCCTGTTGGGTCCACATATTTGGGTCCGCATTTGCATTGGGTCACATCCTCAAACCTTATAAAGCTGACTTGCTAACTGGCCTCTAATTGAACAGTATCATTGGCACAGAAACTTGTAAAACGTTCCCTTTTGAATTACAAGTCTCAAAATCACTCAGTGGTGTTTCCAAAGATCTCTGAGCAGGGAATTCTTCGAATTATAATAATAAAAAGTAACTTCTCCAAGTTTTGCATTTGCAGCAGTTGGAGAATTAGTTTTCTCTGTATAGATCTTTTGTAATAGTGGCCAAAATCCTGTTGCTTAGTGTAGTAAATCACATGAGAGCAGGTCTATTGAGTCAACTTCTCTGTAAGTTCCATTGATTCAAATGGGCCTACTTGACTTCCAAGTTTAGAATAAGCCCATTTGAATCAATGAAATGTATAGAAGAGTTGACTAACTAAATCCCCATTGATTCAATTTGCCTACTCTAGTGCAATTTACTGAGTTAAGCAACAGGATTTGGGCCATTGTGTACTTCCCACATTATTCAGCAGACAATCCCTTTCCACCATAAGAAAGTGCCATATGATGACATCATCAGCTTCCACTGGTGTAAATGTACACAAAAGGATTTTACTTGCCAGCTGTAAATTTGCACTTCTTGACTGAACAAAAAAAACACAACCATCTGTAACACACTCGTTCATTATTTTTGTGACCACGTCATTCTACTGGCCATTAGTGCTCTTATTGTCTTTCTGTAGTTGAGTTTCCCAATCCTATACTATCAGCTATAAATTATAGGTAATTTTTGCAGGGGGGAGCAGGGAGGCCTGCCAATGATGCAGAACAACTGCAAAGTGAAAACATTTAGTGAAAATTTAGCCCTGGGATGGCATACCTGTATTATTGATTTGGATGGGTTTCACAGTAGTTACCAGGTCAATTTAATATCCCATTCTTGTGATGTTAAAAACAAATTCCCTCTTTAATAATACAAGGAGTTAAAGAGAGAGATGTCAGTGGAAATAGCAAAACAATGAAACAATTTAATTAAGCAATAATGTTCCTGGCACTGGGGTATACAAAGCAATAAACAGCCCTTGTGGTTGATTAAATGCTGGAGGGAAGCAGAGGGTGAAATTCTGCGTACAGGGAACACAGTCTGTTTCCTGCTTGGCTGTGGATTTTCTGCACCACTGGGTCACTTGATCTTATTTGAAATCTTTCTCAGCAGGTTTTAACACAGGGGTTCTGGGTAACTGCAGGAGACACTTCTGTTGTTTTCCATCAGGGCCAGCCTAAGACATTTTGCTGCTTACGGAATAACAGCAAATGCCCCTCCCCACCACAAAAGTCAAGATACATAGGTCAATATTCTATTGCCCTCCCAATCATGGAAGGGTTATTCAGGACACATTCCTCATGTTGCAGCAGATTCCCTGTTGCATGCCCAGTCTTGCATTGGTTGCAAGATTAGATTTGCAACTGGATGAATGATTCAACAGGAGATTTGATTACATGGGGAAAAATGTATATGTTTTCCCTGACCCTCCAAAGATTCTAGTCATAGTATCCATGAAGGAGGTTTGTAAGCAGACTCACATTGCAAGGAGGATCTTGACCTGTCTGAGCCAGCATGGTAGTGTGTTTGGAGCGTGCGTGTGTCAATAACTACCACCATTGGTGGTATCTGCACGCTTGCATGGTTACTAAAGTTGGAGAGTTTCCTCCACATAGTCCTGGTTGCATTTAAGACATGTCCACTGTCAGAGGCTCTTTTGTTAATCACTAAATATTTAAGGAAACTCACATAATTATAATTTAATAAAATACATTACGGTGTTTCAAAGGGCAAACTCAAGAACTGGTAACTATAGAGTCTTGGTCTTCATAACTGAAGGGATAAAATGCTCAGGTTAATGCCATTGACCAGGGGATCAAGTGCTGAACTCCCTAACTTCCCAGGAGAAAGTCATGCCAAGATGATGACCAACCTGTCTCCATCTAACACAGAGACAAACACCTATTGCAGAGAGGTTACTTCCATCTCTTTTCTCCAACTAGAGGTATTTAGCTCTTATCACCAGAACCTCAGGGAAGCACAATCTGTCCCCATCCATGTACCAAGGGATAACTGGTGGGTTTTGAATGCATGAATCACTATGCTTATTACAATTAGCTGGTAAATACATCTTGAGAGGCATTCACTTGAGGTATACAGCTATCCCATGAGTGGGAATTGTGCCTTACATATCTCACACTGAAAAAAAGGAAAAGGTCTTAAAAGAGTCAGCTATATCCTAAGACTGAACTATCTCTGGAGGCAAAAATGTTGAAACTGAGGTTGTCCTACTTTGAGCACATCATGAGGCAGGATTATCTGGAAAAGACAATAGTGCAAAGATGGAAGGCATCAGGAAAAGAGGACCAAATATGAGATGGATTGACTCCCTAAAGGAACCACAGGCTTTAGTTTGCAGGAGCTGAACAGAACTGTTGGGGACAGTACATTTTGGAGATCACTCATTCATGGGCTTGCCATACGTTGGAGGCAACTTGAGGGCATGCAACGACATTTATTTTGGTCCATATCTTAACCATTTTATTTAAAAGCCATCTGATGTATAGTTGGTGCAGCACACCTTGGTGTAAACACATTTTGTTTTGCTTACTAACAGAAATGTGTGATATTAGATTGTTTTGATTTTTGCTTGTAAGCAATAACAGAAAAGGTATACAATAGCTAGTTGCTGCTGAGCAGTAAGTATAAACAATGTCTTGCTAATCAGTGGGTGATCACTGCTGAGTAGTGATTAACAAAAGCCACCACCGGTTGTTAGCGGGTTACATAAACATAGATTACACTACGAAAACAACTGGTGATTTGTCATACTGCAAGAAGAACAATCATCAGAGGAAGAAGCAGCTGCGAGAGCCATCGTATTTACAGAGACAGAAAAGGATGGATATTACATAGGTTTTAACTATAACCTGGCTAAAATTTAGTGAGAACAGTGCGTATTGATTTTATGTGTATCTTAATATGCTTCCAGTTAAATAATGCTTTTTAACTTTATGTATTTTTATTCTTAATGACTTTAATATTTTAAGAAATGTGTTTTCTGTCTGTTGTTTTAATGTGCTTTATTATTAAGCTATAAGCAGTTACATTTTTAGAATGCATTTGAAACATACATTCGTTGTTCTTTTTACTCTCAAAAATGGTTTTGCTCTTAAAAGATATTATGCTCCTGTATTTTCAATTTAAGTGCTTGCCTATAACTTAAGTTCTATGTTCATACATTTGAGCAATAGTACCTACCACATTGTTCATAACAGTAAGAATTATTTTAAAGCAATATACCTGTGACTTCTCAAATGTTACATGTTTTTAATACTTTTGGATTTCACATTATGTTTTTCAAACATAGAAGGAATGTAGACAAATAAAACTTGTGAAAAAATACAAGATGTTTCGAGTTGCTAGAATGATTGTAACAAAGGAAATATTTCTACTTAAGATACCCAGATGAAGTTTGGAAATGCTTGTCTATAATTGTCTGATTTCTGGTATTACCCTTTACTGGGATATTTTATTTTCCACAGTAAGTTTTTCTCAGGACTTACAAAATAACAGCTAGTAGGCATCCTTCAGTCTCGAGAGACTATGGTAACGTGCTCTGAATAGCAGTCTTGGAACAGCGTCTAGTGTGGCCGAGAAGGCCAATTCGAGAGTGGCAATCCCTTCCATGCTGAAGACAAATACAATCTGTCCCCTGTCCAGCTCCCTGATTTTGCTGGTTTCGGGACTGCCTCTTTGCCTCAGCCTGCTGAACAAGTGTCTCTTCAAAATGGGAGAGGCCATGAAGCACCGCCTGCCTCCAGGCTGAACGCTCAGATGTCAAGGTTTCCCATCTGTTGAGGTCCATTCCTAAGGCCTTCAGATCCCGCTTGCAGATATCCTTGTATCGCAGCTGCGATCTCCCTCTGGGGCGCTTTCCCTGCACTAATTCTCCATACAGGAGATCTTTTGGAATCTGACCGTCAGCCATTCTCATGACATGCCCAAGCCAGCGTAGACGTTGCTGTTTCAGTAATGTATACATGCTAAAAATTCCAGCTCATTCTAAGACTACTCTATTTAGAACTTTGTCCTACCAGGTGATACCAAAAATGCGTAGGAGATAGAGATGGGGACAACTCACCATTTTGCCGAGTTGTCCCACTTCATGAGTTGTCAAAAGCTGACGACTCACGAAGCACAAAGTTGGCCCATGAAACGACGAATAATGAAGTTATTCATCGATTTGTGGGGGGTTATTAAAAAAACCGGCCGCCGCCCCGCTGCCACCACTAGACCCCCCGCTGCCACCCCGCCTCCCCTGCTGCCCCCCACCACCACGCTGCTGCCACCGCCCCCACCCCCACCCCTGCCAACACCCCCTTACCGTAATCGCCGCCGCTGAGGTCTCCATCTGGCCTCCGTAGCCACAGCGTGTGAAAAGTTCTCAACCAGACACAAAGATCATGACTGTTTTTTAACAAATGTGAATGGTAATGAGCAGAAGAAGATATCCTGTAGATCATATTGACTGCTGCCATTGGTGTTGTCAGCATTGAGGCTGCCCTGTGCTATGTAAAGCTTGGCCTCCTTTTTCCTGTTAGCAATGTAAGATGATATTGTGCAGCAATATTGGGCCATTTCCTGCCTTTTTGAATTGTAGCTACAGAAGCACAATATCCCATATTCATAAACTGAAAATGTTTTGAATAATTATATATTGAGAATACTTTGTGCCAGTCTTCCTACTGGCTTTTCCAACAAAGGGATCATTCACATATCATTTTTTAAGGCTAGCTGCGGTGATTTTAATTATAACATGGACATGTCTTGACTAACATTAGCAATGCCTGATTTTCCCTTTTTCCTCATGGCATCAAAGTTCACATAGATATCTGGAGGACAAGGTGACCTGTCAGCCAACCTCACACAATGGGTTTAAATCCTGAACAAGCATTTAGTATTTAATGCAATGTGTGGAAAAAAAGACAGCCAATAATTTAGGACTAGAAAGGCAAAGCGTTACTTTTCTCGAACATTTTATCTGGGTAAAATGTTGAAAGAAGGACAAGGATATATATATATATATATATATATGTATTTCAAACTCTGACCGTCAGCCATTCTCTGACCGTCAGCCATTCTCATGACATGCCCAAGCCAGCGTAGGATATATATGGACAAGGACAAGGATATATATATATATATATATATATATATATATATATATATATATATATATATATATATATATATATATATATATATCTCTCGACACACAGACACACACACAGAGCGCCAAACTTAATAACACCTTCCTTTCCAAGGAACATGATTTATAATGAGTTTGTGAGAACAGTCTGCACCTATTTCATGTTGAATTACAGTACACCTTTGTGAGCGGCTGCTAAAAGGGATTCAGTGGCTGCTGTGTATATGTTATGCCACTACCATTTCATGTACTGCCACTAAAATTTAAAATGCTGTACATACCAACTAGAACTATAAATTTATATCATAACTATCCCAACAAATGCAAACTCATTCTTAGTAACCATAAAATTACCTTCTGTTATCTATCACCTGTGAATTATGGTCTCATCACGTACAGCAGCCACCAGCTGAATTATACAGCTTCCTGCAACACTATTTCACCATTTCTTCTAAGAAAGTATTACAACATTAGAAAGAAAGGGTTAAGAACAAACAAGCCCAAACTTAGCTAAATTTGTGGCACTGTACATCTGCAGCTACTTTATCAGTGTTGCATTTAATAATATATTGAATATAATCCATATAGTAATTTTTTATATAGCTATAAATGCAAATATAATTGTATGGGCAGTTGACAACTCACCCAGAGTTTGAAATACAAAACATTGGTAATTCCAGTGAAGAAAAGACAAGGTTCCTAATGCCAGTGTACAATAGGAAATGTATGGGAGAGAGAGAGTGAGAGAGAGATTTTTATCAAATTGTTGTCAGGCCTTTCCATCATAGCCCCTCACTTTGGTTTCAAAAAGGGGAATTTATTCAGGAAAAAGGGACATTTTGTTTGGACTACATTTTTAGCCACAGTGACCTAATCTTCATATTCTGAATTAATATTTTTGTTGTTGTTTACTCGTTAAGTCGTGTCCGACTCTTCGTGACCCCATGGACCAGAGCACGCCAGGCCCTCCTGTCTTCCACTGCCTCCCGGAGTTTGGTCAAATTCATGTTGGTAGCTTTGATGACACTGTCCATCCATCTTAATATATAGAGCCTGAAAGATTTCGGGCCAAGCTGGGTGAGAGAGTCTGGGAGCTACAGGAAGTAACTTTTCCAAGATGTGTTGATATGCTGGTGAGGACACATCCTTTGGACTGCACGTGTTTACAGATGGTGAATTCTGAAAAACTGTATTAAAATTGTGCATGGTACGGAAAGTTATGGGTAAAATGCCAATGTTAAGGAATGTTTTGTATATAGATAAAAATGAATATTTGTGCTTTTTTAAATCAAATGTTTGCAGACTGATGGAGAAAGTGGACAGAATGGAGTGTTGACTGAAAATGTAAAACTGACATGGACTGCCTGCAGATTGATCTGTCCATCCCTCTTAGCAGAGCTAGATATTTTAGAGGAAGGGTGAGAGCTAGTGGAAAATCAGGGCTTTGATTTTCAGTGGCAACCTAGCATCCCCCATTCCAATAAGTAAAAACAACAGCAGAAACAACAAAAATGCCTTATTTTAAGAAAAAAGAGTCAAGCCATTCATTCATTCATGTGTCACTGTGAAACATGACCCCAGGAAGAAGCAGGCAATTTCCCTGATTTGTCTGTTATTTCTTAGTCATAGAAATTGTGTGTCCTGTTATTGTAGCAAGTCAGACATTACTTTCTAATAATAATAATAATAATGATGATGATGATGATGATAATAATGATAATGATAATAATGCACACCTTCTTATACATGGGCTGAAATCCTGTTGCTTAGCATAAGCCAAATTTTAATTTTTGATCCATTCCCTCATGGTAAACAAAGTGTTCCTACTGCGATTCTTGGGCACATGTGCACACACCAAGTCAGTATATGCACACAACCCAAGAGTCAAAGCAGAGGAATGGACCAAAAGTTACAACTAGACATGGGGACGGATATAAAAATGAATCAGGATATTCGTTAAATATCCCTGATTCGTCAGATATTTGTTGCTTCGTATTCTTGAGGTCCAGAGACCCCAACGAATACGAAGCAATGAATATAACCCTTTTATATTCGTCCCTTCGTTCCCTATCTGCTTATGTGCCTGCAGATCAGCTGTTCCTTGGGGACATAAGCAGAGAGGGGTTTTCCCTTCAGGCAGCTTGCTAAAGCCTGCCTGAAGGGAATCCCACCCCTGGGGCTGGGGGATGGCTTGGTTCCCCTTTCCTACTCTTCCTATGCCTGTGCGGCATAAGAAGAGGAGAGAAGGGATCAAAGAGGTATCAAAGGGATCCCCTAGACGCTGCGGGATCACTTTGATCTATGCTTTCCCCCTTCTTGCTAATCCCCGCGGGGTTTAGCAAAAGGAGGGGGAAAGGGATCAAAGCAATCCCGCAGCCGTGGCTGTGCAATCACTTTGATCCCTGCTTTCCCTCCTCTTGCTATGCCCCAGGTAAAGCAAAAAAAAAAAAAAATTACCCGATGAACGACAAATTGATTAGTTGTTCCTCGGGTCACTGGGGGGGCAATTCGTGGTTCATGGGTCGTCACGTTTGATGACCCACGAAGCAAGACGTAGCACCAGTCCCCATCTCTAGTTACAATTTAGCTTACATTAAGCAACAGGATTTTGGCCATAGTCTCCTCCAGTTCACCTTTTGGTCACTTCAGTACACACAACAGAGCACTTGTTAGCACCTGAACCATGTGATAGTCCTCTTCAACTATTTGCCAAGAGCACACTCATGTAACTATAAATGTAACTAAAGAAGTTACAGTTATACTGCCAAAGAAGTGACTTTATCCCTCATTATGTTAAAACAGTATATGTTCAATCATTGGGTAAAGGCATTAATTACAAGCAACTTGTTGTTCGCCAATCCTTCCTTATATTCAAGAATGAGCCCATATTAGGCTAATGTTAAGGAAGAATTTGTTTTCCACAACTCCATGTTAAGAACATGTAATCTTTCTGTAACAACATTTTAATATGCAGTATCTGATGACATTTTATGAACTGTATCAAAGTCCTCCGTTTATATATATAACAACTATGAATCATACTCATTGATTCATCCACATAATCATACACATTTTCTGTTGGTCATACTAAAGAAAGAAAGAAAGAAAGAAAGAAAGAAAGAAAGAAAGAAAGAAAGAAAGAAAGAAAGAAAGAAAGAAAGAAAGAAAGAAAGAAAGAAAGAAAAAGGTCACATGCCCTTTGACTTAAGTATTTCTGTAATGGCTGTTAAAATCAATTCTAGCATTAAAGTCTCCACGAATGAACAATGCATTGAGTGGAAAATTGATTATATGGTCAAAGAACAGTCCTTTGTGGCCTCGTTTGCTTTTTCGATTAGTACAGCTGTCATGGCTGTTGTAGGTGGTCCTCAGAATTTTTACAGAACAAAATTAATGTCCTTGACACATTGTGTTTGCCTAAAGATTAAAAGAGAACCAAAGATACGAATCACTTTAAAGTTAACACTTTATTTAGTCAATGCAATTTTAAAGCAAAGTCCTGTGCAGAAAAGAAGGAGGGGAGTGGAATCTTGCTTTAAATAAATAAATAAATAAATAAAATCAATGAACAGAATGAAAACAAAATAGGTTTGGCACAATTTTTATATGTGTGTGTGTATATATATTTGTGTGTGTGTAGAACCAAGAGAGCAATTTTAATAACATCTGGTCTCTGCACCATGATTTTTGATCAACAATATACTCTACAGACTGTTCCATGAGATTGCTAACAATAACATACCATACACTGTAGAAGAGATTACACATAGATGGCATTTTGCATTTCAATGGCAGAGGAACAAAACGAAAACAAAGGTTGATGGTGAGAAAAATGGTTTGTAGCGAAGTCAAAAGCCCCACTCTTAAATATATAATCTTGATTAAATTACAAAGAAGCAAAACACATTCACAACACGATCTTATGCATATCTACTGAAGACCAGGTCCCATTGAGTTAAATAGGTCTCACTCACTGGTAAATGTGCATAGAATTACAACCTAACAATACAAGCCTCTATGTATCTATTCAGAAGCAGGGACTTCTTGCTTCATATATGATAATAGGTAAGGTAAAGGTTCCCCTTGACATTTAGTCCAGTCGTGTCCGACTCTAGGGCGCGGTGCTCATCCCCGTTTCCAAGCCATAGAGCCAGCGTTTGTCCAAAGATAGTTTCCGTGGTCACGTGGCCAGCACGACTAGACACGGAACGCCGTTACCTTCCCACCGAGGTGGTACCTATTTATCTACTCGCATTTTTACATGCTTTCGAACTGCTAGGTTGGCAGGAGCTGGGACAAGCGACGGGAGCTCACTCTGTCGTGTGGATTCGATCTTACGACTGCTGGTCTTCTGACCTTGCAGCACAGAGCCTTCTGCGGTTTAACCTGCAGCACCACCACGTCCCTTATGATAATAGACTTTGTTGTAAATTCTTAAACATCACTTTGTTTGCATGGGAAATTAATGCAATGGTCCTATAATTACTGTAATCTTCGACATCTGCTTTCTTCAGGATTGGTATGTATACTGAATGTTTCCAATCTGCAGGACATTGGGGTCCACCCACCCACCCCTATTTGTTAGCATATTCTTGTCAGGATGTTGATAGGTTTCAATCTCTGTACCTTGGAATAGTTCTATTGGTATCTCATCTAGTCTTGGTGACTTATTTCTTCCAACTGCTTAGAGAGCAGCTCTCACTTTTCTTCTAAAATTGCTAGTTGTTCAACAAAGAATTATTCTGCTATCCTTGCATCTCTTCTGTGTAGTTTTTCAGTTCATTGTTTCTATTGCCTCTTTATTTTATCCTAATTAGTAAAAATAATTTGTATACATGTACAAATTTGCCGTATACGTTGGCTGGAAGCCTATTATGAATGTAAATCGTAGTAGTTAGTTGTCACAAGTTAGCTGTTGTGAGTCAGATTGAGCAATTTGGCACACAATAGCACAACTATGACTATGCTGATTTATTAACTTGCAGCAATTTGCCCTGAGATTTACACTAACTGTGTTACTGTGGTGTAAAAACATGATAGGATTCCATTCGATGTATATTGCAAACTTATACAATTGTTCGGTCCGCTGGTGAGCCCCGCTTCGTCAGCACGGGCCACCATTGCCTCCTTCCTGGGATATCGCGAGACACTTGAAGTCTCATGAGAGCAACCTGTGAAGGGAGGGGGGGAGGAGTTAGCTATTTAAGAGATATTCCCTCCTCCCTTCGGCCTCTTCCTTTCTGGCAACAGAGGAGGACGGAGCTCAGCCGCTTGAGATAATTTAGAGCTGTGTTACTCCAATTGAGCTGCTTGGGCAAGTTCACTGCTTGGAAGGGGGGGTTGAATCAGCACGCACCCTCCCACACACACACACAGTTTGATTATTGATTTTCAGCTCCTGAATTTCGGAGCTGGCTCAACAGAAGAAATTAATTTGATCATTTAATTTTATTGTTTTCCTTTAAAGAAAAGGGTTGAGAGCGCATTAAAGCAAAGGGGTGCGGCTGCTCGGGCCTGGCCAGGCAGGGGCCTGGGTGCCCATTAAGCTTATTGAAAGCCGCTGGCGGTATTTTTAATCAAGCTGGCAATTAATTCTTTTATATTATGATATGGATTTAATTTAAAAATTAATTTTGCAGGCAATAATAAAAAATAATTTAAAAAGGAGAAATTTAGTCTTTTTAGAAGTCAGTGGGCCATGGGGTGGAACACGTGACTCTGCTCAGCAAGCGGGCATGCAGCCCACCCGGCCAGCAGGATCAGGCTACAAGCGATTGCATTTTTGAATTTAAAGTATTAGGAGCAAATAAATAAAAAATAATCTGAGGGAGGTAGCTAAATTTCAGGTATTTATAAATAATTGATTCACTTTCACAGTGGGAGTGGGGGTGAACTTGGAGTTGTTTACACCCACTGGAGGCGGGACGAAGTGATACAGCGGGTCTTGTTCTGGGTATAGATAGATAGATAGATGATAGATAGATAGATAGATAGATAGATAGATAGATAGATAGATAGATAGATAGATAGATAGATAGATAGATAGATAGATAGATAGATAGATAGATAGATAGATAGATAGATAGATAGATAGATAAAATAATAATAATAAAATATCACTAAAGAAGGAGATAAAGAAGGAGTCTAGTAGCACCCGGGCAGCAGCCAAAGGAGGCCTGGTAGAAGTGGGCAGCCCCTCAAGTTTCAACTCCTCCATCGTCCTTGGATGAGGAGACTTGACCTATTTGGCAACAGCTGCAGGACAAGATTTCAGCTTTAGAGGCCGAAAGAGCGGCACAAAGGGTTTCACATCATAGTGAACCACAACCGCACTGCTCAGCGAGAGAGGCCAAGAGTTATAGGAGAGCTAAGCTTATGGCCATGGTGGAAAATTTAATGTCTCGCTTTGCTGCTTTAGAGGCTGATCGGCAGGCCACAGGGCCATCCAGAAGAGAATCAGATGCCTCAACAGTAACACCTCAGCTTCAGAGTGAGGACAAGGAATATGGGACGCCGGTGCTGGATGTTGATGGGTCATCTGCAGTGCTAGAGGTCGGCAGGATGGAGTGAAAGAGTTGGCAACAGGTTACTGGCATGGCAGGGATGAACATGATTTGGCACCACCTCTAGCAGCAGGTGAGATGGCAGTTGCACCAGACACCCTCCCGATATTGCCTGTTTGGCCATGGCCGGGCAGTGGACAGGGTAGTTTACCATTCCACATGACACACGATATACAGGTGTATAGGGCCCCAGCCAATCCTTGGCCAAGTACGAGCACGATGGTAGGAAACTGGATGGCTCCCTATCCACAAATTACCTTCCCAGCAGCACTGGGTTCGACATCCGTTATGGAGGTTTGGCCCTACCCATCGGTACCTGACACTGGCTACAACTCTGTCCCTTTAAAGGCTCTGCCTTTTGGGGATCATGCCATGCCGCTGGGTGATCATCTCACTCCAGCTACTAAAGAAAAAACATGAAAAGGTAACTATGTGGACTTATTTGGGCTCCTTAATAGAAACGTAGACAAAAAAAAAGCTTGAAAAAGAGGATAAGAGGGAGAAGGAGACGTGTAGGAGGCGTAGGCCGGAACGGACATGGGCAAACTGGCTTCCTGGCTTCCTAATTTATGCTGGAGTGGTAGTGAAAGCACAGCCTTGGAGAGCTTAGTCAATGTTTCAATACCTTGACTTGATCTACAGGGCATATGTAGACTTCGCAGGGCAGGCTTGGTTGCTTTCCGATGAATCATTCCATATGAGAAGTACGATTCACCCGAATTTGCGTTGGGACGAGCCTTTGCCAGGCCTCTGGTTGCAGTATATGACGCCACCCAGGCCGAACTCAGGCGACAGGTTTGATAGTGGTCATCTCATTTGCAGAACTGGGCAGAATTTGAATCCCCGTATAGGCACGGTGGTTCAACCCCGCTTGCTCTGCTGGGACTATAATGTGAAAGGCACATGTTAACGTAAAGCATGCCATTTCAGACATGAGTGCTCAGTGTGCAGCGGTCAGCACCCCAGTGCATCGTGTTTTAGGGCCAGAACACAGAGAAACAACAGCAAAGACTCTGGAGGCAACGAAAAAGCAAACGGTGGAGGGGGTCCCATAAACAAAGGGTCCCAGCCCAATTAAGATTCTGGTATTAGAGGCAAGAGGAGAAGGGGACGACAGAGGATGAGATGGTTGGACAGTGTCATCGAAGCTACCAACATGAATTTGACCAAACTCTGGGAGGCAGTGGAAGACAGGAGGGCCTGGCGTGCTCTGGTCCATGGGGTCACGAAGAGTCGGACACGACTTAACGACTAAACAACAACAATTAGAGGCGTGGTTACAGGACTATCCTAGGCAGACAGATGTGTCTTACCTTGTGGAAGGTTTTAAGAATGGTTTCAGGATACCAGTGTTAGGGGAACGTAAGGTGTTTTTTGCGCAAAATTTGAAATCAGTAAATGGGATGGAAGGCATAGTCGGACAAAATTGAAAAGGAAGTAAAAGAAGGTAGGGTGTTGGGACCTTTTCCAAACACTCCATTGGAGAACCTAAGGGTTTCACCATTGGGCGTTGTGCCCAAAAAGGAACAGGGAGAGTTTAGGCTCATCCATCATTTATCCTACCCAGAGGGGGAGTCAGTGAATGATGCCATTCCTTCAGAATTATGCACGGTGCGTTACACCTCATTTGATGACGCGGTGCGTATGGTCCGAAGGTGTGGAGTAGGGGCAGAGCTTGCGAAATGCAACATTAAATCAGCATTTCGTATTCTCCCGGTTCATCCCCAGGATTTTGACTTATTGGGTTTTCATTTTCAAGGATTTTACTACATTGATTGGGCCTTGCCTATGGGCTGTTCTGTATCGTGCACTGCATTTGAGCATTTCAGTTCATTTTTCGAATGGAAGCTCAGGTGTAGGGTAGGCTGCAAGAACATGGTCCATTGTTTGGATTATTATCTTTTTTGTGGAGAAAGCAACACCGGGAGATGTAAATTTATTCTAGATGCATTTCAATCAATGGTGTGCGAGCTGGGTTTACCCTTAGCCAAGGAAAAAATTGAGGGACCAGCCATTTCCCTTATGTTTTTGGGAATAGAGTTGGATACAAAAAGGCAGACTTCCAGATTACCAGACAAAAAAGTGAACGATCTGAAGGTTCGGATCAGTTTGATATTACAGAAAAGAAAAGTGTCGCTGAAAGAACTGCAGGAGATTGTAGGTCACCTAAATTTTGCATGCAGGGTGGTTGCGCCAGGTCGTGCGTTCCTGTGTAGATTATATGATGCTATGAAAGGTCTCCATCACCCTTTCCACAGGACGAGAGTTACAAGGGGTATGAAACAGAGTTTACAAGTTTGGAGCCAATTTTAGTTGAGTTTAATGGGGTCTCCTTTTGGATGTCTGAGACGAACCTTAGGGCCGAATTCCAGGTCACTGCAGCCGCCCTAGGCTACCATCCCAATGATATTAAGCGGCTGGGGCGTTGGTTATCGACAGCTTACCGCAGATATATCAGAACACTCCCTCACGTCTAGGCAGGTGCCTGGTTCTTTTCTGTCATTGCAGGTCCAGTAGCGATGGTGAGGCGGCTGCACATCATGGTAATCGGCCACAGTTATGTGTTTTGGGCAGCACGCTATGTGGCCAAGTTGGCCTGGGGGAGCAATTTGGGACTCGGAGCTAGACCCCAGATCTTCGAGGAATGCAATGGGGCCAATTTTGCAGAGTGGCTGCATTGGGCTTGCAACCCCCAGACGTGTTGTTAATACACTTGGGAGGTAATGATCTGGACAGGTATGGTGGAAAGCCTTTATATTGGATGTAATACGTGACCTCAGATGGCTGTGGGCGATGTACCCTGCTCTGAGCATTATATGGTTCACGGTCATCCCTCGGCTCGCGTGGACGGCGAAACACCATGCTCAGCAAGTTAACACTGTGCAGAGGAGTGTTAACAGGGAAGTATGCAGAGCAGTATGTAATGGCCTTGGATCGGTGATTGGTCACCGGGAGATCCGCGCTGAAAGGCCTGAGCTTTTTTGGCACGACGGAATGCACCTTGCAGACAGAGGTTTGGATATCTTTCTTAAGGACATCCGTGGGGCCTGCTTCTGGAGCTTGAGAGGTTGGATGGCGGGCATGGGACTTAGCGTTGCTAGTCCCTGTGCTGTGGTGGGTAGTGTGGATAGAACAGGTTTCGGTGAGTCCCTTCGCAATCACAGCTCATCTGACCTCCCAGTGCTGCAGATCGTGCAATTACAGTGCTTGGGGGGGAAGATGTGCTGGGGCCACATCCGGACCAACAGTCAACAAGGAGAAGGTGGCTCAAGGTCCGGGTGTGGTCAAATTTGGGCCGGCCAGGTTCTCACTGTTTTCATGACCGCGAGAACTTGGGGCTAGGGATTCGCCCATTTGTTTGGTAAAGGGTCCGTTGAGACCCCTGTGTAAAACCTGATTCCGCACTACAGCAGGACCCCCCTTTTATGGTGGGCAATAATGATTATTCAATAAAGTGTGGCCCATGTTTATCCCATAATACTTGTCTTGCGTCATTATTCCGGGGTAAGGGGGCAATGTACACACACACACACACACACACACACACACACACAGAGTTCTGATTGGAATAAAAATCAGTTAAACCAATGGTGTAACTTATAGGGTTCTGGCCACAGATATTTACTTTCTATCACTTTGTTGTTTTTTAACATTCAAAAACTGCCTGTGAAGTTATAATGGGAAAGGCAATATTTTCAGCCACAAACAAATAAAATCCAGAGACTCCACTGCCCCTTTATGTGGATATTTCAGACTATTCAGTTGTTGGTGTATCTACTTGCAAGAACAGAGGCAGGCTTTTTGATGTACATAGCTGAATGATTGTTGCATGTTACATGCCAACTTGGCTTTGTTTATTGGGCTGCAGATATATCATCCAATACATGTTGTATACTGTGTTAGTCGATATTAAAAGTTTTTAGTTCATCTCCTTAGTTAAAACAAAACCAGCATTAGTAAGAAAGCATTGATTCTTTTAGGAAAAGCAGTTGCTGACTGAATAAATATAAGGACTACTTAGAAATATTGTGGGTGTTGGAAAGCATTCATGCTTTTCAATTCATGCTTCCACTGTAATGTTCTGGCTGCCATGGAACACTGATAAATGCAAACATTGGAAATGTTTCTTTCCAGCTATGCAAGCAATTTAGCCATAATTGAAAGCAGATTTCTTTGTTAAAGCTTTAATGTTTTATTAATTTAATTTTCCACAGTCAGATTCTCTTTTTTTATTTCACTGTTTAGCCTAAATTTCCCTTGATATTTGTAATTATAATGTTTGTTTGTGCTGCATTATATGGTAAGTCTCAGCCAGCGCAGCTATCAAAGGAACAACTTCTGCTTCTAATGCCTTACAGAATAATAAAAAAAAAAGCAAATAAAGGTCTAATATTACAATCCTTTAATTTTCTTTGAAGTTAGTGTAAGGACATGAATTGCTTTTTATAATCCCAATTCTTCCAATTTATCAGGTATATTAGTAGTGGTTACATCTCATTAAAGTCTGTTAGGTCCATATCTTGATCAGAAGGGCATAGTGCTTGAAAATCATTCTTTGGGTATGCTTGCCTACATAATTTTGTATGCTTAGTTAAGAATCACATTTTTTTTAAAAAATGAAGTTTATTCTATTTGAGACATATGGTCTCAAAGGAATTATTCTCTGTGATTTGTCATATCAGGCTCTGGTGAATATGCATGCAGAAGTGGTGGAGATTTAGCAGGCAATTGGGAAAGGTATGAATCAACATTAAATGTGCAGCAACATTCTTGAATACATTATATTGCAAAACCACACACCTTCAAATGTATTTTTTAGGATATTTTCTGTGCTTGTGTGTGTGTGTGCATGCATGTGTGAGCTGTAATAAATGTATTACTAAACAACCTTAGAAGAAGGCCTATTATTTATACTGTATTTGTATTTATTGAGTTGTAAGAATTATATTACTAAATAATCCCACCCAAAGACTGCTAGCTCAACATAGCATGAGAGTCATGCCAAGTGGAGTGCAAAGTTTTGATAAAACAGGTAAAGCTTTGAGTATGATTCTGTCAGCAGAAGAAAAGCCTGCCATCCATGGCAAAGTCTAGTTAAGTACTGAGAGGCTCATCACCAGAAGGTTGGCCACCAACAGATGATCTCTCAACACCAAATAGGCTGAACACAATATCAGTGGGGAATAGCTACACTTTGCATCAGTGCAGGGAGTACTCACCCCAATGAAATCACATATAACGATAGCTGTACTCCTATTACATCTAGAGGGCGACAGATTCCACATCTATGTTTCAAAGAAAGCAGTTTGCCTCTTACTTGTTTATGAAACAACATTAATAGTATGCATTAATAGTGTGTATAGAACCAATGAGCCAATTATTTGTGTGTTCCTTCTGAAATGTCCTTGTGAACTAAAACAGCCAGCTAGCCTCTGTTGTTATCTGCTGTCAAGTTGGAACTGCCTTATAGAGACCCTAATAGGGCTTTCAAGATAAGTGAGATGTTTAAGGAGTGGTTTTACCAGTTCTGCTACCCCAGTGAGCTTTCATGGCTGACTGGAGATTCAAACACTGGCCTCCTAAGTCCTTATCTGTCACTCTCTCCATCACAACACATTGAGTATCCCAGCATCTGTTTACCAGGTCTCAGTTTCTCCCCATTCTATTATTTATTTATTTATTTAAGATATTTTTATGACACCTTTCTCCTTAAAAAGCACCCAAGGGGGCTTACAGAATTAAAATACAGTATTTAACACTAACAATGGTGTGTATACAAATACAAAAGAATCAAACAAATACCATACAAAAAAATTAGCAACACCAAGCACATTCAACACAGTAAGGTTTAACAATCGATTCACAACCCTACACAGGCAGCCATTCACTCAGGGGAAATTTACCTGAAGAGAAAGGTCTTTGCCTGCTTGGGGAAATACAGCAAAGATGGGTCTGTCTAGCCTCCTGTGGGAGGGAGTTCCAAGGTCTGAGAACAGGAACAGAGAAGGCCCTCTCCCATATCCCCACCAAATGCACCTGTGAAGGTGGCCAGACCGAGAGAAAGGCCTCTCCTGATTATTTTAACACTTGAGCAAGCTCATAAAGGGAGATGCAGTTCTTCCCTTTATGAGCTTGGGCCCAAGTTGTTCAGGGCTATATTGATTAGAACCAGCACTTTGAATTTAGCCTGGAAACGGATAGGCAGCCAGTGGAATTGTAATGTGGGGGGGGGGGGTTTACATGATCCCTGTGGCCAGCCCCAGTCAGCAATTTGACTCCTGCGTTTTGACTTGCTAATGTTTCCTGACATTTTAAATTGCATTTTAGAACATGTAATGCTTCTAAATGCTAGCCTCACACTCAGAGCCTTCAATCATATTCAGGAGGTGTTGCCCTCTCCAGATTCCAGACCTTCCTTGAAAACAACTTTGGGTGGAAGATTCAAAGGGACCCAACCAGGGATACTCTATGCCTATTAGCTCTCTGTGACTGGGGCTGTAAATGAAACAATGTTGGGGAAAGACTTTGCGGGGGGACTAGTTAAAACCAACCCATTAGCTATAATGAGAAACAAATGATATTGGCCATTAACCTCCTTTAATAAATTCTTGACCCCTGGAAATAATGCATTGGGGGGAAAGCACAACAAAATCATTCAAGTTAATTAGAAAGCAGAGGAAGAAAGAGTTAAATGAATATATCCCTGTTATATAATGGCCTTCTGATCACAGAAGCTGACTTAATAGCAAAGAGCCAGTGAAATATTAAATCTGATCACAGTAGCTCTGGACCTTAACACTATTTTTTAATGTGTGAGTTACTATATTTTCAATGGATGGCTAAGTCCACAACTGGAGGGTTGGAGCTGGGGACATAAGGGGACACTGTCCATGGAAAGTGTGGTTCTGTGAGGAGAACCAAATATTTGGAACAAACAACATCCCACAACATCATCCAAAATTTACAGGATTCTGTGGAGGAAAGAAGCCATGACAGTTAACCTGGTATAAGGTTCTTTTTGCTGAATATTTGCCACAATCAATGGAACAATATTTTGACACACTGAATGGCATCACACAACAACAACAAATCACACCTCCCATTTAAGCAAGAGGTATACCAAGACCCCTTCTACTGGTCATTTCAAGAGGGCCATGGACACATTTTGAGTTGAAGCTGACTTTAGCCATGCTTAGAGCAGACCTACTGAAATCAAGTAATGATTAAATTAAATCCTATTCTCTAAGCACAAATACGTTGGAACCAACTTTCTATTTCTTTAATCAGGACTCTGATAATTGCTGAAAATTGAAGTTTTTAGACACTACTTTCCATTTTATCATTGTGACCTGTTAACCTGTTACTACTTAAAATATGAATTCTTATGTTTTTTTTCTGAATCTTTGTTTTTACACACACACACACACACACACACACACACACACACACACACACACATACAACATATACTTTTAGAAATAAGTACAACATTAAAATAATGCATGACTGTAACACTGCAAAGCAAACTTCAGGAGCAACACCATCAGCTTTATTGAACAATTATGCAGTTAAACAATGCACTTATTTCCACTTAGAAGAATGAACAGTTTTTCATTATTTTTCACTAGGGCAAGGGTTAGCAATATGTTCTATCTGCAACATATTTTTCAGAGATTGTCCTCCAAGCAGAACGATAAAGGTGGAGCTGACATTAAAATCATGTCAACCATCACCTTGGTGTTATTCCAGATTCATCTCCTTGAGAAAAAATAATAATAATAGTCCAGCAGACTTTGGTTCCATCTTCAGACCATGAGCCACTTTATAAATTTGACCCTTGTGATGACCCTTCATCACCCTGTCATTAATATCTCAATATTTTGATGTTATATCTATTTGCTGTTTACAGTTTAATCCATGACAAGACTGTGCCCCTAACTCTTGTGAGAATTTATGGGCTTTAATCTTCTTTTATAGGAGATTATTCCTAAAGCTTTTTATAAAGCCTGAGTAAGTGATACCCAACAGTTCACCTTCTGCTACCATTCCATTAACACTTTCAAAATATGGTGTGCCCTAGAGAGAGGAAGACTATGTTCTTCACTGGATCCACCCTTGAATCCTGGGCTGCAAGTCATACTGTGCCAATGGGATATAGTTTTGTAACACACACTTTTATGATGGTAACCATATATAATATTAGTCTTGTTTTCTAGTTTGTTTTGATATGAACTACTCAGTGTTTCTAAAATCCAGCAAAATACCTTGTAAACAATTGGCTCTAGACAAGTTAATTTCTTTTGTCTCAAATGTGCTGCAATTTATTTCAGACCAAACTACATGCCCTTGTCAGTATTTCCACTATTACTACTTTGTTCGATTTGGAACACTCACATGATATATGGCATTTGAGGACTTGAAGACTTCCAATCTGAGTAACTTCATATTATATTTCGAGAAGTGACGGATGACATTGGGTCTCACAGTTTATGGCAGTGGAAAGGTCTTGATCCAGACACTAAAAATCAAACCAAATTTACATTATCAAATTGGTTTTCTTCATTTAAAAAAAAACACCCTGCTTAGTAGATTTCTTTTTTGGTTAAAATTTCAAAGCATCCATAATATTTTGTTGTTTGTACTTGTGTGGTTTTGATCTGCAGAGAAAGTGCAAAAATGATTTTGAGTGTTTTCATTTTCAGTGCAGACTGCTAAACTGTTCCACATGAGATAGCATGGTTGCTCTCTATCCTTTCTTTATCAGTCCTTTCCAGCTGACACCAACGCTGGTTCAGGATCAGAGCAGAAAATACAGGTAGCACCTTATTAGAAACTGATAGCAATTCTATAAAACTTCAAGCCTGCACAATCAGACTTCAAACAAAGCCCGTGCTTACCACACAGAGATCAATCACAAAGCGTGTTACAGGTTTATTTACAAGAAAGGAGAGAAAATTCATGCTATGTCCAACAGCCATCTTTCAACATTACAGCAATTCCCATCTGTAATAACACACTCTCTCTATTACTCTGTTCTCTCCCCAGAATTTATGCTCATAGCCTGTTGGTGAGTTGATTAGTTTGTCTTGTAACACATCTATACAATCTGAGGTGTGTCTTTCTCCTGATTTCTGGTACCCAGATAGAGGCCTCTTAAATGCCACAGATTGTGACATCCAACTCGTTGTACAACATTTTGTATGTTTTAGCCATGGATATGTTTCGTGGGCTGGTCACCTGACCGTAATAAATAAATTCTGTTCTAACTCGTTGTACAACATCTGCAGACAGTAGTTCCAGGCTTGTGAATACAAAAACATAAGGTGGTGGTAGCTCTAAATTCAGTATTCAGAATTCAAACACTCAGATTTACTTTACATTTCTTAGACCTCCTATGTGCAGGCTATGCTTAGCTCTAGGCACAAAGCAATTTTGATATTAAGATATCAGTTTCATGGCAGCTAGTGACTCAACTTTCATACAGTTGGTGAATCTGCTCAAGGTTTTAATCTGAAATTTGTAGGAGCTATCCAAGATGCTGAATAGTAAAGTAAAGTAAAGGTTCCCCTTGGCAAATTGTCCAGTCGTGTCTGACTCTAGGGGGCGGTGCTCATCCCCGTTTCCAAGCCGTAGAGCCAGCATTTTGTCCGTAGACAGTTTCCGTGGTCACGTGGCCAGCGCGACTAGACACGGAACGCCGTTACCTTCCCACCGTGGTGGTACCTATTTATCTACTCGCATTTACATACTTTTGAACTGTTAGGTTGGCAGGAACTGGGACAAGCGACGGGAGCTCACTCTGTCGCATGGATTCAAACTGCTGATCTTTTGACCTTGCAGCCCAGAGGCTTTTGCGGTTTAACCTGCAGCGCCACCATGTCCCCAAGATGCTGAATACTATCCCCCAAATAGTTCCAGCTCCTAAAATAACTCCTAACATTTTGAATTAAGTGCTGGAGTGGATTTACAACTCCTCTAAAGTGGGAGTCACCAGACTTCATTAAATCAGCATGAGCATTAGATCCCGTGGATCCATTCAAACAGTAAAATTGAAGAGAGCCCAGCTGATGGGGTAATGGCTTTGGACAATTCATAACAGACGTAAAAGCCATAACTTGAACTAGATTTCCTCCAATACACATCTCTGCTTAAGCAAGAGGTACGCAATAGTAAAAAAATCAGCCACTACTGTCTGCCTCTTGTAAGAGTTTTTGCAAACCTCACATACTGCCTTTAGCAGGTTTGGCTGGCAGGGACCTTTCTGGGCTGGGGTGACAGTCAGTATCAGCACTAACTAATAGTTCCTACCTTCTCTGAATTCAAAGAGAGCCACACCTCTCTCCTTTTTAAGCTCTTCTCCCTGTCTTCAGTCTGTCGAAAGCAGTCAGTCTGCTGAGGGCTGTTGCTGCAGGCAGCCATGTTTTGTTTGCTGTTTGGTCTCTTCAGAACTGTAAGTAATGAAAAGTTTTATTCTTTCTACTTCAAATGCCTTGGAGTGAGTAATTGAGACTGTAAGTGCCAGTTGATGGGGGAAAGGGGTGGACTGATCTGAGGGACCTGAAGCTAATTCTGCTCTATGAATGCCTGCAGTTCAGCTGTGCAGCTAGAAGAAATTTGACCAGAAAATTCAAAACTGTGCAGCACCTCTTGCCATGTAACAAAGTAGAGCTGCAATGTTTATTTATTTCAGAAGTAGTTTTCTTAGCAGAGGATGTAGCTGGCAGCTGTTCTAGGTGTAGGTCCGTAGATATGACTGCAGAGCCCTTTTGGATTGTGATCTTTGATGTCCATATAGGGATTTTAATTAACTTCCTGTCCTTTTGATCCACTGTGAGCAGAAAACAAGAGAGCAAAACAAACCCGTTTCTCTTTCTTGCAAAACCATTTAAAGAAGAAGAAGATAAGTATAGCAAATGAGTCAAAAGGTAATATAATACAGAGTCATTCACCTACCAGAAGCCACCTGTATAGCATATTACAGTGTCTTTGCCGACTTTATACAACCAGGATATTTGCAGGCCCGGAATATGTGACTTTGCAGATTACAACCAGACAGCCAATGAATGTTACAAACCCTGACCACATTAAATTGCTATTTATGGCAACAGCAATACATTGAGGCAAAATGTAACACTGTACCCAATGATATTACCTCCTGAATTAGAGAGAGCAAACTGAACTGAGCTGGGGCTAGTGAAGGTTAGAAATAACTTAGTCCCACTGAAATCAATGGGGCCTAGGTTAGTTGTGGCTGGTGTTGGTGAGACTGAAACACCACTGAATTCTTTTCAGTCCAACTCAATATGCTTCAAGAGCTGAAGAAGACTGGAGGGCAAAATGCTGGCTAAACGAAGTACTTTGAGGAGTATGGCGGTCTTGAATAATTCTTGATTGTTCCTTTCTGTGATCTGCATTACTACTGTAAGGACCTCTCAGTATGGTAACCATGGAGGTTTGGTTTCATGTAGAGAAGACAGTGGTATTCGAAGCTTGAAGATATTGAGCAATCATAGGGAGAAAGGAACAAGGCCAGGAGAGTCCTCAGACAATCAGGCAAACACTTGAACAGAGTTTGCATGTTGAGTCAACATGCAATGGAATGGAACGCATATGGCGGAATTCATGCTGCTTTGGTCTGGTTCAGACCCTGGCTGCTCCCACCATTTCACAGCCAGCATGTTTGAACCATGAGTGCACTCAGAAACCATGAAGGGATCATGTGTTTACACCAGGAGCCTTGTAGACTCAGGGCTCTCTGAATCAGATGCCAGGATAGCTGAATTAGTAGACAGGATGGCATAATCTGCCACCCCCTCTCCCCCTCAGTTTCCCCTTTCATTTTCAAGCTTAGTTAAGGAATCAGGAAGGAAAATGGAGTTTCTTAGCAACAATACATTATTCTGAGTTACTGCTGTTTTAATTCAAAGCAGTCTGAGGTGGCTTGGTCTTGAATTGGTAATTAAGGCTCACTAGACATACAAAAGATTTGCTCTCACTCCTGTGAAAACTGAAACTGTTTTTTTAGTAGGACTCAAAACAGCTGCCTGAATTTTTGGATATGGCATAAAGGCATCATAATGAATGCTTGTGCTTCAAACACACTACTGCACCAGCTCTGTCTCACCATATTGGGACTGTGAAATAGATGACCTAGATGATCTTTTTTTCAAGTGTTACCATAGTCAGACCCATCTCTGTGACCAAAGGTAGATGCAACACATGGAAGTATTACATTTCTAAAATTATGTTGCTAGTGGTGAGACATTGTATAGGTGCTGCTGCAGAATCCATTTCTGGAGCAATGACTTCCAGATAATATACTGGAAAGAATGGAATTACCTAGTCACTCTCCTTGTCTACTGTATATATTTAAAAAGTTAACACATAATACTGCTATCAGCAATGCATAAAATGTAATTCCGCTGTTTCCAAAAACTTTAGTTGTCTTAAGTAACTTACTATGAGACAAGTTTCAGCAGATCAGCATAAAATTTTCTTAATTTCATTACAGGCTGTAAATTAAAATTAATGAGGCTGACACCGACAATTAACAATGAAAAATGCAGATTGTTATAATTACTTAAGCAATAACATTGCTTTACATAGAAGACTTAAGGTGCTCCACAAATTATTTACAAGTGTTACATAAAACACAAAAAAATGACAATTTCAATTTATTTTGTCAGTATAAAAAACAAAAATCCTTACTAAAACCTTTCTCATTTGGGAATCTCTCGCCATGCATAATTAAGCAAATTTGATTGCAATTAAGCCTGGCTTCTACAGTGGAGTTTTAATTAATGCAAATCTGGCATCTACATCTATAAGATTAATTTTAGTGAATTAAAAGAAAACAACAAAGCACATTTGAAAGTGCAGTTGCATTGTTAAAATGAAGGGAATGTAAAAGCTTGTGTGTGTTTTTTTTCTTCCTCAGCTTTCCATGTAGATAGCCTTTGACTGAGTCTTTCAAAAAAAGATGGTTTATTCAGATTTGTTTTGTTTCTCAGTGCTTTATTAAATGGGATCATCATACTTATACACAGATGTTTGGAGACACATCTTAAAATGTAATTATATGTCCTTAGAAGAAGAAACACACTGCAATTGCCAACTCAGGAAAGAGGTCAACCTTTTCCTTATAATAAATCCTTTAAAGTTATTGTGGTCAGCTTGCTAATATAGAGAGCAGTGCCGAGCAGGGTGGATTTGGGGTGTGACGTGGAGAATGATCTACCATTTTCAAACCATGACAGTTCACATCAGCAAAGGCAGGCTTTGGCAAGACAGAGTTTTCCCTATGGAGTTATTTGGTAATTTCCCCCAGGCCCATTAGATTGAGTGCTCCAGGCTGGCATAGATAACAGCCTTGATCCTAGAGTGAATAGAAAATAATTTGTCCAGTGTGTGACCACTGGCTGCATGCTTCCTGTCCCTAGCCTGCATGTGCCCAGAACACCCTGATTTCGATCTTCTTCCACTGGGAGCATTGCTAGTAGAAACATCTATATCCATGGAGTTTTCTGAAGGTGGACTGGCAGCCACTAATGGCAGCCAGTCTAACTTAGTGGACCTCTGCCCCCCAGATTCAGAGGCCGTATATCACTGTATACTACAGACTGAGAAAGGCATAGAATCTGATCCAGATCCACTATGATTTTGAAAAATAAAGACATTGAGGTTATATAAGCCTGCCCTCTCACTTAGACCTGCTGGAAAGGCTATCCTCCGTTTTCCCCCATGAAGAACCGTTTATTATGTGGAGACATGGCAGAAAGCTTCCTCTGCTATATCACCCTAATTCTGGAATACCCTCTCCCTGACGACTCAATCGGCACTGACATTGGCATTATTTCAGTGACAAGTCAAAACATATTTATTAGAGCCTTTGAGGGTTGAGGATCTGCACAGATTTCAAGACAGCGGTTTTAATGTTTTAATTTTGTGGTTTAAACTGTTTGGTTTAAAAGCCTTTTAAACATCTTATGTTTTAAAATAATTTTATACAGTTGTGCAACCTGCCCTGAGATCCTGTGATAGAGGGTGGACTATAAATATTTTAAATAAATAAAATAACAAATACAGTGAGGCTCTGTTGTGCCCCATATGAAACAATTGAAATGACTGGCAAAAAAAATTAATTCTATTTTGGGAGCCTTGTATCAAATAGAATTCCCTCTTTTTGTATAAGCACATTCCCTCTTGGGTCATCATACTGACATTTCTTTAAAAAAGATAAAAGTCATTATTTGTAATTGACAGTGGGAAGGATCCCACAGGTCATTTGTGCTGGTTTAAGTCCAGTGGCATAAACTGAAGTACTGACTTACTGATATAAAAGAGCTATCAATTCGATTCCTTGTTGTGCACCACTTCTGTTACTTGGTAAGCAACAAGGAATACAAATGGCAACTCGTTAACCAGCATCAATTCACCATGTAGATTTATACCATTGCATTTACACCAGCATAAATAACTGACCGGATTATGGTGGACTTTTCACAAGTTTCTACTTTAGCAGTTCAGACTCTCCCCCGACCTTTTATCAGCCTGAGGTGTTCTGTTTTTATGCCAAGTTATTTTCTATTTCAACTGCAGATGGTTTAAGAAAGTCTGCAGGAAGCATAATTATGCAGAAATAATAAGAAAACCTGAAACCATTAACAGTTATTTTACATTCTCTCTGAATGCAATACATGCATTGTTATAAAGACAGCTAGTTCCTGCTCCTTCACTGATGCTGTTTAAAGTTCCAGCAGGCAAATGTAGTCAATCATAGAACACTTGTTTTTGATTTGACTGGTTCCAGCTGCAGGAAGGTAGGACAATTTGGGAAAGGCGTTTTCCTTGCCCTGCCTTGCTGCCCCCTATGCTTCAGACCATACGGGATAGATAATTCATCAGGGTAAGGTTGCTCCTGATGAATAATTAGGCCAGCAAACTGTTTTTTCTCACTGAGCTTTATATAAGAATGCAATTTCTCAGCAGATTTAAAACAAAGTAGAACACCACAAAGTTGGATCCAAGTTTATCGGCATGCAACTGGGCTGGGGAAAATGGATTTTTTCTTCTTCTTAACAGCAAGTCACTCAACCCTCTTAAAATGCAACACAGGATTAGAGAGATGGCCTGGAATTGAGTGGGTTATGGTGGCACAGCAAAACTAGCCTGACAAATATTCTATGACTGAAACCTTTGTCAGTCATAGACTTGAACATGACCTGGAAAAAGGTGAGCATGTTGGCTAGAGGATCCTGAGAGTGGGAGTCCATTTTCAAACTGTGAACTTATATGAGTGTGGCTCTGGATTTCTTTAAATCCTTATACCATTTTTTTTCTCTATCCCTAATTCAAGCATTCATTGAAAAGATTAATATTAACCTCTGAGTAAAGAGAACACCAGACCTCCTTTCTTCCATCCTAGCTTTCACATGTAGGGAGAGTAACATTCAATTCTTCCAAAAACCTCCAGTTTACAAAAGTGGGATATTGTGGTTCTGTAACCAAGTTTCAAAATGCCAGGAAATGCCCCAATGAGAAGTGGTTAACTAATGAAAAAATAAGTCAGGTTCTGGGATTTCCCCTTGCTTGGTGTCTCCTTATAAATGGTAGTGAACACAAGAGAGTATCCTGTACACCATCTTGACTGTTGATATTGGTGACACCAACATTCAGGCTGCCCTTGGCTATGTAAAGCCTGGCATCCTTTTTCCTGCTGGCAACGTGGGCATGATATTGTCCAGCAATATTGGACCATTTCCTGGTGTTTTGAATTGTGGATCCAGAAGCGCAATATCCCACATTCATAAATCAGAGGGTATTTTTAAGAATTGAATTTCCTGGGTTTTTTAAATGGACATTTAAGTATACTTACACTACACACAAATTCCAACAATAACTTCCCTTATATAGAATTACCCAGTGTTAGGGGATCCCAGAAGATGAGTACATAATCTGTAGTGTGGCTGTTGCGTGGGAGCAACACCAAGAACAGCTGAGATGCGGCTGCACAATCTCTCCTATATTTTGAAGGGCTGTTTTGGGCTTATTGAAGTGGTGAAGCAAAAATGTCAATGAGTTCAGTACATACAGTGGAGAAACACACACACCCTTTAACCTCACAGGTAAACTAATGCTGCTATGTCTGCTCCACAGAACACAGACTAAAGCTATATCTCCGTTTTGGGTGCAATTTAGACGTGTACTTTCCCAGCCTTCTAACTGCACCTTAAGTCTCCTTCTGTTCCTTTCAAATGAAAAAAACAAAACAAAACAAAAAAACACCCTTAGCTGGATTGTTCCTGTGGCATAGCAAAAGAGAAAACAATAAGGTACTTCCCTTTTGAGATAATATGCAGTACACTTTTGCTCAACTGTGATGAATGTAACATTTTTCAGTTGGGAAGAGAATGTACAATTATCAGAAGGCCATCCAGCACTACCAATATAGAAAGCTTCTCTCCATACTCCATGCTTTCATCATGCTCGAATGACAATGAGGGCTGGCTCTGTCATTGGGCAAAATGCGGCGAGTGTCTGAGGCTGCACATGTGTGATGTCATTAAAGGGCAGCACCTTGCTAGGTTTTTTTTTTCACCTTGTTGTTATTCCATTTTATTGTCAAAATTGGAGAGAAATGGTTTTGGGGTTTCCTGCCACATGGGCCTGATTTGGATTGTATACACCCTGATGTGGGTAGATGTGCGATGTGCCATTTCCTGCTGTGCCTCAAGCAGCAAAATGTCTTGGGCTGGCCCTACTAGAGATGCTTGTGCAATACACAATGGAACACATGTTGCTGTTCCTCTAGTGTGGTGTTTGTGTGTTCTGCTGGTGCTCGTGCAACCACTACTGAAGCAGCTTGTGCTAGCCACACACCTAGCACACTTCTGTTATTGTGCACTGTGAACAGGGCTGATGCATGACTTGTGCAAGCCCCTAAGCAAGCACAATTAATACACTGGATGTGGCAACTGTGAGCAAGAAGGAGGATAAAAATCTTTGCAAGTCGTAGCACCACTGGATACGTTCCTATTCTTATTTTTATCTCTCCACCACCATCATTTTGCTCCAAGGAGCTTCCAGAGGTCCTGCATGTCTCATTCCCAATTAAACTGTTAAGTTGTTTAAGTTCATAATGTTTGCACTGTTTGCAAACATAGTAAAAATAAATCAAGATACCAACATAAAAAAAATGCAGGATACAGGTACGTGTTACTTCACATGACTATAACTCATATTTAGGCAACGTTCTGATTCTGGGACACTTTTCCCTCTCTCCAAACAAACATGTAAAATGTACATGAGCACATAGAGAATTGCTGACCAGATGTCAATTTTCTGGTGTGCAACTTCTATTGATCATTCGTTATTGGCATGAAGGTCTCCAGCATCTTTGCTTTTTCTCTCTAACCTCTTTCTCAGCTTAAATTTCCAAGTGAGAGAATAGAAAGGCCTTGAATAACAGAGTGATTCAGGTCTGATAGGATGTTTTACGAAGTACAATGACCTTAGGAAAACATCAGAGGGACATTTTTATAAAGAATCAACAACTGTTTTGAATAAAAATTGAGACACAATTGAGAGTGGGGAGCACAGAAACAGTTTATATACAATGCTTTAGAAAGGTGCCCTCTGTGATATAGACAAAAGGGAGGAACTTTGCTCAAGACATGTAAAAGAATAAACACGATAAAATGTCTGGTGAGCACAATTTAATATGTAAGCCTAGAGAAGAAGAAAGATCAATTATTGAAGTTAAAAGTCTCTTCCTTGTGCATAAAGAGTGATTAAAAAACTTAATTCAGTGTGGAAATTCAAAGCAGTTGCTGAAAAAAGAAAGACAACAGGATTCTCACGATGGGACTTCTCAGTTCCAGTCTTGGATATTTCAGTGAACTCTACTCAAACTGTGCGCATGTTAGACTTTTCTCTAAATGGGATGTTTTATTTTACAGTACACATCTCTTTTTTTGTGCCATTCCAGAGGGAATCATTTAATCGACACCTTCATTATAAATTCTGTGAATGTGGCATGAGTGCATACTTTTACATGTAGGCCTTAAAATATAAATAGCAGCTTTGAGCATCTGTATGTGTGTGAGAGAAACAAATCACACAGTATAGAATTCTGTGGCCGTAGATCCAGGTCTTTTATTTCTTTTCGCTTTGTGTGCGTTAATTAAGTACCCGCATTCAGGGCTAAGTGCAGAGACAGCTAAATAAACAAATGACACTGTGGAAAGGTCTTTCTGCATACTAATCATATCCTACATCTGCAAGCAAAAGCTCT
Organism: Intellagama lesueurii; assembly: GCA_037013535.1. NCBI lineage: Eukaryota > Metazoa > Chordata > Lepidosauria > Squamata > Agamidae > Intellagama > Intellagama lesueurii. The sequence goes on from JBAJHW010000003.1 coordinate 124,513,894, forward strand.
ATAAATCGATTTGCTCTTTCACATCAAAAGACAAACAGTGATGCAAGTCAGCAATTCCTTTGTCAAAGTCACAGACATGGCTGCTCTTCACAAATGCATTTCTCCAGAGCTGGATTCAACCATTTGATGATTAGCATTATTGGCAACTCTTCAAAAAGAAGATTCATCAAGCAATTTACAATTGGATTGGTTACCATTTTTATGATGGTCCTCCATGAAATCAAACTTTTTAAAAAAGGATTGACATTTCAATTCCTCCTTCGAGGACAAGACAGTCTACAAGAGGGGAAAGACGTATAGATTCTCTACTTCTGGAGTGTTTGTGAGGCTGCAGATGTTGCAAAAGCGACTCCCATGATAGTTAGATTAGATGTGACTGAAAGGGGGAACTGACACAGGGTAGGTTAAGGGGAATCATATTAATGACTTATAACAGAATTTAAATTGTCCTTAAGACCTACAATACCACCTTCAAATGCCAATCTGGGTGTGTATATAGTCCCTCAGGGAAAACGGAGAAGGAATCTGCAGATGCCACAAATCCCAATTCAATATATGGCTGTGAAGAAATACTGCTACATTTCTAGTTCTCATCAAGAAAAGCTTGTCTCAGCAGGTCAACACAACTTGTCCAGAGTTTGTAAACCCACATGAGATTTCTTCCGGGGTGTCATCACATGAGGAAACCGATTGCAGTTTGGACTGCTTGTGGAGGAGTCCGGTGAAATCTATTTCCTGGCAATCCCATGACATATGGGGAATTGCACTCCAGACCCAAGCTGGACCTTTTTTGGTCTAGCTGTAGGGCTATTACATTTTGGGGTCAGGCTGGAGAGATTCCCCAATAGATGGAGATCACTCCCTGCAAAGCAATCCTTTTCTGGTGTGATCAGATGTGCATCTTTCCCGCTGTCTGATCACACCCTCAAAGCAAGACAAGGAGCACTTCCCACCTTGAGGTTTTTGCAAAATGTGTCTGTGCAAAACTAGTATCTCTTCCCTTTAAGCACATACCAACAGTAGGCACAGAAGACCACTGTTTCACTAAAAAGACACAAGTAACCCATCCAAGACTTCTAACTATTAAAAATCAATGCAACAGTAGAGCAGCAATAATGCTCTACAAAAGAATTTGCACAAAAATTGCAAGGAGTAAAAAAAATATGGTTTCTCATTCAGGATTGCACACGAGAAGAATGAGATAAGCAAGGATTTTACATGCCTAATTCAAGATCTCTTCTAGAAGCCATGTTGTGGAGATTTTCTTGGTTCTTATTATTGTTGGCTTCAAAAATGTATCATCACAACATGGATTTTGGAATTTGTCTTCTGGTCAACATGGTTTCCCTTGCCGTTTTACCCCCAATTACCTTTGCTCTCTAAACTTAATAAAAGGCTCTAAGTCTTAGACCAGCTGAAAATATTTGTTTCCAGTGAGCCAGTATTTACATGAAAACAGCACACATTCAAGCTCAATTTGGAGCAAAATTAAGTGCAGCAAAGAATTGAGGAATGACACAAACGAGCTAGATAGGAGTGAAGTTTCCTGTGCTCTCAAATTGCTATGGTATGATTAACAAGGTATTATATAGTTATACTGTATACCCGCTTCAACATGGTAGCTTCAGAAATAGGGTGTGGAAACATTTCTTTTTAGATTGCAATTACCAGTACAATGAAAACTTGGAAAAGTTACTTTCTGGGATGTCAGATCTTGTTTTACTCAAGCTTTGCAGAACTAGCATGATAAATGTTCTTATAATTAGGGGATTCCCACATGAAATGTTGTCTGCAGACCACAGTGAGGTGCTTCAGTCACACAGGATCTAAAATACAAGCAGAAAGCTATTTATTCACAATGCAGGCAACAACAAAAAAGAGCAACATGCACAGCAAAACCAGCAGCTCAACTCTGTCATAGTCAGGAGACTCCTAGTTGTGAAGAAACTCCTAAGTTGTCTTAGGCTTCGGAGGAAGCTTGTTCAACTTTACCATCAACACATCAACACCTATGACATGAGGCTGAGCCAATGAAACACTTCCTACCCAAATGGTTGCAAGTGAATAGAAAGCATTGCTATCTTATGTCCTTGGTGGGCTTTGGAAAGGAATAAATAGCATTTCTTATCTTGTCTCTTCCGAAAAGTCAAACACACTATAAAAAAACCCATGAACATTATTTTCCAAACAAATGACTCAAGGACTTCTTCATGGGAGAATGTCCACCCCTAACCATGACAGATGATTCTAATTAACTCACACTCCCTACTTCAAACTTAGCTCACCTCATCCAGTACCCTGATTTTACCCATGTTACCTCTTTCACCTTTAATTGTCTTTAAAGGGAAACAATTCACAATTATACATCTTAAAGAGTTCTAAAAGTATAAGTAAAAATGCATAACTATATGAAACAGCTGCATAATTGCCTCTGTTACAAACGGATGGATGTATTATGCAGAAGTGCCGTCGTAACATTCCCTTGTGTTTCCTCCCTATGTACATTAGCTTTCCCTTTATCCTATTTTACTGATCATGATGATGAAGCCTAAAATAACCTTGTTGCAGAATTGCAACCATCAGTCCAGAAAAATATATACACAAGCTAGGTTGCTTACCAGGGCAGCCCAAAGATTTTTGTTGTTGTCTGAGGCGCAGTAGCAAATGGCACCCCACAGTTACCCATGTCAGGATTAAGGGTGGGAAGAAGTTCTGCCTTGGTTCCACTTTAGGTCAGGACCAGCTATCCTGGTATGGTGAGATAGTTTGTTGAGAATTCTTTGAAACCCCCCCCCCCCCCCCATGTAAGGTCTTCCTTCCACTGTAATAGTGAGATGTTAAGTACATTTTAATTTCGTAATTTACTTAATTTCTGCAAAAATGCCTCTGGGAAAAACTAGCATCTTCCTTTTTTGAAGCTAAAGGCATGCACATAGCAAGTACAAAAGCACAGTCTGGTGACAAAAATGCAAACAAACTGTCAGTACTATTAGTCCACGAAACAAAAAGTTATCACAGTTTTAATTTTTAAGCCTTTGACTGAGAATCTATGGGTGGTTCTGAAAGAAATGGGTGTGCCTCAGCACTTGATTGTTCTGATGCGCAACTTGTATTGTGGAGAAGAAGCTACTGCAAGGACAGAATATGGAGACAGAATGGTTTCCTATAGGCTAAAGTGTCAGACAAGGTGCATTTATCCCTTTATCTGTTCATCTGTATGCAGAACATATCATATGGAAAGCTGGACTGCATTCTGATGAAGGAGGAGTGAAAATTGATGGAAGAAATATCAATAATTTAAGATATGCAGATGACACCATCCTACTGGAAGACAGCACCAATGACTTGAAATGACTGTTAGGGAAAGTGAAAGAAGTACCAAAGCAGGACTGCAGATGAATGCTAAGAAGACAATAGTCATGACTACAGAAGAACACCATTTTAATGCCGACAATGAAGAAATTGAAATGGAGATTTTGTATACCTTGGTTCAACCATTAATCCTAATGGAGACAGCAGCCAAGAAATCAGGAAAAGATGGAGACTCAGAAGAGCAGCAATGAAAGAACTAGAAAAAATCATCAAGTGTAAGGATGTGTCACTGGAGACCAAGATCATCCACACTCTTGTATTTCTGATCAACCTCTACAGGTGTGAAAGCTGGATGGTTAAAAAAGTTGAGAGGAAAAAAAATTATTCGTTTGAAATGTCATGCTAGAGGAGAGCTGTGTAGATACCGTCGACTGCCAGAAAGACAAACAAGTGGATCCTAGATCAAATGAAGCTGAACTATCTCTGGAGGCATAAATGTTGAAGCTGAAGTTGTCCTACTTTGGGCACCTTATGAGAAGGTAGGATTTTTTTTGGAAAAACATTAATGTGGGAAAGGTGGAAGAAGGCAGCAGGAAAATAGGAAAACCAAATATGAATGGGTTGACTCCCTAAAGAAAGCTACAGGTTTGATTCTACAGGAGTAGGGCAGCTGAGGACAGGACATTCTGGAGATCACTCATTCATAGAGTGATCATGAGTCAGAGACAACTTAAGGAGACATAGCAACAACAACAACAGAAATATACAAAAATCTATTTCAAAAATACAAAAAGACTTAAGACTGACAACAACAAAAGAACATTGCTTTCTCACAGTGAGGAGAAAAATGTTCACCTTTTTTCATTTTACTGTGCAAGGGTGAAAGAAGTCGGAGTTTTCTTGCCTAGTAAAGGCAAATCTTATTCAAAGCCAAATAAATTACTCTAAGAGACAGAGGCTGAAATCCTTCTGTGCAAGCTCTGCCTGAGCAATGTGAATAATGACATCAGTGGCAAATCACCACTGATTATAGGCTTCCCTTAGTGATTTTGGGGTGCTCCCAACTTTCTTACACTGTATATGTGTCACATCTCAAAATGGCCTTTAATAAGTGGCAATCTGCTGCTCACATCATCCCTGTGGTGTATATGGAGCTGCACAACAGAATTTCAACCAGAAAATCCCTTCCATGACTCTGTCATCCTTAGAAGTAAATTTAATAATCAATTAATTTAGTAACCATTTGCTGCCCTTTCATAACAGTCAAAATGTGCTGCCTGAGGTAGCTGCCTTACTCTATCAAATAGTAGAGCTGGCCCTGTTAAGTGCAGATATCTTGTATTTACCTTTTAGGCTACTTTGTTGACCTAAAAACGCCATGAACAAGGAGCCTCGTGGTGCAGTGGTTAAATTGCAGTACTGCAGCCAAGATTCTGCTCACGAACTGAGTTCAATCCCAGGTAGATGGCTGAAGGCTGACTCAACCTTCCATCCTTCCAAAGTCAGTAAAATGATTACCGGCTTGCTGGGAGGAGTGAGGACAATGTGCAGCCTGCCATGATTAAATTGTAAACTGCCCAGAGACTGCTTTAAGTGCTATGGGGTGATATATGAGCAGCACCCTTTGCTCTGCTATGAGTGCCTTCCCTATCTGGATATCTAGAGAGAGCTAGGGAAGTGGTTATACAAATATGCACTGAAAATTTTGGTGAAATATTTTTTTAAAATCCCTCCCTACCTCCCCTGCTTTTTAAACAATATGGAAGCATAGATTACAGAAATCACATAAAACCTCCTCTTCTTTTTTCTTCTTTAAGACCTTGCTTTACTGTTACAGCTGGCCTTGCTGACTTGTCTAAAATATAGGCAGGAGGAGGAATTCAGTACCCATGAACAGCAGTCATGTAATCAATGCAAAGCAATTTTATCAAGCTTTTTTGTGAGTCTAGCTTTTCTGTGAGATAGATAGATAGATAGATAGATAGATAGATAGATAGATAGATAGATAGATAGATAGATAGATAGATAGATAGATAGATAGATAGGAAAACATGGTATTAAGCTTCTTTTTAGTCAATATATACCTAGCTAAGGTTAGAAGATGGACCTGCTTCTATGTTTAAAGGTTCCTTTTTGTCGGTTGCATATTTACTGTCACTTTCTGTCTTTCTTTCCTTCTTGCTTGCTCTGTTATGGGGTTAATTTAAACTAATGTTGAGTTAAAATAGCAGGATAAATCAATGCCGCGGCTCCGTCTTTGAGGCTTTAATTTTATTCTAGGCCCTCACAAAGACCCAAGTTGCTTCTTCCTCCTCACGCTGCCACCAGATGTTTTTGATTAAACATCAATCAATTCCGGGACACACAAGTTATCAAACGCATTCAGTTTATTGATCAGGGTGGGGTTAATGATTGGTTGGAAATAACAGTGTCAATCACAGGAAGTAACTCACTTATATTAACTTGGGTTTATTTAATTCCTTCTATTAATTCAATCTATTCCAAATCTCCCCTTCAACAGCTCTATCTCAATGCTCAGCTCTTATTTCTAGTCCATCAATTTATATCTCTAATCATTCTCTTTCCAATCTCTGATCTCTCATCTATCTCAATCACTCCCCTTCTCAAACCTCTGAACTCTCCTTTCAGACTCCTCCTTTGTACCCCTCCTTCTTTCCTGACCCCGCCTTCCGTCTTCCTCATTGGCTCTCCTGCCAAGGTTCCACTGTGACGGACAGGTGACGGACTGGGGTAACCGCTACATACCTCCCTCCTTAAAAAGTTGTTTCCTGGGGTGAAACCTACAGTGGTTAGCCCTAGGAACAACACAGAGCTTAAAGGCATGTTATCATCAAACATAAATTAACATATTACATTTTCTTATTACTTTATGCATCTCATTACTTTATGCATATAAACTTTTTACTTTTTGCATTTAAACATTTAAATAACCTTTGCATCTCCAATTGCATTTAAACTTAATCAACATTTATATACTTACATTTCAACACCTTTTCATTTTAATATACTTTTCATTTTAATACACTTTTTATTGCATTTTCAATCTTGAACAATTTACATTTTATTGTATCAGTATCATTTCATAGTCCTTTTTCTCTTCTTCAGTCGTCGGGTCTGCTTGAAAGGGCATCTGCCGCACCATTATGAGTCCCTTTAACTCCACGTACCTCGAAATCAAAGTCCTGAAGAATCAAGGCCCATCTCATTAATTTGCTGTTGTTTGCTTTTATAGTTCTCAACCATAATAATGGGGAATGGTCAGTACATAGAATGAAATGTCTACCCCATATGTATGGCCGGAGTTTATGAAGTGACCAAATAATTGCAAGACACTCTTTTTCAATAGTAGAAAGATGTCTTTCGCCCGCCTGTAGCTTTTTGCTCAGGTACGCCACAGGATGATGTTCTCCGTCGTTGTCCTTCTGGCTCAGCACGGCTCCTAACCCGATGTTGGACGCATCTGTAAAGATGGTGAACTCGCACTGGAAATCCGGAGCTCTCAAGACTGGATCGGTCATCAACGCCCCCTTCAGCTTCGCGAACGCCTCCTCGCAGCTGCTGGTCCACTGGATACTTTCAGCTTTCTTTTTGTGTGTTAGGTCAGATAAAGGAGCGGCTATTTCACTAAATCTGGGTATAAAACGTCTATAATAGCCGACTAACCCTAGAAAAGATCTGATCTTTTTCTTGGTGGTGGGTTTAGGCCAGTTGCTAATAGCTTCAATTTTGGCTTCTAGGGGTTTGATTGTCCCTCCCCCTACTATATGGCCTAAATATTTCAATTCGGGGCTACCTAGCTGGCATTTGCTAGCTTTCACTGTTAGCCCTGATGCTTTCACTCTCTGCAGCATGGTTTCAAGGTGATACAGGTGATCTTTCCATGAATGACTAAAGATCCCTATATCATCGATGTAAGCCAACCGTGAAGTCTCTAAGCCCTTGCAACGTTTGATCCATGAGTCTCTGAAATGTAGCTGGTGAATTTCTTAGTCCGAAACTCAGGACACGGAACTCATACAGTCCAAAAAGGCTACAAAATGCTGTCTTTTCTTGATCTTTGGGGTCTAGCCCCACTTGCCAGAACCCTTTCGTTAGATCTAGGCAGGATATGAATTGGCATCCCCCCTATGGTCTCTATTAGGTCATAATCTGGGCATCGGATATGCATCCGGCTTGGTTACATGATTCAGCTTCCTATAGTCTACACAAAAATGGATGCTGCCATCCGGCTTGTCTACAAGCACTATAGGAGCTGCCCACGGACTGGATGAAGGAACGATGATTTTCTCCTTCAGCATTTCATCCAGCTCCTGGCGAACCTTAGTGACATATGGCCCAGTAACTCTATAAGGAGTAACCGCTTGTGGGGGTGCATCTCCAGTATCAATTTTGTGCACCACTCCCTTGGCTATCCCTGGTTTGCTGGAGAAGACCTGCTGGTATTTCATTAGCAAGGCCCTCACTTCTTTTTGTTGCTCAGGGGAAAGTAAAGGACTAACTCTGACATCTTCAGGGTTAAATTTGGCTTTGCCCCTCCCTTCCCAATATGGTAAATCATGTTTTTCATTGTCCGCTTCTTTCATCGCAAACAGGACAATGTTTTCCTTCCTATAGTAGGGCTTGATCATGTTTATATGGACCACTCTCCTGCCTGGTTCTCCATCCTCCTTGATGACATAATTTATTTCATTCATTTTGGAAATTACCCTGAATGGTCCTGCCCAATTTAATTGTAATTTATTCCCTTTGATAGGCCTCAGCATTAGCACCTCATCTCCGGGATTGAAAGTTCTTTCTCTGGCTTTCTTGTCATACCAGACTTTTTGTTTCTTTTGCTGTCCCTGTAAATTTTTAGCAGCCAGCTCTAGATTTTTCTTTAGAGTGTTCATTAGGCTGTCTAAATACGAAATCACATTTTCAGGATCAGATTCTTCTATTTTCTCCCAACTTTGTTTGAGTAAATCTAGGGGTCCCCTCACTTTTCTCCCAAACAATAATTCGAAAGGACTGAACCCAGTGCTTTCTTGGGGTACAGACCTATAAGCATATAGTAGATGTTGTAATTTCTGATCCCAATTGTCGGGATTCCCTGCAGAGTATGCCCTAATCATATGCATGAGGGTTCCATTGAATTTCTCCACGAGACCATTAGTTTGTGGATGATAGGGTGTGGAGGTTATTTGCTTGATTCCGCAAAGTTGCCACAATCTTTGCATTAGCTTAGATGTAAAAGATGTTCCCAGGTCCTTAACTATTTCGGACACGAACCCCATACGGCTCATATAACTAAGCAAGGCATCAGCCACAGTCTGAGTTTCTATATTTCTCAGAGGGACGACCTCAGGGTACCGAGTGGCATAATCAATGATTGTTAGAATAAATCGGTTCCCCCTCTGAGTGACTCTGGGCAATGGTCCTACGATGTCCAGACCAATGCATTGGAACGGGGTAGAAATAATTGGTAAGGGGCATAGCTTGGCTTTAGTCTTATCATTGCTATTCCCTTGCCTTTGACACACATCACACTCCTGACAAAATTCTTTTATCTGCTTCCCCATTTCAGGCCAGTGAAAATTCTGGGATATTCTTTGTTTAGTTCTGGTAATGCCTAAATGAGCAGAAAAGATGTCTGAGTGCCCCCTTTCCATTATTTTCTGTCTATATTTTAAAGGAATCACTAATTGCTTCTGAAGGTTTTCCCCTCCCCTCCTGGGATTCACCAAGATCTCCCTATATAATAGGTCCTTCTCTATAAGGTACCTTTCGGGTTTTTCAGGGGTTAATGGTTCTTCACTAACTTTTTCAAAGCAATGTTGCAGTGTGGAATCTGCTTTTTGTTCCTGTGTAAATGTATTGTCTTGGGGATTCCTAATATGTATTAAATCAGCTGGGTCATCATTATCTCTCATTATTTCTATTGGAACTTCATCTTTTTCCTCAGCTATTCCTATATTTTCCTTCTGGGAACGAGTCTGCACTAAAACACTTTTCACATGCTCAGAGAGATCGATCCCTATTAAACACGGTGCTGGTAATTGCTCAGCTATTCCTGTTTTCCATTTCCCTTCCCATCCTTGATATCTGATTGGTATTTCAGCCACTGGTAGAGTAACAGCTGCTGCTCCAATCCCCTTAACTGTCATGCTTTCCCCTCTCAAAATGTATTCCTGAGGGATGATGTCAGGATGGCATAAGGTTACTTGAGAGCATGAATCCTTCAGAGCCATAAATTTAATGTTATTTATAAAAATATTATCGCCAGAATTTTTAAAGAGTTCTTGGTTCGTTTCAATTAAATAACAATGCAGTATTTCAGCCTCTGGAATTTGATCTGGTTCTCTGCTCTCAGCTTGGGTAGTAAGATTAGCTTGGGTTGCCATGGCGCCCAGTTCCACAGTCCCGGTGGTAACTTTGTTCTGCTGTACGCAGTATACAGCTTTAGGCTTAGGCAAATTTCCTTTTTGTGGCCCAAACTCTCTGTTCTTATTACAATGGGCTAAGAAGTGTCCCTTCTCCCCACAACCAAAGCACGTTCTAAAGTTCTTTTGATCATAACTAGGGGCTTTTTCCCCCTTTCCTTCCCAATTCTTGTTTCTGATTTGGTTATGATCTGAGGGCTTGCCTACAAAATGGCCCCCAACCGCCTGTTGGTTCTTAAAATGCCCTCTGGGATCTCTTTTCTTATCCTCCCAAGCTTTCCTTCCAACTTTTACCTCAGAAAAGCCCGGGTGTCGTATACTGGTGATAAAATCTGCCATTTCACTAGCTGCCTGAACATCTTTCGGCCTCTTGTCGCTCACTAAGTACCTCAGGTCTCCTGGTAATAGCGAATAAAACTGTTCCAGCCCCATAATGTTCTTAAGGTATTGAACTGTCTCAACCCCCTCCTGCTGCAGCCATTTTTCCATATATTTTATTAGATTTGCCCCTAATTGGGAATAGGATTCCTCAGTCCGTTTGGGTAATGCTCTAAACTTTCATCTTAGATGTTCAGAATTAATTCCAAACCGTGAGAAAACCATCTTTTTATAATTTTCGTATTCCCTCGCTTGGGCTGAAGGCATCTGAGAGTATATCTCAGCCATTTCGCCACTGATCTGTGATCTCATGACCACCATGCGCTCTGATCCCCTCACATCAAAATCTTCACAAGCTCGCTCAAATAGTATGATAAAAGATTCAGGGTCATCACCCTTCCTATATATGGGGAATTTCTTGAGGTCAGTTTTGGACAAATGTCCCCCCTCAGAATGTGAGTTGTTGCTATTATTTTGAGCTGCTGCAAGCTCCATTCATCGCAACTCTAGTTGAAAATCCATCTCTCTTTTCTCCATGGCCATCTCTCTCTCTCTCTCTTTTTCTCTGGCCTCAGCTGCCATCTTATCTTTCTCCATAGCCATCTTGTCTTTCTCCATGGCCATGTCTCTCTCTATTTTCCATTTTTGGAATTCAATGGAGGCATCTCCTCCTGAAATCTCTACTTGTTCCTGTCCCTTTGAGGTAATTTCTTCCCTCAAGGTACCTCTATCCTGAGTCTCAATCTCAGACTCAATCACCTGTTCTGTTTCTACTATCTCCTGAGGTAATTTCCTTGCTCGTGTGGAAGTCATCTTTAATTATTTATTGTCTTGTTTCAAAAGACAAACCTCAGTTTTAAAAGAGCCCTTTTTTTCTTTGAGTCAGAGCGTATCTGTAATACCGTAGCTTCCCTTGCTGCTACCAGCCTGCGTTATGCGTTACTTTGTTTTTCTCTCTGGCACCCAGCCAGTGCCAGTTCCTTGGTTTGAGACAAATTATCTGCTGCCTCTAGCCACCAAAAGTAACCTTAAATATTTGTTTTCAAGTGTCCCAGCTTTTATGGCTTAAAGGTTCCTCAGCTTATTCTGACCCTGGCCTTCGCTTTGTCCCTTCAGTGCTCTCCACCTGGAGCCTCTGGACAGCTAGCCCACTGTTCTTTCTTCAGCTTGAGGCAAACTTTTGCCAGAAATGGTCCCCTCAGAGTTGTCCCTATCTTAGTCCCCGATCTGTGCTCAGGAGCCTCTCCACTAAGCCTTTCCCCTTGAAAAGCTCTGGAAAGTTACTCACTCCGTTCACGTCAGATCACCCTGACTAATAAAGACTTTTTCAACTCTGGACCTTTCGTTTATTTGGTGTCACTGGATTATATTCGCATCCCGCCGCTGGTCACCACTTTGTCGCGGCTCCGTCTTTGAGGCTTTAATTTTATTCTTGGCCCTCACAAAGACCCAAGCTGCTTCTTCCTCCTCACGCTGCCACCAGATGTTTTTGATTAAACATCAATCAATTCCGGGACACACAAGTTATCAAACGCATTCAGTTTATTGATCAGGGTTGGGTTAATGATTGGTTGGAAATAACAGTGTCAATCACAGGAAGTAACTCACTTATATTAACTTGGGTTTATTTAATTCCTTCTATTAATTCAATCTATTTCCAAATCTCCCCTTCAACAGCTCTATCTCAACGCTCAGCTTATTTCTAGTCCATCAATTTATATCTCTAATCATTCTCTTTCCAATCTCTGATCTCTCATCTATCTCAATCACTCCCCTTCTCAAACCTCTGAACTCTCATCTAGCTCAATCACTCCCCTTCTCAAACCTCTGATCTCTCCTTTCAGACTCCTCCTTTTGTACCCCTCCTTCTTTCCTGACTCCGCCTTCCGTCTTCCTCTTTGGCTCTCCTGCCAAGGTTCCACTGTGACGGACAGGTGACGACTGGGGTAACCACTACAATCTAACAAATATTTCTATCCTTCTAACATATCTCCTCCTCATCTCAATGACTTAGGCAGGGGGTATGTGAAGAGGGCCCACATTTAATAGCTTAGATTCCACTTTAGCACCCATTCAGAGTAAAGACAATTTCTGTTTTCACTCTACATGAAAATGAGCATAAAACCAAACCTAACTGGCAACATGCAGCAACAGTACAATTATATGCACAACACAACCTCGAATTCTGTTAGCGCACAAAAAACATAATGGCACTGAAGCAACAGCCAAAGTAGACACACATAGTTAAGAAACAACATTGGTAACCTTTATGGGGGTTTGCAGGACAATCTTGCTTTTCTGAGGCTTGAGTTGGACAATTCGTCTATCATGTTTGTTTGTTCATCATAGCACACTATTTTCTCAACTGCATATCTTCTACATAGCTTGCTTTTTTGTGGTAAGTCACTGGAAGGTAAACACAAACTTCGTTTGCAAATCTCACAGCTGAGACATGTACCTCTGAAGAAATGCCATTCTCCTACAAATGTCTCAGAGTGAGTTATTGAGACTTTAAGTGCCAGTTAATGAGAAAAGGGTAGACAGCGGGAGAACTTGTAGATATTCTCCTCCGTGGATCTATTCAAGTGATACTTCCTCCATTTGGTAGCTTCCATGGATGGTCCATGTGGAATGATTTGTAAGAAACTCAGGCCGGAAAGAAATGTTAGAGATAGCCCTCAATTAGAGCTGAAAGCCTATTAATGTTTGTGAGATCAGACTTCCAGGGAATCCTCTGCTTAAATCTTGAAGACCTATCACCAAACAAAGCAAGTATATGGCATAATCCTAGAAGTGAAGGAAGCTCTTGCTGTGACATTTAAACATTCACATTAATTTAAAATGTCTCTTTTTCAGCCACTGGCTTCTCTAAGATTAGTTTCAGGCCTGAATCAGCACGTGATATCGCTGTCTGTGAGAATTCAACCTCTAGACCTGTCTCCAACAAAGGGATGCCAACAAGTTAAGGACCAAAGTCTTTCCAGACTCTTTATGGGATTTTTTTTACCAGACACACTAGCTGTGAGATTCTGTAAGTTGTAATGCAAAAATGTAGCTTTTGCAAGATCTAGTTTTGGGTCTTTGGACTTAGCAAAATAAATATAAGGTTCTGCATATATTTACCATATAATTAAGGCATATTAAGATAGATGTTTTTGATTATGACAAAGGCCCCTATTCAAAAGATAGTATACTCACATAACTGTCAAAAGCGGGGGGGGGGGGGAACTACAATGAAATTTGACAATCAGATGATAGAGGACATAGATATATGTACAAGAATACAAGAATGAAGAACTGGAGCAAATGAATAAAGACCAAGAAATCAGAAAACAAGAAAAAGCAGAATGAGAATGCAGCATAATAAGAAATGAAACACACTTATTATTAACAGCTGATGATTCAAATTAAAATGAACAGGAAAAGTACAGGAAAAAGAGAAATGGGTGAAGAACCTTGGCAACTGATTGCAACAGAACATCACTGTTTGGAACTGCCACATTTGCTTGGGGCTGCCCAATGATCATGATGACATTCAACTTGAGAACCATTCGTATAGAAGACTACAGAATAAGGGTGAATGCACTTGCAGCACTCACTATGAAGTCACACCAGAGGATTCAGGTCTGTTTAACTTAAGTGGGCCACACAGGGAGAGAAGGGAAAAACCATGTTAGCAACTTGCTTGCTATTTGTAGCTCTATAAGTGGCATCCTTAGAAGAGACTTCTCTTCCTCATTTCATCATGGTGTTATGCTTTTTAAAAACCTCTTGCCCACAGAGAGAAGCACTATTCTTAATCTTGGGAGAAAGGCATTGCCAGCATCGACATGTGTGTATGTGTGTGTGTCATCCTCCCTCATGAGGCAAATGGTGAGGAAGAAGGAGCTTTGGCAAAGCACCTCTTTGTATGTGTGTGCACATGGCTCATCCTCCCTTTCTGCATTGGTTCAAGCAATCACATGCCTCAACTGATGCAAAAGGATCATTAAAAAAAAGCACCAGTGAGAAAGGAGAAAACTACAGATTTGGAGGAGAGAACTCTGGACTGATTCACTTTTCTCTTTGTGCCATATGATTAACAGGAAAAAAGCAAATCAACCCATCCCAAACCTGTAGTATTTCCTGCATTTTTAATCAATGTGGCCATCCCTTAAGAGCTATTAAGGTCTTCTTGTAGGTTAAACAACCCTTGACCTCTGTAGAGATGGGATAGTCATATTCATCTCCCAGGGGAGATGAATATGAATATTGACATCATTTGGACCCACCCCTCAGAACTGGCCAGTCCACTTACTGCTTGCGGCACGGCATGCACGGCCATCACCATTCACACCACACCAATCACAGAAGCAGCCTGACCAGAGCTTCCCCGCCTCCCAGAGCTGCTGACCATTCTGACAAGGAGGTGGGACAATGAATCTCCCTGCTCCCTGAGTGGTCAGCAGTGCAAAGAGCCCAGGAAGCCCTGGCTGGGGTACTTCCACAATTGGTGTGGCACAAATGACAATGGGTACGCGCGCCGTGCCATGAGCAGTGGACTGGCCAGTTCTGGAGCATGGGTCCAAAGGGCCCAACTGCCTGTGGTGGTGATATTCATATTTGTCTCCTCCAGGAGATGAATATGAATATCCCATCTCTACTTAGAAGACAGACATAGAAGATGACAGAAGTTATTACAGATGCTATATGACTGGTATGTTTGCTGAGAAACACAAAACTTTGGTTGAGCAAAAGGCTCAAATAATCATCAAAGGCAGCCCAAAATGGATCATAATAGAATGATCTAGGCTTGCCTAAGAAAGTCTATTGTTTAGTTCACAAACTGAAGTATTATACTTATATATCAGTCATTTCTCAATGCTGTGAGTTACAAACATCGATGTTCAAATTGCCTGGTGTTGCTGCACTTATGGATAAGGAAATCATCAACATGCAGAAATTCAAACTGAAACTATTAAAAAATTGCAAACACACTGAAATGGAAACAGGGGGATTTTAAAATAGAGAATTTATATGTTTGTGATATTTTATGTACAACGATGATGCTTAAATTCAAAATCAACCACACATTGAATTACAGTGTAACACTTCTACAGCCCTACCTTTCTTTCCGAGTATGTGATATGAACCATGACATTACAATCTTATGGCTGTAGCAAGAATGAGTTATGTTTGTACTATTTCCCATTCTCATTATATTTTTTGTCACAAAATGAATTAATGTTGTGCCATTTTCTACTCTCATTACAATCTTTTCCTTATGAATGGGATATCAGAATTTTAATGCCCTTTGTAATCTGTGAATTATAGTGGGATGAGATACTACTGTGACCTTGTTTAATATGTTGCATTTTGACTGGCTGGCCATTACTACAAGACATCCAGGGGATGAGGTTAAAATGATCAGCTAATCAGGTTGTTTTGACAATATTTGATCCACATGGTTTAGGTGAAGTGAAGAACAAGTCAAAAAGATGAATGTCTTGCAGCTCTTCAGAAAAGAGGTGGAAAATCTTTCTTAAACATTGCAAAGTGACTTCTTTTCATTCATACAGGAATTGGCAGTAGTCCAGATAAATATGTGTGGATTTAAACATCCCAGTAGTTCCATAAAGTTTTGCAACCATGAAATATATCTGTGGATTACTGGTGTATATAATACCTTTGTCCATGCAATCCCTATATTTTGGGACTATGGAACGCATACATGACTGTTGCTCAGATTTGAAGAGGCTTAAATATTAGGAACAGAGAACTCACGGGGGAACCACAAAATAGACAAAATAGTGAAAGTGTGGTTTATATGTAGGCTTGGTTCCTGTCTGAAAAATGGGATACGAAGGAATTGTGCTTATCAAGCTTGTTTTATTGTAGAAAAGTAGACCAGTATGGAAAATAGATAACATATTTCACTGCTCTATAAGGTTCTTATTCCATTAATATGGGATGTTTCATGTACACATATAGTGCCTGTGGTTGCACCAACCCCTGAAAACAATAGAGTACATCTTGGTACAGTCCTCCCACCAACATATTATGAGCCAAGCCAGAGCCTCCTTTTGGAGGGTAACTAGGGAAACAGGAAGAGGGACGAATCAGAAGGCAGGAAACTTAAGGGATGCTGAGGGAACAAAAATCCTTCACACCCTGAGAGAAGAACAAGCTACTCCTTTGTTTCCTGATTTTCTCTTCTTGAAGGTCTTTAAGTCTCATTCACTTCTCATTGTTTCTTAAGAGGACAAGGGGTTTTGTACCTGTAAAGAGACGAGACACAGGTGTTGGAGAAAACTAGGGCCACAACTTTATTAAACTATTTAAACTTTTAATTCCCCTTTCACAAGGGGGCCTACCGTAGTGCGAAATTATCATCTGACTCCAGTGTACCATTTACAACTGGAGCAGGCCACCAAGAGTGAGTTCCAATTGCTGAAGCGCTCTGCCTCTGACTAGCGTGTCTTCAGCTGCCCATCTGCAGGAATCCTCCCACTGCTTCAGTCACCGAGCCTCGAGACCCTAGGTGCACTGCTGCCCGGGAGATTCCCTTAACTCCATTCCCCTTCATATACTCCTTGTTCTACCAATCAGGGAAATGGGCTGATTGACACCCTCCTCAGGTGTCCCAAAGGAACTCACCAAATCTCTTACCTTTCGCACTACCTGCCACGGCAAAGGGGCTATTCATATGCCCCATGCCCACCACCACTGCCGAAAATTTCGGCCCAAAGGCCCCCTTGTAAATCCCAGAGAAATAGGTCCAATCCCAACTCCACCAGGTGCACACCATCGTCTCTGTACAATTCAGGCCACTGCACCTGTATATCCGGGTGTGCCACTACAGACCACAGGCCAGCCTTTATGGCTCTACCAACCTCTCAGTTAACTCCCCATCTGGCACAGTCAATACATCTGGGGTCACAATCCGCCCGCCATATATTCTTGATACTATATTTGACCATATTAGCTTTACTCTAGGAACTTTGGCCTTAATGGCCCAAAAATCCTTAATCACCTGTATAATCAACGACTTCCCTGTGCATTTAGCCAACTCGTTGCCTCCCAGGTGAACCAATAATATATCGGGGGCACCTTTGCATTATCCTGGGACACCACTTCCAAGAACTTGTCCCAAAGCATAACTCTCTGCCCCATCCTGTATTCCTGCATAGCACGGAGGGCGCACAACTTTCCACTGAACACTGGCGTAAGGAGATGATTTTTGCCTTTCCCCATATGGTCGGTCTTAGATCTCCTCAGATGGATAATGACTCGATCTTCGAAGATCACCACATCATCCATCAGCAAGGCCGAACGGGACTGGTCCTTCTTCGAAACTCAAACCAACTCACTAATCCTAAAGGTTCAAAAAAAACACACACACCAATATTCTAAAAGTGTTGCTGCTTTAAACAGGGTTACTTCATAACTGTCTTTACAAACTGTGTCCCATGTCTCTGCCAATTCAAGTAAAACCTTCAGGGAAAATGGAGTTCTCTTATCTTCCATTCTACCCCTCTCTTTGCTCCATCCCTCTATCATATTTCGAATGCGGAAATCATTTGTGAGGTCCTGGCATCCCTCCACCTTGGCACAAAATGCCAAGGCTGACATCTTACTCTGAATAGATCGAGGGGCTAAACCATTTTGATGTAAGTGCACCCCATACTGCTGTAGATGGTCAACTGTAATGGGCCATGGTTGACCTAAACTTTCCTGTCTACAGAATGCAAAGAACTCATTACAGGCAGCTGCATAACTGCGCCTAGTGCTGGGTGCCACCGCTAAACTTATGGCCCTATTGGCCTCAGCCCTCCAAGGCTTCATACCTCCTCCAGCAAGACAACTGGCTGAGCCTGTGCCCCTGGAGCCAATGCCCTGAACCAGTCAATCTGTTGACGGGACAGGACGTCAGCCACAACATTGTCTATACCTGGTAATGCTGCGCCTGAAAAACTATATTGTAATGTAAAATACACAACATGAAGGCATGGACTAAACACATGACCCTCCCTGATTTTGAGGAAAGAGAATTCTCTACATGGACCACCGCCATTTTGTCGCACCAAAAGATTACAACAGCATTGGCCCACATATCTGCCCGGAGCCATAGCGCCCCTACAATTGGAAAGAATTCTAAAAAGGTGAGATCTTGAGTAATTCCTAAATCATGCCACTCCCTGGGCCATAACCCAGCACACTACCTACCCCTGAAGTAAATTCCATAGCCAAAGGCACCTGCCGCATCAGAATGCACTTGCAATTCTGCTCCAAGGCGAACCTCGTCTCTCCAAAATGATACCCCATTAAAGCTTTCCAGGAACCTCAACCATACTGCTAAATCTTCCATCAGCCCAGCAGAAAGGCGCTGCCTATGATGCGGTTTCGAAAGGCCTTCCATGGCCTCGCAAAGCTGTCTAATGATGGCCCTGCCTGGTGCTACTATTTTGCATGTGAATTAAGATGGCCAATCACTACCTGAAGTTCTCTTAAAGTAACTTTGCAACTAACCACCATGTTCTTCAACCATAACTTTAGGTCAGCTAATTTGTCCTCAGGTAGTTTACTGGATTGCTGGACCGAATCCAACTAAATTCCCAAAAAAGTGAGGACTGTGGATGGTCCCTCTGTTTTTTCTGCAGCAAGGGGCACACCAAGCTCTCTGGCCAGCTGTACAAACACACCCATGATCTGTTTGCAATGGGAGGCCCCCTGCTTTCCACAAAAAAAGATAATCATCCAAATAATGCACAACACAAGGGAGCCCCACTCTACGTTTAAGAACCCACTCTAAAAGGAGCTAAAGTGCTCAAATGCTGCACAAGATATGGAGCACCCCATTGGCAAGACCCTGTCCATATAATAATAACCCCCAAAAACCAAAACCAAGTAAATCAAAATCCCCAGGATGCACTGGCAGCAAACAGAATGCCAACTAAATGTCACATTTGGCCAACTCTGCGCCAGGACCACATGCTCGTACCATGCATATGGCTGCATCAAATGAAGTGTACCGAATGGAACACAATTCCTGAGGGATCATATCATTTACTGAGTCCCCAGCTGGGTATGACAAATGGTGCATAAGCCTGTATTCACCAGGTGTCTTTTTGGGTACCACTCCCAATGGAGAGACCCTCAGATTTTGAACCAGTGGCTCCTTAAATGGGCCTAACACCCTCCCTTCTGCCACTTTCTTATTAATCTTTTTCCTTACTACCTCCACCATTCCTCTAACTGATTTCAATTTTTTTGGACATGATGGCTACCCATTTAGATAGAGTACTAGTGCCTAACCTGCATGACTTGCGACCACATGACCACAATCTTTTTTCAAGATGGCGCCGGTGATGGGCGGGCAGCGTTTTGCCGCTGCACCGGTTTGCTGTTTTTCTATTTTCTATTTTTATTTTTATTTTCTTTCTTCCTATCCTTTCCCCTCTTGTCCTCTCCTGCTCTAATTTTGTTTGCCAGGTCCCCTACCTGATCCGGAGTTGTCGTATTGCAGTGAGCGAGGAAAAGCTTGGTGGTGCCTGGCGTTACGAACTCGAGCTGCGGGATAAGTGGCGGGTGCAAGCGGAGACAGAGACCGACGTTGGAGCTCAGAACACGGGGCCTGAAAGCGGCCGACCAGCGGAGCTCGGGAGAACATCGTGCGATCCCGAAAAGATTCCCACTTGAAATTATTGAAATCACTGGAGAACCGGCGAGAAGCCCTGCCAGAGGGAGCCCAGAGTTCACCGGAAAGCCGCTGGGCAGGGCAGTGTATTTGAAGTCCGGAAGAGAGCTGGAAAATCTGTCTGGGGGGCGAAAAATCTGCTCGCCGTGGGTCTCTTGCAAGCCGCTATGCTGGGAGTTATAACAACAATGACATTGCTAGGATCTATTTTCCCTGCTCGTTTCCCTAGCACGGCCAGCGATGAGGTTTCAACTACCTTCCGAGGGAAGAAAATGGAAACAGTAGCACCATTTCCAGCTTCAATCTTTGTGCTACTGTTGCTTCCTTTGTTTATTGTTGAAACTTTTGAAATATGCCTCGTCTGTAAGAACTGCACCCTTACGATTTTAACAACATCTATTTTAACAACATCAAGAAGGACAAGAGTCCTAGACGAAGTAAAGCAGAACAGGACTACATGAGGGGGATAACAATTTTGGGTTTATTCCAACTTTGGGTTTATTTTTTCTTTTATATATCTTATTTATTTTTATTTCATTTTTAAATGTTTTATGCTTTACTTTATTGTGTTTTTCTTCTTTTTCTTTTTTCTTTTGTATAAATTGCACTTTTAAATTAATTATTGTTTAATGATAAATGTTTAGGTAATAGCATTCTTTCTTATGTTAATTAATCTGTTATCACTATATAATTTGGTAATATTAATTTAGGGTTCTTTCCGGGTTTTTTTTTTTTTTTTTTTGATATGGAGTGGAAGGCTTGCCCTCCCAGCGAGGGGCCATCAAATATATCAGTGATTACGGGTAGAGGGAGATATGGCATTGGCACAGCCCCTACTCGTGTTAGAAGAACGGTGAACAGATGTCTGAAGGCTGTTCACTGTTCTGGGTCTGTGGCCAAACGACAATATCAAGGTAGTCAGTTCACGTTACCCTCCACTCCGAAACGGGTGCTGTTGAATGCCAGGTCTGTATCTAATAAATGCCAGATTATTTATGATCTTATTCTGGAGGAGGATGCAGACCTGGCGTGCATAACAGAAACGTGGATAGGCGGAGAGGGGGGTCCACCTCTGACATTGGCCTGTCCACCCGGTTATGCTGCCCAGCACCAGGGCAGACAGGAGGGGCGGGGGGGAGTAGCCATTGTATATAAAAACACTCTAGAGGTTACTAGGCACTCCACAGTGGTAAAGCCTGGTCTGGAGGCCCTCCACATGTTGGTTGGGGCCAGGGATGGTATTGGGATCGTGCTGGGTTACCGCGCTTCCCGCGACCCAGCCATTTCCTTACCAGAGCTGGTGGACCTCGTCTCTGCGGCACTGTTGGAGTCCCCGAGGCTTTTGGTCTTGGGGGACTTCAACATTCATGCGGAGGCGGAGATTTCCGGTCCAGCTCTTGAGTTCCTGGAAACCATGGCTTCCTTGAACATGTCCCAACCACCAGGGCTGTAGACACGATCGCTCCTAAACGCCCTCTCCAGTGCAGAGCTCGGTCTGAGTCCTGGTTTAACCAGGGCCTGAGAGTGATGAAGCAAATTAGGAGAAGGCTAGAATGCAAGTGGAGAAGAGACCCAACAGTTCAGAATCGAGTAGCTGTCAGGGTCGCAACTAACCTTTAACTTGCTAAGGTGAAGGCTGCTAGGCGAACACACTTCGCTGACTGGATAAGCGAAGCTTCAAATTAGCAGGCGTAGCTTTTCCGCATAGTTCGCGACCTATCCGGAATTGGTCTAGGTGATGGACCTCCCCCTAGTATCTCACCAGACCAATTTGCAGCATTTTTTAAATCTAAAGTGGAGGCCATCCGCCGGGAACTTTCTCCTTTTTTGAGTACAGTGAGTCGAGCAGAGATGTCCAGCGCTCCGCCTTGCCCGGTGAGAATTGATCATTTTCAGCCGGTGACACCAGAGATTGTGGACAAGGCACTTGATCGCTGTCGTACCACCACCTCCTCCCTTGACCCTTGTCCAGCTTGGCTAATAAAAGCAGCCAGGCCTATAACAACAGAATGGGCAACAGCAATAATTAATGGGTCTCTCCGTGAGGGCAGGGTTCCCCTTGCCCTCAAGGAGACACTCATTAGGCCCATAAGAAAGAAACTGAATTTGGCGGCGGACGAAATTGGCAATTATAGGCCCATCGCCAATGTCTCTTTCATTAGTAAAGTGGTGGAGAGGGTGGTGGCCAACCAGCTTCAGGTGCACTTGGATGAAACAAATGCCCTGGATCCATTCCAGTTGGGAATCAGGCCGCGCCATGGTACAGAAACGGCATTGGTCGCCCTGTATGATGACCTGTTGAGGGAGGCCGACAGGGGAAAAAACCTCCCTGCTGGTCCTCCTCGACATCTCAGCCACCTTTGATACCGTTGACCATGGTACCCTCCTGAGGAGGCTCTCCGAGTTGGGAATTGGTGGCCTGGCATTTGCTTGGCTCCAATCCTTCTTGGAGGACCGTCCTCAGACAGTACAGCTTGGGGAGAGGGCCTCGGCCCCGTGGAGCCTCAATTGTGGGGTCCCGCAGGGGTCGATAATCTCCCCAATGCTGTTTAATATCTATATGAGGCCGCTGGGAGGAGTCATCAGGGGATGTGGGGCATCGTGTCATCAATATGGTGATGACACACAGCTCTACATCTCCTTTTCATCAATTACAGTGGATGCAGTTCTGTCCCTTCTGTGCTGCCTGGAGACTGTTCTGCAATGGATGCAGGAAAATGGGTTGAGGCTGAACCCGGACAAGACGGAGGTACTGAGGGTGGGTGGCCCCACCATTGTGGGGGTGCCATTCCCAAGGTTGCTAAGCTGTTGGCTTAATCTACAGTAGAGGGCAAACCCTCCTGGATGACGTCACAGCTGCTTCTGAGGGGCATGACTGCCCACCATTCTTCTCTTTCTCATAGGTGCTAGAGAACTTGCATAGAGCCTTTCCTTAGGCCAATTATAATGGCATGATGTAACCATTGTCCTATCTGAACTCTGTAAACTATCTGTATACTGTCAACTATCTGTGAGCTTGTAAGGTTAATAAAAGCACAGTCCTCCTGGGGGCAGGGCAGAATTCATTGGGAACCCATTCTGTGTTATTCTGCCTCTTCTACTAGTCGCCCACCAGGAGCACTGCTGGCAGACATCCCTGTGTGTGTGGCTGACTTCTTTAACCTCTATCTCTAAGAGACTCTTTGCTATCCTAATTATCTGGTGATCACCACAAAGCCCATCAGCCTGCTAAGTTCGTGACTCCAACACACCATCAGCAGTTTTGGGGAGGTGACTCTCACCACGAAGAGTGAGGTTCGTAGCTTGGGGATACACCATGGAAACCCAGGTGGCATCAGTGGTCCGATCCGCCTACTTCCACCTTTGGTGGATTGCCCAGCTGCGTCCCTATCTTGATGTTGGGGCCCTCACCACTTTAGTGCATGCGCTTGTAATCTCGAGATTAGACCACTGTAATGCACTCTACGTGGGGCTACCTTTGAGACTGATGCGGAAGCTTCAAATGGTGCAGAATGCGGCGGCCAGACTCCTTACTGGGGTGAGGAAACACCAGCATATCTCCCCCACTCTGGCCGCATTGCATTGGCTGCCTGTGCGCTTCCACGTCGATTTCAAAGTTTTAATGATTAGATATAAAGCCCTAAACGGTTTAGGACCTCACTATCTGACGGAACTCCTTTTCCCACCAAAATCTACCCGTATCACTTGATCTAGCCAGGAGGTGCGACTGAGGAGCCTAACGCCGAGAGAGGCCCGAAAGGAAAAAACAAGAAACCGGGCCTTCTCGGCAGTTGCTCCTCGGTTATGGAATAATCTACCTCCAGAGATCCGTATGGCCCCTTCGCTGGGTATTTTTAAATGCCAATTAAAAACTTGGCTATTCAGGCAGGCCTTCCCTCCGGGCACTATTTGATCTATTTCTTTACTTTTTTTTTTCCATCTTGATTGACTTTTAATCTTGATAATGATGCTATTTTAATTGTTTATTTTGTATGCTGTACGCCGCCCAGAGTAGTCGAACGACTAGATGGGCGGGATATAAATATAATAAATAAATAATAAATAAAATAAATGACCCTTTGGCGTTAAACTCCCAACAGACCAGGCAGGATTGAACCACCTGGCCCACCAATGTGCGAGGAATGTTAGTTGCTGCTGCTTTTCAACTGACCGCTATCCAAGCGGTCACCCAGATTAGGACAGGAAGGCGTCATCAACTGCAACCACAGCCCGTGATGCATGCCCAGGGAAATCTACGTAAGCCCTGTATATCAAGTCCATATACTGAATCCGTGAAAAGGCGTCCGATGGCTGCGCTTCACAATTATTCCAGCATAAATGAAAAAAACTGGAAGCCAATTAGCCCAGCATCTCTGAAGTTTCTTTTTTAGGGGGGGCACCATGCCACGCACAATAAGCAAGGAATCAAACCAGAAAGCTGCTACACCAATAATCCTGACTCCCAACCTGACTGTAAACTGTCCCCCTCCTTTTATTTTATATATATATATATATATATATATATATATATATATATATATATATATATATATATATATATATATATATATATATATATATATATATATATGTATGTATGTATGTATGTATGTATGTATGTATGTATATGTATGTATGTATGTATATATTTATTTATTTATTTATTAATAAACTTAGATTTATTAATAAACTTAGTGATTATCTCTATTAATTAATTAATTAACTACTCAACCAAGTGATCAATTAACCAACCAATTACTCACCTAATAAATCAGTTAATTATTTACTTGTTTATTTATTTATTTATCTATTTTAAAATTGGCTTCCCCAATTTCAGTATTTTATCTGTTATTTATTCATCTTACTGTACTGCAATGAACTTCCTATGATTACTTCTTATTTTTTCAGGCCCCTGGAAGCCTGAAGGCCCAGGGGTGGAGGGTGGGGGTGTGGGAGGCCATAGTCCATTCTTCACCTTTCTCTATTGTTGTTGTTGTTGTTGTTGTTGTTAAACTGTCAAACAGGAGGCTCCTGTGTACTCACGACCCCCAATTTCTCTAGTCTTGCCCACCAAACCATGGGGGTGCGCTGATGCGCAGCCTCAATGAGGCCTAAACTCCTGATGCAGGCACACGTGGCGAAAACGAAACCTCTGAGACCCTCCCAGAGGCTCAGAGGGGTGGGGGGTAATCCCTTCTTCCCCCCTCTGTTCCCTGTTAATATTCTTATCTTCCTCTCACACTTTAAATTATATTTATTTATCTTTATTTATTCATTGAATACAATTATTATAATCATTATTATTATTCCTATTATAATTTATTCAATCATTATGTATTTTATTTATTTATTTATTTTATTAATTTTATTTCTCCATCTGTGAGGCTCCTCTGCCCCACACCCCAAGCCATTCCAAACACCGTGGGGTGCGCCGATGCACCGCCCCAAATCACAGGCCTGCACCCAAAACGCCGATTCCACGTGGCACGATAAAACCGCCAGAGACACCTCTCCAGTAGCGTCTGTCCTCCGTGAAGTCGGCAAGCGAACAGAGGCCGATCTCGGTGGAGGCAGGCAAGATGAAGACTCCTTCAAGCCCCCCTCCCCCCAGCCTTGACATCACCTGACTGCGCTCGTCTCCTCCGAGCGGGCAGGCAAAGCGCAACCATGGCGGCAGCTTTGTGCCACACGGAGCACACCTTTCTCTCCTCTTTTTTCCTCCTCCTTCTTACCCCCCTTTTCCTAGCCTTGGGATTTCTTTCATTTATTTTTGAGAGCCAAACTTCTGAACTTTCCTTTGTGTCTTTTTTCCCCCATTATTTTTCTTCTCTTTAAAATCTTTTCTCAGCTTTTCCTGACTGGTTCTTCTTTTGAACTTTTTTCTGGATCCTTCATTTGGGATCTTGAGAGAGGCCACCTCTGATTTCTATCCGGATTCACAGGAACCAATTCTTCATGTTAGGTAGCTATAAGAATGTTTTGTCTTCCCTCTCTTGTTCACATTTTCTTAAAGTTACAGGCACTGCTGCTATATAGTTGGGAAGTTTTAGGGATGCCTTTAAACTAACTGGGACTGGTGGAGGTTTAGGTGGATGTAAATAACAATTCAAGTGGCTACTTATTGAGCTTACTATGATTTTACATGTCACATTTCATCTGAAGTTCTAATGTCTGTTACTGAATTCATTGAATTGGCTTCAATGAAGAATCAAATCATGGCTTGCTTGGCATGGGCTAGTTTCTGCATATAAATCCATGTACCGTATTTTTCCGTGTATAATACGCCCCCCCTTTTCTAACCCAGAATTTCTTTCTTTGCAAGAAAGTGGAGGGGGAAAGCAGAAATCGCTTTGATTAATCACTTTGATGATTCCTGCTTTCCCCCTCCACTTTCCTCACAAGAAAGTGCTTTCTCCCTCCACTTTCCTCAGAAGAAAACACGTTCTTGCGAGGAAAGTGGAGGGGGAAAGCAGGAATCATCAAAGCGCTTTGATTCCTGCTTTCCCCCTCCACTTTCTAGCGAGGAAAGTGGTCTCCCTCCACTTTCTTCCTAAGAAGAAAGTGGAGGGGGAAAGCAGGGATCAAAATGCTTTGATCCCTCCCTCTCCTTACTTCCATATATGACAAACCTAAATTTTTAATCCAAATATTTTAGAGAAAAGTATTGTCTTATACATGGAAAAATACGGTAATTTGAGTACACTTGTATTTTTTATGCATACTATTTTCACATTTGCTCTTTCACATCTTTCTTCATATATTAATCTTCATATTAATATTCACTGTTCCTTGTTTCTAGTTCAAACCCAAATAATCTGTTACTTCTGGTTCACCTATCAATAGTCTGGAGTCATTCCTGGTTTTCCCTTCCTGCTGACCAGGGCAAATATTGGACCTCATTTTCATATGCTGTTTATTGGATGAGCAGCTGGTAGATTTGTGCTTGTGTAGTTTCATTTTATGTTACCTCAGTATCATCATATTGACCACATATACAGGTTTAATTCACTTAGACAAAGGCCTGCCTTCCTAACTTATGTATTAAGCACCCGCTCATTGTTTAGTAATATAAACTGTATTAAAGGCAAAAACCTTCCTTCCTTTTTTAGAATAGTGAAGACCCTTTCTTAATGTGGTGAGTGGATTTGAGCATATTAGGGAATCTATCAGGAGACTAGACTTCATTATGAATCTGGATTAATGGCAAGGTCAACCAAGACAGAACGGTCAAAGCTGAGACACCAGGCCAAGATGCATCTGCCCTCTTCAGGGTTAACACTCAGGTGAGCAGAAGAGAATGGAAAGTTCCAATGGTGACATACCAGAGAAGCTCCCAGAGGGTATTGGGCAGCAGCAGCAGTGGCATGTGACACTGCTTGAGCAGTGACACTCAAGTACATTTGTTAATCCTCGGCAGAAGAAAGCAATAGCAAACCACTTTGGGAGTCGGGCTGTTTAATAAGAGGATATTTCAAGGGACAATCATTCATAGGATTGCCATAAGTTGGAGGCATATAACAATAACAAAGAATACAATAGCCAGAATCCTATTAGTATTTATGTAAGATTTGCATAATTTGCTGAACTTAAATGATGAGGTACCATCGCACATCTTGGTTGTACCGACCAGGCACCCAACCAACACACATTCTGGTACTTGTCAATGAGTTGCAACTAGCCATAGCGAGTAACACAAACCTTGCATGAAAAGCAATAAGATTCTGGCATAAAGATATTTGTTGATATTTCCTTAATTGATAACTTTTGTGCCATTTTAAGTCACCCATCCAATTTGAACTCCATGTTTGGGAGCTGAACACAAGTGAGAAGAAGACTGTGTGTTCTGTTTCCATTTCCTTCAGAAGAAGAAGAAATGAAACATTTCACTAAGTAATAATCAATCAAGTATTTGCTGCATATGCCACATGTTAAGAATAGATCTTCAAGAGAAATCTCTCCCCCCACCCCCCATGTACTGCAGTGGTGCTTATGACTGACAAGTAAATTGGCATATGCCAATCAACAGTATTTTGGGATAATGCTATTCAGTTCAGTCTTTCTAATAGAACAAATGTAATTTTTACTTGGGCTTCAAGGTAAGTATGCACAACAAATAATGTTTCACTTAGTTGCTAGTGAAACCCATAACTATGGTAAAGCAATCAGTACACTATTTTTAAAAAATCCTTTACTTTTATAAATTTATGATTAAAATCCAGCTAAACTGTGATTTTGCATGGCACAACTTCTCTTTTCAGCCATTTTCAGCAATCATACAGTGATCAAGACCCTCCAATATAGATCAATTAAAATTTAAAGAACATGTAATATATTGCATATCGATAAAACTTCTTAAAGGAAAACTTTTCAGTATTGAGAATAAGAGTACTAAAGCTGGGATGAAGACCCATACCAAGTTGCAGTTAAAGTTAAGGGTGATGTATGTTAAATATAGGTATAATGCCTATATAGGTAAATTCTCTTTTCTCTTTCTCTCTCTCCTTTGTTTGTTTTTCATGTTTATATCACATCTCTTCTCCAGTGAGCTCAAAATAGGGTACATGGCACTCTTCCTTTCCAATTTATCCATTCAATGTGTATGTAGAAAGATGGTGACTCACCTAAGTTCATCTAGAGGCTGTTGGCTCGATCACTACTTGAATCTGGGTCTCCTAGGTCCTCATGCAACACTCACTATGCTGGCTCTATAGAGCAGCGATCCCCAACCTCCGGGCCGTGGACTGGTACTTGGAAGGACTGGACCGCTGCGACAGGTGAGCAGCAAGCTCCGCCTCCTGTCAGCACACTCCTATTAGGTTCTAAGCTGATCTAACAGGAGGTGGAGCTTCAATTGCAGCTCACCTCCTGCTCACCATTTCCTTTATGAGCTTGATTCAAAGCAACCTACTGCATAACAAGTACCCCCCCCCCCATCCTTGGGAGAATGGTCTTCAACTAAACCAGTCCCTGGTGTCAAAAAGGTTGGGGACCACTGCTATAGAGGGCTCGTTCAAACAAATGTTGGTATCATGTGGATGTGCAAACATATAGGAAACATGGTTGGGCAACATTCATGGAAACAAGCAGCAACATGGGTAATTGTTACAATTTATGTGGACACTATAGTCCCCTAAAAGCTGTAGTTACAGATCATGGTAGGCTGCCAGGTCTGAGGCAAATACTGTGCTTCTTCATTTCCCTGCCAGAAGCAGAGCTTAGTAACTCAGTGTGAAGATATCTGTATGTGTAATGTGCTTGCACAGCATCAGCACACTCAAAAAGCCCAGCATGAGAGGAGGCGACTGGTAAGAGAAACAGAAGGCACATGCACTTGGGTCTGTTGCATCATTTGGAGCATAATAGGGAGTGGAGCACTTTGTGCCCTTTTCCAGAATCAGCTGGCTCCCCGCCTAAGTCCCACTCCATGTCATCACAAGGGACTGCCTCCTAGGCACCACTCCCTTTCCAGTTTTGCCCTGAAATCTTCAGCAGAGAGATGCTGCTGATCTGACAACTTTAGTAATATGTAGGGCTTCTGAATGGAGACTGGCTCTTAGAGCATGATGAAGATTCCTGTGTGACCTTCCAAAGGGTTCACATTGCTCTTATAATGCTCCATTTAAATATCTATGACTAATTATACTCAAAGTCTCAAAAAGGAACAGACATTTGTCTTTGTAGAACAGTGGCACAATAGAGTAAAATGAAAAAAGCGGGGGGGGGGACTGAAATCTTTTATGAGCCTCAGAGCCAAAAGGAATGCCAATCTGAAATATTACCCCCAATCGTCCTCACAAGTGACACCTCTATTGGATACAATCCTCTTCTAAAATAAGGCATGCTCCTACACCACAGGCATTTTATTTTACAGGAAGTGTTGAGTTTTTACAGACTAGAAGTGGCATTCCTGTTTTATTTGAAGGGGCTTGTGCCTCCTGAAAAATGGCTCCTAGATCCCAGAGCTTTTCCAACTAACCATGGTCCAAGGTTGTATCGAACTGGTTTCATCTATTGATGGCACAGACTCCCAGTGAAAGGGGTCCCCTATTGGTCAAAATCCTGCTGCTATATCATACTAGAGTAGGTCCATTGCATCAACAAGAATTTGGTGAGCCATCTCCTCTGTATAATCCATTGATTCAAATGGGCCTACTCTAACTGTGATTTAATTTAACATAGTAAGTCACAGAGCAGGCCTATGTGATTCAAAGCAACGTACGGTGGAATTGACTTACCAAAACCCTGTTGATTCAACGGGCCTACCCTAGAGTGATTTATGATGCTAAGCAACAGGATTTTGTCCACTGTGTTTCCTGTATCCACTAACACATTGTTCTGAGGGGTTCCTCAAACATCTGTAGCAGAGGGGAAAGATGCAGATTGTTTTTAAAAAAATCCCTTTCCCCAGCAGCAACTTCAGCTGAATGAAAGAGGATTCCACCAGGAGAGTGACCCCAATTAAATATCATCCTAAGAGGTTGAACTTCGAATTCTAGAAGGGGTCTGTGTTTTGAAATACCCTTAAAAACACAATCATTGGACTCAGGACCATAGCTACAGTTCACATAGCAATATGTGTTCACCTTATCCACACCTTGAGAGTAAAAATCCTAGTTTCTGAGTATTTACGATATAATGATGGAAGCTTTGTATCTTTGATAATTCCTTTTCCTAGAAGTGCATTTGGCTGTTAAGAAAATTACTTGCTTGTTTGCCTGCTTGCTTGCTTCTCTGTTGGTTTGAAAAAGTTTTTTTTAAAGTGAGTGATTTCTTGCTTGTTTATAAAAAATTCCATACAGATTTTTATTGATAGATTCATTTGGCTTCATTTTTTACTGGCTGTTGTTTTAAATATTAATTTTCAGGGTTTGATTTTGATGTTTTATTGTTTGATATATTAGCTGAAAACATGTTACATGATTACAGAAATAGTGTAAATTAAACAAATCTCTGTAGATGCTATCTGTCACATACAGAGTCGCATGAATGGGAGTTTTGTTAACTTAACTGCAATTGGCATCTAGAAGTTATACTGTGTGTGCAACTACAGAACCGGATTTCAGCCACTGATTGTATGAATATGTAAGCTGCCTTGTGAAAATTTTGCCCTACAAAGTGCACATTAAATTAATAAATAATACAAACCTACCTGGTCTTAGAATTGGGAACCATTGTCACATACTGGAGATGGTGTCAAACTGCAGTTCAAGAGTCCTGGGTTCAGATTCCTACATGGCTGTAGAAAATCTTGAGGTGGGGTGTAGCAATGGCAAACCACTCTTTGAACATGTCACATACTTAAGAGAGTCTATTGGGTCACCATAAGTCAGAGGTGATTCACATAACATAGCATAACACGCTTAGAATGAGTTTGCATAAATTGCAACACAGCAACTTCTTACTGTTACACTGACATCCTTCCTTTTCTTCAACGAGATTCTGGTCATGCATGTGCCTCATCCCTTTAATCCTCACAACAATTCTCTAAGGTCACCAGCGATATGGAGCTGGGTCTCCTGAGCACTAGTCCAACACTCTACCCAGTGCACCATCCTGGCTCCCAAGACATAGCCCAGAAGAAATGTGCTTTGGTCCTCTGTAGCAAGTCTGCCTGGCAGTCTCTGGCTCCAGTGCAGTGGTATAGCCAGATACTATCCTCTGCCCCACACCTCACCAGTCACCTTTAAAGAAAAAGTTGTTCTCTGAATTGGCAGTTTTGAAGCCTTAATGGGAACTGCACCATTGGCTTCAAAAGATAAGAAGTGCATCACATTAAACAATAGTTTCAGCAATAAGATGTGAATTGCATACTAAAGTTATAATTATATGCCCTGTAACTTGATGTACAGTCCAGAATAAAACAGATTTGAATTTCTGTTCCTTGTTTATGTTTAAGAGTCGCTAGATCATCAGAAATCAGCAAATGCAGCTTTACACAGCAAGGAGATAAATGTCAAGTTACCATCAAGCTCGCTTACTTTTGTCTTGTTTTGTTTTGTTTTGAAGGAGCCAGCTACAAAAGGCATCAAGACTGGCAACCCCAACTTTTCCCAGAAATCCAGTATGTGGTCATTACTGCCAAGAGGAAATGTCTTCTGAGAGTGAGTAGGTGACCTAACACTGTGCTACAAAAGTCATGGTGCTTGATGTGAAGAAGCAAAACTCACTCATTTGAATCTACAACAGGGTGGGGTTGGTGGGGGGAGGTGGGTGTTGAGCTTAGTAGAATGCTGTTTTACATTCTGGAACTTGGCCAGGCCTGACATCCCTGATCAAGAAACGTGCAATCATCCCCACCAGTTTTCTGCAAGGAACACTGCAAAGCACAACACTCATTTTCAATGCTCCTGTGAACAGCATTTTGCTACCTATGTTCTTTTTCCTCTCCCTCTCTCACCCCCCTCCTTTTCTAAGACTCTTGGAAAAATCTCCGTAACTGCTTTTAAGACATTTTCCCTAGTGCAGATCCCTTTTTTTTTAAGTACATGTTCTGAGCAGCTCTGACAGCCTCTTCAGCAAAAGAGCTTGGATTGTCAGCCATTGATGCAAAAAACTTGAATGTGCTTTGACACCCCGGAATAAGCTTCTGGCAATGTTATGTCTTTCTTTTTCAGATGTTTGGATAAATCACACAGCTCAAAAAACTGCATCATACATTATGCCTAAGTTATAAACAAATGCTGCTGAGGTAAGGATATTTCTCCAGTCCAATGTACTGCGCTCGCTGCCTTGAATGTCTGGATGTCACTTGAATACATCAGTGAAATGTTTGCTCGGGGCTTGGATATGCATTCCAAATGGATGGCTGACGTTTTTCCTTGAGAATCAACTAAAATAAATGTCTCTCTACTTCCCAGCTGAGTTCCTGAAACACCTCCGTTTTTGCACACAATTGGGATTCTCGCATTTCCAAGCTCATCAGAACTAAGTGCAGAGAGAAAAGAAATTCAAACTCCCATCACACCAAGTCACCTGGCATGGGGGATAAAAAAACCAAAATCTGAACTTTGTGGAAGAAATAAGCATACATTAACATTTGTCACTTGACAATTTCAAGTGATGTGTTACATGTCTGCACAAGTCACCTCGTAACAGTCCTTAATAACATGCACATGTTTTTTAATTGTATCAATTCATACAGTTGCTCTCCCAGTCTCCTCATTTAAGATGGGGAGAGAGGAAGCAAAAGGGCACTCATCAGGGTATTAGTTTCCCTAATTTCTCTAAATAATTTTTTTAAGGCTTAGTGCCAGAGCTCATGTGTGAGACCATCTAGGAGGCCAAAAAAAGAGGAGCGGGTGAGTGAAGAGGAAATCAGCAGGGAGGAGGAAATTGGCAGGCAGCCCTTGTTTGCAGGTTGTTAAGGTTAGGTCATCCTCTCTTCCTAATGTCTCCCCATTTTTCCCAGGAATATTGCCTTTTCTGGGCAGTTTCTGTATTTTCCTTATAAGTGCATGGTAGGATAGCCTCAGTTTACTCATTTTTGCTTTAGTGAGAGTTTGGGCTTGACTTCATTTAGTAACCACTTGATTTAGCAAGCAAGCAAGCAACCACTTGATTTAGTAACACAATATTGTGCCTACGTTGCCAGCAGGAAAAAGGATACCAAGCTTTACATAGCAAATGGAAGCCTGAATGCTGACAATACCGACAGCAGTAGTCAAGATGGTCTACAGGATACCCTCTTCTGCTCACTACCATTCACACTTGTTGAAAAACAGTCCTAACAATTTTTTTATTATTTATATTTTTATTTGTTTTATTTATAGGTTGCCTTTCTCCCGATAAGCGGACAATTGCTTTGTTTTTGAGTGAGAAGTGGTTATCTGATGAAAACAAAGAGTCAGGTTTGGGGATTTTCCCTTGTGTGGTGTCACTTTGTATTCACAAAGTCATGACATGAGCATAAGACAGCAAGAACATCATGCAAAAGCATTTTCTTTATCAAATACAAACAATGGTTTCACAACATTCAAGGAGGTTTTACTCCCAAATATTGGTTCACAGTTCAAATGTCAATTCTCCTCGGTGTAATATGTCTTGTGTACTGAGATTTGACCATGAGCTCCTCTAACATGAGTTGTACTAATCATGTCCTGATTTGAATGTGAAGTCCATTTTCACCCTGACTTAGACAAGAGTCTTGGATGTGGGCCTTGGTAGAGGGTAGCATATAAAACAAAATGGCTCATAGGATGATTTGTTTATTTTGCCACACATCTTGCCCTCTCAGTAATTGTCTGATGTTTTGGGGCAGTAATTCCCAAATTGGGGTACATGTACCCCTGGGGTATGAATCACTACATTTAGGGGTAGGCAAAGAAATGGAATAATGGTGGGAAGAGGCACACATATCAATAATGTAAAACAAGATAAAAATCAAAAGTTGTGAAATTAATTAAACATTATGATGAGTGGCAAAATCGATTTTCATTGTTATTTAACCTCAAGAAAAGCCCCTTTCCCTTGCTTTGTTATTTTGGCAAATGGTAGAAAGTCTCTTCCTAAACAATGTGTTGCAAACATGCTACTACAGTGCATGTGCTCAGAGATGTACCCTTCCCAGGCTCAGCCTTCACTCTCCTCTGCTTTGTGAACATTCAAGTGCTATTACACTGGTACTGGTATATAAATAGGCAGGCACCTCAGTCAGTCCTGTGAGTCCAGCAACTATATTAACTACAAACATTTTGCTAATATGAAAGGTACAGTTTATGGAAATAGGCTTCCAAGGGGTATGGAGGTGGGGGGGGGGGGGAGATGGAAACCACTGCTTTAAGGAATTGAGGACCAGCTATCCACCTCTGTTAGTGATCTCAGTAAAGGCAAAGATCCAAGCACTGAGTTCAGCTCAAGTAGTGAAAAACAAAAATGATGATCTTTGGATCCTTGAAGCTTGAACAATAAATTCTAATAGATGACTTGCACCAGTTATGGTTTTTCTGACACTTTATTTTTTGGACACAAACAGACTGAGGTTACATCAATCCCTAAGCAGAGTTTGGAAAGTTGTCTTGAGAAAGAATGAATCTAATGACCTGCTGAAGCTTTCTATCGAACCATTGTAGCACATTACTCCAGGAACACAGCTTGGAAAAGTTACTTTTGGGAAATACCTATCTCTAGTTACTACAGCCAGCATGACCAGTGACCATGCTGGCTGAGAGATTCTAGGAGTTGTCATCCCCTGAAGTGCTTTTCCAAACTTTGTCTAGGACACAGAGTATCATCTTGCCACCGCTATTATATGCAGTCATTTTAACTTTCCAAGTTCTGCCTCAAGAGAGCTGTCTTTCTCTTCCACTCACAAAACACTGGTCATTGGGAACAATCAGCCAGCAACCTTCCAAACAGAAGAAAGTGAGGGCCAAGACATAGAGCAGACAACTGAAAATGGTAAACATTATCAACTGAAGGAAGTACATATGAGATGTTTTTCACCAAAACATGAGACATTCTCCCATCAAACTATCTGTTCATTGCAAATGCAGACAGTGTGCCAAGAACAATTGACAGAGGTAGAAGGATTTCCTTCCCCTCTTGATACAGTAGCAACAATGGAAAAGAAGGCTTTTTTTCCCTTTTCATCAAAATTATTGGTTTAAAAATAGGTCTTGCTTTAATATTTGAAAATAGAGTTAACCTCCTGCTGTGCTTTAAGCATTTGAAAACCTGCTGCCAAGTAGCATTTCAAAGGCAGACTTCTATTGAATTCTATTTGCAATATTCATATCTAATTGTTGTAGGGCCCATTGTTCTATTAATAAAATAAAAGTGTCATTATTATTCTTCTTCCTCTTTTTAGTTTTTTTCCATGTGTTTACACCATGTTTTTCTTTAAAAGGACATTGCAGTTGCTAAGACTTTCCTCAAAGAAAAAGACAAAAATTACACATACAGTTTATCACTCCTGCAGCTTTTGAGAAATCAGTGTATTTGCTTCGATTATCTGTACAACTGATCTGAGTGTTACTCCGCAATGACATTTCCTGTGTAAGCAGTATATATTCTTATGGTATGACTGCCTGGTTAGGTTTTCAATTCCCGGCTTTGTATCAGATGAGAACTATAGCTATTTGAATAAGAAAATAAAATATGTTTTCTTTCTGAACAATCTTGAGGGCTTTCCCCCACCTTCTCTCTGCTTCAGCAGACTTAATGAAATGAAGTATTTCATCTGACTTCAGCTGAGTTGTTGAATGATTTAAATCCATTTTCCCAATGTAACTCTTCTATTCTGCATTTTTATGTTTAGCGATTGTGTTTAGCAATATTGCTGAAAGTATCTGGAGAGCAGTCATATGGAAAAGATACTGGCTATTTTCTGTTGTTGGATTGCTTTTATCTAGCATAAAACTATTAGGCATACAGTCATTATGAATCATTAATAGCATGACAGCAAAGTTGACTGCAGTGGGAAATATCAAGTCAGTTTTATTATTCATTAATATATTCCAGAAGGAGCTAACTTTCCAGCGAAAGGACAGACATCAGAATTATAATATTTCACCCTTATGGATGTGGAAGTGCAGTTATGTTTTATCAGCAATTTCACTGTTTGGCAAAACTTGTATTGAATTTCTTGTGCTTTTCCTAGGCACCGCTTTCAGGACATTTACTGATGACATTCCCCCTACTGAAGGAAAGATGTAGTTTGCTTAGCAGATTTACTATAATAAGAATAGATAAAAAGAAGGTTTGTACCAAAAAAAATGTAGGTAGGATAGTTTCACTTGAAGTGAAACTATCTAGGTCTCCTTCACACCTCACGTCTAAAATTCAGTGAGGATCCCATCTCCCTCAGTCACAAGGTATGATCACCAATTCAGCTTTAATTGGGTGTTTAAAGCCAGTGTGATGCCTAAAGTTGATCTCCTGTTTTTCTGACATGAAGACTGTTACTTTGCTCCACTTTTCTGTTCTAAGCCTCCAAAGAGGTCTGTATACCTCAACTAAAACAATGGACAGATTTGCAGGGTTCCAAGTTAGGCTTTTGCCTACAGAGAAAAGAGAGACTATACATTCATATATTTTACACTAATTTCTCATGCAGAATCTGAAAACTCATTCTTGGCAGTCTGGTCTTAAGAACTCTGAGTGTCATGCCTGACCCATTCTTCAGACAATATGCTTTAACCCAAATTTTGAGAACTCAACAGTTGACCTTGTTTCTACCTTTTTGATGGTCTGTGTTTTAAATATGAGTTCGTGTGTGAATGTCTGGCAATATTTAAAAATACCTGTTTTACACATAAACAAAATGGCAGAATTCATTGATGAAATGGCAAAAGGGACACTGAGTAAGAAAAATGCTACTCCTGAGCTTGCACCAGCAAGTTCCTCCTCCAGCTACTAATTGGAACCTGAATGTATACTACTTTCTTTGCTTTGTACATGGAAGATGGAACAGGATTGCTCTGTGCTGCTGAAACGATGTCAGTTGTTTGCGATTTCCCCTTGCTGTGGGGTCCAGGCAATGCTAGCCTTGGTCTGCCAACAGACCCTCCTTCATAATGGAACTTGACTCCAACAATCTGAAGACAGAAGAAGAGAAGGACTGGATTATGCTCTGAGAGGATTTTAAATGATTGATGCGCAAAGGGGACTTGGCACTTGTTTTTCTTCTCTCAGCTGCTCTTACAATACTTTTCTCAATAGTGCTAAAGAAAAGAGTCTTTGTTATAGGGAACAACAGTGGGTTAGGCAAGGCTGTGAGTCCTGAAGGACTTTTATTCGGTCTGTGCTGAACTGAGGTCTGTATCTTCCTTCAACCATTGAGTCATATTCTTAGTATTTCTAATTTGGCTGTAATTTACTGTCTTGTCAAGTTTGTAAACTAAATTGTATATCAAACTTGTCTTATATAGGATTTGATGTATTCCCATGTGCCTCTGTTCCCAACTAATCATAAGACAGCAGGAAGGATGCTGAGTGACTGGCAGTCTTTCGTCTACCTAGATTGGGAAGGACATTAGAACCTATACCATCCAAGATGAAACCTGAAGCCTGCTACCTCAAGGTGACTTTTACAAGGTTGCAGACTCCATTTTGGAACTTATTTTAAATGGGAGAGCCTAACCTCAGTATCTGGCAATGGTGATGTTTTTTCTACACATATACTCCAGCTCTGTAACAAGCAGCCTGATGAAGAGTCATGCAAGACTTGGAAACTTGCCTGTTTGTGAGACTTTAGTGGTATAAAGGACTTTAGTGTTATATACCCACCCTTGTTTTGAGATTGTGTTCAAGGGTCAGACTGTTCCTTTTCTTTCCTTGTCTCCTACAGGATAAATTCCGACCTTTCCATTTCCTGCTTCTACTACCTCCTCTTGCCACCTGCCTTGAGACTACTGCATAACTGCAGAGGACGATCCTGGCCACCTACACTGAGTTGAGAAGGGAAATTGTGAGAAGGGTCAAGGGAGGCTGTGACCTTACAGGGACCCAGAACTGGGTTTGGGGGGATATGGGGATTATACTTTCATACCTTTCAGGTGATATTTCTTGTCCACATTAAATGTTTTTAATTTTTCCTTCATTAGGGATAAAGTGACTATAAAACACTGACGTAAAATAGATATTAAGTTAAAGTAAAATAGTAGTCTTTTTGGCTAAGTTGATTTTTTGACATTTATATTACAGTAAGAAAATTCATCCCAGTGAATGTGAAGAAAATGTGAACTTTCATAACCAAATGTGAACTTTCATAATCAAAAGCACAAGGTTTTGTGTCAGATGCCATGATACAGTACTTTATAGGACTCAAGTAGACAGATCTTGGCCCCAAAAAGCTTCCAGCCTAAAATTCAACTCAGGGAAAAAAACAGAAGAACAAGAGAGAAGTGAAGCTGTGGTAAACAGGAAGCAGTATGCAGTTGCTTCAGGCTCACCTTCTTCGGCAAGAGTCATTTCCACAGCAGTGGTTTCCAATCTTGGGTAACCCAGGTGTTCTTAGATTGCAGCTCCCAGAAACCCTGGTCAGCTAGTGGTGAAGGCTCTGGGGGTTGCAGTCCAAGAATACATGGGTTACCCAAGGGTGGGAACCACTGTTTCATAAGATCTATAGAAAATATGAGTCTTGAGGAGGTTTGATGGAAGTGAGAAAAGCAGCACACAGATAGATTCTAATGTCTATTGTCTCTGTATAGACATGTCTCAGAACCTTTGGAAGTACTATTAAGATGAGACACTGTAAAATTCAGCATATATAGTGAGACCATAACTACTAGGACTTAGGAAGGGGAAGCTACTTTTGCTTACACAGTTCTCTTAACAGCTCTTAATGGAAGACTACATTACAGGGGCAGTTCCAGGAACAGGGGGATAGCAAGGGAGAAAGGATATTCTGCTGGATCAGGGAGCAGTCAGGCAGGATGCTGCTGATGGTGGTGGTGATGCTGTTATGATGACAGATTTGAGCAGTTGTAGAGGAAATAACTGGACCATAAAGAAGGCTGACCACCGAAGAATTGATGCTTTTGAATTGTGGTGCTGGAGGAGACTCTTGAGAGTCCCCTGGACTGCAAAGAGAACAAACCTATCCATTTTGAAAGAAATCAACCCTGAGTGCTCACTGGAAGGACTGATCCTGAAGCTGAGGCTCCAATACTTTGGCCATCTCATGAGAAGAGAAGACTCCCTGGAAAAGACCCTGATGTTGGGAAAATGTGAAGGCAAGAGGAGAAGGGGACGACAGAGGACAAGATGGTTGGACAGTGTCATCGAAGCTACCAACATGAATTTGACCCAACTCCGGGAAGCAGTGGAAGACGGGAGGGCCTGGCGTGCTCTGGTCACGAAGAGTCGGACATGACTTAACGACTAAACAACAACAACAAAGAGGAAATAAGAGCTTCATGAAGTGGCTAAAAGCAGGCCAACTTAAACAACACCAGTTCAAAACAATTGAATTGCTAACAATAACTATTTAAAAGGAAACAAGATGGAATATTCAGACACTTGTAGAAAATGCCAAGGAAAATGAGAAACTATAGAGTAAGTAATAGCTGGCTGCTCTGTCCTATTGAACATATTGAATATCTTTCCAGGTACAATCAGAATTGCAGAAATCATTCTCCATGCCAACAGGCTATGCAGGGCCAATTAATCAATTAAGAATAGTTCTCTATTACAAATTAAATCCTGTTGAAGTTCTTGAGAATAATTATTCCATCTTGCTTTGGGCTAAACATCTTATAATAGGGAAAACAGTAGACCAAACATAATTCTAGTGAAGAAGAATTTTTTTAAAAAAGCTACTATAATTCATGTTCTAGACTGTAATACATTTTGTATACTATTGGTACGTAAGAGCTTCTTCACTGAGAGTTAGATTAGTTGTGTATTTATAGGGCCATTTTAATACTCATGTGGTACACACATGTGGTGGTTAACTTTAATTTAGCACAGTGTGCCTGAAGCTACTCTTGTCCACCACCACCCCAGCCCTAAGGACACAGTGAGAGCTCCCTTTTGTTTTGAACTAAGCATAATTTGTTGTTGTATCTCAATCAGAGATTGCAGAAAGTTTTAAATATAGTTGATCCAAATGAGCCAGGATCAACTAACCATACTTTGTCCCATATAGTTCTAACTAATCATGCTTCACTATTTCTGTGCAAACCAAGCATCCTTTGTGATGCCAGGCACATAAACACAGAGAGCAGCCACAATGGGACAGACAGATTACTCAGAAAAATACCAAACAATCCACCCAGTTCCACTATTTTTACCAGTTCATTACAATGAACCAACAGTTTTCATATTCTACAATTCTGTATTATTTACTCAGATACATAAAGTCCGCTCACAGAAATGCACAGAGATTCTCTAAGATCAACCAAAAAAGCCACTGTTTCATGTTAAAGTCACATCAAGGGAAAATTGCTGATATTTTCCTCTTTACTTTGTGAAAACAAATCAAATGAAGATTTGCATCTCTAGCATTAAACCATTGATTATGCTACTGAATGTAGCCAATGGCTGCTCAGACTCTCTTTATTCTTACTGCTTTCTTTCTGTCACACTCATTTCAGTATCATTAGAGTGCCCTGCTAATCGGAACACTTGGATTTGTACTGACTGCAAAATATCTGCGTTGTGGATTAACCATGTTATGAGCCATTTTCCGCATGTCTCATGACATCCATTGTGTAAACCCCATTGAGCCAAAATGGGATGTCATTGTCAATATTACTAAACAAAACTTCGAATCTGTACTCACTAATTGAATTATTCTATGCAGCCCATGCCAGCTGTATACGGTGGACATGTAATTTAATTTCTGCTGCCTTATTGCAACTGAAACAACTAAGGGAACGTCAAATAGCAGCAGGCAACAACCCATGATTGCAAAGTTCCATTCAACTTCCAAGTTCACTTGTTAAGGCAGGCCACAAAAGTGAAGCCTCACCTGTTTCTTGTTTAAAAATTCCTTCATTGTAATGTGTTTCTCAGACTATCTGCAAGCATTTCAACCTTGACAGCTACTTTAACACTCAACAACAATAGAATATTTCATTTCTGTACGTTTACGTATCTGGTTAAAATTCTTATTTGCTTGTAAAATACTAGAAAAGTCTTTTAATCATTGGCTGTCAAAATGTCACAATGGATTTTTACATCAAAAACAGGTAGTCAAGTCAGTTTTTTAAAAAAGGAAGGCAAGGTGTGTTTTCATACTGATGACTCAAGCAGCAAAATGTATGCTCCTTTCCCGAGAAAACAAGAGTAATTGGTAATATTCAAGTAGACCTTGATTGTTCTCTCTGGGTCCAGTTTGAAAGTAGCAATGGGAGTTTGGTTAAGGAGAATAGACACAAGCTGTTTCAAGACCTGAAAGGAGGGTAGACTTGAAGGAGGAGTTGTTCAGGATCATGTCCTGAAGGAAACCCATCAAAAAAGATGAAAGGATGCCTAAGACAGTTGGTGCCATTGGTGCCAAGTAAAAACAGAGATGAAAGATCTGTATGGAGATTATGTAGGAAAAAATAATAATAAAGGAATTGAATTTCTTCTCTTGTTAAAACAGATTTTGTGTGTGCGTGTGTGTTTTCCCTTTCTGGATGTCCTCCTGGTCCACAGTGCTGATGCTCCAATCATATTTATTCCCGGTGCAGAAAGAAGCACAGATAAAATCATCCTTCTCACTTTTTATTATTTGTTTTTGTAGGCCACTCGTGCCCAGGGGCCTCTGAACAAATAACCAAGTCTAACTCTAAAATATAGCACATTTTAAAATAAAAAAGGCAACATGCCCCAATTAATTCTTCATTTAATTAATTTTATTTTACAAAGCTTTGAATTCTAGTCTAAGGATTTTATGTAGGGCAATGAAAAATTGTATTCTGTTGACAAGAGGGGCTTCTTTCTGTATTTTTCTTCCCTCTGCAAAATGAAGACAGCAGTCCACCCAGAGGATTTTTTAGCACAGGCCCGATGATAAGCCAAGAGCCAGCACCTGGCATGGAAAAGTGCCAGAGCCCACCACAGTTAATGTCAACCTTCTGTTTTTCAAAAACATATTTTTAATTGGGGGGGGGGGGAGGTACTATCCAGTGCTTGACTGCAAAGAGTCCTGGGTGAGATGGCCAATTGTCAGTGCCTCTGAACCTGCCTCCTCCTGATGTCCAAGAGCATAAGGAAGGAGGAGGTGATGCCACACATCTGATTTTTTTCCCTTTGCAGTGCTAGGCAAGGTGGCCAATGCTTCAGTGAGGGGGGATGTAGCTGTAGTAGAAAGCTGTAGCTGTCAACTTTAATGGTATAAACAGAAGTGCTGGGCATGAGACACCCACTGGTAGCAAATACATCCATAAGTTCTGACAATACCAGTGCAACAACTTGGCATCAGGATTGTTGTAGGCTGGTGGGCTACATCCATTTGTTTGGCATGTACTGATTTATGCCATACAACACTAGCATATTCTGCTGTAGAGTAGCACAGAGACAAAGCTGCTGTTCTTATTGTTTGTGGGTGTGCAGCCCAGTTTGACCCAGCCAGTTTCCTAAGTATGTTATTTCTGATGGCAACTTTCTGTTTGGTGTTTAGACAATGTTTTTTATTGGTCAGGATTCGGTCCAGAGTGACACCCAAATACTTTGGAGTAGATGCTCCAAAATCTTGCCTTCCCAGCTAACTCAAGCTTCCTCTCTGCTTCTCTGATCTTTAAGTGGAAGATAGAAGGGTTTGGCTTCAGCTGGTTGTTTTTATAATACAAGGAAAGATCATGGAAAGGCTAGATGATGCTTGATGACCTTAAAGATTCCCCCCTGGACTATCAAGACAGGATCATCAGCATAGATGAAACTCCTGGAGTATGGGAATGTTGGCTGATCATTTGTGTAAATATAAAAAAAGTGGTGGTGACAAGACACTGCTTTGTGGGAAACTGAATTGTCCAGCAACTGTGTCTCCCTTGAAATTCAACAAAAAATCTTTGGTTTTGAAGTAGAACAGAGACAATTTCTGTTAGTCCATAAGTAAGGAGATAAAACTTTTTGAGCAGCAATTGATGGTGGACAGCATCATGTGCTGCTGTAAGGTCAACATATGTTTTGTCTGGTCACACAATAATCAGAGGTAGACTGCCATACACCTGTAATACATTAAAGGTGAGACTCATATCTAGAAGAAAACATATAAAACATAAAAGTGTTCCAACTTACACTGCCCCTGATCAAAAGTAAGTTTCATTTTTAAGCAACCCCAGTCTTCCTCATCAGCAGAATAAACAAAGTAAAGACTTTGAGCCTTATTTACTCATGAGTGCAAAATAAACTTTCAACCTGATGCTCTCTCTAGCTTACATTTGCTACAGATTAGTTAAAACTCTAGGCAGATTTGAATTGCACACAGGACAATATCAACTGGAAAACCAAAGATACACATGCTGATATTTTTCATGATACTTTGGGGGAGATTTTAGACATTTTTTAAAAAAAGTAATTTGATTCATTAGTGTTTGAGAAGTGATTAATGTGATTACTTGTTCCAATAATTATTTTCTTAAAAGGCGGAATGATTCATGGCATTACACATTGTGTTGCTTATTATGGTTTTCATTCCTTTTTTTTTTTGAAGAGATAATGAAGAGCATAAAACTTCCTGTCAAAATGACTCTAAGAATGGCCTTTAAAAGTAACTTGTAAAGTAGTTACAAAACATAACTCATTATACCTATAAAGTAACATAATTTCAAGTCATTCTGCGACTTTTGAAATGTAACTTTGTTATACCCCTATTTGCTTAAATGAAGAGGTCACTTGTTACAGGTAACTAATATGTTACGTATTTGCTACATCCAAACTCAGGTTTTAGCATCTGATGGACTGGATCAGACTTTAAGTCCTCTTTGGTGTCAAATGTCCAATTTTGGAGTGTGGAAAGGCACAGACTGGTATCTGAAAGGTCCATAGCTTTTCTGGCACTGAGACTGTCCTTCAAACCGGATTCTAATGTGTATGTTCTCTGGAGCTGTCATAGATTAGTATGGTCTCATTGCTGTCAATGGATGTTTTGTTTATAAACTGGCTGGGCAGGGAGGAAAGGTTCTCCTTTTTCATCTTCACCCTGCCCAGGATATTAGAGGCTCCAAGTCAGAGCTCTCCAAGATCAAGGTTTGGATTATCCTCTTTGTGATACTAAGAGCAAAACCACTGAAATCATTGGGGCATATGTAAGTTTGACTAAGTCTGGATCCAAACCCTTTCTTTTTTAGCATGTGCCTTCTGCTAAACCAGCCTTCCACAACTGGATAACCTCCAGATGTGTTGGAATACAGCTTCCCCATCCCAATCCAGGATGAAATTTGCTCTAGAACTACATAAATTGTCACTCTTTAGAAAGTACCCATTGCAAATTTACATGTGTGATGAACTGGTCTGAGACCAAGAATTCTAA
Organism: Intellagama lesueurii; assembly: GCA_037013535.1. Lineage (NCBI taxonomy): Eukaryota > Metazoa > Chordata > Lepidosauria > Squamata > Agamidae > Intellagama > Intellagama lesueurii. Next base: position 124,558,601 of record JBAJHW010000003.1, read on the forward strand.
GCAACTTTTAATGGCTCCAGATCTTGTGCTGAATAATTTGATTATAAAAATGCAAGTCACTAGCTGGATGGATAGCTCAGTGGTTTAGGTATCTGGCTGCAGAACCTGAAGTTGGGAGTTTATTTCCCTCCTATGAGTATAGCCAGCCTGGGTGTTCTGGACAAATGACACAAGTCCCAGGGCACCACACACACACACACACACACACACACACACACACACACACACACACACACACACACACACACACACACACACACACACACACACACAAAGAAGGGAATGACAAACTATTTTTAGGTATTTGCTACCTGGAAAACCCTGAGAAGGGTTGCCATAAGTCAGAATTGACTTGACAGAACATAATTATTGTTATTATGTAAGTCACCAGAAATGTTCTTTTATTATGTGCCAGAATGTCTAAATAATAATAGTGAATAATATCTAAATTGGGGGAGGGGGGACAGTTTAAAGAAAAGTATGATACTTTGATATTCGGCTTCCTTCTATGGAGAACAGGAAGAAAAAGAAATACATGAGATGAGGAAAAGCCTACCAGAAGCTATAATCATGTCCGTGTGGGACTGAGCAAAAAGACATGAATGTCAGACTGTTTTGATGTCAGTCTATTTAGTTAGTAACTAGAAACTGTGATAAGGGAATTGCTTCTATCTAGAGAATCAATTTGCAAGAATGAGGGCCGCACCTTAACTAAATGAATGTCATTAAAACTGTTCTTGTTTCAAGATTATTTCAGGGCTGCTTATGGCAATTTGTAGGTCAGATGCATCATGATGTAATGCAAACTAACCCCATGTCCTAGTGTTGTTCAAAGTCTCGATTTAGTTTTATATACTTTGACACTGCCAGTGAGTGCTAATGAACGGAAAAGGGAGGCTAGTTTGTCAAGCTTGCCTATCCTGGGTTGGAGCAGGAAAAGGCCTATCCGAGCACAAATCATTGAAATTAATTGGCCTATATTGATGTAACACCAAACAGGCCTTTGTGCTTGACACTAATTCACCATATTTAAAGATGCAACTATCCCCAAGGTGAAGATAAACATTCCTTACAATATAAACATTTACCACCATTTTTAGCTGCAGGTGCTACAGAACCACAACATTTGCTGTTCCGTTTGCCACCTTTAGTCAGAAATTAAATAATCTATCTATCTCCCTGGAAAAGACACTGATGTTGGGAAAGTGTGAAGGCAAGAGGAGAAGGGGACGACAGAGGACGGGATGGCTGGACAGTGTCGTCAAAGCTACCAACATGACTTTGACCAAACTCCGGGAGGCAGTGGAAGACAGGAGGGCCTGGCGTGCTCTGGTCCATGGGGTTTGGACATGACTTAACGACTAAACAACAACAAAATCTATCTATCTATCTATCTATCTATCTATCTATCTATCTATCTATCTATCTATCTATCTATCTATCTATCTATCTATCTATCTATCTATCTATCTATCTGGAAGGAAAGAACTTTGCTCAAAATATAGATAGAAACCGAAGGCTATAGATATATATGTATACGGGTGTGTGTGTGTGTGTGTGTGTGTGTGTGTACCTATACCTATACCTATACCTATACATATTCTAAGTGCCCAAGAGCTAACAGCTTTCCAGAGCTTCCAAGGGGCTGCAGAGTGAGGGCAAACAGCCCACCCAGGGCACCAGTAGTGACCTCCTCACAGAAGGTTAGCAGAATGGGAGGATTGCTCTTTGGGAAAACCTTAGTCAATAATCTGTTTCCCCAAAGCCTGCTGTTGTGCATGGGCAAACAGTTGGCCATGCTTGCAGGGGGATTCTGGGAACTTTAGTCAAAAAAGCAATTTCCCCATCTCTAAGGGTTGCAAGTACTAAATCAATGAATAGTTTGATAAAAAATTTGGGTCATGCTGCTTGGACAAAACTTTGTTTCCTTCGTTGACTACTCTTTGATGGTACTGGTTGCCTCGATGCCATCTCCAAATTTATATAGTTTGAATGACCTTCGTTGGTGTCAGCCCTCCTGGGCTGAAAGTGCAGCTGCTACATGCCAGCTCGGTAAATGGAAAAACAACAGTCATCCAGGACTTGATTCTTTAATGACTTACATTATAGAGACTTGGCTGGATGAGGCTGGGAGTGTCAATCTCACTCAGCTTTGCCCACCAGGGTTTTATGTGCAGCAGAAGGCAAAACCTGGGGAGCACGGAAGTAGAATTGCAGTGGTTTATCATGAATCTATCTCCCTCACCAGATGTCAAATCCCCTAGTTTTCCAGGTTTGAATGTGTGTATTTGAAAGTGGGAGCAAAGGACAGAATAGGGATTCTGTTTGTATACTGCCCACTTTGCTACTTAATAGTCTCCCCTCCTGAGCTAGCTGAACTGGTCTCGTGGGTGGTGTTGGAGTCTCCTCAGCTTGTTGTGCTGGGGGACATCAATATCCATGCCGAGACAGTTGTCAAGAGTGACTTAGGACTTCATGATGGCCATGGGTCTGTCCCAAATAGTATCTGCTCCCACTCATGCTGTAGGGCACATTTTAGACCTGATCTTCTGTACTGGGGTAGCTCTTGGTGATCTGGGTGTGGAGGAACTCTCTGTAGTTCCATTGTTATGGACAAATCATCATCCTGTGGGGTTTAGACTCACTGGAACTCAGAGCCTTTGCAGGGGCAAGGGACTGATTAAGATGGTCTGCCCTAGGAGGCTCATAGATCCAAATGGTTTCCTCTCTGGAACTGGGAAATGGCCAGGTACAATCGCTCCTAAACATCCCCTCCTGTAAAGTGGAGTCAAATTGGCCCCTGGTTTACCACGGAGCTGGTGGTGATGAAACAAGTGCAACAGAGCAATGGTGGCAGAAAACTCATAGTGAATCCAACTGAACCATTGGAAAGCCTATTCTGTGGCAGTAATGACAGTGAAGAAGTCATTTTTCTCTGTCACCACTGCATCTGCATAGAGTCATCTAGCAGAGCTCTTTTGAGTGGTCAAGGACTTGTTACATGCCAGCCCGCAGGAAGAGAATGCAGACTACACTGTCAGCCAAAAGGCAGATCAAGGAATAGGGATTCAGCCTGTGCTGGATGGGGTTACACTCCCTCTGAAAACACAGGTGCGTAGCTTCGGGTGCTCCTGGATTTATCTCTGAGTCAGGGTACCCAGGTTTCGGCAGTGGCCAGGAGTGCCCTTGCACAGTTAAAATTAGTGTGCGAGCTGCACCCATTCCTTGAGAGGTCTGATCTGGCCATGGTGACACATGCCTTAGGTACATCTAGGTTGGATTGCTGTAACACACTCTACATGGCACTGTCTTTGGAAAGTGTTTAGAAACTTCAGTGGGTCCAAAATGCAACAGCCAGATTGTTAACTGGGGCTGGTTACAGGGAACATATAACGCCCCTGTTACAGCTGCCAATCTATTTCTGGGCACAATTAAAAGTGCTGGTTTTAACCTATAAAGCCCTAAACAGCTTGGGTCCAAGCTATCTAAAAGAGCCTACCTCGATATTAAGATCTTCTGGAGAGGCCTTTCTTTCAGTCCCATCCCCCTCACAGGCACCTTCTCTGTGGCTGCTCCCAGACTCTGGAACTCCCTCCCATGGGAAGCTAATCTGGCTCCGTCTTTGCTGTCCTTCTTCAAGAAGACAAAGAGCTCTTCAGGCAGACTTTCTTCCAAATGACTGGTTGACCAAGGGGATTTTTAAAAGGAACTATCTTATTCTGTTGTTTAACTTGTGTTTTTAATATTGCTCTTATTTATGAGTTTTAATATATGTTTGATTTTTTTTTGATATTGTAATAATTTATTATTTAGCTTTTAACTTTGTTTCTTTTAATATTGTAAGCTGCCTTGGATCCTTAAGAGAAAGGTGGCGTATAAATATTTTAAATAAATAAATACTCAACTCTGAGTGCTAATTATCACAGAGATAATGAAATTTATTTGGGGGTGGTGTCAGTGGGGGTGGGGGTGGGGCTAAGGTAGGGAGAGGAAGGGGGTGGGGTAGGATGTGAGGGTCTGGCTGTGGGGGGGATGGTTGCCTATCGGCTGCCGATCAGCTGATCGGCGGCCGGTAGGCAGAATGGGTTTGGTGTTTTTTTTAATACGAAGGACAAATAAAAATGGGGTAAATATTCATCCCTTCATATTCGTGGGGGTCTCTGGAACCCACGGATATGAAGGGATGAATATTTAACGAATCAGCTATTTTCGTCGAAAAAGCCGATCCATTTTTATATTCGTCCCCATCTCTAATCCAGACACTTCTATGTTCACTTAGTGTACCCACAATAATGTGAAAGCAGATGTATATTTGCAGTCATATAAATGACATATCACTGCTATATTCAATGGACTGTTAAGTTACGTTAAGTGTGTTGAGACTGTAGGGTTGAGAGAGTCAACCATATTTTAAAAAAGCACTAAGTTTAGGTCTAGTATTGCCTGAAAGCAGACACTGGAAGACTGTTAGAAAAAGCTTAACACATTTCATGTAACTGAACTTGACAATCAAATCCATTTATTTTAAAACTGGGTAAGAAAAAAAATAGCATAGTACATCCCATTTTAATTGTTGGTGTTAATATTAGAAACCATAGGACTAGCAGAATGAACAGCTTGTAATACTTCTGTTGATGCTATTGTCTGCAAGGAGCACATTTTGTTGTTGGTGTCTTCAAAAGTGTTCTTTTGGAAATGTAAATTGCCTTTGCTAACTGGGCACATTGTAAGGTAAAGGTAAAGGTTCCCCTTGACATTTAGTCCAGTCGTGTCTGACTCTAGGGCACGGTGCTCATCCCCGTTTCTAAGCCATAGAGCCAGCGTTTGTCCGAAGACAGTTTCCGTGGTCACGTGGCCAGTGCGACTAGACACGGAATGCCATTACCTTCCCACCGAGGTGGTACCTATTTATCTACTCGCATTTGCATGCTTTCGAACTGATAGGTTGGCAGAAGCTGGGACAAGCGACGGGAGCTCACTCCGTTGCGTGGATTCAATCTTACGACTGCTGGTCTCCTGATGTTGCAGCACAGAGGCTTCTGCGGTTTAACCCACAGCACCACCACGTCCCTTGTACATGCATACAAATCCCACAATTTGATTCTTGGTTGGGCACGACGGATTGCGTAGCCCAGCATACCCAGAAAGTGCCAGGATGAGCAAGACTGTTCTTAAACAATGGCAGCTAACAACCTGCATAGTTTAGATTTGTCACTGATTGGTTGGATCTCTTTCTCTTCCTTCCACGCCTACTAAGTCATGCAATGAGTATGCTGCTCACTCTCCCTTCAGACTCTTCGGATTGTCGAATAGAGAATAAGAGTGTCACAAATATTCTCAAATGTTCTTATTGTGAGTGAAGTGTCTTGACTCAGCGAAGCAACCCATGAGATCTTTTGCTTCTCCATGTAAGCAAAAAAAGGATGCACTTTTTTCATTACCAACAGCTTGCACAATGGCATTAACAATTTGAAATATGCATTAGAAACCATGTATTTTTCACAAAATACATTTTCCATGGAAAATACAAGGTTTCCTGAGCAAAATACAGGGGGCTTTTTTGCACAAAAATACGTAGAATACATGGAATTTATTACTCTACAGACCAAAACTCCTAATATTATTACCATTTGTTACATTACTTTTGAAATGTAACTATTGCAAAAAATTTGATATTTCCTCTATTGGTTTGAAAGTTCACTTTTAATTTTAGAAGTTTTTAAAAGGGAAAACACATCTAATTCTACACCACAGGAATGTAATTCTTCCACTCACCAGTAACACATTCACTGGATTGGAGTTATGACATTGTCACTGGTTTGGTCAAAGCCACTCTTCGACATGAGGAAGATTGCCTCACAAACATAGGGCTGTTAGCACTTTACGCTAGAGCACTGCAACATTGTGGAAATGAATCAGAAAATGTTTATCCACTAGCAGAAATGTTCATGGAACAAAAGGAGCAGCTGTTTTCTTTAGCTCATGTTTTTTGGGACCGAACAGCTCTTCAGAAAGTAATTCTGAAGAAAGTAGTGCATTATGCCACGGCCCCTGTTGCTTATGTCATTGTTGCGGTGTCAATCAATGCACCCTCCTTGTTTTGTGATTTTGTGAAAGCCCTTACCCCTAGCCTGGTATTCAAGATAGTTTGACCTGAACACCTGAGGAAAACCTGCCCTGTCCCCCTCCAGTCATCACTCTCTTCAAATGGAGAATATTATTTAGAAAATAATGCATGGAATCTCTACATGCAAAACCAGACACCTGAAAAATCATAGCTTCTGATCATGTGGAGACTCTCTGTGTATAAAGGATGTTGTCCTCTTCAGACTATCATGTTGAAGAAAGTGAAAATAGAGAGTGTGGGATTATCCTCGTGTGTTCAGGTTAAGCCTTCTTGAATGCCTGAATATGTTGGAATTACTGCATCCTTCACATGCTGCCTTTAAGATGTTTTGACTGGGAGGGATCTTTCTGGACTGGGGTGACTGACAGTTTATCCAGTGGCAACCAGTTGTTCCCTCTCTGCCATAGATTTTGAAGAGAGCCACACCTCTCTACTTAAGAATCCTTTTCCCACTCTTTTTTCTATCAGTGTTCAGTTAGTCAGTATGTAGTCAGAGTCAGTTATGCTGACAGTAAGCAGACTACGAGTCAATTAATCTGTATTAATGTAACCAGTCCTTATTTTTCTACAATTTGTTGTTCTGAACTGTTAATAAATGGAACTTTTTATTCTTTCTCTTAACATTGTCTCAGAGTGAGTTATTGAGACAGTAACTGTTAGTTGAAGAGAACAAAAAGGAGTAGTCTAATGTTGGGGAGACTTGAAGCTAAATCTGGTCTGTGGGTTCCTGAACTTTTTGTGCTGTGTAGCTAGAGGTTTTTTTTAGCCAAAATTCACACTCTGCCAAGAGAATAAGGCCTCCCCCCCCCAAAAAAAAACCCCAATGTATTCCAGTTCTTTAAAAAATATGTCCTCCCTCCTGGCATTCATCTTTAGCACAGAAGTTGTTGTCTAGCCATTTCTACAAAGAAATAAGAAGACTATTTTAAAAGGAATTTGCTATGTTATTCATTATTTTTCTACATCCAAATTGTTTCATTGTTTTATTATTTTATCTACTTTACTACCTACCATACCTTTCTTCAAAAAAGGGACCCAAGGAAATTGTTGCTGATGTTATCATTGCGGTCAGTTTGTTGCCGTATGCGTTATTAACAAATTCTGTTGCTGTTGTTTGTTGTTACGTGCTGTCAAGTCACCTCGGATTTATGGTGATCCTATGAATGAATAATTTCCAACGTGTCCTGTCCTCAACAGGCCTGTTCAGCTCTTATGAAAAGCCTGTGGCTTCCTTTAGGGAGTCATTTCATCTTGTATTTGGTCTTCTTCCCCCCCCCCCCTTTCCTGCTGCCTTCAAGTTTTCAGCATTATTGTCTTTTCCAGAGAATCCAACCTTCCCATGATGTGCCCAAAGTAGGATAGTCTCAGTTTCATCATTTTTGCCTCCAGAGATAGTTGAGGATTGATTTGTTTTAGCACCAACCTGTTCATCTTTCTGGCAGTCCAGGGTATCTGCAAATCTCTCCTCTAGCACCATATTTTAAAAGAATCAGGTTTTTTCCCCTATCAGCTTTCTTTACTGTCTAGTTTTCACACTTATACATGGTGTTCGGAAATATGAGCATGAATGATCTTGGTCTTAGTCTCCAATGACATATCCTTCCATTTGATTATCCTTTCTCACTCCTTGGACCCCGTGGGTCCTCAACTGCAGGGTCCCACAGGGGTTGGTCATCTCCCCAATGCTGTTTAGCATCTATATAAGGCTGTTGGGAGAGGTCATCAGAAGATTTGGAGCTTTGTGTTATCAGTATGTGGATAATACATAACTCTATCTCTCCATTAAATAAGCAGCAGCAGATGCTGTCCAGCACCTAGAGGGGTATTTGGAAACAGTACTGAATTGGACTAGGATGAATAGGCTTAAAATGAATCCAGACAAGATGGAGATCATGTTGCTGGAGGGTCTATCTCCTTGTCTAGGGCTTTTTTCCACCAAGAATTGAGGGATTTACAACCCACCCCCAGGTGCACAGTTTGGGTGTGATTTTAGATCCAGCGCTGACCATGAAAAAACACTTCTCCACTGTGACACATGTTGCATTTTTCCAACTGCGGCGTATCACCCAGCTGCACCCCTATCTTGGCATTAGGTCCCTAACAACATTGGTCCATGCATTGGTAAAATCAAAAAATTGACTGCTGAAATGCACTCTATGGGGAACTTGCCTTGAGGCTGGCATGAAAGTTTCAAGACGTCCAAAATGCAGCAGCCAGATTGATTGCCGGAATAAAGAAATATGACCATATCACCCCAAACCTGCCTAGCCAGCATTGGTTACTAGTTGACCTCCATGGCAAGTTTAAGGTGCTGGTTCTAACATACAGTAGGGCCCCCCATATCTACTGGGGATTGGCTCTAAACACACACACCCCACGTGGATACTGAAAACCACTGATAATAGCAAACGTGCTATATATAGCATGTTAAAAAAATAAAAAAATAAAAAAATATTTTCATGTGCATTACCAGAACTGGCCACTAGATGGCTCCAGAGACCATGCTATGTATTCTTCATTAACAAGTATTCATAGCATCATCTCTGGCTTCCTCTAGTGGCCTATTCTGGTAATACATGTAAAATAGTTTTTTCTGGATTTTTTCTTTAATATTTTAAATATTTTCAGACCATGGATAAGTGAATCCATGGACCATGGATAAGAGGGTCCTACTGTATAAATTCTTGACTAATTTGGGTCCTTGTTACATGTCTGAAGTCTCCTGCCAAGTTTGACTGCCGATCTGACCAGGTCCTCAGAGACCATGCACCTACAAATATTAACACCTCAAGAGGCCTGGAAAACAACAACCACAAGCCAGGCCTTGTCTGCTGTGGCACCTTCCTCGTGGAATGTGCTGCCACAGAAATTACGCCAGGTGCCCTCCTTCTGTGCCTTTGAAGAACAACTAAAAACAGAGATTTTCAAAGAAGCTTTTGGGGAGGTTCTCCTCAATTGATTAAATGTGTGAAAGAGGAAGAAGGGTCCTTTTTTTGCCCCCGATTGTTTCTTGGCATCTGCCATTTTTAATTTTTTTCTTTTCTTTGTATTTCAGGATGGGTTTCATGCACCAATACAGAAGTGGCTTGTAGAATTTGAAGTGTCTCTTGATTTTAAAGTCAAACAAAAATCCAAGGTATCTTTCTCACCTGGGTTGGGTATCCATAACACAGGAGAATCTTCAAAACCCTAAAATAAAATATTAATGCAATAGTGTGCAATTCATGAATTTACTAAGTAGATTCACATGTCCAACAAACACAAAGATATAAAAATTATTCCTAAACCAAGTTGACAAGGGCCTCTTCAGCTCTCCTGCTCTTTCTAAGGTTCAAACCCCTTACTCACAGCCCTTCTCTTTCTCAATCCCACACCACTCCTATATTTCATAGGAGTCACACTTACTTCCAGCAAGATGATGTCATCTGCATATTTTAAATTATTGATGTCTCTTCCACCAATTTTCACTCCTCCTTCATCTGAATCCAGCTTGGCTTTCTATATGATGCATTCTGTGTACAGATTGAACAGATAAGGGGATAAAATGCACCCTCGTCTGACACCTTTGCCTGTAGGAAACCATTCTTTCCATATTCTGTCCTGACAGTAGCTTCTTGCCCACAGTACAGGTTACGCATCAGGACAATCAAGTGCTGAGTCACACCCATTATTTTCAGAACAACCCATTTCATGATCCACACAGTCAAAGGCTCTGCTGTTTTCTACAGTGCATAGACTGATCTTCTTCTGAAATTCTTTGGTGTGCTACAATAGCTAGCAAATATTTGTAATATGATCTGAAGTGCCTCTTCCTTTTTTGAATCCTGATTGAACATTGAGCATTTCTCCCTCAACATCAGGTAAAAACTTTTGTTGCCACACCTTGAGCATCACTTTGCTTGCATGGGAACTTAAAGCAGTGATCCTATAGTTACTGCAGTCTTTGGCATTTTCTTTCTTGGAGATTGGAATGTCTATGAAACATTCTCAGAGTGTGGGCCATTGTTTTGTTTTCCATATTTGTTAGGATATTCTTATTAGGATTTTGACAAATTGAGGGCTGTCCAGACTGGCTGTTTTGGTGTGGGCTAGATTGGTTGGGGTCTGAGGAACGATGTGCCATTTGGTGTGTTCCTTCTGTCTGAACAGCAAATGACCCCTTGTAGCCCAATCAGCTGTCAATTAAGCACTTTCCCTGATGGTCTGTGGTCTGGTCAGGGGAAGTGAATTTTTTTATGTAACTCCTCTCCCCCTCTGTTGCTGCTGTTCCTTTTTCTCCCTTCATTCCCCCCACTTCCCTACTCTCATTCTCTCCCTCCCTTGTTTCTCTCTCATGCTCCCTTAGAATCTGCAGCCATGATGGCAGTTGGAAGCTGAGGACAGTTGGTGCTCGGGTTCCATTCTGAGGTGTACACATGTGATTGCACTGCCTGTGAGGCCACAAGGGAGCACGTACCTGCACCAGACTGACAGCGGGGACTCATGCATGTCACAGTGCAGGGAAATGACATGAGGCAGCCTCCAGCCACATGGTCCCTTCAGAACCTGAGCCCCTTTCCTCTCTCCCCCCCCCTTTCCATCCCTGGGTGGCACCTGGGTTCTGCTCCCAGATGCCTCTTTTGAACTACCCCCTTCTCTTCCTCCCTGAGAGGAGTGAGCCAAAGAGTCAAGCAGCTGAACCCAACTTCCAAGTTGATCAGATTTTTTTTTCTTTTGCCTGTTTGTCAAGAAATTGCCTACAGCCATGGTTTTGGTTGGCAGTACACCGCTCAGCTATCCAGCTAAACAGGCTAATCAACAGCTAAATGAATCATGCCAAAAAGAATGCATACCCTACTGCTGTGCCAGAAAGGTGTGCAACAGCTCTTCAAGGGGGCAAGAAGGGATTGATAATCCAAATAACAGAATACTGTTTTATTTTGACTGCAAAATATGGCCATGATAAGAGGTCCTGGGGAGAACCACAGGTGCTACATGGCTGTATAGGCTCTGAGGACAGCTCCCTCTCAGAAGCCACCACTGGGCACATCACTGTGGGCTCAACTCAAAACTGGAAACAAAAGAGTGTTTGCCCTATGGAATCTTTGGCAGAACTGTGATTGTATGGAAGGATTAACTGTGGCATATTTTGTTTCCACAATTGACAGATTTTCGTTTATCAAGCTCATGATAGGCAGATGGGTTAAAGCTATACTTTTTGTCATAACACTTAACAGGGTTTTTACTCTGGTGTAAATACTAGTGAGTGTCTGTAGGGGGTTACGACTGAATTTTGAGCAACATTTCACTCCTCTGATACATACTTCATTCTTAATTCTTCTTTATATGTGATTTGGAACAATCTTAAACACTTCTTAATTGGGCTTGTAAGAAAAAGATAAGTGAAGAGTGTTCTTCCTCCCTTTCACTATTTCTATCATTCTCTTACAGAGGCATACTCTCACAAACAGTATTATCTGTCTATCTATTTATATATTTATCCATCCATCCGAGCCACTTTTGAAGTTCTGCAGCTGAATGTTCAGTGTTTCTTCAGATCAATGAGTGTGCAGTTCCACCAAGATCCTCAGAGTGGAGCTCAACCACAGCCTACCAAAAAATTCCACTCACAACAATAGCACCTTGGTGCAAGGTCACTCTTACTCCCCCCTAGTCTTCCCCCTCCACCACTTCTTTTATCCCACCGGGAATTTAACAATACAGTCTTGAGTAGAGTCTTCAGACTATATACCATTAGCTTATTGAGTAACTGCACCTGCATTTAAACTTTAATGATGCATTTTTAATATGATAAATGTATTATACTTCAATGGTTTTATATGCAGGTCGAATAAACTATGAGTTTTTGTTACTCTTCTGAACCTACTTTTCAAAAGAGTAGGCTTATAATTGTACAGCATGGATAACCACAGATGTACTTGGTGCTTCTAAGAAGAGCTATAGTATCGTTCTGTTCCAGTGAGTCAAGCTATTGATTGTTGCAGAGGAGCTTAGTAATATGTATGGGGGGGGGGGGTGCCTTTTCTTTATAGTTTGACATTTGTATTGCTTCAGGTATGGTGAGAAGATCTGAATAAACCAACAGAGAATTAGCTAAATTAAATATTTTCTAGCAGCTTCTGAAAAGCTAACTAGTAGGCTATAACCAATGTGACTTGTGATTATTACTCATATGTATGCATGTATGCATGTATGCATGTATGCATGTATGTGTGTGTGAGAGAGAGAGGGGGGGGAGAGGGAGAGGGAGAGGGAGAGGGAGAGGGAGAGTAAATTGCTCAGTGGTTTAGGTATCTGGCTGTAAAACCAGTATGTATGTATGTATATCAGTTGTAGGTCGCCTTCCTCCCCAAGTACGATGCTTGTAGTTGCTGAGAAGGGACAGATAACCAGGAAGAGAGTCTGTATTTTTGTTTGTTTGTTTGTTTGTTTGTTTGTTTGTTTGTTTGTTTGTTCCTTCGTTCCTTCGTTCCTTCGTTCAACTTCTATACCACCCATCTGGCTACAAGGCCACTCTGGGCAGTTTACAATTTTAAAAAGGACACAAAATAAAGACGTTGTCAAATTACAACCATCACTGGTGGGTATAAACTGAAAATTAAGCAAAATCAAACACAAATCAAAAATCAACATCAAAAATAGAACATACGCTGTAAAATAAAATCAACATAGATATAAATAGTTAAGAGACAAGATGGCGGAACAGAGATAAACACTGGAGAGTGCAACACATTGTTCAGATGTCAATTACAGAAAAGTCTGCCTAAAACCCATGTCATCAAAGATTATCTAAAAAATCCCAGTGAAGGGGTCAGATAGCTTTCAGGTGGAAGATTGTTTCAGAGGTGAGGGGCGACTGCCAAGAAGGCCCAGTTTCTAGTCTTCTCTTTCCAGGCCTTTCTCAGGGTCAGTGGTCTCAAACTCCACGCCTGAGAAGATCGAATAGGTCGGGCAGATCTCATTGGGTGGAGGCGTTCTGTCAGGTATCAAGGTCCCAAACCGTTTAGGGCCTTGTATGTCAAAGTCATCACCTTGAAGCTGGCACGGAAACGAACAGGTAACCAGTGCAAGGAGGCCAGTGTAGGAGAAATATGTTGGTATTTCTTCACCCCAATCAACAATCTGGTCGCCATGTTCTGGACCTGCTGAAGTTTCTGTAGCAGCCTCATGGGCAGCCCACGTAGAGAGCATTACAGTAGTCTAATCTCAAGACTACCAGTGCATGAACCAGCATAGTGAGGGCCCCGGTGTCAAGGTAGGGATGCAGCTGGATGATCCACCTCAGATGCAAAAAGGCCACCTGGTCCACCAATGCTACCTGAGACTCCATCGATAGTGCAGGGTCCAGGAGTATGCCCAGACTGTGAACTTCATCCTTCATGGAGAGAGTAGCCCCACCAAATGAAAGGGAGGCCCCCAATCTGCAGACACAAGGGGTGCCCACTCACAGGATCTCCATCTTGTCCGGGTTCAGCCTCAGTCTGTTATTCCTCATCCATCCCAGCATGGCATCCAGCTAGCGCTCACGGGATGGAACAGCATCCACTGCAGAAGGATGGAAGGAGAGATAGAGCTGGGTGTCATCCGCATATTGGTGACACAAAGCTCCAAAACTCCTGATGACCTCCCCCAAGGGCCTCATATAGATATTGAACAGCAATGGGGAGATGATCAACCCCAGAGGGACTCCACAGTTAAGAGTCCAAGGAGTGGACATCATCTCCCTGAGCTGCACTCTCTGAGGACAGTCCTCTAGGAAGGAACGGAGTCAGGACAAGACTAGGCCACCAATCCCCAGCCCAGAGATCCTCCCCAGGAGGATACCATGGTCAACGGTATCAAAGGCTGCTGAGAGGTTGAGGAGGACCAACAAGGACATTCTGCCCCTGTCAGTCTCCCTCAAAAAGTCATCTTGTAGGATGACCTATAACCGTTTCTGTGCCATGACGCAGCCTGAACCCAGACTGGAATGGGTCGAGGGCATCGGTCTCCTCCAGGAGGAGGAGGTAAGAAACTGGCAAGAGGAGAACAGAACCAATGGCTGATAAATCACATTTAGGCAGATCTAAACCATGGAATCAATATTATGCTGCTTATTGCCGGAAGAAATATCAACAACCTCAGATATGCAGATGATACCACTCTGATGGCAGAAAGTGAGGAGGAATTAAGGAACCTCTTAATGAGGATGAAAGAGGAGAGTGCAAAAAATGGTTGGAAGCTCAACATCAAAAAAACTAAGATCATGGCCACTGGTCCCATTACCTCCTGGCAAATAGAAGGGGAAGATATGGAGGCAGTGACAGATTTTACTTTCTTGGGCTCCATGATCACTGCAGATGGTGACAGCAGCCACGAAATTAAAAGACGCCTGCTTTTTGGGAGGAAAGCGATGACAAACCTAGACAGCATCTTAAAAAGCAGAGACATCACCTTGCCGACAAAGGTCCGCATAGTCAAAGCTATGGTTTTTCCAGTAGCGATGTATGGAAGTGAGAGCTGGACCATAAAGAAGTCTGACCGCCGAAGAATTGATGCTTTTGAATTGTGGTGCTGGAGGAGACTCTTGAGAGTCTCCTGGACTGCAAGGAGATCAAACCTATCCATTCTGAAGGAAATCAACCCTGAGTGCTCACTGGAAGGACAGATCCTGAAGCTGAGGCTCCAATACTTTGGCCATCTCATGAGAAGAAAAGACTCCCTGGAAAAGACCCTAATGTTGGGAAAGTGTGAAGGCAAGAGGAGAAGGGGATGACAGAGGACGACATGGTTGGACAGTGTCACCGAAGCTGCCAACATGAATTTGACCAAACTCCAGGAGGCAGTGGAAGACAGGAGGGCCTGGCGTGCTCTGGTCCATGGGGTCACGAAGAGTCGGACACAACTTAACGACTAAACAACAACAACAAAAGCCATGGAATCAATATTATGCTGCTTATAGTTTAAAGACAAGTGGGTCAGGTAACAAGAGGTTGCAGTATGTATTGCTTCTTCTAATGTTCTAGACAAACAAGCCAGAAACAGTCATTAGAGACCGCTGTTAAATACAGTAGAGCAAAAACTATGGCAAAGTTGCAGGGAGGCAACTGAGGCAGTCTTTCCCTATTTATGCAATCAGACTTCCAAGGAATCATGTACTTAAATTATGAAGACTAATCACAAAACGAAGCAAGTTGATCTGCATAATCCCAGAGGTGAGGGAAACAGGTGCTGCGACAATGCTCAATACTTGCATTAGCTCTCTCAGTCATGGACTGTCTCTAATGTCTGTTTCCTGCCCCATTCTGTTCATCAGAACCCAGCTCCCACCAAGCATGTAGGGTCTGTGTTAGCCTTTAGAGCAGCATTTCCCAACCTGGGGGTCACAATATGTTTTCTGGTGGGTTGTGGGTCACCTAATGTGTTGTAGCCCTTGTTAACAATTTCTTCCTTGACCTTTCAGAGACAACTATTAAAGTTGCCATGTATGTGTTTGTATTAGAAACAGGCCCTTTGGGGTGGAGGAAAAAAGCCTATACTTTCTGAGAAAGGATTACTTTACCCCATTAAAAATGCCTTTTTATGCAAACGAAGCAGGAGGATCACAGGTTACTTGGCTATTGTAAAATGGGGTTGCTGCTGAAAAAAAAGTTGGGAACCACTGCTTTAGGGGGAAAAGGTTTGCCCCCTACAGATTTATTCTACTTCTGCAAACTTTGGGGTTTACCCAAGTCTGCTCACCCCTCCCCCTTCAATAAGGATGCTGCCATTTTCTCGACATAAGTAGCATCGCTTAAAGAACTGGTTTCTTATTAGTATAGATACTAATGCCTCAGGACTGTGACTGACCTCACTCAAGGAAGTTGGCTGTGGATCAAGTGCTGAGAGATCTGTGAGGTTAAAAAGAAAGAAAGAAAGGAAAGGAAACAGTCTACCATTCTTATAGCTTTCTCTATCAGCAAAGACCTTAGGTTCACAGGCCAACCCTCCAAGATCAATAAAGAAAACCAGAAAGGGGCTGAAAAAACAAGAATACTGCCTCTTATATAAGAGCACATGTTTTGTGTGCCTGCTGTAAAAACATAGGCAAAAGTGTGAGACTTCTCAGATTTTAGTATCTATCTCTATTTTGAAAACAGCTACTTCTGCCATTATGGCTTTCTCTTGCAGATTAATTAAAATTACTAGAGAAAAGGGAGGGAGAGTGGAGGGAGAGAGGGAGAGAGTTAGGCTGAACTCAAACAGAGCCTGATGTCCCACTAAAGAGAAACAATTACCTTCAAATTAGGAAAGCTGACAGAGGATCAATACTGAATCTCCTGAAATATCTCCAGGAAACAGCCCACTGCAGTCAGCGGAACTGGCTACTGAATGCTACCATCTCCACGTTCGACATTTGAAACTTCATTGCCTTGACATTAAGATTTCAGCCTTACGTTTTCAGAATAGAAACAAGAGTAAAAAGGAAATGACAGGTGAGGTAACATTGATAAAACAGTGGATCAGCTGTGCAGCATAATTGTTTTCTGTTTTGCATGCCTTTGGGTCTCTTATGACAAGTTTTAGTGGGCAATATGAGGCCTACAAGTCAAATTTCACCTGCCAGGGGTATTTTGTGGTCCCCAACATCACCCCCCCCCATATGTATATACACACACAACACACAAACACACACAGAGAGGGAGAGAGGGAGAGAGAAGAATCTGGTTTCCTGTTTATATATATTCTGTTTATATATATTAAATTCTTCAAAAAACCACCAGTTTATAAATGTGGGATATTGCGCTTCTTTATTCATTATTCAAAAAGCCTGGAAATGGACCAATATTATAGCTGCAAAATATTATGCCTGTGTTGCCAGCAGAAAAAAGGGTGCCAAGCTTTACATAGCAAAGGGCAGTCTGAATGTTGACAACATCAATGGCAGCAATCAAGATGGGTCTACAGTATACTTCCTTGTGCTCACTACCATTCACAAAGTGACACCAAGCAAGGGAAAATCCCAGAAGCTGACTCCTTTTTTCATCAATTAACCAACTTCTCACTCAATACAAAGCAATTGTCAGGGCTGCTTTTAAACAAGTATGAATAGTAACGAGCACAAGAGGGAATCCTGTAGACCATCCTGACTGCTGCTATTGGTGTTGTCAACATTCAGTCTACTATATAAAGTCTGTAAATGTAAAAAAATTCTTTAAAGCAGATCTTTTTTTTATTGTCTCTTTAAAGAAAACGTGTCTTTTGACTCTACCTCCATGACCTTTCACTGCTGTGCATCCTTCCCCACAGGAGGCCACAACAATGTATCTATGTTGGAACATTCTTACTGGTAAGCCTGTTCCATGCATGTTCAGTTTATAACATAGTGGTTGTTTTTCCCTTTTGAAAGGTCTTTTTTGAGGATCAGTATTTCCACCTCTACAGCCTGGATTCCTTCCAAATGTAATGCAGAAATACTTTGAATATACCTTACAAAATCATATGTTAATTCTCCGGGGATACGTGGCAAAATGTCCCTTTCCAAAGCACTGTTATTCCATTACTTTGTTAAAAGTGAGCCTGGTTTTTTGACTCTTGAAAGAAAATCTGTCTTTTTGACTGTTTCTGTGACTTTTCATTTCCTCCAAAAATCTTCCTTCTCGACTCACAAAGTTACAACAATGCAAGTACTTTGGAACATTCTTACTGGTAAGCCTGTTCCATGCATACTCAGTTTCTAACAAAGTGGTTGTTTTTCCCCTTTCAAGGCTTTTTTGTTTGTTTGTTTGTTTTTTTGTGGGATTTTTTTTTTTTTTTTTTTTTGAGGAGCAATATTTCAGCCCCTACAGGCTGGACCCAACTTAAAAAAGTGAATGGCACCAACCATTCCCTTTCAAGATAAGTGACATTGGGTTTATTTTTTCATTTATTTTTTTTTTAAAAAAAGAGAAACATTGTTTCTGCACAGGGGGCAACAGTTTTACTTTTAAACTTCATAACTATGTGTTGGAGAGGCTGTAAGTGTAAGGGATCATTTCAACACCTCTGGTGGTGTTGCAAAAAGGTAGACCAGCTTTAGGAAGAGGCTTTTAATTAAATAAACAAAATCATGAGTCAGTCAATTACTAAATCCCCAGAAAAGCATTTTTTACTCTTTTGTTAGGGGAGAAAAAGTCCATTTTACATAAACGCTTAATAGGCCATCTTCTAGTAGCAGCAGGACAGACTATAGCCAACCCATGGAAAAACTTGCAGGGAGTATCAACTGTAGCATGGTATTCTAGAGTATGGCAGGTAGCATTGCAGGAAAAATCAACTACTACACTATATGTAGATAAAGGGATTAAACATTTCAATTCTTTTACAATTGACTGGCATCCTTTTATATATATATATGAATGGAATAGATAATATACTTATAATATACAGATAATATATTTTATAATATACTTGGAAGATTATTATAATTTTCCCTGGAAAACCTCACAAGAATTTAGATACAACTTCACCGTGGGAATGGGAAAGAGAGGTTGGGAGGGAAGAAGGGTACAGAAATATATGGATGCTAATTTTAAATAATTAATTTAAAAATATACCTTGAAAACCTTTTCCAAAACTTCCCCAGATTTGGCACAGAACAAGAGCAGACTGTCTGCTACATTTGTGCCCAACGTGGTGCCAATCTGAAGTCCAGCTTCAAAAGTTATAATTTTTTGTATGGGCTACCTCCATTTTTTACAGGGATGTGGTGGCGCTGCAGGTTAAACCGCAAAAGCCTCTGGGCTGCAAGGTCAAAAGACCAGTGGTTTGAATCCACGCGATGCAGTGAGCTCCCGTCGCTTGTCCCAGCTCCTGCCAACCTAGCAGTTCAAAAGCATGTAAAAATGCGAGTAGATAAATAGGTACCACCTCGGTGGGAAGGTAACAGTGTTCCGTGTCTAGTCACGCTGGTCACGTGACCACGGAAACTGTCTATGGACAAACACTGGCTCTATGGCTTGGAAGTGGGGATGAGCACCACCCCTTAGAGTCGGACACAAATGGACAATTGTCAAGGGGAACCTTTACCTTTACCTCCCTTTTTAGAATCGTCTACAGTCTTGTGCAGTGATAATTTGTTTTAAATGGCTAAGAACAGTGATTTCCAGGCCCAATGTGTCAGGTTTTAGTAGCTGAATTTCCATTTTTTTAGAACTTAAAAAACAACAACAACAAATATTGGTAATTACACCCTGTTTCCAATGTATCTGACTCTGCTTTGCTGAGAATCAAGTATTATGATCGCTGGCATTGTAAATACCTAGCTAATGGCATGCATTATTTCATTTCAGGGGCAAACTTTTTTTCCAGCTATACAATTGAACAACATTAATTCATTGATCGGTGTTTGTAAATAGCAGTAAAGCAAAGAAAAATCACAGAATCCTTGAACTTATTATCCTATATTCAGTGGAAACCTATCATGTTTGATCCATTCAAAAAGGACAAGTAACAGTGCAAACTTCAGCCATTTAATTAAGGTGTT
The DNA here is from genome assembly GCA_037013535.1 of Intellagama lesueurii. NCBI lineage: Eukaryota > Metazoa > Chordata > Lepidosauria > Squamata > Agamidae > Intellagama > Intellagama lesueurii. The sequence continues at coordinate 124,578,211 of JBAJHW010000003.1, forward strand.
CCTTTTAAAAAAATCACTGTGTAAAGATACAGTTAAAAAGCATTTGTCTGATGTTTGGTTGGTATCGTTTTCATCATAATAGGCTGCTATGCTCGAAAATGCTGTCATGTTTTAACAAGAAAATATTACAGCTATTTCTTATTTCTCAACAATAGGAAATTCGAGGCTATTTTAAAATATTACAATGGTATATTGGCAAAATTCAAATGTCAGAATGAAGATATGAGACTCTAAAACATAACTTTGCCAGTAGTTTTCCCCATAAGGTTTCATGGGCATAAAAACATAATGGCTTCTACCATATTCAAATTACAATGCATGTAAGGGAAATCACAGAAGCAGCTGTGTGGTGCATGGGGGTCACATGCGTGATCACATGACACCAAACATATGACCAGACTTTACCACACAGCTGCAGCTGCTTTTGTGCTTTCCCTTGTGCATGCAGTAAACTGAATGTGTCATTGGCCACAACCATGGTTGAACTGTTGTCAGAACATCATTCGACCTATGAAGCATATTCTTCCCTGATAAGACCGTATAAAGTACATTTAGTAGTTTTTACCAAACTTTGATAGAAGTACATGATATCCTTTTTAAAAAAAGTTAGAGGAGAGATAAATGTGTCAATTTTCACCACTTTGAGATCTGCTCTAGCTTTGCCAATGTGTATCAAATTGGTTTGAAACTTGGCACTTTTGTAGACCCTATCAAAGAGATCATGGATACCGCATTTCCTGTTATTAGCTGAGTGGGTATTTTTTTTAGAAAATATGCAACAGAATTTTGCAGCTTATAATATTGAAACTTTTTCTTTCGTTTTCCAGCTTGCCTGGACTAAAGGAGCACTTCTGTACCTTTTAATGAGGATATTTTTTTAAAAAAGAAGAAGAAGGTGGGCAGTCCACCTGCAGGAAAAGTAACGAATGAGTCACCAAATGTGAAACCTCAATGAACTGTTCACTCACCACTTTGTGAAGTATTTGCTGCAACACATTAGCAGCTGTTGCCCACTGAAGCTGGTGAGGAAGAGGACAGGGTCACTAAAGGTGAAGCCAACTGCCTCTAGTTTGCTACTCATCCTCTACTCTTGGAATAATATATTATTATACTTATATATATAAGTATAATAATATAATATATTATAATAATATATTATTCCAAGAGCAGAGGATTATTATTATTAACATATATTAATAATATTATATATCTACATATATATAAAATATTAATATATGTTATTATAATAATAGTATAATAATAATATGTAATATTAATAAAATATACTCTGAACTAATATATATATATATATATATATATATATAATATATTAGTGCACTTCTGATATTGCAGGACCAGTCAAAGCAACATTGTGTAAGCCATTTCTGATATGAGGGGGCAGTCCAAACAAAAAAGTTGTAACTCTTGACTGGGTTTTTGAATCAAGACCATATTTGGCAAAGTGATTACAGACAGTATGGTATGCTAGTAGTTTAGGAAACTAAAAAGTCTTACTGAGGTGAATTGGCTTACCTCTCAGCAAGGTGGTAGATGGGGACTTCAGCCTTGCCACAAGCATAAGTACTTTTAACAGATAAACACAGAGGAGGGGAGGGAGGGTGGGAGGAGCCAGAGGGAGAAAAGGGAGGGCAAGAAGGAAGTAAACAGAAAGAGAGAGATGGAGACAGAGAAGGGGGAAAGCCACTAACCAGGAGAGAAAGGGAAATCAGAGAAAGGGAGGAGGGAAGAAAGGGGACACACAGAGACACACATGGAGGGAGGGAGGGGCCCAAACTAAACACACACCCCCAAAAAAGTAGATCAAATCAGCAACAACTCCTATTGCAGCACATGACACCAAGCTGTACTCTGGTTCAAAATGGTGCCAAACTCAATCCTTTTCTGCTCCAGTTTTTGCAGATACAGTGTGGTTTCTGTAGTGCTCCCTTTCCCCCACTAGTTCTTAGCCTGCCCCTCCCCTCCCATTCACCAGCCTCCCTCATTCATCCCTCTACTGCTGCCATGATTTTTTTCCTCCTTTGCACCTCTGTTCAAACATATGGATGTGTGATTCCTTTCTCTTTAACCTGTAGTTAAAATCACACATTCAAAGATGCACATTTAAAAAAAATTAAAAGTGGAGTTGGGAGTGGAACATGATAGTAGCATTCAGACTGGCTTTTTTTTAAAAAAAAAGCTGGCCATTAGAGATGGGGATATTCGTATACGAATATTCCCCCACAGTTGCAGGTAATGAGGGTCTGGCCCCTTGGGGCCAGAACGACCACTCACCTGTCCGCCACTGCCGCGGGCTCCATGATCCCTTCCTATCGCTCTGGAGCTCGCGATGGATTAGCCACTCTTCGACCTGGCAGAGAGGCTCGCCATCCCACCTTCTGCCAGGAGTGGCTAATCCACCGTGAGCTCCGGAGCGATAGGAAGGGATCGCAGAGTCCACGGCAGCAGCAGACAGGTGTGTGGTCAGTCCGGCACCATAGGGCCGGACCCTCATTATCTGCACCTGTGGGGGGATATTCATATTCGTATACAAATACGAATACCCCCATCTCTACAGTGGCCACCCTTTTCCTGCCAGCAATGGGGGCATGATATTACAAGACCATGTCCAGCAATTTTGTGGCATTATGAATCTTGGATACAAAAGCAATATTCCACATTCATAAATCAGAGACTTTCTGAAGGCTTGAATTACAAATATTTAATATCTGAGTCGAATGAAACAAAGCTGCTTATATAGATTCAAAAGGCTGAGATACTGTTAGATTCTGATGACAGAATAGCTGTACAGCATCTCCCCCTGCCCCCCTTACAGCAGGAGTGGAAAGCTCTGAGGGTCTAGGAGAGTTAAGATACTGATATGAAGTTACCTTGTGAGGGGGGTGTCTCTGTTAATAATATATAACAAAAAGAAACACCCTCTTTTCTATATCAGAGTGAGGTAGAGCATTTCCTTCCGATAAGAGCTTGGAAATTGGTGGGGTTCAAAAATTTAAATTTTTCAAAGCTGTGCTCCTAATTCCTCGTTATCACAGCCTTCTTCCTGAGCCCTGTAATTGTCAGGAACATTCTGCACATGAACAATTAATGTGTATGTGACGTAGTCCATTAAAAAGGAAAACAATACAGTACAGCCAAGACCAGCTCAGAGCACAGGTCAAGTGTAGAGAAGCACATCCCTTCTTTTTCTTTTTTCTTTTCAAAACCAGTTGCTGCAGGCCAAGATTAGCAGGTGCAAGAATGCTACCCTATGTATGTTTGCTACAATGTTGTGTTTTAAAGTGACATCCAGCTTCAACATGATATACTTTGCATCATGGAATTAGAATATATATTCTAGCTGTGACCACCTCTACCCAGGCCAATCACATTTAAACTGTCCTCACTTTTTACTAGGCTTGCCTTTAGCCCAAACACATGAGCCCAAGTAGTTTTAAGATTGAAACGTAAAATAAATTATCTTTGTTATAACGTAACAACTGATGAAACTAAACAGAGCTCAACTTCAGGTTACACTGCATTGCATGTTAGCTTTGAAACATCCAACCTCCCTCTTCAAGATACAAAATAACACTCCATTTACAGCCCACTCTTAAAATCCAGCCTCCCTCCTTGAGATACAATTCAACTCTCCTCATCTCTTCAGCTCTTACTCCACTTTCCCCAGTTGTTGGGATGTTTATATGATCAATGGTGGGAACAGAAAGTTGATTCCAGGGGAGGACAGACATAGGCAGGCATCAATAAATAAATAAATAAATAAATAACATTCCCTAAGATATGGATAAGAGCTAGTGTGGTATAGTGGATAGAGCATTGGACTAGGACTCAGGAGATCTGGTTTCAAATCTCTGCCCAGCCATGGAAACTCACTAGAGAATGAGGGCATTAGTTAAACCATTCCTTAGATATTTCACATACCTTGAAAACCCTATTAAAGTCACCATACATTTCATGTGACTTGACACCATCTAACAATAACAAGCACAATATTTATTTTAACTTTGCTGGTATGTACATTTAGCATTTTCTGCTGGAGACTCACAATTTCCGGTAGTTTACAACCCTACTTTTCCCCACTGAGTTTTGAGAGTGGATGGAAAGAAAGGACTCCATTGTAAATTTGTACACACTTCCATCTAAAGCAGGGAAGGGCAACCATGGCCCTCCAGATGTTAAAGGATTGCAAATCCCATCATCTATAGTTGGCATAGACAATGGTGAGAGATCACGGGAATTTGAGTCCAAAAATCTCTTGGATGCTATAGCTGTCAGTTCCTGATTTAAAGAATGAATGTGTCCAGGACCCTGATCTGATGTAAAAAGCTGGTGCAAGGACCTGGACATTCATGTGCTCAAAAAGTAGTTGTTATCCCAACAAAAGTCCAGAAAAGACCAGGAATTTATATATACACAATGCCAAGTTCTTCTCTTCTCTTCCTAGCTCTCTGCTCCTTCACTGATTACAGCTACAGTAGATCTTTTTCCTCCTTTAAATCAGATCTCTTATTGCAAGGAGACCTCTTTTTCTGAGTTGACTGTTAGTGACAGAGGGCTTCTGGATGCATCTTTGGAAACTTCATTCCCTACTGGATCTACTGCTGCTCGAGAGCAAGGGGGGAAGGGGAGAGAGCTAGGAAACAATGCCAGGCTCAGGTTATGAGCAAAGGGGAAATGGGGGAGGGGGTTGGGGAAAGATAAGAAATTCCTGTAAAAAAACTTCTTCAGCTTAACTGGTATGTTGCAGGATCCTTCAAGTCTTCCATGAGATTTTCTGAGGTATCCCAATCATCTTCCTCAGACTAGATATCTCCAACATCTGGATCAGCTTGGATCCTTACCAAGATCTTATAGGAACAATTCTGATTAAAAGAAAGATATGGCAGCTGATCCACTCCCTTGCCACAAAGTGGAAATCAGTGCTCAAAACTCTATCCGCTTGATTCTTAAAGTTCACTTATGAGCCCTCTCACTCAGAATGGATTTTTCAGGATGATTTCTACCTTACACTAAGGATGGCTTCACCCCCCCAAATTTCTGGAGGGGTCACCTCTCCTTAGCTTTAAGTGGTCCTGAAAGGTTATCCTAACAGCACACCCTGTTAACAGTTATGGTAGTAACTTAAGGAAGGTACCTAAAGAAGGGTACCTACCCTACATTGCTCATTACTCTTTTTTAATCCTTCCCCTATATTCCTAACCATACCGGCTTAAGGGAAAGGGCCCCAGGTGTGTTTAAGGAAACAGAAACACACTTGTGAGCCCAGTAAGAAATGTGACTGCTTCGCTTTTCAAAGGAGCTGGCAATGCTCCTGCACAAGTAACTGAGGGCGTGACTACACTGGAGAGCTGAACTGGAACATTTCGGCTTTGCTGTGATTTGATTCGTAGTCTATATTATGGCTGAAATTGCAATTAGTGCTCACACAAGGGCTGCAGATTGATTCAAACGTTCACAATTCATACTTATTGTGATGTGAGTGGCATTTCAGCCCATAGCTTCTGTTTCTTCCCTTCCTTCCTTTGATCATGCCTTTGCTTTTGTGTGAGAAAACTAGAGCTGAGAAAGTGAGGGGAGTGATGATCCTGTTATTGACCTATTCCAATGTGTGAACTATAGGTGTGGAGGAATCCCAATGTGTTGTGTGTTTGCATGCACACACATTTCAAATAACGTTAAAAAATGTCCCACAGTTGAACACACACACACACACCACAACACATTGGGTTTTTCCCCCTCCTTTTCTCTATTTGTAGGCTGAATACCTTGGCTCTCTCTTTCCAGCTAAACGTCTGCAGGAGAAAAAACAGAAGCAAAAGCTCTCATTATGAAAAAGTTGCAACTCTCTAGAGGCAGAAGGAAAAGGGTGCTTTGGCACCAAATGGGCTGGAACAAGTCAAATCAGCCCTGTACACCCTGCAGACGCTAAAATATATTTTGAATTCACCAATTTTACATGCCATACATGACCATGTCGTCGTTATCTGAGTCTTGGAAAGCAAACTGCTTTTTTCAAAAGTGTCTTTCAGACAGCAGGAAATGCTTGTCACAACAACCTGGGCCAAAGACCTAAGTGCTGGCTATGTAAGCATGGACCCTGTAGAGAAATCTTCCATGGACTGTATTTCAAATGACACCGAATGACCCTCATTAGCTGTGGTTTTAAATATTGACAGGCATTTGATTGCCACTCCAGGTACCAGAACTGCTCACCTTGTGGTTCACCAGACCACATCTGACATAATAGTCTCATACTGTGGCCAGTCAGATGCTTGACACCTGGTTGCTGTTTGGGGCATTTTCCAGCAAACAGCAAAATGGGGTTTTTAAAAAACAAACAAACAAACAAACAAACTCCTGCTGAGTTAGAGCTTTGAAAAGTCACTTTTTAGATGAAAAATTGCCAAATTCCCCAGCGAATGGGACGTTAGCATCCTAAAAGGTAACTTGTCCAAGTTTTGGTGGAATTCCAAATGTATGTGATAAGTTTATTAGCTTTGTGTATCACAGTCTGTGCAGGCATGGTCTGGATATTGTGAAGGAACTCCTCTTGTTTGTCAACATATTCTCCTATCTCCTGATTGGGTTTATTGGGGTTGTGCTCTGTTTTAATTAATATGTGCAAAACCCTGAGCAACTAGAAATGGTTTTCTGCCCTTTGCCATTGCTTCCCCTACTATCACACCATTCAAAATAATGGTGGAGATATGTGTTCTATCTACCATGTTTTCCCGAATATAAGACAGGGTCTTATATTAACTTTTGCTTCAAAAAATGCATTAGGGCTTATTTTCAGAGGATTTTTTATTTTGCTCATGTACAACAATCCATATTTATTCAAATACAGTCATGTCATCTTCTTCTGGTTGCTGCACAATGGTGGCGGGCAGGGTTTAACTGGGGCTTATTTTTGGGGTAGGGCTTATATTACGAGCATCCTGAAAAATCATACTAGGGCTTATTTTCAGGTTAGGTCTTGTTTTTGGGAAAACAGGGTAGAGACAGTAGTTAGATTTCGGCCCCAGAGAGACCCAAAGAATTCTAAGTTGGCACTGCTGGTTTTTCACAGAGCCAGCAGAGTCATGTTATGGAATTCAAGGCTTAAAATGCTTGTTTACTCCTCTGATGAAATGGATGCTTTTACCCATAAAGCCAAGTGCTGAACACCATGTATAATTGTTAGAAAAATGTGTCATACTAGCTGTCTTACAATTTGTTTATTTTTGTTACATCACTGCCTTTGCTCATTGGGTGTCTCTTAGGCATGTCTTCGACAGCAGGCTCCTGCACACCTGCGAACGTCAGCAACTTCAGACAATTTGTTTTAGCAAAAGGTCACGATGCAGAAATTTTTCTATAAGATGTGGCAAATCCAACTGCATCCTCATGGGGACCAAAGGTTTGAGTTTGCTGTTTCTGAGTCCACTGTCAAAGAATCAGCATGAGACACAGAGACATATGTTAATTAGCTCAGTTTCCAAACTGTTAAGATTCAATTCAAACATTTCTTTGCAAACATCAAATCAAATTAGATGTTTGCTGATAAGCTCTTTAAAAAAATAACACAAATTTGATGAGTGTTCAACCCATTTACGCTACGATAAAAACACAGTGGATGAAATCCAGTAGTAAATCACAACTACTGTAGGCCCATTGACTCAGTGAGGAGTTCCATTGATTTAGTGGGCTTACTCAAAATCTAGTGTTTCCCTGCTGCAAGAAATCTGGAGTCTCTCTAACTGGTCCTGTTTATTGATAGCCAGAGTACAACACTTTGGCTTCTCTGCCACATGGCTTGGAAGTTAGATTAGATGAGGCATCCTTCAGTCTTGAGAGACTATGGTAACGTGCTCTGAATAGAGGACTAGTGTGGAACAGCGTCTAGTGTGGCTGAGAAGGCCAATTCAAGAGTGACAATCCCTTCCACACTGAAGACAATTACAATCTGTCCCCTGTCCAGCTCCCTGATTTTGCTGGTTTCAGGATTGCCCCTTTGCCTCAGCGTGCTGGACAAGTGTCTCTTCAAATTGGGAGAGGCCATGCTGCACCGCCTGCCTCCAGGCTGAACGCTCAGATGTCAAGGTTTCCCATCTGTTGAGGTCCATTCCTAAGGCCTTCAGATCCCGCTTGCAGATATCCTTGTATTGCAGCTGTGGTCTCCCTCTGGGGCGATTTCCCTGCACTAATTCTCCATACAGGAGATCTTTTGGAATTCGACCATCAGCCATTCTCACAACATGCCCGAGCCAATGTAGACATCACTGTTTCAGTAATGTATACATGCTAAAAATTCCAGCTTGTTCTAGGACTACTCTATTTGGAAATTTGTCCTGCCAGGTGATACCAAAAATGCGTCGGAGACAACGCATATGGAACATGTTCAGCTTGGAAGTACCCCAATGGTAAAAATCAATGGTTTACCTGGGCCTTTTTCCTTTCTTTTCTTTTCTTTTCTCTTTTTTTTCGGTCCCAGACATCTTTTGTTTATAGGAGAACCTACATAACATAAGAATGTGTAACAATTAGGGATATTGTTTATCACTGTGAAGTGACAGTATTATAGAATATCTGTATTGTCTGGACTCTACCAACTACCACCACCTAGATCATGACAGTGACAGACTTACAGTTCATGAAAGTTAGGCTTATAGTCAGTCCTCAAGCTTAGTGTCTTAATTAAAAATAATTTTTCCATTTAATTGCTTAAAGGAACAGCCAGAATGATATAATAAACACATTTGTATCATTGATAAGCTAGTGATTGCATCTTTAGACCCCTGTTTAAAGCATGGATCTTTTTGTCCTCACAGACTTTCCATCCATGAACAATATAAACCTATGTAAAACAAGTGTAACAGTGCACCATCTCCATAAATATCCATGTACCATGACTGAATCCACAGCAAATCCTCATTCTGGGATCTGAAGGATTCATCTGTACCTAATCAGTGAGTTCTGTGTATGGTCTTCCAACTGAGCATTTCAATTGTGATGAGCCGTGTGATATCCCTCTACTGATAACCCATTTCATAGAGAAAATGGCTGAGTTCCTCAGATGAATATTTCACAGGAAGTTCAATTACATGAATCACTCAAAAGTAGAAGGCCAGCTGGTTAGCATCATTTTAAGGAGGAGGCATTTGTAAGAAGGAGCCAATTTGGCTGCTGGCTGACTGTTCCTACTTAAGCAGTTTGCTTGTGAATAGATACAAATGTTCACACAAGCCTTCCCACTCCCATGTTGCCGCATCTGCATGGTCTGGATACTTAATAACAGTTCTGAAGAGGTGATTGGAAGGAATTTTAAAGCTGGGCATTTCATACTTTTGAGTTTGGACAGCAGAAATAATTCAGAGAGCTGAGAAAAATCACAAGGCTGGTGGGGGCAAGCCATCTTGGGGTGTGGTAGTTGTCTTCTTCAGAAGGAAACACACTTTGCAGGTAGACAGTAGGACTAGTTCTGGCCCAGGTTCTCAAAGTGCCATGTATAGCTGTAAATAAATAGGTATTACAAAAAAACACCATGTGTCCCAAGTTATTTCTTGTCTGAAGGGGAGGGGGGAAGAGCACTACTGTCTTATGTCCCATTGCCAGGACTCCGGTAACAATATGAAGCTTTATCATTAGAGCCTTGGCTTATGTAGCCCACTCTTGTCTGCTTTCACATTTGCAGTCCGGGGACTAAAAAAACCCTCTTATCTCCAGGAGATCATTTAAAGAGGTCAAGAGATAGGGGCAAAACCCAGGGCCTTACACAAGCAAGGAACCTGCTTTATCAAGGGAGACCATGCCTCACCAAGCTGCCTTTTTTACCATGCAGCTCTTTCTGCCCCTTCACTTGGGTACAAGGCTTTTTCAGTAAGTGAAACTCTAAGTGAGGAAAGAACAAGAAATTCTAATGTTAACCACTCACCCGTATGCCTTGTAACAGCCCTGAAGGCTAAAGTTTGTCTCCTTGGTACTCTAACAGTAGTTTCTTTCAAGGGCAGTCACATTAGGCTGCTTCGAGTCTCTCACTTTAATGCTGTTCCACAGACAGCAGGTACAGCGTGATGGAAAATTCCACCCAAGTTTATTCTCAAATCTAATAATACATAATAGAGCAAGCCTTTATTGGCAGGAAGGAAAAACACACAGGAGATTCTGAAAGACAAGGTTGAACTGCATGTACATTTCAAGGGGAAGCAACCTCACTTAGCTAAGTTTTTCAAGTTGGCCATTTAAAGGGACGTTTCCAGATAACATGTGTTTGTGCTGGATTACTTTGCTAGAAATAAATATTACTCCTTGTTCTGCTGTACAGAAACCAAAGCAAGAACATCAATTTAGAAATGGCTTCTGGAGTTGACAAGAGGCTGAGCAGCAAACAAGATCTTCGCCAACACACATGGAAACAGCACCTTTTAAGAAATGCAGTGAACATGTTCTATTCAGGCCAGGCGCCTCTTATGTGCAGTCACGTTATTAAAAAGTCAGAATTACATGTGAGATAGTGCTACTTAATGGTGCATCAGTAGAGCTGATCCAGGCATGACTATTATGTAAAGGAGACTCTGAGAGGAGATAGTAAGGAATTTGAACAGTTACTTTTTAAAAAATTAATTACTTAGCAGTACAGGTCTAAGACCAGCAAATCAGTTAGTCACCATAAGAGTCTTTTAAAAAAAATAACAGTACTTTCTTATTATTTTAAACATGAGAATGCTGCAAGCCACTAGAAGAGGAGGCATGGTTCCGTGCAGGTTGTTTTCTTTATCACCACTCCTATGGAACTGAGCTTTGAGGACCCTCAGAGCCAGTCATTTGGAAAACAGAGCTCCCTCTGCCCTTGCTCAACAATCTCCTCCTTTTCTTCCTTGGGAGCTCCCCAGTCTCACTGCCACTGCATGACAGCCACTGCCTTGCCAAGTTGTTATCTGAGCCAGAGATGGGCACACTTTGTTTTGTTTCTGGATAGACTTCCTCTTCCTTTCAGAGGGATGCCAAGGAAGCAGTCCGGCACTGGGACAGGGTGGTGCCTTGCCTCAAACAGTGGGTGAGCTTAGGCCATCTCGGGGTTACTGTTTATTTCCACGGAGGTCCCTGCCATCCAGGAATTTCACTTGAGTTCAACAGCTGTCACTGTTCCACATCTGACAACAGTGCTTGGTCTCAGTGCAGGGATTTTGATCGCACTCCAGGTCTGACTGACTGCCATTTTTGCTGTGGGCAGCAATGTGTGACTTGGCTCACTGCCTCATGTAATCTGGATCTCTTGACTTTCCAAGCATCTTTATGAAACAATTGGATCTGCGTTGTTTAGGCTGAACTGAGACCAAGCAGTTGGATAAAGATTCTCCTTAAATCCCACTATAAGAATGTATGTGTCCTTCTACATATATGAGGGTGACCATGAGACCATGACTAATTTTTTGGCCACATTACTCTTTCCAACAGAAGCTGACAGCAGTGAAGGAAGCCTCTACCAATATTATAACAATTCTGGTAAACACAGAGACTCATGAAACCCTGAAATAATTCAGAGGGAAGGCTGTTTGCTCTCATTCACAGCAACAATATCTATTTTATTGTGTCTACACTATTTTGTCTAGTCACCAGCCAGTGGACCAAGGGTTGCTATGGAGTTGCACCTCCTCTATTCTGGCAAAATCACCCAGAAGGGAATATCCTTAAATATAAACGCCTGTTTAACATTCACCGATTCATTCTGGTGTTGTCAAATGGATTCTCTGCCATTTTTCTCCACTCCCTTTCTATTGTGCATCTAGCCTTTTGTAAGCCAAAGCCAATGATTTGAAGCTTTATTTTGTCCTGTGCATAGTGCCTAGTTCATGTCGATGCTCTATAAATAAGAAATTAAAATATATTTTGGGGCATAGTATCTGTTCTTCCACCAGTCTAGCTATAGCTACAATACCTTAGAAGCAGCCAGGAGCTGGTTTCCACATATGGAGAGGGGGAAGTAGTCCCCTAAATCATCAGTGATCTACCAGCTGCTAAGAGGATAGTCAAAAACATGTGGGAGGGGCTGTACTGCTCAAAAGTAGAGAAGGCCACGTGCATAAAGAATGGATAGCGGTACCATCAGAAATTGAAAGAAGAGACAGCTAAAGGAACAGATGGGAAGATAGTGAGGCAATAATAACAAACAGTAAAACAGAGAACAAGCAGCCTGGAGAGAACAAGAAAGAAAGGAGAAACCAAGAAAACAAACTCTAGTAAATTTGGAAATAACTGAAAATAATGAAACACTTATGGGTATTTTAAAGATATGCAAGAGCTTACAGTGGAGATAAAAATCACTAGCAAGACTGTTTATTAGTTGGGTTTCAAGCTTTGCTGCTTGTAGTTTCTATCTGATCGTACCCAATTTTAAACAAGCAGTAGTTTTTCTTTTTCACTAATCAGTTGCACATTAGTCACAACAGGGAGTCCCCTTCAGTGGCAGAAACAATGGAAAAGGAGAGAAGGATATAATTATTATTCTTGCTGAATAATCATTATCACCAGTATGTCTAGAATGAGGACTGGTCCGAAATATTTTGTTGTCTAAGGCAAAGGAAAAATTGGGTCCTCACTCTTTAATATTCACAAGTGGCAATGAGATATGGTTCTCCATCACTCTGGAGGACAGAAAGGCAGGTTCATGGGCATAGGACAATCTGTGAGTGTTCTCAGCAAACATTCTCTCAGGATTTCTGAGACTAGATTCCTGAGTCAAGTCTTCAAAGGAGGAATCAGCTACAGGTCTGAGGCCATCTGAACTTTTGACCCTGTCAGTCAGGTCATAGTTAGCTGACTCTCAGGACACACAACTGGAGTAAAAAAGGCCACAGATTTATTGATAACAGCATGCAGTTCCCCTGGCTTGAGCATTGTGGTTGGATCCAGTCCCATCAGGGGACCCAAATGCCCCCTGATGTATCCCATATCTTCCCAGTTCCCGCTGGGTGATAACACAGGAATGGCATCAAGTGGAGACCCGCTGGTGTAAACCACTCCATGTCTCCCTGCAACCCAGGGGCAAGGCCATGTTTGCGTCCCCCCCCCCTGAGCTGGGGGGACTCCTGACCCTGTACCCTGGGCCATGGAAGGGGTTCGTTACCAACAGAGGCCGGCAGGTCCCCACTTGCCGTCCATCGTTTTCCTGGATCCATCTCAATGCTCCCCAAATGCCAATAACATGTGACAAGAATGCAAAGGAAACAGTTAACAACAACAACATGTCATTTTTTTAAAAAAACCTGGTCCCCTTGTTATTTGGGGTGGGAGGGCTGGGATAATGCTGCCCAGAAGCAACTGAGGCTACCGGCAGCTCAGCTCCTGTTAAATACTGGGCTGGTGGACCAGATTGAAAACTCCCTCCAGGTCTGCCTCCAGCTGCTGGCCCTGCCCGCTGCCCATTCCAACCAATCAGAGAGTGCTTGAGTGATCCCTGCCAGCTGGGCAGCTCCAAAAGGGATGTGCTGTGGTGCCACATGGCCAGTCACCATTTTGAGATCAGCTGGGGAGCAGGGAAGCCAGGCTGCCACCTCATCCACAATGCAGCCTTCCGTAAGTCTTGGACCAATTTTCCTGCCTGGACAAAGAGGCATTGATTCTGGAAAAGGGAATGTGTACCTTATTGTAAACATATTTAAAAAGATATCAAAAAAAAAGAACAGAGAACAAATATTCAGAAGCTCACTTGTTTAAGCTGTGAAATTACTGTTTTTTGTTTTGTGACTAGGGATGAGCTTACTCAATGCTAGCAGAACTTTGGTGACTATATCCTGTCTTAGTTTCAACCATCCCAGCCATCTTATCACTATACAATTGTTTTGTAATTTTTTTTAAAAACTCTGAAGATGTTATGTGTTATCAAGTCACTCCTGATGTGTGGTGACTATGTTAGTTATTGACCTCGAAAATGTCTTATCAACAACAGCTCTGTTCAGACCTTGCAACCCAACAACATCTCATGTTAGATTGTTCTCTCTTCCTACTGCCCCCTTTCTAGCAATATTATCTTTTCTACTAAGTTCTCCTCGGGCCTTGCAAACTAACAACTGTGACTGCCTTTATTGAGACAATCCATCACATGTTAGGCCTTCCTACTCTCTCCCCTTTCCCCAACAATATTGTCTTTTCGGGTCAGTTCTGTATTTTCATAGTAGGATAGCTTCAGTTTTGTCATTTTGCTCTTGTGAAAGTTCAGGCTTGATTTTTCAGCAACCACTTTTCTGATTTTCTGGCTCTTCATTTAAAAAAAAAAAATCCAAAAGGCAAGGAGACATCTTTTAGAAAACACGCACACAATATGTTCATATAACTTTTGGTCTGATATAGATTTTTTCCTCAGATTTCCTACCCCAAAGAAACTGTTTAGAAATTGAAACATAGCTATCTAGTCTGCATTCTGCATGACAACATTTGCTTACCTGTGAGGTTAAAGGGTGTATATGTTTCTCCATTGTATGGGTTGCACTGACTCACACTTTTGCTTCACCATTTCATTAACTTGAAAAACAGGCCTTGAAAATATTTTGGCACAGAGGGACTACAGCCACATCCCAGCAGTTTTTGCGTCTGTCCTCTCCAAGCAAACATAGTACAGATCATGTGCTCATCTTCTGGGATTCTCTAGCACTTGCTAATTCTTCATGAAGGAAGTTTCTGTTGGAACTTGTGTGTAGACAAACTTCTTAAACTTCTGTTTGAAAAAGCCAGGAAATTCAATTCTTAAAAAACTTCTGGTTTAAGAGTGTGGGATATTGTGCTCCTGTATCATTGCCAGCAGGAAAAAGGATGCTACACCAATGGCAGCATCCCTAGCTTCATGTCACTTTGTGAATGGTAGTGAACACAAGAGGATATTCTGTAGACCATCTTGGCTGCTGGCATTGGTATTGTCAACATTCGGGCTGCCTTTGGCATCCTTTTCTTGCTGGCAATGCAGGCATAATATTGTGCAGCAATATTGGTCCATTTCCTGGCATTTTGAATCATGGATACAGAAGCACAATATCCAAAATTCATAAACTGGAAATTATTTGAAGAATTTAATAACAATACGTTCTGCCTTAGATAGGGTGGGTGACTGTAAGTTACTAAGAAATAACTGATTGAGTTAGTAGCATACTGTCCAGAGTGTTGTACCTTTCCTATGGTGGCAAAAGTTGCAGGGGGACAATATTGGACCCAAAAGTTCCTTAGAAATTAAGAGCAGAATGAACTGGAAGAAATCAAAGGAAATTTTGCATAAGGAACAGTGGAGGAATGTAGTGTGGAAACACCTTCTGACAGATGTGGCACAGATGAATTTTTTGAAGAAAAATTAGAAAATACTCCAGAGATTTAGCAATCTGGCACATTCTTTGTTTGAAAGAGAAGAAAAATGTTGAAAGAAAAATGAACAAAATTGTAAGTGGTATACAGAGACTTCTTCACTATCAACATATTCTCACAAATAAATGAAGGAGCTGTTGAAGCCAGTTGAACTTCTGGGAATATAGACCAAAGAGACACACAAAGCATGTTTTTGAAGATTGCTGCATAAAATCTTTGGTCTGATAGATGAGATCCAAGGATTAATTATTAATATTTTATGCTCTGTATCTGACATCAGTGAGGTGATAATTGAAATGGATACTAGACCAGCATCTAATTGGTCAAAACAATGATTTATACAATGTGACCTCAAGTCTGTTCTGAAGTCATAAATTTATATCTACAAAAAGGTTTACCTTGATTCTTCCAATATCAATACATGGAATTTTGTATTCAGTTTCTTATGACTATGATCATCCACACAAATTCAACTGGTCTTCTTTTTTTTTCTCTATAAAATGTGTTTTCCCTCTGATTAGCAGGTTTTCCTTTCAACAATTGAATGTCTTCAGAGAAACATGCTTCAGCAAGAGAAACATGCTTCAGAGAAACATGCTTCAGACTTGCAAGTAAACTTGTATTTCTGTACAAGTGACGAACTGGAACAACACATGGATGATGCATGATTTGGAACTGCAGAAAAACACATGCTGTGACAAACAGATGTCTTTCATCACTTGAGGGATGTTCTAAATACAAGCTAAGTGTTGCTGCCAAGACAATTGTTTGGTGTTCTTCATGAGAGCAGTGCATTTCCCAAATACTACTTCTGGTTTCCCCCCAGTGCCACTTCTCTTTTTCTTCTCCTGCTTTAGAAAATAAATATCTGACTCAGGAAAAAGACAGGTCAAGATCTAGCAACAAGATGTTTGATCATTCATTCTGAGTAAATAATAAAGATTGAGGAATAAAAGATTGTCTGCATCCGAACACCACGTCTAGTAAAATGCTAGATTTGATGACTGTACAACCCTGGAAGATAAGTCAATACAAGAGATGGTCATTACAGTAGAAATGAGTTGGAGACCCAGAACAGATATGTTGCTTAAAGGAGAATATATAAAAATGCTGGAGAGGGAATCTGTAGCTGGCAAATGTTTGTTGTTTGTTGCCATACAATGAAAGCCTCTGGCCCACACAGCAGAAAACAAACCTTTGCCATCCTTCTTAAAACTGTGACACTGAGGGTCATAGGGTAAGGGGTACTTTAGAATCCAAAGTTTTCTAAAATGTAGATAGTGTAAGTGCAAAATGTGTGAGGAAAGCTTCAAATAGTTATAGTTGTGATACTGCATTAGTATGTAACAGGAATTGACTTTGCTTTGACTTCATTTGAAAATGTTTTGAAGGTTTGGATCTGTATATCAACTTTTAGTACCAGGTGGTTAACCTGTGCCCTTTGATGTTCTTGGATCCCAGCTTTCCAGCACTCCAGACAGATGGGCCAATGATCAGAGATGAGGGAAACTCTAGTACCAGAACAGCTTTATTGCTACTGAGGATGAAGACTAAAAAGTTATGTAACTTGGCCTTGCTGCCACATAGGGATAATAATAGATAAATGATAATCAGACATGGAATGGATTGTGTAGGTCCCACAAGGCTTCTGTGTGGGTAGTGGTGCTTTGCTGGTGCGTGTGAATAGCAGAGCTCTAACAAGATTTAGAAGAATTACAATCTGGCTCCACATTCCAAATAGATCCAAGTTTAACACACATGAAATGGTAAAAGTCTCAACCTCTCTCTCTCTCTCTCTCTTTTATTTTCTTTTATTTCTTTCCTTTTTTTGTGGAGGACAACTACTGTGCTGTAGTACACTGGCTGAATAAGAAGGGAGCTGCAAAATCTCCAGTTTGAATCTCAGCAGACCTGTGAACCCTTAAGGAGGCCCTAGACCAGGGTAGAAAACCTGTAACAGGTTCCCCTCCCCCCATGTTGCTAAACTACCACTTACGTCATGATAAAATAAATAATAGAATAATGGAGTTGGAAGGTTCTTATAAGGCCATCAAGTGCAACCCCCATTTCTATCTTTGGGTCATGATCCCTGCAGCAATAGGGAATGGTATCCAAAAATGTTGGCAAAACATCTGCCTTAGACAAGCCACTATTTCACAGAACCCTTTCTAAAATGTGGAGATCAAAATACTGACTTACCTTATAATGCTGTGGTAAGGATCACTCACATAATGGCTGAAATCCTGTTGCTTAACATTTAAGTCACAGCAGAGTAAGCTCATTAAATCAGTGGGGATTTGATGAGTCAGCTCCTCTGTAAATTCCATTGATACAAATGGGCCTATTCTAATTGCAACTTACTATGCTAAGACATCACCTTGCCGACAAGACAACACCTTGTCGACAAAGGCCCACATAGTCAAAGCTATGGTTTTTCCAGTAGCGATATATGGAAGTGAGAGCTGGACCATAAAGAAGGCTGACCGCCGAAGAATTGATGCTTTTGAATTGTGGTGCTGGAGGAGACTCTTGAGAGTCCCCTGGACTGCAAGGAGAACAAACCTATCCATTCTGAAGGAAATCAACCCTGAGTGCTCACTGGAAGGACAGATCCTGAAGCTGAGGCTCCAATACTTTGGCCATCTAATGAGAAGAGAAGACTCCCTGGAAAAGACCCTAATGTTGGGAAAGTGTGAAGGCAAGAGGAGAAGGGGACGACAGAGAACGAGATGGTTGGACAGTGTCATTGAAGCTACCAACATGAATTTGACCCAAGTCCGGGAGGCAGTGGAAGACAGGAAGGCCTGGCATGCTCTGGTCCATGGGGTCACAAAGAGTCGGACACGACTTAATGACTAAACAACAACAACAACAATGCTAAGCAACAGGATTTCAGCCAATGTATGTGAATTGCTCCAAACAATTAAAGCAAGGAATCCTTTCAGAAGCAGTCATGTGAACTGCAGTGTATTGACATTAAATGGGTGCATCCGTTCCATTTTACTCTCTGTGGTTGTAGCCTGAATCATGTTCCAGGCCATCATGTCTGTGAACGATGACATATACTGATAGGAAGCTATCCCTGAGTAGTATCTGACTGGGAGAACACCAGGAATTAGGTGAAGGAGTAAGGTAAAAAAAAAATTAACAACATTAAGCAAAAGTGTGTCAATGGTTATTTGTGTGTTTGCACATGGTGTGAAGCATGCTGCTACCAAGGGGAAAAAAGACACACAGAGAGAGAGATTGAGAGAGAGAAACAGCCCTTGCCCTTTCAATCAATGACGGTTGCTTCTAAATTCCAATAAAATATGGTTAGTATTGAGCTGTGATCCCTTGAGTGCTGGATGAGGCAAATTCAATCAATCTGATCTCATTGAATATTTATTTCAGTTCTTAGCTTTACATAGGAATAATGATCATAACAAGATTTCATGAATGCTTTGCTGTGACTTTGGTGAGGATTATGAACACAGACTATTTCAACTGCTGCTGCTGCTGCTACTACTGATGATGATGATGATGATAATAATAATCATAATCATAATCATAATACCAGACAATAAAAAACCAGCAACAACAACTTTGATAAAATGAAAATGGTACTTAGAATGTGATGCAAAAGGAAAAAGTACTGCTATTAATACCTGGATGACCCCAGTATTAATGCATTCTTTTGGAATTGTGGCCTGGAAGTACAGTGATATTGATGGTTTAAATAAGAAAACTTGAGTCCTCCTGTCAAAATGCCACCCACCAAAGGCATATTCAAAGCACATTTATTTGCCATAGAGCAGGGGTGGGCACAGGCTTGTTGACCTCAAGAATCTCTTTATGGGTCAAAGAATCAAACTTCAAAAATACTCCCATGGGAACATGGCCCTACTTCATCAGATGACAGCAGAAAATGGTAAAGAGTAATAGTGTTACAACTTGCAAATGAAAATCAAATGAAAGACCCACAGTGTAGGAATGAATAGCTTGAGAAACCTTTACACACCCCAGTTGCCTCCTGGATGATAATGTCGATAAGCAAGAATTGAACCTATGGCTTAAATTAGGCTATCTTCAGGCTGAAACTGAGAGATTCATATGCGCGAGCTAAGACAAAGCTATTTCCACTACATACTATCAGAAAATAATAATGAAGCAATGTGTAAATCATGTCTGTAGGGCCTATTATGAATCTAAAGAAACAATGAATCATGCCATACTTAGATATGACATATAATCAACAGATTATATGTACAGCCAAAACCAAGTTCCAAGTATCCTTTTTCAGCAGTTGGCTAAATCTTATGGGTTACCCAAATCTTTTGCTCCATGTCATAAATTCCAGACACCACCAGGTTTAGAAAATGAAACAGCAGTGCTGTACTGGGACAAGCAAGTTATCAATGATGAAACTATTGATTTTAATAAGCTGGATATTATACTTCTGGATAACCAATAAAGTAGAACATCCTTCATAGAAGTTGGAGTTAGGCATGGGATTTTTAAATTTTTTACTGTAATTTACAAGAATTTAGGGAGAAATCCTGCAGCTAGAATTCTAGTGGCAAGACTTAGGCCCTGTAGAGGGTGCCTCTCAAAAACAAAACAAAAAACTACCTGTCTTTACAGTTGCCATGAAGTTTAAAAAGCTCCACTTGTGTCCTTCTTGATGCTTTAAGGACTGTAGTTGCAGAGAGCCCCTTGGCAAGCAATAAGTGAGGATCCTGAAACTCCTCTGAGAAGTTTTTTGGCTAAAGCCACCAGAATTCTAGCTGGGGGATTTCCTGCTGAACTCCGGTAGTTGTAGCAGTGGTGGTGGGGAAACCCAAAAATTCCATGCCTAGTTGTAGTTCCATCACCCAACAGCCTCAAAAGCACAGAAAGGAGAAAAACTACAAAGTAACAAACATTAAGACAAGACTTTAAAAGAATATGGAAGCAAGATCAGGACATTATCCTCCTCCTCATACTAATTTCAGCAACTGGAGTTGTTCCAAAATCTTTGGTTACCAACTTTGAACAAATGCCAATAGCTGCTAATTTTGCTTCCTTAAATCCAAAAATTGGTGATTTTGGCAACATGTCATCTCACCCACAGATGTTTAGGACTTGATTCCTAATGTTTAAGCTTGACTTTTTGCTCCAAACTCCAGCAACGCTGAGAAATAGGAACAACAACAATAAAATTCTATTTTTTTATTTTTCTCCAAATTCAAGCTCAAGACTCATATCGCCTAAATAAACATATGCATTAGCTTCATTCATGCTTTCCTACATTTTCCCACCCTCCCATTCTGTACTGTCTTTACCTCATTCCCAATTTTTTAAATTGAAAGTATGAGTGACTTGGAGCTAGGACTTTTTCTTTCTTTCTTTCTTTCTTTCTTTCTTTCTTTCTTTCTTTCTTTCTTTCTTTCTTTCTTTCTTTCACATCATGTATTTACTCCTGCACAAATTGTTATGCACCGTAAGGACCCCCAAGCGTATGTGGAGGCATCCCTAGGACTCCTCTTGGGAATACAGAAAAAAAGATTGAAAAGCTACAAGATGTGGCTACAAAAGATATCTGATGGGTCAATTTAAAAAATGCAATTCTACTACATTTTAATAGTTCTACAAGTCTGCAGTTGTCATTGTTAAGAATTTTGGACATTTTTTAAAAATTCAAAATTCTGAGACTGACCCAAAAAAAAAGTATTCTTGTATGAACATGTAAGGATGAACCAGGTTAAGCTTTATATTCCTGTCTCTTGTACATACTTTTGCTCGACATTTCCAAATGCATGCAAGCGCAGTGCATTGTGGTTTTTCACAATATTTTAAGATGTGTGCTTGTATTTTTTTATTGTGAAGAGTCATACAGCAGCTATTCTGCAACAGATTGTAGAACAGTCATAACCAGGATTTCAATCATTCACGTGTCTCTGAATTTAATCCAGAAATGAACAAGGTGTCACAAAACTGAACAAATAAGAAAAGAAAAAGAAAAAGGTTGCATAGACATGGCTCTGTTCAAAAAAGAAACTGGGGGACAGCTTCTTGACCTTTCTGTCTGCTCTAACACTTGCCATGTTCTTCTTAATTTTCACTCCCTTGCATTGAAGCAGGAGAAAAATATATATCTTAAAATCAGGTTTGTTCCAAATATGCCTGGTTACATGCATGACATGCAATTACCTGCAGGTAATTTAGTCTGATTTCAATATTATCTAATGAACAATCCAATGTCCTTAGAAGTGCTGGCCCTTTTCTGATATTTGTAATGCCTCAGCCAAAGGTAACAGAGACAGAGAGCTAATAGGTGACTGCAAAATATTATGTATGGTATCTGATGACAAGTTATAGAGGCAGCTGCTTATTATAGAAATAGGGGCCAAGAGATGTTAAACCAAGATCCGTATGGCTAAAAGAGCAAAATAACCTCATTCTGTGGTGATTATTGAAAATGTAAAAAAAGCAAAATTAAAGATACATTCAATCTCCATTTCTCTCTCTCCCACAGATACACACAGTCTTAAGTGTGCTGTTAAACTCATTAAAAAAAGAAATGAAGTTAAAGAAACTGGCCTCCCTTTCCCTCTGACTCTTTTTTTTTAACATTCCCAGTAGAGTTCATTTCTACTTCAACAACTAAGCCAAGGTCACATTTAACTCACTTCAATTTCACCCAGTGCACAAGCTAATGTCAATAGTACAGCTGCCACGCAGAGCTAAAGACTGATGGTTAGACAAAGCCATTTACACAAGGCTGGGTCTTTCATCTTCTCTCAGCTCGTGACATAAGAAAGCACTGAGGTTATTCTCAACTAGAGACTAGAACTGGCATATTAGAAAAAATGTTATTCTCCTTAGCTGTCACACAAAGGATCTGAAGAAATGTAGAAATGTTTTCCCCTCCTTGGTCATCTAGGGAGATCACAAAGTGACTCTAATAGCCTTCACTCTGAAATTTTCACATGGTTTAAGTGATTGCCAAGTCTGATATTTTCCATTTACACTTCATTGCCATCAGAAAAAGAAAAAAAAATCAATATACCTACCTACTCAAGTGTGTCACAGGATGAGCTTATAAAAGAAGACATCAGTCTTTTTAGGGCATGAAAAATATACTTATTCAAATATATCTTATTTAAAATGACATAAATTGCAGAGGTTAGTCAAGATTCGATTTCCTTTAAAATATAAGGTTTTTAAAGTATTCCCTGACTTGCCAAGAAATAAAAATCCTTCATGTTATTGATATATACAAATGCTCCTGTTTTATGCTATTAAGTTAGCCCCTCTGTCGTATACTTTGTCTAAGTGACTCTTCATACATTCTGCAGGAGAAATGAGAACCTAGTATATTACCACAGATTCAGAATCTGGCAATTGGCCACAACAGGGAAATAGCACTTGTTCTTTCCTCTTCTTTTTTTAATTTTATATGAAAAATCAGATTTCTTCATGTTTCTAGTTCTACCAAAATGTCTGCAAATATGATTGAAGGCCTTATATAACCTAAAGTCAGAATCTTTCCAATTTTCTCCAGATGTTATATTATCGGTTCAATTCAGTGCTAAATAACAATATAAACCCCTTTGTTTTAGAGTTTTTGTTCTGCAGTTGTCCTGTCTCATTTATGGACTGTTATGGGAGAAGGAGTCAGGATGATGGATCAGGATGATGACAACTTCCACATCTAGTCCATTTATGTTGTTCTTCCACTTTTTCCATCACTTCTTAAATCCATTCGGGGGGAGCAGTGGAGAGCTGTTCGATGGCGATACTAGGACCTGTTCATCTGGAATCATCCTTAGACAGAGGGTGAAACTGTACATCATAAGAAGCACCCTAGAGAAAGACAAACTGATCCTTGCAGTAACTCCATCTTTGGTCTGCCTGTTTACTCCTCTACCTCTTTCACAATCATTTCCTTCTTGTCTGGTTCTTCATCTATTCTCTGATATTTTTAGAAAGCTTATGAGCATGTGTGTGATCTGTGCATGCTCAGAACAGCTCCTAGCAGTGTCAGCTTTCTAGACCAGGTGCATTTATGCTTAGAATGGCTCACTGAGGACTTTTAAAGCAACAACACTGGTTGCAGTTGTCATTTTCCTACGTCTTATATTTCGGCAATATTGTCATATCACTGCACCCCCACTGGAACATACTGTAGTTGTGGCTCCGATCCTGAACGAGGGTGGCGAGACTTTGGTGCTGGAGACTCATGTTGCCAATGGGCTCTCTAGATATCATTTAAATTTCCCACCTGAAGTCCAGACCATTGCAGGCTGACTATTTTTGTTATCTGTAATCCCTGCCAGAACTGGGAAGAGAGAAGGAGGAAGGGAGGGAGAGAAGCAGTATTAAGAGAAACTCTCCTCAGTACAAACTTCGGTATTAAAATAAAAAATCTTGGTATGTGATTCAGAAAGAAAAGATAAATAGACATTTTTGTCTGCTTTTGACACAAAGGGGATCATCAGAAAAAGGTATATAGCACCATTACTTGTAAGAATATTACTTGTAACACCCTGTTAAGGTATGATTAGAAGGGTATAACTTCCTCACCCTGCCTCTCCTTTTGTTGATACTTATGATCTTTCGTAGAGCTGTGTTACCAATCCAGCCAATCCCAAACTGACACATACTCACCTAGAAAAAATTGAATCAATCCAATTAAATTGGATTGGTCCAAATCAGGTCAGAATTGGCACTGCATTGGTCCAAATCACCTTGGGTGGGTTCTGCAATTCCAGACAGTATGTCTCTAAAATTAGGCAAAACCCAAGTCAGATAGTGGATCTCCAAAATGTTGTAAAACACCAAACAGTATGATGGGGAGGGTAAGGAAGGGAGCTGGACTTTGCTTGTTGATAGCTCTAGCTTGCACTTTTAGACAAGAACTTTACCAGCACTTTCCAATCACAGTGTGATCTCACATACGTTACATATACAGTTCTCTCATGCAGTGCTTTGTTCTTTTACTTTCCTTGACTTGTTAGTGACAAAGCTTTGAAAGAAGCTAAAGTGAGTGTTCTGGAGGTTGCTGATTGTCTTAGTTAGTTTCAGCCTCTCTTCTCCCTCTTTACCTCCAAATGCTTTGGCTAGTATCCTGTTTGAAATGTATACATGCAGAGATCTAAATCAGAAAACTGCTGAAGTAATGTGACAAGGTGCTGGTGATGCATGGTCACAAGTCTAGCTATGCCACCATGCACTGCTGGTGCCTTGTCACATCTTAGCTGCAGCTTCCTGTCTTGGAGGTCTATATGTACAAATGTCAAATAGAAGACTGGCCTTTGTCTTTCAATAGTCTAGTCTCGTCTTCTTTTGTCTTTCTTCTTCATTTGTTTCTTTGATTAATAATCTGTTTATTATATGTGAATCTTAATGTGTTAGCTAGTAACACTTACTCTTTAACCCCCACTCCTCCAGCTTTCAATTTGGAATGAACAAAAATCTCATCAGCACTCTCTAATCACAGTTTTAGAAAGAACTTTGTGGGGGAGGTCATTTTATATTTACTATCCTTTGTGTTTCTCCTTCTTTCATCACATCACTATCCAATCTCTAAACCTGCTTTCATAATTCCTTCCTCCCAGCTTCTAGCCATGTGATTAGTTTCTTTTTGCTGGAGGAAGCACCCCACATTTATCAACATAGTAATTCCTAAGCCTAAGGACCTACTAAACTTCCACCTAAACAAACAAACATGAGTTGCTGTCTCAATTGTACGGTTTGCTCCAAAAGTAGCATTTGCTTCAGGGATCTGGAACATGCTTTCTAGTCTAGATCACATGGAAGGAAGGAAGGAAGGAAGGAAGGAAGGAAGGAAGGAAGGAAGGAAGGAAGGAAGGAAGGAAGGAAGGAAGGAAGGAAGGAAGGAAGGAAGGAAGGAAGGAAGGAAGGAAGGACCGACACTATTTCAAAAACACAGTTAACAAAATGCATCATTTTGCTCTATATCTTTGCATAAACTAACAGTCATCTATCAATCTTGACCCAACTTTACTGAGGTTGGGGGTGAGGAAAGACTAATCATGCTTTGCTACACCTTGCCTGCGATTGAATAATTTCTCCTTATTTCTCCCAAAGAGAAGCAGGTCGATTGATATTCCCTTAGAAAAAAGGAATTAGGACCTTGCAGCTGAAACAAGTCTTCTGCTGAACATCTTTGTTTTCTTGCTTCCAAAAGTGTGGAATCATATCTATGCTTTTAGAAGCACATCTGGATCCATCAGAAGAAAAACAGGTTAGGGGGGTTACTCCTTGCGCTCACCTTGTCCACATGTTCATTGTGACACACTAGACATCCAGCAACTATGCCATCCCCCACAGTTACAAGTATTTCAAGGTCAATTTATCAATTTAACAGCTTCATCTTCTTAATCACTAAACTTCTGTCTCTTTGAGCCTGTGCTGAAAGACTCTGGCTGCTAATTAAAATGGAGCTTTACTAGCAAGTACACAAATTAGATCCTGTCAGTAAGTTTATTCTAACTATTGGTCATTTCTAAATGCCTTTTTAATCCCCTAATTTTTACATTAAAATTCAAAAGCCTAACAATCTTAATCACCCCTACATCAAATTCATCATTAAGAACAGGAAGCCAGATGGTATAATTTTGATTTACCGGACTTCAGCGTGAATTAATGTACTGAGTGCCAATAATGAATACATCAAACCTGATATTGCAGAAACCTATGAATCTGGCATGTTAAATTAATAACACACTTTGCACAATGAAAGCATGTAAGCTCATATAAAACTGAGGAGTAATGGTCCCTTTTATTTTAAATGGTCTTTATTAGCCTTCCATTTTTGACTCTTAACAAAAGAAAAAAAGAAAAGAAAAGAGGAACACTTTGTTTAGGAATCTTCTGTCAATTTTGCTTTAAGTACAACTTTTTAGTTGAGGAAGGATGAAAAGCTAATTAGAGATTAGCTTTCAGTCTGTTCTTGAACAGTGAGATCCATGAATGTTTGTGTTGTGAATGAGAACTTCTACTATGTAAGTCACTGTGTGTGATCAGTGCTGGACCCACCATTAGGCAGAATGAAGAAGGTACCTCAATGACAAAAGCTGAGAAGAGAGAGGATACCATACACTCCTTCACCTTGGGTAGCAAAATGTCTTGTTCCATCCCTGGCAGTGGATTAATATACTGTTTTCCAGTTGAGTTCAAGGAAGGTCTTGAGACATTTCTTCAAAGTTTAATGAGACTTCCTCAATGAGAAGGGTTGGTGTTGGTTGGGAGCTTTCCCTGGGAAGGAGCTTTACTACCACTATCAGTCCCTCACAGCACTACTCAGTTCCAAGAGTGGGTGCAGTCCCAGTTCATGCAGTGCAACAATAAAGCCCTGGAGAACAGGCCAGCGTTGCTGCTGCTAGATTCATTTAACCTTAGAATATGCTCTTCAAAAGGAAGAGCTAGCCTTAATGTTTTATTTCCCATTCCCTAATACACCAACACACCTTACACAAAATAGCTTCAGATTTCAACCATGTCTCTTGTTGCTCCACAAATTAAAAATTCCCCCCCTTCAGAAAAGCAGGAAAGCAAGAAACACTTGTTGAATACTCACACGATTAAAGTGATCTAACATTAAACTAAGCAAAAGTTGTTGCTGTACGTGAAAGACATTATAACCAGAAAAAGTCATAACAACTTGTTTGTAGATTCCAGGGACATTAGTGTTAACTTTAGGATATTATACTAAATCAATGCCCTTTCTTGCATTTGTGTCCCATGGCCCTACAGTCAGTCATATCGCTCATGTACTTAAGGATCACTGTGAATCAATTTGCTTATGTTTAAAGTTGTGCTGATACAGCTTCAAGTTCCCAGTAATGGGATTTCACTCAAACAAAGATTCTGGAATGCTTGGCTTGCTAAGACATAAAGTTTACATTATTAAATAATATTTAACAAGTAGAGACTACAGCATCTGCTATAATTAAGCTAGAAGAAATGACTTTCTATTACTTTTATGTACAACAGTAGCAACTCTTCAGTTTTCCTTCTGCTGTTTCAGTTTTCTCTGTGCGACTTCAAGCCCCTTTCCCTAATTATGTAATAGAAATAAATGCTTTGCATTTCATCCTCCCCACTCCAATATTATGGCTTTTTATCTTCTCTTAGAATTGTTTACCATATGCGGGACTCATTCTGCCATTAGACAGAGTGACAAAATTGCCTCAGACAGCAAAGGACAGCCACAGAAGTTTTTTCAGATGTGGGGGCAAAACCATTTCGTAATATACTAGCATAATTCATATGCACAGCACACCAACAGCATCATACCAGTGCATTTACTTTGTCCATATTTGCAAACTGATGCTCATCTTTAGCACCACACTCAATGACATTTTTGCCAGTATCTTATTGCAGAAAAGTGAAGCAGAAGAGCAATTGCATAAGTGTCCTCCTGCTCTAACAAACTCCCCATCACATGTCTAACTGTGTGACCAATCTCACCACCACTGTAAGAATGAGTACGTGACCAGAGCTTGCCAGAAAAGGGGAGATGTTTTGGTAATTGTCATTCTGCTTTGCATTTCTGCAGTGCAGGATACTAAACTTAGATGCAAAATGACAATGCAGGGAAAGTCCTCAGAACTTGGAATCTGGTGGCACTAATACAGAATCTATAGTTCCATGGCAGTGGGCATGTATTGTTGCATTTGCTCAGTTTCATCAGGCTGGGTGTGAATGTGGATGGGTGGATACATGACAGCCAGTGTGGTGCAGTGGATAGTGTGATGGACTAAGAATCAGAAGACCTGGGTTTGAATCTCTATTTGACCATGGAAACTCACTGGGGAGAGCCAATGGTAAAACCACTCATTAATATCTCACACACTGTGAAAACCTATTAAGGTTGCCAAAAATTAGATTTAACTCAATGGCACATAACAACAGCAATACAGATTGCAAGAGGCATCATAAAAAGTTTATGTGGAATATGGGATTTTTTTTTAAGGAAAGAACTTAAGAAGAAAGAGGGACATGTAAACAAAAAAAATGTGTTGTGTATTTTTTGGCATCACCAGCCATACCATAGCATTGAGAATATCATAGGATTTCTCAGGAAAAGGACCCCTATGTTCTAGAATAGGTGAACACTCTTTAGTGAATAATAATTTATTATTGTTTCTGTTATTGTTAATGATTCATTGTTTTCTAGTTAAGTTTACTAATTGGATTCATGTTTATGCTTACATGATATACCTTAAATTTTAGAAATTGTAAGTTTGATTAGAAGTGTAATTTAATTTAATTTATATTTTACTCTACTGTGTTGATTTTATATTGTGTATTCTGCAAAGGCCTGTGTGCTATGCAATAAACTGAATTCAAATAATAGTGGGGTATGCAGGAATGGTTTTGGGATGGCAAGGAGAAATAGTTATGCTTAATCAGAACAGGAAATCTGGAGAAGTTTGGAGTATCCATTTTACCTTTTGCCTTTTTATCAGCCACT
This sequence comes from Intellagama lesueurii, assembly GCA_037013535.1. Lineage (NCBI taxonomy): Eukaryota > Metazoa > Chordata > Lepidosauria > Squamata > Agamidae > Intellagama > Intellagama lesueurii. The sequence goes on from JBAJHW010000003.1 coordinate 124,607,021, forward strand.
GTTTACACTGGCCAGTGCAAAGGAACTCTTCCATTACTTGAATTTTGAACTGCACCAATATTCTTTTAGAACTGCACTTAATATACGCTCATGTATATTAAGCCAGTTGCTTTAAAAAGGCAGAACAGTGACTGCATATTTTCTTCCTGCCTCAGCTTCTACACATGTCATGGGCTTTCTTTCTTTCTTTTATAATTTCTGCAATTATGAGAATTATAAATTCCAGGCTTATTAGTGAGGAAGGAAACTCCTTTTTATGGATGCTTATGGTGACTGTGAAAACATATTTAACAAATAAAGTGGTTTTACTACAAGCTTTCCCCTTTTCAGATGGAAAGAAAAGTGTATATGACTACAGTAGCGAAAGCCTGGAAGCTATTGAAAACAAGCCTGTTATTCCAGAACGTAAGCCAAAACTAAGGTTTAATTTCTCCAAAATTATATCTCATCAAGCTTATATAACACTGCATTTTGTCTGCCCAGTTGCATCATTAGATCAGAGCAAGCAGAATTCCTTTGGTTACATGCTAGCCCAGGGAGGCTCTCTCTTGAATCTGGCAGCCAGACTCTCAATGGAACTTCCTTCATTTCCCTTTTCATTTACTTAACTGCTGGCATGTCCCATGAGTTTTCAAATGCTTTTCAAAAACATTGTACTCAGAGCATCTTTAAACTTCTCAAAAAGCACTGAGAAGTGGAAACACAAGTAATGTGCCTTCTTGTGATCTTTCGTCATAGTGGAGCTCATACATGACTCCTGTAATTTTGCTGGGACATTACAGTGGAAATACAAGAAGCTGATTTGAAAGTCACTAACATGGCCAGTTTTTCCTGGATCTTGCCAAGCAGTCCTTGGACAATCAAAATCTGTTGTCTCATACGCTGGATTCATGGTTGCTTTGATGCAGCAGTGCTTGTTGACAAGGTAGAGAATCTGGAGGAGGTTTAGGCACAGATCTTCCTGAATCCATGTCCTGGTTCATGTTCAGAGTGAGCAAACAGATACTGTCATTGTGAAGCCAGCTCCTGTATCCTGATATTCTTTGATACAGTCAAGGGTTCTTTGGTGACAACAGGATTGATGGGAAAGCCCCTGCTTAGCCAGAGGCAGATTTCTTCTTTTAAGTTAACTGTACCATATCCACTTGATCATAATATATATATATTGGGAGCTGTTATCTCATCTTTAAGCAAAAGTCCTTTCCCTGTGCCACTCTACCAACTTGAGGAGAATAAGTTGGTCCCAGTTGCAAATATTTTTACTCTTAAATCTCTTGATGTAGCTCATTTGACAAACCTATTATAAAATGAAAAAAAAAGTAGCTCTATGTGATTTGTCCATTGTCAACATGTTAACACACTTTATTTGAAGGTAGATTGATGAAGGGTGGTTGAAGGAGTTTACCCTCCTGATTTAAAGAATAGAAAATCATTTTTTTCCAGTTCATTTTTTCTTTTTCTTTCCCCCCCTTAGAAGTTCACAAGAGTAGATATACAATTATACTCGACTTGCTGATGCAAAGGAACTGAGCATTTAGTTTCTTGTCACTGTCTCTGAAATTCCTAAAGGTACAATTAGCATTTCATTTGACATAATGTTGAAAGGTTCATAGATTGATCTTCCCTAAAATGCAGCAAGAATTTTTTGAAATGCAAATTTTGACATTTATTAACTTTTATTCCAGATCTGTTTATAGACTGTAAAACTGTGCATACATTTAACTCGAAGAAGCTAAAAGGACAATGTTTAGGTGGATACTCTGTGTTATAATAAAAGTCGATTTTATTGTTTCAACAATGAAATTTTTATTATCTGAGATTTATGATATCAGCACAGCAGTTTTTACTGCATGATTCACAGTGTTTTTATAGATGTATATTCAACAAAACAAGGGAAGAAATTGGACTGCAGTGTTCACTCTCAGGAGTGCTTTTCCCCATTGAAATAATGTCAGCAGTTTTCCACCTTCAAAGCTCTGTGTTTTCAAATCAATTAACAATTCTAATTGTGCAGGAACAGTTGTTCACTCAGCTCTGTGAATGGGACAGGAAGCTTTCTTCTCATCCTTTGCCTGAAATGAAGACCCTAATCTTCCATACCACATTTAATACTAAAAAGCACCCATTTTAAAAAAGTGAATAAGAGCTTGGCATAAATACCATCCCACCAAGGCCAAAGCAGTCCACTTTCCCCTCTCTTTTCTACTCCTCTTGATTCTTCAAACCTTTCTGGAAAGATGGAAAAAGAGTCATCTATCATGTCAGCAGAGTCCTCTTAGGATTCAGTGGGATTTTTGAAAGAATCTTAGGTGGGGGCACACAGTGGAAAACACCACCAATCTCGATTCATAACACTACTCTAAACAGTGAGGAGTGATACAAGTGGTAGGCAATGAGATGTAGCAGACAGAGTATCAGATTTGGACATGGGTTGATTCAAATCTATACTCAGCCATAATGCTAAATTTCTGAGTCTCTTGCCCTCTCTCAGACCTATCTACCCCGCAACACTGTCATGATGATAAAATGGATTAAGAATAACGTTTCCATCTGCTTGGCTGGGTTTTACCTATATGTTAAGCATGCCAGCTGGCACTCATTCAGACCATCAGCTGGCCTGGATTCCAAGTTTTTCCTTTTGCTTAGATTTTCTAAATAGAAGCCCCTACCCCTTATAGTAGCAGTGATAAAAGGCAAAACATGCAGTCACTGTTTTGGCCCATTGTTTGTGAGGGGAAAAAATATTTTAGTTTGATTAGTCAATATGCGGAGCCATCTGCATTTTGACAAGATCTTATACATTTATAAATAAAGATCATCCTCTCCTAATTTATGGGTAAATATTGCAGTTGTGAAACTGGCCCTAATTGGTTTACAGACAACTGAAGCCCCTTGTGGAGAACTGCTTCCCATCAAGCCATAGGGAATGAGGGGGATGCAGCAAAACTAAGTAACCATCTGAAACAAGAAAGAAAGAAAAAACCAGACATTTTGATAAAACTGTGCCCTATAAGATGCCATGGATTCTGTTGTCTTTTTCTGCAAGAATGTTGACCGCACAATATTATGCAAACCTTACTTTTTAAATTAGAACTCTCATGGTGACTGGGAACTGTGAGATGTTCACCCAAAAAAGGAACTTTTCCAAACTTCGATATGCATCTTACTGGGTTTCCAAAAAATCAGGTTCCGTTTTTATCTTCCACGGTTTCTGGGACCTTAGCTAGATGCTGACCTGAGGAAGGGAAGAGTTGGAGCACGAGGAAGAGGAGGAGGAGGACAAATTATTAGAAGCTTCCGCTGTGATGAAGATGAAGATATTAAGCTTATTGAGTGTACAATTGCTGCAAATCGTAAATTTCTGGAAGAGATTTCAAACAATGATAAGAAAATTGTAAAGTTCTTTGAAATATCTAATTCTACATGTATTTGCCTTTCAGGTATGTTGTGGATCTTTGAACTGCTTACAAAGGTATTTTTCCTCTAAAATTAAAGAGATATTGCACCTCAGTGAATGTATAAAGAAGATTGATGTATCATTAATTTTTAAGAAGTAGAAACAGGTAACGTTATTTTCTTGGATTACAACTCCCAGAAGAGCCTAGCCCACATGGTCAGCGGCCACTCACTCTCCCCTTTATTTTTTTCCTGCAAATCAGATGACAGCATGCCGCTCAGGGGGCACTCCAATAATATTCTCATGGTTCTGTAGGGATTTTTTGCCATCAGTAAAAGCTAATAGCAGAAAATGACAGCTATCTCATGGAAATATCTCCAGAACCTTCTCTGTGTGGCAAAAACCTGACTGACTGACTGCCTCCCTTCCTCCCTCTGCAACAGGATATTTGCCCTCTTCTCCATTTTATCCTGAAAACAGAAAGGTTAGTTTCATTGACAGTTACTATTAGACACAAGGACATCAAGCAAGCTTTGTGACTAAAAAGGGATCTGAACTTCAATCTCCCTGTTCCCAGTTGAGCACCCTAATTGTTTACACTATACTGCCTCTCTCAAATCAGTGATTAGTATATAAATTATGCCAAATCTGAAACATGTTCATAGAAAAACAGAATAACAATTAATATGCTTAATTTGCATAGTATGCAAACTTATATAATATGTAAGCAAGGATACGCAATTTGCGTATATTATCCTTGGCCTAAATCCAATTGCTATTTGCCACCAAAATGATTCTTATAAATCAACGGCTAAATGCTGTGTCAATATTTCTGTAAATCCCATTGATTCAGTGGGTCTACTCTAGTTGCAACGATCAATTAGATTCATACTATGTTCTATGAGAATATGCACAATCTATATTGATCTATACAAGCTATGATAAAATTCAGCATCTGTGGCCCATGTGCTGGGAATGACATTAAAGACCTAAATAGTTTGAGACCATTTTATCTGAAGAACCACCTGAACCTCTGGCTTTGAGATTAGATCCACCATGGAGATCTCTTAGGTTAGTGGGTGCATGAGATAGCTGTAGAGCTGTGATTTAAAATGGAATCACTTGCATGAAATCAAGTTATCTGAGTAAATTGTCCAGTGATTGGAGGTGGAGGCTGTGATAGGGAGTTTTACTGCTGTGTTTCTGTTTGAACTATGCTCGGTAGAAGTAGGGTAGCATAGCACCTGTCAAAATGCCTGATGACATCTCCCCCCCCCCCCTTGACCTCCCCTCCAGCCCTTAACCCCTGGGCAGACATCCCACTCCAGGACCCAGCTTCCAGGGAAAGGTGGCGGGCATATGTCTCTCTCTAAGGTGATGTGAGGTCACCGCTGACTATGGGTGGAGGTTTCAGGCCCTCAGGATCTCTGTGACCTGTCTGATGCCTCTTAATTGGTCCTTTGACATTACAGGGCCACCCTGTGCCATGCAGACCAATAGGAAGAGGCTTGACGCCCTGTTTTGAAATAGGCGGTCATTGGGGTTTGCCCAGGCAAGCCCTTGGGAGAATGTGGGCAGCTGAAATGCTTTGCACAACCAGACACCCTCTGAGGACAGAAGATGGTGGTTCCGAGCAGCCTGCATCCCCAAGGACACCATGGGCCTGTGTGGTTTTCCAGTCCTCTTTGTCTGTTAGATACCCCATCAAGAATGGGGGTGCTGGCTGAAGCCTCTGAAGCTGTAAGAAGAAAACCTTTGTCTGCAGGCTATGTATTCATATTTACAGCAAAGCCAAATCAGGAACCCAAAACCACAACAAAGCCAGCCTGGAATGACGACAAAACCCAAGAGTGGTATGATGTCAAGTGTGATTATTTACATGACATAAAACCTGATTTTTAGACTTCCTTCAGATGACTTCTGAAAATCTAGTTTTATTTTGTGTAAACAAACATACTCGACATCAGACCATGTCTGGGTGCTGTATCATTCCAGGACTTATGAAAATCTGGTTTTATGTTGTAGGGTAGCAAGCCCTAATAGCCGCCTATTTCACAACTGGATGTCAAACCTCTTCCTCTGGCCCCGCAAAGTGTTTCATCCACCCACACTCTCCCACAGGCTTGCCTGGGCAAGCCCCAATGACTGCCTCTTTCAGAACAGGGCATTAAACCTCTTCCTGTTGGTCTGCAAGGCACAGGACAGCTCGTAACATCAAGGGACCAATTCAGAGGTGTCAGACGGGTCACGGGGATCCTGGGGGCCTGAAACCTCTACTTATAGGTCAGCAGTGACCTCACATCTCCTTAGAGAGAGGCACATGCCCCTGCCCAACCCTGGAGGCTGGGACTTAGGGGTGGAACCTCAGCCCTGGGGTCAAGGGCTGGGGGGAGGTCAAAGGTGGGGGAGTTGTCAAGGGGGAGGGGGAGGTCATCAGTCATTTTGCGAGGTGCTATGCTACCATACTCCTCTTGGTGCTATATCCAGACCGAGACAGTCAATTATATTGTTATTTTAGACAGTCTTTTTTGGAAATACGTAAAGTTGTAAATCTCTTAGGCATTCATTCTTTCCATGCTTCTTTTCAGAAGCAACTTGACAGACTTTCAGTACTGATGGTCCTTTGTTGTGATTTGATGTGTTAAGTGCCTACAGGTTGCTTCCGACAAGGATGAAACTAATAAGTTTTTGAGATATGTGAAATATTCAAGGAGTGATTTGCCTTTGCCTCTCCTCATTGAGTTTATATGGCCAAACAAGGATGTGAACCCAAATTTCCTGAGAGCTAGTCTGACACAGCATCCACTTTACCACACTGGCTCTCTTCTCATAATTAGAAGATCCAAATAAACTATGTACTAACATGAGAACATTAAAAGTACTGTAAATTTAATTCTAACAATTGTTTTGATTTTATCATACTTAGCAGGTCCTTATACAGAATATGGAATATCTTAGATTTCTTAAGTGCACACAACACTGCTCATTGACATTTTTATATTTATCTCATAGAGAAAAGTACATTAGCCCAAATCTGATTGACAGGTTATACTTGCATAAGGGAATAGTGCAAGTTTGGGAGGAAAATTGCCACTCAACATTGTGCCAGGTGTGTTGCTGTGTATGCAGCCAGGAATGCAACCAACACCTTCCTAATGATAGGCAATTTGCTGCTAAGACTTACACAGTTTGCCTTACACAAATGTAAATTATCATAAGAATTCTGACCATTGTTTCTAGCTTAGCATCATATATAATAAGACAGTGCTTCCTCCATTGTGTTATATTTCATATTTCCAGAATCTCTCTAAATATAACCAGACTGCCTAATGTATTCAGCCTGGAATTATCATGTGTGTGGCAGAAGTCAGAAATTTCACACCTGTCAGATCTGGCTGATTTTCAAACACTGTGTGCAAGTGTCAGCAAACGACCTGGCAGTCTGTGCTTCTTATTAAGGTGTTCAGGTTATTCAGTGGATTTTTAAAAGACTGTTTATCCACAGAAGGGTTATTGTCTTTAATACTCTGTCCATCTCTTATTCACCAGCAAAAGACTTATTCAGGAAATGAGTAGTCAAATAAATAAATAAATCAAGCATGCAAGCAAGATGAGGGGAAGCCACAGTCCAGTTTCTTCCATATTCCATATCATCTGAAAAACTGTGATGTTTGAAAAGATCAAGAAAAGTAACTCAGTTACTATGGAATATGAGCACAGGGGGAAAGGGTCAAATCTTTTGATCATTGCCACCTGTTCATGCTGTAAAATATCCAAAATACCCTTCAAAGTAACAGCCTGTATATTGCACAATTTCTTGTCAGTTCATTTGGCCTGAATAAATAATTACTTTGTGCTCACTGATTAAAATAAACTAGTGCCTTATTTCTAGTCAGTTTTCTAATTTGAACGTCTGCCTTGTACCATCTTTGCATAGACTCAGCTAATCTCTGTTTTCACCATGATGTGACTCTTGGCAATAGAGAGCCATCTGAAACCTAGTCTTGTGAACATTGTCACAAATACTGAGAGAAACATGAAGCATATGCTGTGACTGTCCTCATTTACCGGAAACAATCCCTACTCTGTACCACCTGATAAAGATACCTTTTTAAAATGTTGGTGAGCATACATACAATGTCGGTTTGGCTGGATAGTGTCCCAAAGGGCTCTCTATATTGTATCCCATGTTGTTCAACATCTACACCAAACAGTTGCAAAAAGTTCTTCAGTTATGTGGGGTTGGGAATCACCTACATGACTGTCCTGTTTCTTCTTTTCATCTAATGTCAGAGAGGCCACACAAGTCCTTAACTATTACTTGAGTTCAGTTTTTGGTTGGAGATGGACAAGTAAAATGAGACTCCATTCAGACAAGGCAGAAGATAAGATAAGATAAGATAAGATCAAGTAGACAGATGTATATGGATTAAAACTGGTATAGACAGCCTGTGGTGTGAGCAATGGGGATCCACTCCTGCTTGGATCACAAACTAATCTACGAACTAGATGGATTCAAGAATTGTAGTCTAAAGTTATGAAATTTATGAAAATTCTTACAAAAGATCAGGTTTCCCAGATCTCAAGTCAACTTGGATAAAATTGAAAGAGAAAGCAAAACTGAATAGAAAGAAAGTTGAATATCTGCACCATTGTATCCATGAAATAAATATTATTCTGATCACTTAGGTCACCATAAAATGAGATTCCTCCAAAATACATTGTCTATTCCAATTCCATTTGTCCTGCTAACTGATGGGCTCTGCTGCCAATATGCTTTGGGCCATGATTTATTTTATCTAAGAACTGTAAGCAAGTCTATGTTTGGGTATGTGGGAGTGTTGAGGTGGATGTTCATCAAGATAGTTCCCATAGCATCAAGGAGAACTTCCAAATGCAGGTTGTCCTGTTGATTGATACCAACAAACCAGTTCTACCAGTTACAGTCTCTATAAGGAACTAGGTCATTTGTAAATGTAATGGGCCTTAATTGATTCTTCAAGATCAAGGTACTGCAAAATACTTTGCATTGCAAGAGGGATAGCTCACAACCTTCACTGGATTTTCCTTCCAGCTTCTGCGTGGATTGTAGCTAAAGTGGTAAGAGGAATGGGGAACCTGAAGTGAGTGGGTGGCAGATGAATGAATTGTTCCAACTAATAAAAAAGTCCCAGCACTTTGACCCTGTGAGCCAGTGCTCCGCTGCAACACCACTGTGCACACATGAGAAAGAATTTGGGCTTTTTCTCAAGCAAACAGTATTGTCAGGCAGAAAAGGTGATGGCTTATTTGTGGCAACAAAGGAACACCGTTTTGCTCCCTTTAGGAGCAGCAAATGATAGAGTTGCTGAACAGTTTTGCATCTGCAGAGCTGAGCAGCTGAATCATTTTTACATTTCCTCTTAGTGACACTAGTCCCATTGTTCTCATGTAAAGTCTTCGCAAAAGACTAGAAGACATTGGGTGATTAGACCAAACTTGTTTTTCTATGTCACTGCAAAGACAAAGCAAATGCTGATTAAAGCAATTAAAAGTTTCCTTTGTTTGCTGAAAGAGATGTACTCAGATAATGCCTTTTTTGTTTGTAGACATCTTAATAAGCACTAGCAAACTGAAATGAAATCTGAAAAAAACAAATGAAATCTGTCATCAGTTATATTTGTGCTCCCCCTCCACCACCCCGCCAGCTTTAGATTTAGCTGTCTGCTTCACATACAGATGAAGGGCAACTTGTTACACAAAGTTCCTTACATGTTTTGCATTTGTTCTTGTAAAATGTTTAATTAAGAAATAGCAGTGGCATGATTAATGTGATGGGATTAGGCAGTATATAATAATAATAATTGTGTGCCGTCAAGTCAGTTCTGACTTATGGCAACCCTTTTCAGGGTTTTCTAGGTAGAGAGCACTCAGAAGTGATTTACCATTATTTTCTTCTGGTGGCACCCTGGGACTTTGCAGCTTGCCCAAGGCCACATAGGCTGGCTCTTCTGGGAAGCACAATGAGGAATTGAATTCCCAACCTCTGGCTCGGGTGCTAGATACCTAAGTCATTGAGCTGAAGCAAGTTCTGAGAGTTTCATCACTCTTTAGTGTAACCAAGAAAAATAATCTAAGCTTCCATAAAGACAAAATGCTTTCCATATAGCATCGGCATAGTGCTTAGTGAACTTATTATCACTGTAGAATCCTGAACACCTTTGCTGATTTTAGATACTAGGCAAGTTCAGTCCTGGTTAATAGCTTGATGGTAAGCCACCAAGTAATACCAGGGCTCCTCAGGTAATGCTTGGGAAAGAATCCTGCATGAACCACTGGAGAGCCATCGCCAACCAGAGTTCACTGGTCTTCTTGTTGTTGTTTAGTCATTAAGTCATGTCCGACTCTTCGTGACCCCATGGACCAGAGCACGCCAGGCCCTCCTGTCTTCCACTGCCTCCTGGAGTTAGGTCAAATTTATCTTGGTAGCTTTGATGACACTGTCCAACCATGTCGTCCTCTGTTGTCCCCTTCTCCTCTTGCCTTCACACTTTCCCAACATCAGGGTCTTTTCCAGGGAGTCTTCTCTTCTCATGAGATGGCCAAAGTATTGGAGCCTCAGCTTCAGGATCTGTCCTTCCAGTGAGCACTCAGGGTTGATTTCCTTCAGAATGGATAGGTTTGTTCTCCTTGCAGTCCAGGGGACTCTCAAGAGTCTCCTCCAGCACCACAATTCAAAAGCATCAATTCTTCGGCAGTCAGCCTTCTTTATGGTCCAGCTCTCACTTCCATACGTCACTACTGGAAAAACCATAGCTTTGACTATGCGGACCTTTGTCGGCAAGATGATGTCTCTGCTTTTTAAGATGCTGTCTAGGTTTGTCATCACTTTCCTCCCAAAAAACAGGAGTCTTTTAATTTCGTGGCTGCTGTCACCATCTGCAGTGATCATGGAGCCCAAGAAAGTAAAATCTGTCACTGCCTCCATATCTTCCCCTTCTATTTGCCAGGAGGTGATGGGACCAGTGGCCATGATCTTAGTTTTTTTGATGTTGAGCTTCAGACCATTTTTTGCACTCTCCTCTTTCACCCTCATTAAGAGGTTCTTTAATTCCTCTTCACTTTCTGCCATATGAGTTGTATCATCTGCATATCTGAGGTTGTTGATATTTCTTCCAGCAATCTTAATTGGGATTGGGATTCCTCCAGTCCAGCCTTTCGCATGATGTATTCTGCATACAAGTTAAATAAGCAGGCCTTGTCTTATACAGTATACATCATGCGAAAGGCTTGGGATTCCTCCAGTCCAGCCTTTCGCATGATGTATTCTGCATACAAGTTAAATAAGCAGGCCTTGTCTTATACAGTATACAGCCTTGTCGTAATATACAGCCTTGTCGTACTCCTTTCTCAATTTTGAACCAATCAGTTGTTCCATATCCAGTTCAAACTGTTGCTTCCTGTCCCACATAGAGATTTCTCAGGAGGTAGATAAGGTGGTCAGGCACTCCCATTTCTTTAAGAACTTGCCATAGTTTGCTGTGGTCCACACAGTCAAAGGCTTTTGCGTAGTCAATGAAGCAGAAGTAGATGTTTTTTTCTGGAACTCTCTGGCTTTCTCCATAATCCAGCGCATGTTAGCAATTTGGTCTCTAGTTCCTCTGCCCCTTCGAAATCCAGCTTGTACTTCTGGGAGTTCTCGGTCCACATACTGCTGAAGCCTACCTTGGAGTATTTTGAGCATAACCTTGCTAGCACGTGAAATGAGTGCAATTGTATGGTAGTTGGAGCATTCTTTGGCACTGCCCTTCTTTGGGATTGGGATGTAGACTGATCTCTTCCAATCCTCTGGCCACTGCTGAGTTTTCCAAACTTGCTGGCATATTAAGTGTAGCACCTTAACAGCGTTATCTTTTAAGATTTTAAATAGTTCAACTGGAATGCCATCACCTCCACTGGCCTTGTTGTTAGCCATGCTTTCTAAGGCCCACTTGACTTCACTCTCCAGGATGTCTGGCTCAAGGTCAGCAACCACACTATCTGGGTTGTCCGGGACATCCAGATCTTTCTGGTATAATTCCTCTGTGTATTCTTCCCACCTCTTCTTGATGTCTTCTGCTTCTGTAAGGTCCCTACCATTTTTGTCCTTTATCATGTCCATCTTTGCATAAAATGTTCCTTTAATATCTCCAATTTTCTTGAACAGATCTCTGGTTTTTCCCTTTCTATTCTTTTCCTCTATATCTTTGCACTGTTCATTTAAGAAGGCCCTCTTGTCTCTCCTTGCTATTCTTTGGAAGTCAGCATTCCATTTTCTGTAACTTTCCCTATCAATCTGATTTCGGTATTGCCCATCTGGGCAATGTATGTCCATGTGTAGAGTCGCCTCTTGTGTTGTTGGAAAAGAGTGCTTGTGATGACCAGCTTGTTCTCTTGACAAAACTCTATTAGCCTTTGCCCTGCTTCATTTTGAACTCCAAGGCCAAACTTACCTGTTGTTCCTTTTATCTCTTGACTTCCAGTCCCCTATAATGACAAGAACATCTTTCTTTGGTGTCAGTTCTAGAAGGTGTTGTAAGTCTTCATAGAAATGGTCAATTTCAGCCTCTTCAGCATTGGTGGTTGGTGCATAAACTTGGATTACTGTGATGTTGAAAGGTCTGCCTTGGATTCGTATTGAAATCATTCTATCATTTTTGAGATTGTATCCCAGTACAGCTTTTCCCACTCTTTTGTTGACTATGAGGGCTACTCCATTTCTTCTATGGGATTCTTGCCCACAATAGTAGATACGGTAATCATCTGAATTGAATTTGCCCATTCCCGTCCATTTTAGTTCACTGACGCCCAGGATGTCAATGTTTATTCTTGCCATCTCCTGTTTGACCACATCCAGCTTATCAAGGTTCATAAATCTTACATTCCAGGTTCCTATGCAGTATTTTTCTTTGCAGCATCATGTAGACCAATGCTGGTCTACATGATCTTAATCAATATTAAGATACCTATGTTCCCATATTTAACAATGTCATTGCCACTTCAGCCCCATGGCCATTTTGGAGCAATAAAAAGCTTCTTAGACACCCCAGGTTTTGCAAGTCCATAGAGATCCCCTACACGCTGGTACTGACATTGAGAGCTACAGAATGTGAAGGGGGGGGGTGATTTAAAGCACAAAAACACAACTGCCAGTCTCTAGGAATCTCTAAAACCTGATGGGCTCTAGGAAGCTTTTTATTGCCCTGAAACAGCTGCAGCATGGCCACATGAAATTAAAATTCACCATGACCAATACCCTATACAATATTTACACACATCAAACTCCAACTGCAGAAGCTGCAGCAACGATCTGATGAGCTGCTGGTTGTGCACCTGGTCTTGTCTAATTGCTGCAGCAGCTTGCAGAGTTAGCATTCCAGGTGCACATGAATATTAGACAGGATACTATGAATTTTACCATTTATGCAAAATTTCTCTCCTTTTTTTTCAGTCACCTTGATTTCACGTCATGCAGAAAGGGCACTGAAGATCTCCCATAACTACAACAACCTGAATTGGCACTTCGGACTTTTTAGATTTTGGCAGGGCCTCAGATGGAAAGTAGCAGTGAGGAATACTTGAGACTTGAATTTTTTTTTTAACTACAATTCCCGCATTCTCTAGCCATTGGCCCTGGTAGTCCTACCTAGCCCTACCAGGGCTACCAGGGCTAATAGCGTTAGGAAGGCCAAACATTTGTGATTCCTGGTCTAGGGAGAGCCATGAAGGCAATGCAGTTGCCTTAGACAAGAAGGAAAAGAACCTTGTGCTTTTTCTGTGCTACGCCTGAATTGTTGTATGACCTTCTTTATATCGATTTCAGTTGGAGAGTTTAATGCCAGTGCATCTTTCCCTTTTTGACTACGTACGTATATTATGCCCGTGTTTCTCTTGGCTTAGAAAAGTATAATTGCCAAGAGAGAAGGGAATGGGAGCAAAAGCACAATGCTTTTCTGTTTGGGATTTTAAGTATTGTGGTAAAAACAAGTGCACCCTGGTTCATTGTCCCACACAGTGTTCTTCCACAGAAGGCAGAACCTGTCCTCTGCCTACAGCAATTCACATCTGCACAATTGTCTGGTTTTTTTTTTTACAAGCACTATTTTTACCTTTTATTATTCAATAAAATGTTCTCATCTCATTTTACTATCAAAACTTCAGGGCAGCCACCCAGCAGGTGGGCTGCTTTCCTTTCTTCCTCCCCCTCCCTGGACCATGAGATGCCTCATTACCATTGACCTCGCCACTTCTCCTAAATAGCCAGAGAAGGGCAACAAAATTGTCAATTAGATTTGCAGTGCAAAGGAGTCAGCCTCACTTGCACTGGCCTGCATAATCATGCATATCTTTCTTCTATATCAGGAGTTGTTCAAGCCTATAATAGCTCGGGTTCAACAAGTCTCAAATGCTTTCCCTTGCCGATGATATGGAAATTGTTGATTTGCTACAGATTACTTGGGATCTTGGCAGAATGTCACACCTCTGAGAGCTTGAGATGAGTGGCCAGCAAACACAGAATAGCAGGAGGAATATTAGCATTAAGCAGAGCATAATATTGCAATATTTTTGAAGGCATGAGCATGGTAATTTATTATCATACACATCACTACCTAATCGTGTCTACTGATGGGAGGCCACAGCCTGGAACAGGAAGTAATCAAAAGGTCATACTGGGGTCTGTGGGCAGAGCCCTGCAGAAGAACAGCTTGCTAGGGCTAGTAGCAGCTTTGAGCTTGCAAGAGACCTCTTGCAGCATTCACCTTTTTTTTATCACAGAATATAGAATTACTAGTCACATATATGTTCTAAGGATCCTCAGCACCACCAAAAATGTGTTTACTTTTTGTTACAGCTTGCCCTGAACTTGTGCAGAAAATGAGACATGAAAAAGAAAAGTTCATTGAATGTGCAGAAAGATCATGCTGTAACCCAAAAAAGAATAACTGGACTTTTGTAGTTCTACTGCCTTGCCTTTCAACTACTTTGAAACTCTCAACAGAGCACAAATTCTGAAGGTTCCCTTTCGCAATGCCATATGGTATATTCACAGATGCACAAATCAACCCCACTCAGGCTTAAACAGTTTCCATGTAATGAGACATAATTAAATCTGTAACAGAATATTACCAAACTGAAAGTAACAACTACAGTAAAGTATGATCTATGTAGTTGGTGTTGTTATACAGCTCAGTCACTAGGGGGCATTAAATTTGGTTGTATCTGGGTGGAGTTAGGAGTTTTTTCTGTTCTGTTGTGGTTTGAAAGATGAAACAGTTGTGTAGCCCCCCTGCCTAGTGTGTTCACTTGGCTTAACTTCAGAAAGGACTCCTTGCTGGAAACCGGATTGCTTTATGTTACACAGTCTTGATAGCAAAGAACAGGGGACACATCGAAATACAACTCAATAAATTTCTGGTCTTAAAAAAAAGAGGAAGGACCATTCACAGAAGATCTTTATATGCCACTCTGAGCTCTTCTGAAGAGGAAGAAGATACAAGTGTGGTAGAAATTTTTTTAAGAGTATGATCACTCCAATACAGTTGGCTAACATCCCACAAGACTGAGGCAAGGCAGAATGTGATGATGCCTGTTAATAGCTACACTATCAGAGGCTGCCCAAAATAAGAGTGTTCAGCAAATAGCTATTTGTGAGCATGTATTTTCTGCGGTAGCCACCACAATTCCCAGCAGTTGTGGAATGCCTTTCCTATTGAGATCTAGCTACCAGATCTTGGCTTTCCAAGAGCAGAGAAAGATCTTTTTCTCATAGGATTTTGAATAACAAAAGTAATACTTTTAGACTGCTGTTTATTTTATTGTTCGTGATATCTTCATAATGCTACATTTAGAAATTGTTCTTTTCTTTCGACATTGATATTTATTTTCTCCATTTAATGTGTTATTTTACTGCTACTTTTAATTTGCATTTTTAACTAATGTTCATTGGTTTTATTGCATTGTTTTATCACACATTTCACCCTGAGAGCTTTGGCTATATGGCAACCCATAAATTAAATAAATTACCCCCTTATTTATTTATTTATTTATTTATTTATTTATTTATTTATTTATTTATTTATTTCTATGAGATAATTAATTAATGGCATTTCTAGGCTGGTCTTCAGCCACAGCTCTCACAGCAACTTACAATGTTTTTTTAAAAATTACAACAATTAATTAACAAACAAAAGTGGCAAGGAATTTAAAAGAGTCCACAATAGAAGCAATAGCTAGAGCTAGAAACTGACACCTAAAAAGCTGTAGACAGTTTAACAGAAGTCTACCTAAAAAGAAAAGTACAGTAATGCAAAAATGGTACTGAACAAACTTTTCTAAAGAGGGAGTTCCAAAGTCTGTATGCTGGTTATCACTTACATCTTATGTATACAAGTTGTAAGATATCTTTTAATCTCATACATTTCCTTATTAGCTCACAAAGAACTTCTGGAATAGGTATTGCTAAAAAACTAGCCATATTTCTAACAAGAATGAAATGCATACGAGCTCCAATGGCTGTATCTTATTGTTCTTATTACATGCCGTCAAGTCACCTCTGATTTATGGCAACCCTAGTGATTTCCAAACTGTCCTGTCCCCAACAGCCCTACTCAGCTCTTGCAAACTCAAGCCTGTAGTTTCTTTAGGGAGTCAATCCATCTCGTATTTGGTCTTCCTCTTTTCCTGCTGCCTTCAACTTTTCTGAGACACTCTTGCCTTCTCATGATATACCCAAAGTAGGATAACCTAAGATTCGTGATTTTTGCCTCCAGAGATATTAAAGGGTTGATTTCCTCTAGGATCCATTTATTCATCTTTCTGGCAGTCCAGGGCAAACATCCTTACACTTGATGATATTTTTCTAATCCTTCACTGCTGCCCTTCTGACTCTCAGTCTTCTGATTTCTTGGCTGCAGTCTCCATTTGGACAGATGATTGAACCAAGGTATAAAAAACCTTTAATCATTTCAATTTCTTCATTGTTATCAGTAAAATTGTAGTAGTTCTTTAGAAGTCATGATTTTGGTCTTCTTAACATTCAACTGTAGTCCTGCTTTGGCACTTTTTTCTTTCACTTTCACTAAAGGTTATTTTAACTCATTGTTGCTTTCTGTCAGTAATATGGTATGATCTGCATTTCTTAAATTATTGATGCTTCTTCCGCCAATTTTCACTGCTCCCCCATCTCAATCTAGTCAAAATTTCCATAAGATATGTTCTGTATAGGTAAAGGGATAAAATACAACCTTGTCTGACACCTTTTCCTATAGGAAACCATTCTGTCTCTCCATATTCTGTCCATATTCTGTCCTAACAGTAGCTTCTTGCCCACAATACAGTTTATGCATCAGGACAATCAAGTGCTGAGGCACAGCCATTTCTTTCAGAACAGCCAATAGTTTTTCATGATCCACACAGACAAAGGCTTTGCTATAGTCTATAAAGCATAGACTGCTCTTCTGAAATTCTTTGGTGTGCTCCAATAGCCAGTGGATATTTGCAATATGATGTCTAGTGCTCTTCCTTTTAGGAATCCAGCTTGAACATCAGGCATTTCTTGTTCCATATAAGGTAAAAGCCTTTGCTGCAACACCTTGAGCATCACTTTGCTTGCATGGGCAATTGAAGCAATGACCCTATAATTACTGCACTCCTTGGGGATTGGAATGTACATTGAATGTTTCCAGTCTATGAGCCATTGTTTTGTTTTCCATATTTGTCAGCATATTCTTGTTAGAATTTGGACAGATTCCGTCTCTGTGGCGTGAAATAGTTTTCTCGGTATCCCATCTCCCTCTGGTGATTTATTTCTTCTCAGTACTTTCAGAGCAGCTTTCACTTTACTTTCTAGAATTGCAGGTTATTCATCATATAATTCCTCTTCAAATGAATCTTGTCATTCTTTTCTCTCTTCTGTATGGGTCTTCAGTGTAGTGTTTCACCTTCACTTTATTTTCTCCTGGTCAGTGTGCTTCCCTGTTGGTCATTCAGTATTCCTTATGTAGGCTTAAATTTGCCTTTGATTTCTTGAATCGTCTAGAAGAGATCTCTTGTTTTTCCCCTTTTGCTGTTCGCTTCTATTTCTATTTCTTTGCACTGGTTATTGCAATAGTTCTTTTTGTCTTTACACTGCAGTCATTGATAAGCTATATTCAGGATTCTGACCTGTTTCTGTCACCTTTTACTTTTGCTTCCTACCTCTGCATTACAATTTAAGCATTTATTTCATCACCCTTCTAGGTTTTTCTTTTCTTTTTACTCCAGGAATTGTCTTTTTTGCTTTCTTCCCTAATAATATCACTGATTAATCCACAGTTCTTCTGGTTCACAGTCAACTGAGTTTAGTAATGCAAATCTGTTCCTTATGTGGACTATAATTTCATCAGGGATGTTGCTTAAATTGTATTTTGGCACCACAATTCTTTTA
The DNA here is from genome assembly GCA_037013535.1 of Intellagama lesueurii. Lineage (NCBI taxonomy): Eukaryota > Metazoa > Chordata > Lepidosauria > Squamata > Agamidae > Intellagama > Intellagama lesueurii. Next base: position 124,624,861 of record JBAJHW010000003.1, read on the forward strand.
GTGAGATTTTTCCCCAGCTTTACTCTGATTTGGCTATTAACAGTTCATGATTATTACCACAATCTTCTCCTGATCCAGTTTTTATTCAATGAGCTATTATGTTGAAATTATAAAAGTGGGCAAACAATTGTGAGGAGGACAGTACAGAGGCAACCATAGAAACCACGCCCAATGGCCAATATTCCCATCAATTGGCACCCAGCATTTCAACACTGGAAATCAGAGGCAGCACTGACTCAAGGAAAGGAAACGAGAAATCTTGGCAAACAGACAGAAAACTATCTGGAATCACAAGGCTTTTCTTGGAAATGGCTATATACAGAGTGAGTTTTATCATGTTGAGGGTTTCAATACCACTGTTCTCTGCCCTTTTTCAACCTATGATAATCTCTGAAAAATTTCCTTTCACTTTGTCAAAGAGACAGAACCTGAGCTGCTTGACATATACCTGGAGGAGCCAGAAAGAAGCCTTATGGGCAAGGTGATGCCACAAAGGTATCTCTTTGGGTCGGGACTGGGGATTGCTTCTTATCTTTACACACAAAATTTGAATCTGATATAGTTAATGTACCCTATGTTGCTACAGGAAATAACCTGGGGCAAGGTGTGTGCGTACATGTGCATGTGTGTGCTAGAGAGGGAGTAGCCTTCCACCATTATTCGTTTGTTGTTTATGTTGTTGTTATTGTTATTATTTCCATTTTCTTATTATGAACATTAAAACTAGCAGGATTATTGAGTTTATAAACGCAAGTTGCATCCTTCAGAGTCTTCAAAAAACTCCATCTAAATTCAACATATAAAATTATGTCTTTTGCATTTATACGAAAATGAAAGACTATACTGTCCGCACACATTATTTTATTGTTTAAATGGTTCTCGATCATGTTTCATTTCAATAATATTTCCCCATCTTGTAAAGCTTACGTTATGTTGAGCTCCTCTTTAAATTCACAATGCATAAAACTGCCAGGTGGCCTAATAGCAGAGTGCATTAACAGATTGAACTATAAATCAGATGAATGGGTTCACATACTGTAAAAATATCACCATTTTCTTCCAGATCAAAGTTTGTGTACTTATTTTTTCAGACACTAACACCCAAAATACATTTTCCCTCATTGAAAGGGTGCTTTAGCCATGATGCTTTGTACAGTTATTGCATTGCAGGGATACAAAAACAGATATAATTGTTTGTATTTACTCTGTCATAAATATATTGAGCAATCTAGATAGATAGGCAGACAGACAAACAAATAACCTGTCATTGTTTCAGTGAGTAAGATACTGATTTAGAACCACAGTAACAAGGAGGTAAAAGGTAAAGGTTCCCCTTGACATTTAGTCCAGTCGTGTCCGACTCTAGGGCGTGGTGCTCATCCCCGTTTCCAAGCCATAGAGCCAGCGTTTGTCCGTAGACAGTTTCTGTGGTCACGTGGCCAGCGCGCCTAGACACGGAACGCCGTTACCTTCCCACCGTGGTGGTACCTATTTATCTACTTGCATTTTTACATGCTTTTGAACTGCTAGGTTGGCAGGAGCTGGGACAAGCGACGGGAGCTCACTCCATCACGTGGATTCGATCTTACGACTGCTGGTCTTCTGACCTTGCAGCACAGAGGCTTCTGCGGTTTAACCCTCAGCAGCACCACGTCCCCTTCAGTAACAAGGAAGGGTAGGTTAAATGAACAATGTTTAATTTTGCACCAGCTATCAAATGGCAATCTCTGTGTGGGAACTGCTCAACTATGGAATTATGCCTGCCTCACTATTATTTGGTTGCTTGTAGACATGGGACTTTTGTTTTTATTTGCTGATTTGGAGTGAAAACTATGAATTTTCTTACATTAAGCAACATGATTTCAACCAAAATAATGTTATGTGTTGTACATACGGGCTTTATTTGGGGTTAGGTTGCTGTTTAAGCCTGTTCTAAACAGCTGAGGATGCAGAGACATCAGAGATGGGAAATGTTTGATTTGCGTCACAACTCCCGGTAGCATTCTGTGAGTGGTACTTCAAGAACAAATGCTTTCCTTCTCTTACGACATGCTTACCCAGAAGTGGGACTAACAAAAGACTGGCTCACAAACGTTTCTCACAATCTGTGGCAATCCCATAGAGAGCAGGAGAAGCCCAGGTGGTCCTGGGAGCTAGCCAATGGGCTACCCAGAAGTATTTAATTTTTAGGCTCGGTTACAACATGTTTAGGTGTCTCAGAGTGGAATTATCATTGGCATAGAGCAAGGATGCTTCCTCAGTTTTGTTCAGTTGTGGAGTCCTTTGTTGTTCATGCTGCCAAGTGTACAGACTGGCCCAAATGACAGAGCAACCCAGAAGCATGAAGGTTTTCTGTCGAAATGTTGTCATTTCTCCTGGTTATTGTTTCAAGCTCATGTCTGCCATTCTGTATGTGTGTTTATTCAGCTTCATTTAATTTCTTATTATGTCCTCCTTTTTCTGGTCAATATTGCATTTGGGAGGCATATTTTCAGTGCCTTGAACAATAAGATTCTTGTTGCTGATGCCTTGACAGAAATTGAGATATTGATGTAAAGCTGTAGCTATTGATCCAACTTTGTTTCTTGGCTGTAGTCAGATGCCGAGTGTAGTAGTTTATAGGATTCTGCTTTTGCCATTGTTATATATAAAGGACTGGTGCAAATCAGACTCCATAGCATTTCAGTCTGAACCGTTAGAAGTATACTAAATGTCAGGAGTCAAATCTGATTTCTTGTGTCCTCATCCAGAGTCATGCTACCATGGCAAAAATTGTTATCTCTTCGAATAACAGGGATAATGAATCTGATGCAGAGATCATCTCATTGTTGAGGGTACTATATTATAGGTAGATTTTATATCCTTCTACATTGCAGAATAACGTAAAAACTATCCATACTATAATACCCTCAATCTAAAATCTGAGATCCTGACCTCGACAAAGAATCTTCGGGGAAGTATAAAGCAACCTCCCAGAAGGGCTGTTATACAGACAAATAATTGGAATTTTGACATATGGTTTCAAAAATATTTATTTCCCCTTCACCCAGACAATCTAACCCCTTTGCTTGGAAACAGAGGAGCACAGACTCATGGTTTGGGTCTGCAATTCCCAGAATTCTATGCTGCCTGGAGAATTCTGAAAGTTGTACTCCAAAAAAATATACATTTTCACATTTCTGCTGAGAAATAGGCTTGTGGGTGCCTGCCATTCATACCAGTTAGAGGCTAAAAGCTTCAATCTCACTGCCAGGTGAGATGAAAGTTGGGGCTTCCCCATTCAACTCACGTGTTGTGTGATGACCTCCTCCCTCTGCCCTGTCATTATGCTGCTGTCTTTGACCAAATGCATAACATTTAAGAGGCAATGGCTGAAATCCTCTTCCCATAACATACACGTGTATAAGGCTGATGATGTCAGCAGCAGCAGGCAGTTTTTTAATTAAACATTTCCAATTTCTTTCCTGAAGTCCCAAGGCTCCCAGGAGGGTGCTCAACATCAGGAGGATGTGGGGGCTGCGAAATGGGAGAGGGGAGTTTTTAATTCCAGAAAATCATCACTGCCAGTGGAGATTAAAGAAATTAAGATTCTCAGAAAGCGATTACCTGGCAGGGTAAGAAGGAGAGAAGTCAGAAATGTTTAATTTCCAACACACACACACCACTGTTGATAACATTGTCAACCTTAGTGCTATTTACAGCAACAGAATGGCAACCAATGACTAAAACAGCCAGTGGCCCTCAGGCATAACGCACAGCATTATCTTCCAGTCCGTTATGTTGAAAGTTGTCTTCCTTTTCGAGATCAGCAAGTGATACTTCAAAGATAAAACAACATGATCAGATCAACATCCACCTAAAATCAGAGGTGGCCAAACCTACAGACCAGCACTCTGAAACAGGGGAGTGTGTCCCCAGCACTGTGAAGAAATTACAGCAATGGGGGAACATGAATGAGATTTTAACAACAGCAATGACAAAAAATAGTTTAATCAGCTGAAACAAACTGATGTGATAGATATTGTTACCAGTATGTAGATTTTCTGAATAAAAACTAGTTGTCCTTATTTTTAATTTAAAATTATTTTATTATGCTTTTATGTTCATTCTTAATTTTGCATTATGGTTTTTTTGTTTGTTTGTTTTTTGTTTTTGTCAAAAGGGAATTCGGTCATGGTAAAGGGGAGATAAAGAGGTGAGAAGTTTTCTCAAAAATGAAAAAGGGGGCATGAGGCCAAAAGGTTTATGAACTACTGCAGCAGACCTTCCTCCAATGCGAGCCTTATTAAATTTCATTTAACGTTTGAATTATATTTAAACGAATGAATAAATAAATATAAATAATTTTCCCACTGTAAGACATAAATGTGAGCTGGCTCTGCTGAAACACAAATCACACTCATTGCAGTGAAAGGTTAATACAAAGAAGAGTCAGAATGGAATGACAGCAGAAACAAACCTGGCTGAACTTGTTTTCAGTGAATTATTAGTCAAATTGGTGTCATACAAAGTTCTCTGCTTGCTTAACCATCTTCTAGTTGTGTCTTACGTAATACTTTCTAACAGCTTTGTTGTTGTTGTTTAGTCGTTAAGTCGTGTCCGACTCTTCGTGACCCCATGGACCAGAGCACTTTCTAACAGCTTTGGCTAGTCCAATACTGCAAAATTTAGGAACAAAACCTTATAGTATACATTGGCATAAAGAACAAGAGCAAAAAGATTTTAAAAATGAACTCTTTAATATTGTTCAACTTCATCCCAAAACATTACTCAGTAATTTAATTTCTACTCAATTAAAATAATTGAGTAATAGGTATAAAGGCTCTTTACCATTCCCATTAAAACATTGCCATCTCTACTTCGCTGTGAGGAAAAACAACTGTATCCCAGATAACTGAGAATAAAGTAAAATACCTGCATACAGATTTCCATCTACACAAGCACTATACATAGTTTTATATATGGAATCATTCATTATCATTGTTATTGTTCTGTTTAGAGTCAGGGTCCTATAAACAAGTCCTAACAGTGGGGGTTTGACATACGCAGACCTAACCAAACCACAGTCATTACAGTAAATGAATATTGTTAACTGTAATCATGCTATAAATATATAACAAAACATGCATTAACTTTCTTGTCAGTTGTTTCGCAGATCCATAAAAAAGACTCATCATCTCCCAGTTTAGGGTGAATGCTGCAATTGTGAGAAAGCCTGATTTGCAGACAGGTGAAATCTGAAAGGAGTGAGATTATGGGAATGAAATGAGGGGCGGCAAAACTAAGTACCTATTCAAATCAGGATAGAAGGGGCTCAGATGTTAATACAATTGTAATATTTAAGGAGCCATGCACTTTTCCCCTTCTGCAGTAAAGTGGGCATGGCAATAACACACAAAGCTTACTTTTTTGCATTACAGCTCTCATGACATATAAGAGATTATGGTAGCTGAGGTCCAAAATGACATTTTGCAAACTCTGTATCATCCTGTGCTTCCTGAAAATTCAGGTTCCATTCTATCTTCCACAGGCTTCTGGTTGCTTAGCTGGGTTCCTGAGGAAGGAACAGTTAGGAAAAAGAAAGAGGAGGAGGAGTTAAATTACTGGAAGGTGCTGCTATAAGTATTATTGGCCAAAATCCTGTGCTTATAGTTATGCAGTGCCAGCTGAATGAGGTCATCTTTTGGTGCTAGTAACATTTCATTCAATTCTTCAAAAAATCTCCAGTTTTGCTGCACAATATCGTGCCCACCTTGCCAGGAGGAAAAAGTATCCCAAGCTTTACATAGCAAAGGGTGGCCTGAATGTTGACGACACCAGTGGCAGCAGTCAAGATGGTTTACAGGATGCCCTCTTCTGTTTGCTACCATTCACAAGCAAGTATTGGCCTAGCCAAAGCTGTTAGAAAGTATTACATAAAACACAACTAGAAGATGGTTAAGCAAGCAGAGAACTTTGTATGACACCAATTTGACTAATAATTCACTGAAAACAAGTTCAGCCAGGTTTGTTTCTGCTGTCATTCCATTCTGATTCTTTTTTGTATTAACCTTTCACTGCAATAAGTGTGATTTGTGTTTCATAAAGGAAATAACTCACTAGAGCCACAACATTTACTGTTATTTACTGAAAATACACATTTTCAGTTCTTCTCTACAACATCATGCAAGGGAAAAATCATAGAAGCTAACTCTTTTTTTCATCAGTTAAATTTCTCACCCAAACAAATGATTGTCAGGGCTGTTTTTCAACATGTGGAGGTGGAATTGCCATCAGTAGATGAGAAAAAAAGTATCCACCTCATGAGAATATAACCAGAAACCCCTTGTGTTTGATAAAATACCGTTATTTCTTTATTTACCCGCTATAGCAGTGTACATGCTTATTTTATATTGTTTTCTGGATAGCTCAGTGGTTCAGGTATCTGGCTGTAAGCCAGAGGTTGGGAGTTTGATTCTCTACTGCACCTCCTGTTGAGTAGAGCCAGCCCATGTGTCCTTGGGCAAGCTGCACAGTCTGAGGGTGCCCCCAGAAGAGTGGAATGGTAAAGGCAGTTCCAAGTATTCTCTACCTGGAAAACTCTGAAAAGGGTCTCCATAAGTCAGAATTGACTTGATAGCACATGCTGCTGCTGCTGATGGTAATGATGATTCCCTCCATTTTATGCCCAAAGCAATCTGATATGGTGCCTTGGGTTGAGGGCTCCTGATTGGTTCAAGGACATAAAATAAGCTTTTTGACTAAGCAGAGATTTGAAGTTGGGTCCCTTTGTTCCAAATACAACTGTTGGTATACTGGTTCTCTCAGATAAGTAGTTACTATATCAACAATGCCAAAACTGAAATACATGGGTAGAAAATCATGTTACATTTAATTAAATCAATCTGTATAATATACAAATTTTCTTAATATTCAAATAGCACCACCTGATATATATGCTATGAAGATTTGCCTACCCAGAAATGGAATAAGACAAGTATATTTGATCTACACCTTTCAGAATATGTAGGTATTGTAGGTATTACCTAGATCTCACACTTCTCTGCATTTTGCAATACACTTCTTGCTTTAAAAATAAAATAAAATAACAAAATAAAATAACAAAATAAAATAACAAAATAAAATAACAAAATAAAATAAATGCATTTAAATTGCATATGTTTTGATAATTTACATATAGAATTAGACTGATCCATCCAAACCCAATGAAAACTCCCTGGTTAATAGTCTGTCATGAACTTTCTGAGTGACAAAAAGCAGCCTATTGAAGCTTTCAGCTTCAACCCCTCACTTTTCAAACATGAGAATAATACTTGTACATCATAGTGATGTAAGGATATATATATAATAAATAATATATATAAATAATAAATAATATATATGAAGAGGACTGAATAGCTGAAATTCATTAAACAATAAAATATTATTATAGCTAGCCCAGTTTCAGGACAGAGAGTCAGTCAGAACACACATTTCTTTCCTGAGGTAATATTCTGTCCTTTGGTCTCATCTCATACCACATTTACTTATTGGCTCCATTGTTGTAAGGAGCTCAGATTGACCCTAACTATTATTAAAAATATTCATCCTCCCAATTTACTTGATAAACTATAGTCACTTCATCTGTACAAGTCATATTTCGCCTTGCTTCTTATCTTTGAAGAGATCATAAGTTGTCCTATCTAATTCTTGTAATGCTACATATTTATCTGTTATTTGCAACTGATTTTGCCACATAACGTGAGCATCTGTGTCACACAGACCGCATGCTTGTGAAAAGTAATTAGCAGTTAATGAAAACAACTGACTCATAAAGGAAGGAAAAACTCCCAGGATTTGGGACTCAAAGCAAGATATGGCTGTAAACCTTCACTATTGTGTCAATGGAGAGGGTTGTTTTTCCCTTTCCCAAGCAAGTAGCATTGTGGTAGCTGCTGATAAACATTTGAATAAGTAGAGGAGCAGATGTAGCAATTTTCAGTGCATCCATCTTCATGATATCAGCATTAATCAGTACATCTGCACTTGGATTGTATATAAAAATGTACATGAATCTGATAGCCTATCTTTGATCTTTGCCTGTTTTAATCTTAACATCGATCCATAAAACATTTGTTGAAATGCATCCAAGACAAGTCTTGTTAAGCAGTTCTTAAAACATTTGTTTTCTGTATCTATTTCAGGAGAGCGGACACACATCAAGTTTTGGCCTGTCACAGAGCAGTACTTTTGACAAATGGCTTTGTAATGTTACTCCCCTGTCCTCAGAACCAGCTCTTTTCCCCTGAAGACAATGGTGGTCTGGAGACAGCAAGAGCAAGTCAACTGGAAAATTTCCCAAAGGGTCACCTGGATTTGGTTTATGGGTTCAAGTTTGGTCTTGGCTCCTTGGTGCTCTCTGCTTTGGCCAGAGCTGGGAGGTCACCAGGTCAATATCCACGAGTCCAAAAAGTCCCCAGGCAATAATTCCATAGGTTCCAGGTTGCGTTTTGTCATTCACTGCAGCTTTTATTAGAGGCACAGAGTCAGCCCCAACTGTCCCTACCCCTGTGTTCCCAGAGGGTTTCTGGCACAACCCTCTGAGCATAATCCATCCAACTGGGCCCCCAGTTGATTTCACTGGGGTTCCTGAAAGTCCAAATCTGGAGAAGTGGGTGGGAAGTATGAGTTCTGATCCAGAGAGCAGTCCTTTTAGGGAGGGCTTGGTAAAGGTGACTGATAGGGACTGGGCTCAGTGGTGCTGCTCCTCCTGAAGCCTCCTCCTTTGCTGCCCCCATTGCCACTTGTGTGTCCAGCACCAAAACTGAGTTGGGATAGGCTCTATGGCTCCTGTTGGGTGACAAGGAAGCCAAGGCTGGGTGGCACTGGATCAGCTGGAGGCTGTATTGCCAGAGCCTCAATTCCCCAAGTTCTTCCACAGCCAGAAAGGCTGGGTGGAAGCAGGTGACTCCACTGGGGTCTATCCCTGTTTGTGCAAAAGATGGGGTCCCAGTGCTTGACTGTCTCTTCCCACATCTTCCCTTCATCTGACATAATTCACTACAACAACCCTGAGCCCTGCAACTCCTGCCCTCTTATTCCCACCATTGCATCCTCCTCCAGCTCTCTCACATCAGGCAGTGGCCCTTCCTCCAACTGCAATGGCACATCCCCACTGACTAGGGGCCTGGGAGCAGCACCCTCTACAGCACTCCCCTGGACTTCTGGGGCAGGGCCAGATAGCCTGCTGAGGGCACTCAAAACAACCCCCTTACAATGCTTTAAGTACTTTATTTTAATTCCTATTTGTTTTAATGATGTGTGAGCCAATTTGTGTTCCTTCACTGGGAAAAACTTGGTGTGAAAGTGCAAGAAATAAATAACTAAATAAGAAACAATAAGGCAGTTGAGAAAGTGTTTATTAAAGTCTCAGAAGGTTAAGGAAGTGTATCTAATTACAAGAAAAAAAAGTTGCACAATATTCATACTGGGCTACCAACGTATATATAAAGAATGGGCAAAGTAAACAAAAAACAAGCTTCAAAGTCTTTCAGCACTCTTCTTCAAGATGGTCATTACAAAACTCATCCCGACCAGCAGATATACCCATGGGAGCTGCGATTATAAAGTTCCAAAACAGAAACGGCAAGCTTGGAAAACCAACTTGAGCTGTAGTGCTACAAAGATGCAGCATCAATAACCTATCTCTGTCTTTACAGGGGAAAAAGCTCGCAAACACTAGTCAAACTGTCCATTCATTGCTCTCTAGTCAAAGCACATTACTGACATGGAGCAGAAACATGAAGTTGCATGGCAATTCCAGCATCAACCAAGCTGGAGATCAGATTCAGATGATGCACCATCCAAAAACAGTTAACTTAAAATACATTATCAAACTGTGTACTGTCTGTCTGCCATAAGATGCAATCTTTGGTGTAGAGGCCTTCTTTAGTTGTGGAAAAACTCCCTCCTCTGATGGTAGATCTTGTCCTGGGTAGCTAATTATGGTATTCTCCATCACAGTGAAAAAAGAAAAAAGGAACTTAGCCATGTGGCTTCTTATTATTCATGGACCACACAACTGCATTTCTTTTCTAAAGTATAACAGAAGACTCCTGTAAATACCCAGATGTATCTGTGCAGAAAAGTGAAAAAAATGAGGGATTCCATTTGTAATGTTTGCAGTTATGTATGACTAAACGACTAAACAACAACAACAACAACATGAGGAAAACACAGATGAAAGATGCAGTTGACATGATGATGGAAAAGAAGTGACTAACCAGACAGGTGTCAAGAAGAAAACAAAAGGGAAAGCAGTACTTTGATGTGAGAGAGGGTCAGAGGGTATCAAGGCTTAGTTCTGATAGAACTTACGGCTCTCCAAAACTCTTGGCCACTCAAATAGATGAGCTATATTTTAGTTCTGTGTCTTCTGCTGACATACCACCAGACCAATGATATCTTGAGTGATGGAGATGTGATGGAGATGTAAACGCTGTCAGGTCTCTAGAGCATTAGCTGCAGTAGGTACAGAGAAAATTGCCATATGTTGAGTCAGACAGTTGTTTTTCTCTTGTTGACATGGACCTGTAGCTGCTGTCTCAGTTTTGAGGCAGGATCCTTCCCTAATCCTATCTGGAGATGCCAGAGATTGAACCTGTGGCCTTCTGCATGCCAATAGCGGGCCCTATCATTGAACTATGAATCCACACATTGTATTTCCACACAGAGGGAGTAGCAGCACTGAGACTGCTTCCCTCAGCTTCTAGCATTTGAGTGTCATGTTTCCAAGCACTGTTGCATTCCATGGCAGAGAGAAGAAGCTCTGTGTGTGCACAAATGCACACAGACAGGGGACTCTACACTCAAACAGGAGCAGTGGTTACTCAGACTTTCCAGAGGAACACTTTCATCCATCCATCTGTATTCAGAAAGAGTTCTCTCACACTAATAACAAACCACAGATGGTGGCAGACATGGCAGCACACACATCAGCACAATCTCCCTCCCCTCTCCATACTGTGTGATACCCCCCCCCCCCAATCCCTTTGTGGTACCAAACAATGACTTTTCCACTGGAATGAGTTTCTATCAATTCATCATCCGAGTCAGTACTTCCCTGTCCTTTCAGAAACAGGTATTTTTGGTGGAGTTAATTCACATATCCGCAAATCAGCAAGGAGAGAATAATCAAAGGATTCAAGTGATCTACATGCATGTATGAACTGGTACAGTTGTGGATAATAATAAAAAATGAACCATTTTGTACTGAAAAGATTCTGCCACATTAGAAGCTAATTAGTGAGCACAAAAGCCACAATATATATCACAGCAATGGAAAAGCTGAAGGGGGAGGGGAGAGAAGGAGAAAATTAAAGCAAGAGAGTGAAATCCTAGGATTTAAGATCTTCTGATTCTCCTCTCTTTTGAATTAAACTTGTTGGCTCCAAGTCTTACTCATTGTCAAGAAGTTGCACTGATGTGTGAAGTACTAGCTGGTTGCTGTCTGACACATCTGACTCTGTTGAAAAATTAATGCATGCAATTTGTCAAGGAAGTAGAACTGGACAAATGAAAGTAACAGATGCTCTGTCTGGATCTTGATCTGCAATTTGGCATGGAGGAAGCACTGCCCACTTTGCAATATATGTGCTACGTCTATAGACCTAGTATTGTTTTCAGCCGTGGACAGGTGAGATTTTGCTTGTGGATTATAGCACGTCTATACAGATTTCTTATTTTCTAATACTCTGTATAAGCAACTTTTAAAAGTGGGTTTTCACGCATACATGGTGTAAAATTACTTGGTCTGAAGAACTCTGTAAGCTGGTATAGTTCAGTGGGTTGGAGTGCCTGGCTGCACAATCAGGAGTCTGATGTTTGAACCCCCATTGTGTTTCTCAGGAAAGGGGTGACTTCAGATTGCACAAAGCATGTCGTGGCTGGTGGAATTAAGTGCCCTGTTACCTTTGCAGCCCCCAGTAAGCTGCATGGTCTCAGAATGCCATAAGAAAGAGGGTTTTGAAACCCACTTCCAAGCACTTTTTATTTAGAAAACCTTGGAAGGATTACTATCAATTGTAATTGTACTGATGGCACATAATTATTGTTAAAGAACTTTGTGCAAGCAGCCTCTCTATTTCATATTCCAGTTTAAAATCTGATCAGAACTCTTTGATTGGAAAATAAATGGTATTTTCCTTTTCAGGGGAGTGTTGGTGGGAGTGGGGCGGTCTGTCAGTGCTAGAAGATCATGCCACTTCCTCAGACCTATTATATGAAAGCCCTGGGTGGAACTTCTTACCTCTGTGCTGTTCAGAGTCTGGTATACATAAATGTAGATGAGTAAAGATGAACAGTAACAGTCAGAAATAAACTAAGTTAGCCAAATGAGTTTGATATTTCAGGGTAACAGGATGATAACTCAGTTAGAATGTTCCTAAATTATAACTTAAGTTATCTATTAAATCTTAGAGGTAGGTTCTAACAGAGACTGGTTTATGTTACCTCACACTGAAGAAAGGAAGGCCGGAGAAGCAACACTGGAGGCTGCAGCCTCTAATGGCTCCCACCCCACCCCACCCCACCTCATCCCTTGCTAATTGTGGCAGACTGTAAGAAGCAAAGGTAGCAGACAAGTCTAGAACTGCCAGCTGGATAACTCAATGACTTAGGTGTGGGAGTTCAAATCCCCACCGTGCATCCCAGAAGACTGAGTCTGTGTGGCCTTGGGAAAGCTGCACAGTCCCAGGATGCCACCAGAAGGGAAAGGTAAACCACTTCTGAGCTCTTGTATACCTAGAAAACCCTGGAAAAGATTGCCATAAGACAGAACTTACTTGACGGCACATTATGATGGTGGTGGTGGTGGTGATGTTGTTGTTGATGATGATGATTAAATAAACCTCTACATAGAACCTTTACTTCTGAGTAAATCTGCATCCATTTGCACTGTTAAGCAACTGCTAGCCTATGAACAGTTTTATTGGGCATAAGCCATACAGAAGGTGTCTTAGTGCATATTCAGAGTGCAGAACTCTAAATGAATATGTGGAAATCTGGTAGCCTGCGTTATTGAATTGTTTTCATGGTGCAAGGTTAAATTATTTCAGACTAGCAATTAATAAAGACAGATTGGAAGGAGAGGATCTCCTTTGCTTCAAGAGGACGGTTCTCATGTGTTCTACATTAGAGACCACACAGAGGCTCTCCATCTGTCCCAGGAGTCTGAATTTTGACTTGCTGGGACTATTGTTGGGATCCCCTCAGGAATCAGTAAGTTAAAAGAGGGAACTATAAGGGAGAGGGGGAGGAAAGGAAGGGACTGCTTTTGGTAGGGTGGGTGGGAAATTGATTTTTCAAACTTTCACACTGGTGTTTCTCCCTCTTCAAAGCTCAAACAGTGATGGATGGAAAGGAATTGGTTCGGGTTGGCTTGGCTTTTTTAAAGGAGCAAGTGGAGCTGCAGTGGCAGAAGGAAGAGACAGAGGAGAATCCCTGTTTGCTTTTCTCAATTGGCTTGTTGTCCCCTCCTGTCTCCTTCTGCTTCTGGCAGTGGGTTGGTGGGGACCAAATGGGGTTGCTTCAGGTCCATATGAAGGAGAAGGAGAACCAACCAAAAAGGTCCTGCAAGATATAAAAGGAAGATCGGGGAGAGAGTGCAAAAGAGAGTTAAATTGTTTCCCAAGGATTTTAGAGTGGGCTATAATTATAAAATAATTACATTGTATCTGAAAAGGATAAGGTCTGGTGTGGGAAAGCTAGGATGTACTTCAATGTAACCTTAAGTTAAAATCTATGTAGTTTCACCAGTTATTACATTTCAATAATAATAATTCAGATCTTATTTTTATGTTTCAAGCTTAAAACCACTTGGGCTCCTATGATTTGGGCTTAAGGCAAGCCTAATAAAAGTAAGGGCAGTTTAAAGGTGATTCATTGGGTAGAGGGAAATATCCTACTTGTGGATGAAACATGCCTCAATGGTCCTCATTGTTATCAGGGCTTTGGGAACAATATAAATAAATTTCACACAGTATTATAAACAGTTGCAGATCTCTAAACTAAACCAGAAACAACACCATCAGAGCTACCAAAAATGGCAATATTAGGAACAGCATACATACATACATACATACATACATACATACATACATACATACATACATACATACATACATACATACATACATACATACATACATACTGTGCCAATATTTAACAGATACTTAGGTTTTTGGTTAAAACTTGTATCTGTTACGTATATAAAACCAGTCAATGTTTTTATAAGTTTGATTGACTGTGCCTGGTATTTTTTTGATGATGATGATGATGATGATATACTGTCAAGTTGATTCCAGCATTTTCTAGGTAGAGTATACACAGAAGTGGTTTACCATTCCCTTCTCCTGGGCACACCCTGGGACTGTGCAGTTTGCCCATGACTACACATGCTGGCTCCTCTCCCAGGAGGCACAGTGGGAAACTGAACTCCCAGCTTCTAGCCCTGGAGCCACATAACTGAACCACTGAGCTTTCCAGCCAACTCACCTCATTCAAATACCTATTCATTAAACAAAGCTATGCAACAAAGGGTGATTGCATAACATGCCACTTCAAGAAGGATGCCAACAATCTGGAACAAGTTCAGAGGAGGACAACAAGGATGACCAGGGGACTGGAAACCAAGCCTTATGAGGAAACACTAAGAGAACTGGACATGTTTAGCCTTGAGAAAAGAAGAGTGAGGGGAGATATGATAGCACTTTTCAAATACTTGAAAGGTAGTCATAGAGACTCTTGCAGAGTGCTGGCGGCATACAAGTCAAATAGATAGATAGATAGATAGATAGATAGATAGATAGATAGATAGATAGATAGATAGATAGATAGATAGATAGATAGATAGATAGATAGATAGATAGATAGATAGATAGATAGATAGATAGATAGATAGATAGATAGATAGATAGATAGATAGATAGATAGAGGAGGGGCAGGATCTGCTCTCAATCATCTCAGAATGCTGGGCACATAATAATGGACTCAAGCTACAGGAAGTCAGATGTAGGCTGAATATCAGGAAAAATTCTTAACTGTTAGAGGAGTATGACAAAGAAACCAATTACCTCAGGAGGTGGTGAACTCTCCAACTGGATGCATTCAAGGGAAAAGTGGACAACCATCTGTCAGATCTGGTTTTATTTGGATTCCTGCATTGAACAGGGAGTTGGATTCGATAGCCTTTTATTCTAAATTAATTATTCTATGTTTCCATGATTTTAACCAATTGAATTCAGTGAATGAACCTCACTTCCTCTGGAGTAGCTGTCACCTCATTGATTGAATAAAATGGAATGGCTCTTTTTGCACAATATTATGAATACATTGGCAGGGCCTACACCGGCTGAAAATCTAACAATTTCTTTGGTTGTTCTGGAATATTGAAAAGCCTGAATTCAAATATGAAACCATTCACTAGTTAACCACACTTGTTTGTAGGTAAGTCCAATTTATTTTTCTTGAAGTATTAGGAAAAGTTTTGAATTTTTATTCTAATACATTCCCTAATATAATAGATTTATGAAACATATGCTCTCGGGTGAAGGTAGGGGACAAAAACAACCCAAACACGTAGTTTGTGTGGTCAGCTTTGGCAGCATAATACACCTCTTTAGGCATGTTGAGCTGACTTTCTCTGAAGCAGAAGTCATCTCATTGATTGTCTCCAGGAAAAGGAAATGGCTTATGCATCTTTTGTACAATATAACAAATGTCCTTTTGCATTATAATTGAATGGTGATTGTTGTGTTCAATCAATGGGAAAGGTTAAAGGAGCTCCACTGCCAGCATTTTTAATGGAGAAGTCGATTAAGATTCACTTTAATCATTCTGGCTGCCTCGGAATTAAAGCAACAAAGACCATCAATGGTACTATAATTACCAGTCCATCTGTAGGTTTACACTGCTCTTTATGCAATAATAAATTTTCCTATAATGCACAATGTGACCAGGTTAACTTGCTTTGTTTGCAAAGCTAAATATTCCCCTTAATTGTATTGTGGATGAGAAACTCTTGTGATTAAGCTTATATAATTCAGTTGAATTATAAAAGAGAACGCTTTCTGTGAATTGAGTGAGTCAAACCAGCAGGGTACTTGGCGTTAAATAGTTTTAGCACAGTGGCCTTAACCCTAGGACACTAGTAGCATATTTCACTTTATTGAACATGGGGACTGGCATCTCTCTCTCTGGCAACTGTAAAGGGTCAAATATATTATTCTAATCCCTGTTCAAAACAGAGAAAAGGTTATTGTACAGAACAGTTTGGCACACCGCAATGAATGAAAAATTCACATCAGGGAGGTGGGTACAAATCTCTTTTAGACATGGCCTTTAACAGACTCCCCAAATGGAATACTTAAGTGGCCCCTGATAATTTTTTAAAAATCTGGAAATTGATCTCATTTATTAATTAGTCTAGACCTTTAAAGGTCTTACCATAAATAGCAGCAACATTTTTAATGTATGTCATGTGGAAACCAGAATACAATCCAGCCGACATGTAGCATAAAGCAGTGTGCTTCATTTAAAACAAGACTAATGCTGGTAAACAGGTGTGTCATTCCCAGCATGTTTACAGCATATACTGTCAAATGGTGGGTGACAAGGTGTTCTGAGTTCTTCAATCTGTTCTGTTCCTATTGTTCTAGCTATTTACAGATTCTAGCTACAAAGTGGTTGGAAAAAGAAACTTTCAAAAAAAATACTAGTATTTTGCAGTGGGGTGGAGTCTGAAGGGATTTCTGTTTGCACAGAAGAAAAATGGGTTCAAATAATAAACCTCAGACAATTGTTCATATGCTTTCCTTGGAAGAGTCAATGAGTTTCCAATGACTATGCAGCCAAAGCACATAAAACTTGACCTGATGCACACCTCATCAGTACAGTAGTGAGAGATTAGAACAGTTCACCAAGGGAGATGGCTATGGTCCATCTTCATAATTCACAGTGTCATGTTAGCACAAGGTTATTCTGCATCATATTGGCCATACTGTTTCAGAAGCACCCTCCAAACATCCATTTTGAGAGTGGAGGACTGAACAGAGTGAGGACATAATGCTTAGTCAGATGTACATTTTATATTTAAGTATACTTTAAAAAACTTTTTAAAGATCAAGTATACTTTAAAAAACAAAAACAAGAAAACAATTATCCGCCCACAGACACAGTGGAACCAATTACCTCGAGAGGTGGTGAGTGCTCCAACACTGGAGGCATTCAAGAGAAATTTAGACAACCACTTGGCAGATGTCCTTTGATTTGTATTCCTGCATCGAGCAGGGGGTTGGACTTGATGGCCTTATAGGCCCCTTCCAACTTCATTATTCTATGATTCTATGAGAAAGGGGATTGTATCATGTAAGTGGCTACACAATAGATTTCATCAATGTAACGAAGAGAAGGAAGCCCCCTCTACCTGTAGCCCCCCTGCATCCCCAAAATATGACCATAAGAGATGGTGGAACCAGTGGGCTGAAGGGAGGAGGTGTTAGCTTTAAGTCCATGATGATGAATTTTCTAATTCAGTCATCCACCTACTCCAAGAGCCGCATGTGTTTTGTGTTCCCTCTGCCCTCCCACTTCCTCTCTTTACTGTACGCATCTGGGCCCAGGCTTTGCACTGAGAACAACTTAGTAAAGTTTCTGCTTGCTTTTGCCCCTTACATGCTGTGCTCGTTCTATGAGGAGAGGTATCATTGCTCTCCCCCTCTTTTCACAACCAGCAGTGCTTCAGTGGTGGTGCATATTAAAGATGCCTGGCTCTAAAGCCAATCAATGTGGCAAATCAACAGGTGAATATATCAATTTGCAGTAGGGGAAAGGTTCTCCTCTTGAACTTTGTAATCAGTTGTGAATTTGTTAAGATTGAAGCAACCACCATACAGGACTTTAAAGCAAATCCATATAGCGAGTGTTCTTACACTCATTCCCACTTCTTTTACCTTGTTGAAATTAGAAACATGAGCTAAATATATGTGGGGAAGGAGGGAGACACCACCTTATTTTGAGGAGTAGGCCTATTTTGTCTAATTTTCCCCCTTATTTTTCCTTTCCCCTTTTTTTCTCAGCTACCAGGAGAAATCCCCAATCAGCTTCCTAAGATACCTTCCAGGGAGAAATTGTGGGCTTGTCTACACGTCCATTTTGGAGCTATCTGGAGTGGGCTAAATACAGTCACTAGGAGGTTTGGTATGCCACTTGATGCAATCTTCGCATCCAGACGGCAACCCTGTTTGGTCCCCACCAGCTCACTGTCAGAAGTGGGAAGAGACACAGAGGGGCAATGAGGGGAATTTTTGTTTGCTTTTCTCTTAAAGAGTCAGTCAAGAAAAGCAAATAAAAATCCTCCTCCTGCCGCTGCCATTGCTGCTCCACTTGCCCTATTTAAGAAGCTAGGCCAGGCCCAGCTAAAACACACACACACACCTCAGAAGGGCTCAGCTTCTGAAGGCAGCCTCCTTGTGCTACCTTTGGATAGGGTTGCCAGACGTCCGGCAAAAGGAGGACATGTCCTCCTTTTCAGGATAATGTCCTCCGTCCGGCAGGCAAAGCAAAAAAACTTTAAAATGTCCGGCTTTTGTATCTCCACCCCTCGCCCTCCCCCACCCCTCCCCCTCCCCCTCCCCCACCCCCACCCACTGCAGCCGAACCTCAAACTGTAAGCCTGCTACCTTCCTTGGTTGCTGCACATGGGGCACTTGTAAATCCTCCATTCTTTTAGAGATTGGAGATAAGGCTGCTTGATTGGTTACAGCTGGGCTTGTGAATGACTGCTTCCGCGCGGAGGTGATTGCAAGCAGGACGAGGGAAAACTCCAATTAAGGCAGGAAGAAAGGCGCAAGAGAGGGATGGGTGGAAACGGACATGAGAGGTGTGGAGTGAGTGCGCTTTCTTTCTTGCTTTCCTCTGCCGGAGGGGAGTCTGGTCTGCGGTTCTGGGGGGGGCGGTTCAGAGCCAGGGAAATAGGGGCTGGTCCAGTCCCTCCTTCCTCCTAAAGCCAGGGAAGAGGAGGCACTTTTATCCCCCCCCTTCTGCCCTGACCCCACACACCCCTGACTCTGGGGCATGTGCAGAGTGCGTTTCCAGGTCCAGGAGCCAGAAGCATGTGCAGAGTTATTCCCCATGCTTGTGGGAGCTGGAACACACACACACACACACACACACACACACACACACACACACACACACACACACACACACACACACAAGCGGATTTCTCTCAGCTTGAGAAATTGCAAAGGGTGGAGAAAATAGCTTTGTGTGTGTGTGTATCCAAAGCCATATATAGATACAGATATAGATATAGACACACACACATATATAATATATACATTATATATATACATATATGGCTTTGTCATATGTAGTGTAGTAAGCATTGTGTGTGTGTGTGTATGTATAAAATTCTCTCTCTCCAAATCCATTTTCTCCACCCTTTCTCAAGCAGAGAAATCCACGCCTTCTGTTTTTTTTTTCTTCTGGTTTTTATAAAGTGTTTTAAATCTGTCACACAACTTTTTAAACTTTTTATTTCACTTTTTTATGCTTTTATTAATGTGATTTCTTAGTGTACTTTGTTTTAGTAGCTCTTATATTTTGTTTGATCGTTGCTGATTATTTTGTTTTTTATGTTATTGTTTAATTCTGTTTTTGTAAACTGCCCAGAGTGGCCTTGGCAGCCAGATGGGTGGTATAAAAATAAAAAAATCAATAAATAAAACAAGGGGGATGGGTCTTCATTAAAGGAAGGAATAGATTGTCTCCATTGGTCCGGAGAGCCCAGTAAGTGTATATGTAGATTTGTTGTGTTTTTTTAACACTTTTTAAAACAAGAAAACACAGTGGCCAGTGGATTCTGAGTTTTGTAGTCCAAAAAATGTAACTTTCCCAGTCTTGACCTTTCAAGACTAAGTAGGTTGAATGGTCATGGTATTGCCCCATGATCAAAGAGCTATTCTCCCCAATACCTAATTCCAAAAGCGACACGCCCCCCACCCCGCACACAGAGCCCCCCCCAATACGTCATCCTTTGTCCTCCTTTTTGGCTTTCTATGTCCTCCTTTTCGTACCCATGTATCTGGCAACCCTACCTTTGGAAATTAAACACTTCCAAAGAGCTGAGGAAGTGTTAAATTTGCCTATATCATTAAGCGGCTCTCTTATTAGACAGTTCATGATACTGGCAAATTGAAAGAGGAAGGGTCCCTTTGGTCTGTTCCCAGTAATCACATGCACTGGAGATGAACCAAAGTAGAGAGATCTCACCTGAACCAAAACAGTAAAAGCCCCTTGACAGGGGCCATAAAGGGGTAGGCTGGTTCGCTCTAGCAAAGACATTTTCTGATCACCATCTTTAAAAGCATAACAGACTATGCCTGCAGATGTCCAACGAGTGGGCTAAATGCCCTCTGATCACACTCCATGTGAAGAATTTTAAAAGGGCAGTGGGTACAGACATATTTAATAGCTTCTTAAAAGGACAATGCAGTGAGCCTGCTCTTCCATCATGTCTCTCCCTCCCTTTCTTGTTCCATGATTCTGAAAGAAGTGGTGTTGAAACCACAGACTTTGATAAGGCAAGTAATAACTTTACAGCAGGAACTGGAAGGAAGGGCCATTTGAAAGGCAATGAGCATACTCTCCTTCTCCCTTGCCACCAACTCCGTGTTTTCCTTAATTTTTCTTCGCCTTTCCTCACTTCTGGTTGCAATGTGTGACTGCCAAATTTAACAAAAGGAATACATGATAGTGCTGTTTTGCCCCGTTAATGTCTCTGAGCTCTTTGCCCTGCCCTGTGGTTGCCCCACACATGTACCCTGACTGAGTTCATATTTACACATCTGTCCAAAGACAGCATACTTCCCTAATAACCACACAAACATACACAGAGGGAGAGGGAGAGAAATAGAAATATTTGTATCTTAACATGTATTTTAATGCTTGACCCTTGATAACACACACATATAGAGATATATATGTATTTTATTTATTTATTTATTAAATTTATACCCCGCCCATCTAGACCGAAGTCTACTCTGGGCGGCTAACAATAACAAATAGAATAAAAACAATATAGTAAAATGTGTATTATAATGTTTGTGTCATGATACATAGTCTATGGATAAGATAATATGCCTGAATTACTTGTTTTTTGTTCTTATTTTTCACTCCAAGGGGTTGCAATCAATGGTAAAGTTGAGGTAAGTAGCATGTGGTTATTAAAAAATTGGAAGGGGGAATGATGCCAAAAATTTAGGAACCAATGACTTAGCAAATTCTTTTCATTCCATTGACCTGATGCAAGTGGTTTGATGCTTCATCTCTGCATGATTTATCTCTTGATGGCTCAGAGGCTAAGGAGACATAAAATTCAGGACAGAAGAGTTGATAATGTGCTAGTATATACACAGCAAAAAAAACTGCACAAAAATCAAAAACAAAACCAACAAATGAAGAGCTTTGTATTCCAGGGTGGGAGAGGAGAGGAAAGCATTGTTTTTCACTAGCAGAAGACTATAACTACCTCGAGACAATTTAAAAAATGAAAATCACTAACTTTCTGCCTCCAAAGAGTTACAGACAAATGTCTAATTAACTACTTATTAAGAATTTATGATTGAGTTTCCCAAGTATATCAATACACCATACACATTATTGATATTAGGATCATATGTTTAATTCTCTGAAGGAACTGGGAAAAAAGTGACTCCATGAATGAAGGCGTTTGGCATTAGAATGTGCCACTTTTCCTTGTGCACATTACTGAGAAAAATCTGTGGGCAATTTAAAAATAAGATAGACTAATCTTTTTGAGTGCCTACTGGCTTGTAACTGGAGACAAGCTGAGGATGCCAGAATGGAAATCATATGGGCCTGGAATTCCCCTTCTGTTGACCACAGAAGGCAACGGCATAATCCATCAAGAACAGAATGTGTGCCATACTTTGTTCATTAGCATTTAAAGAGGCTGTTTGGCATGAGACAACAAATACAATTCTTGCAAGAACTTGGCAGCAGGTTTGTCGCTTAATGACAATCCACAGCTTTTTCAATAACATGCTAAACGTCAGTGATGTGAGGACGAAATCTTTGAGATTTCTTTCACCCGCAGGTCTATACCAGGTTTTGTGTCAAGCAATTTCTGGAGAAACCAACAACAGGCTGGGCAGGAAATAAAAATAGATTTCCTGGCAGCATGACAAGTAATTGGAACCGAAATAGGAGCTAATGTGGGTGTTATCTAAAATACCTCCCTGTTTCCTCCAAAACACCAGAATGAGCATCATGTCCTCACTCTTCTCTGCTAAATGTTGGCAGAGAAGAATTGGAGCACTGAGATGATGGCAAAAGATCATGGTGGCAAAAATCCAAAGTTTTTCTGTACTCTGTGAGCAAAATTTTGGAAATTGGCACTCACTTGGTAGGGGGAGGTAAAAGGGGCAAAAGGTTTGGTATGCTTTTGGCAAGCTCTGTAAGGGATGGCAGAGTACTACAATATGCGTTCTTTACTACTCAACCATAGGTCGACAACATATTAATTGATTAAATGCTGGTAGTCAAATTAAGAACCAACAGAGCTTGTAGAAGGAGCAACATCATTAGATCAGAACTAAGCTGCTGGCCCAATCAGCTCTTCTCCAGAACAGAGCAGGGGGTCTTGGCGTCACAGCTGGAGCCTGCTACTCACTCACTCATCTCATTGGTTTCAGTGATCACTCCACTTATATTTCTTTCTGTGTAGTTGGAGTGTGTGTTTTTGCTTTAGGTACTTGTGTACATTTAAAGAAATACAAAATCAGTAGATGCCCATGAATGTTACTATGTCAACAGAGTTTTCCACTGGTATAGAATCATAGAATTAAAGCATAATTAAGTTGGAAGGGGCCTATAAGGCCATCGAGTCCAACCCCCTGCTCAATGCAGGAATCCAAGTGAAATTGAACTGAAATAGGAGCTATGTGGGTGTTATCTAAGTTACCTCCCCATTTCCTCTGAAATATCAGAAAAAGCATCTTGTCCCCCACTCTTCTCTGTATAGTGGGGCTCGGTGTCAGGCTGGCACTAGCATCTGGCAATTATTATTGTGGTACTGTTTTACTGTTACCGTATTAATGGTCCACTAATAATTTTGATTTCTAATTATCTTATTTCATTTTACTCTGCTGTACATCAGATGTGTTTTCAGAATATAGCTCAATATAAAGCTACAAATACCTAACACAGAATATAAACATTTGAAACAAACAAACAATCAATAAATAAAATTTGAATAAAATGTGATTCCCCCTGCCCTCCGCTTAATTTGGCATTACCTTCCTGGCCTGTAAATCTCTGAAAGAAGGCCCTTCATCTACCTTGCTATACAAAAGTCTAGATACAAGGATTTGGGTCTAAAGGTGTCCTTCCACTAGCAGAAAGCCCTTTCCTTTTACAGAAGGACTTCTTCTAATGAAGAAAAAGAACAACATATGGAGGATTCAGAGAAGTCCATCAATTTGTGCAAGCCCTTTTTCAAGGCCTTTTGAGGGACCACCAGAGTTTATATATTGTATTTTGTTCATGCACTGTTTCTTGCACAGTTATGCAGTGATGGGCAAACAGTAGTTTTGGATCTACTGGCCAATCTTTGGGTGATTTGCAATAGATCAGCAAGAGTTCCAGTTCTTTAGCCACCACAAAATGACTTCACAACAACAACAACAACAACAATACTAATACTACTACTACTACTACTACTACTACTACTACTACTACTACTACTAATAATAATAATAATAATAATAATAATAATAATAATAATAATAATAATTTTAAAAAACATCCCTACACCACCACTAGAGATAAAAACTGCTCAAATAAGATCCTGAAATAAGTAGGAATTGATTGGTGTGGGGAAAGACTGGTGTTCTAAAGAAACTCTAGTCCTCAATATTCATTTCTTCTACATGTGGGTTGTTTTGTTCTTGTTGTTGTTTTGCATCATACTCCAATTAGTGGGTCTCAGGGTTCTTGCAAAAAAACAAAGTAGCTCCTGCAAGACCAATGTGTGTCCAATGTGACAGAACTCATAATACATAATACATGGTGGCACCACTTTGCAAAAAGGGTCACATTTACAGAAGGACATGAATACATCTTCTTCATCTGATCAGGGTTTTTTTATTCCATGCCAAAATGATGCTCCATAGCCAAAGAGCATTCTTGAACTGATTCCAGTGTGAAGAATATAAGCATCTAGCCATGTTTCTGAATGTTTCATACATTCCTGTGATGTGACTTTGGTACTACAGGCATCAGGTAGTGGCTTGTTCACTTGATAACATTCCCGCTTCAGAAGAACAACCTGGACGAAGCTTACCTGTCAAAGATAAGGCTGCTCATCCCGTTACATAGCAGAATTTTGAAAAGGTCAAAACAGTAAAGAATGGATCTAATTAGCAGATCAGTGCCCCTGAAGAATACATCCACACAACATTTGTAATACCTGAGTTATCTGGAGTAGGTAAATGATCCTTTCCATAATGATATATCTTTTTTTCCAGGTTTGGTGTTCAATATTCACTTTGGACATTCAGCTAGTCAGTATTTCCCACAAATAACTGATAAGTGAATGATCTGCTTATTTGTATTTCATAACAAAACTGGAAAGGTTCATCTGGACACTCTTGGAACATGAGATTTATTACAGGAAAGCAATTAAGTTCCTTTTCCCCTTCTGAAGTTAGAAATAATTTCAGTCTGTTCTGATGATCAAACAGTTAAAGCATTCCCTACCAAAGATCATTCCTGAAGCAGAAAAACAAGCTGTAATGTTCCTGTTTGTGGAAAGGAATAGACACTGTATCTGGAGTTAGCTACTTTCCGAAGTCCAGATCTCATGCTAAAAGACCACGTGAAAGATGTCAGTCTTATCATTCAAATGCAGTCTGACAGTACAGCCTTATTCAGGCATTACAGCCTCAATTTGGGTAGGGTTTGAAGTGGGTGGAGGCAAGTATATCCTGTTCCCACATTCCCCCACAAACCTAGAAGACAAGCAGACTTTCGTCTGCTCACAGCAAAGGTCTACAGTAAAGATCTTCCAATGAAAATATTTGCAGTGTTTCTATGAAAGGAAGCTGTGTCTTTTCAAAGGGCCTAATCATGGAAACACTGTGTTTTCAACAAAAAAAATGTGCTTACAAGCACTGCTGCTGTTCTTTGCAGTGAGCATGTGAAGACCTGCCTGTTCTCTGAGTAGAGTGGACACATGGGGAAAGGAATTATATTCATGCACCCATCTCCACCCTACATCAACCTCTACCAAGATTTAGGCTGCAAAGCCTGAATAGGGCTTGTGTGACACTTTATCTTGTCACTTATCTTAGGATTGTGTCCATATGGTTTGAATTCAAAGTTAGTCAAAGTCAACCTATTGCAATTAATGAGACATAAGGTAGCCTCTTTCTGTTCTGAAGAACAGAAGAATCTTTCATGATTCAAACCTCAAAAGCTTGTATATTTTGAACTGTAGATTTAAAAAGTACTATTATTTTTATAAGAATGGGAGATAGATTTTATATTTATTTTTATGTGAGGAATAGCCTAAAATGTAGCGTAGACTTTCCTGAATGAATAGATAGATAGACAGACAAAAAGACATCATTAAAATGTTGTGCTAATGAAATCAAAGTAATGGCTTTGCTCAGGCATTGGCTCGGTGTTTGTCTGTTCAGGTCTCTGTGGTTTGTTTGCTTCTCCAATTAATATTTAATTCAAGTTCATTAACTTGTTTATAGTATGTGGGTTAAAGGAATTCAGAGACTAGAGGACCATGATGAAATAAAATTCTTCTCACATTAAAAAAAAAAAACAACCAAGACCTTGCTAGGAGTCATAAGCAATATTACTGTGACTTTGTTTATAATAAACACTCTAAAAGACTGATATTTTCTCTTATAAATACTCTAAGTAGGATGATCTATGAGATTTCTAATTTATTCTTGTTTAAAATTTAACCATGCTTTTTTAAAGCATATCAATTTTGTTAATACCATGTAATTAAAACATGTCAGTGCACAGCAAGTTTTAGTCTAAATTAATGACTATGAGAATTATTTTAATTAAATAACCAATTATAGAAAAATCGCAAGCATGAGAGCTGACATTTAAATGAATTTCATTTAAATTGCTTCTTAACATTGTTCCATCTAGGACACTAATGCAAAATGAACTATTGTATCAACATAGATTATCACTATTTTTTGCATGCACATAATGTATTCATAGTCAATCACTGGAACAAAGCGGAATATTTTTGTATTGATCTGAAGCTTCTATTAACAAAATACAACAAAGTGAGTTAAGTAGAAGCAGAAAAACATCATAATTCTCCTATCCATCCTGCTGCACATTCCTTCCTTTTAATATGTCCTTCAGTGTTTGTTTCCTCTGATCCATTTAAATTTGTGACTTTGCGATGATTCAGAATTAACAGTGAAATGGCTGCAGATATCTAAAGAGGCTCCACACAATTTGAGTGGGTGGCAAACAGTCTCTTGGAAAAGTTGGTTCCTCTTCCTTCTTCTTTTTCAAGTCTCCCTTTTTTTTCAAAATATCATGGGACATATCATGGATGCTTTGCCCTGATGGCAGTGGAAAACACTTTGAAAAACATAGGGTAAGATAGATGAATTGAGGATTTATTGATCAGCAGCACCCCATTCCCCAAGATTTCAGGGGCAAAACATGAGACCTCATCATGTCCTTTGATCTGTGAGGTCACAGAACTCAGACAGGCAAAGGTTGGGAGGGCTGAGTAGTTTCTGGACTTTGCATAATGAGAATTGTGACTCATTTTGCACAAGATACATGCAACGTGAGTTGTGATTCTGGAATTCCACTTCTCCAATTGCACAATAAGCCAAATGATGCTCAGAGCAAGGGGGCGGGGGACAGGGAGACAGCCAGTAAGACATGCACATGGGCCTAACATGTCATGTACATTGACACACATACACCTTTATGCTGAGCCAGTGAACCCTGGAACCAACAGGAAATTAGTCTGAGATGGGTGTCCAGGCTTTAAAGCACTGAGGGGAGGGCATATTAAGACTGTATAAAACTATGCCTTCATCCAGTGCTGTATGTCTTGAGATTTGTCTGGAGACCTGGCAGAGCAATTTCCTGAGATGCCAAAATAAAACCACTAAAATAATTTGCATTACAGTAGGGATCGCTTACCATAATATATTGTTATTGAGAAATTCTACCCTCCATAGCTCTCAGTACTGGCCCAGTTAGAGCAGACCACTAGACTCAATTGCTGAGTGATTCAACTCTTGTAAAAGTCTGGTCTTTTCTGTGTGCTTACTCCAGTTGGGACTAATGCACTGTGAGTGCTGCAGCTAAGGTTCAAGTGAACAAGGAAGCTTGGGGAATGGGATGGGAAATGACACCTTTGTTCCTTCCCAAACGTGAATAGGCAAGCCACTATTTTGAGTAGCTTATCAGCTTTTGTTTTCCACCTCAGTGCATTCAGGCTGATAGGCCACCACTGTGGAACATCTTCTGGAAGAGAAACGACAGCTGTGACTAAGGATTAAACCACTTCCTATATTCTTACATAAATCCATTCTCCCCAATTTCATTTCTAAAAAAGTTGCATGAATATTTATGCATAATCTATATTTTTGAAACATATCTATAAATCTATGGATTTATGACCATGTTATATCCTACATACCGTTTCCCCGGAAATAAGGCCTAACCTGAAAATAAGCCCTAGTATGATTTTTCAGGATGCTCATAATATAAGCCCTACCCCCAAAATAAGCCCTAGTTAAGTGAAACCCCACTCTCTACCATGGACTTGTTGTGCAGCAACCAGGATTGACTCCGTCTCATCTGCGCAGGCCAGCGGGATCCATACTTCCCCCTACTACTACCACCTCAACAAGCAAGCGCGTTCCCAAAATGAGACAGAAACCGTCTGGTCCTGCGGCGGAAGGAGTTTGAGGCCAGTTCGTGTTGGGGCCCTGAGTGCCAACATCATCACTTCCACCACCACTCCCCCCTCCCTGGAGGGAGTCACAAGAAATTCAGGCCAGAATTTGGGGTTTGGAGAGTTATGATGATGTTCCAGAAGAAGATGACATGACTGTATTTGAATAAATGTAGATTGTTGTACATGAAAAAATACAACATCCCCTGAAAATAAGCCCTAATTCTTTGCTGTCACCATTGCATCTGCACAGAGTCGCCCAGCATAGCTCTTCCAAGTGGTCAAGGGCCTCTTATATCATGGTCCACAGGAAGATAGTGCTGACCACTCGGCAACTCGCTGTGAAAAATTTGCACAGCACTTTGCAGGCAAAATCACTCAGATCCCCTTGGATCCATTCTGAGCTGGACACTGTAGTTAATACAGGTCCTGCTTGTCCTGTGTTTATGGTTCAGTTTCAGTTTCTGCAGCCTGATGATGTGGGCAGGACCCTTGGAGAGGTGAAGGCTACCACTTATCTGCTAGACCCTTGCCCATCCTGGCTTATAAAAGCTGCCAGAGAGGGACTAGCCAAATGGGTCCAAGGGGTAGTGAATGCCTCCTTGCAGCAGGGTAGTATCCCAGCTTGCTTAAAGGAGACAGTAGTAAGACCATTATTGGGAAAAAAAACCCTCCTTGGACCAAACAGTACTGGATAATTACCCACCATTCTCTAATATCCCATTCTTGGGCAAGGTGCTGGAGCGGGTTGTGGCTTCTCAGCTCCAGGGATTCCTGGATGAGACAGATTACCTAGATCCATTTCAATCCAACTTCGGGCCTGGTTATGGGACAGAGACTGCTTTGGTCACCTTGGTGGATGACCTACACTGGAAACTGGACAGGGGGAGTGTGTCCCTGTTGGTTCTGCTGGACTTTTCAATGGTTTTCAATACCATCAAACATGGTATCCTTCTGGGCCAACTCTCTGGGATGGGACTTGGAGGCACTTTTTTTTACAGTGGTTCTGGTCCTTCTTGGAGGGGAGAACTCAGAGGGTGGTGCTGGGGGGCTCTTGTTCGACACCCTGGCCATTGGTCTGTGGTGTCCCTCAGGGATCTATTTTGTCCCCTATGCTATTAACATCTACGTGAAACTGCTAGGAGAGGTTGTCCAGAGTTTTGTGGTTTGGTGTCACTAGTACGCTGATGACACCCAGCTCTATCTCCCCTTTCTATCTAAATTCAAGGAAGCTGTCTTGGTTCTAAATCAGTGTCTAATGTCAGTAATGGATTGGATGAGGGCAAATAAACTGAAACTTAATCCAGACAAGACAGAGGTACTCCTGGTCAGTCGAAAACCGGATCAAGGAATAGGGTTGCAGCCTGTGCTGGATGAGGTTACACTCCCTCTGAAAACACAGGCACGCAGCTTAGGGGTGCTCCTGGATTCATCTCTGAGCTGGATGCCCAGGTTTCAGCAGGGGCCAGGAGTGCATTTGCACAGTTAAAACTAGTTTGCCAGCTGCACCCATTTCTTGAGAGGGCTGATCTGGCCATGGTGACACATGCCCTAGTTACATCTCAGTTGGATTACTATAATGCGCTCTACATGGAGCTACCTTTGGAAAGTGTTCGGAAACTCCAGAGGGTCCAAAATGCCACAGCCAGATTGTTAACTGGGGCTGGTCATAGAGAACATATAACCCCCCTGTTACAGCAGCTCCACTGGCTGCCAATCCATTTCTGGGCACAAAACACAATTCGAAGTGCTGGTTGTAACCTATAAAGCCCTAAATGTCTTGGGTCGAAGCTATCTAAAAGACCACATCTCCCTCTATGAGTCTTTCTGGGCATTAAGATTATCAAAAGAGGCCTTTCTCTCAGTCCCACTCCCCTCACAGGTGTTCTTGGTGGGGACACGGGAGAGGGCCTTCTCTGTCAGGAAGCTGAACTGGCCCCATCTTTGCTGTCATTCCACAGGTAGGTTAAGACTTTTCCCTTCAGGTAGGATTTTCCTTAATGACTAGTGATCTGAGAGGGGTTTTAAATGGATTGTTGTGCTCTTTTATTTCAAATGTGTTTTAATATTGATCTTAGTTACCATTTTAATATAACAAGGTTTAATTATTTTTAAATATTGGTATATTTACTATTTTTAAATTTTAAATACTTTTTTAATGATGTAATCCACCTTGGGTCCTTTTGGGTATAAAGGCGGAATAGAAACCAACCAACCAACCAACCTTGACTATCTCCTCAACTCTCTCAGGCACTGCCTTTTTGTTCTCTTAGACAAACTCCCTGCCAGGCCAACCATCAATCACATTCAAAAGGCCTGACATTCCACAACACCCCACAGCTGAACATTCTACACCAATCAAATTCCATGGAATGGAATGTTGTAAAACCCACAGACCACACACAAAATGGACTCCTTCCATTGGCATGTACTCAACAGTTACACCCTCCTAACCTATACTCAATTGCACTGTAAGCACATGGAATCCACACACTGTGAGGGAGGTGTGCTAGCCCTACTTTAGCATCTGAAGAGGGGGAGACTTTTCTGCAGTATATGGGTAGCCTCTCTGTATGAAGCAGAACCTGGTTAATTAATATGGATCCTATACTTTTTTAAAAAAATACTGGTTAGCACAACTATCCTGCCAAAATAAAAATTCAGAGGTAGGCATGAGGAAGAGAAATGTGGGAGGCTTGTGAATGAACCTTTCTTTTTGTGCCGTGCATATTTCAGAATTACTGATGATATTACAATATTTCGTGGTGTTTGCTTTCCATGAAAAGAAAGGCATGTGTCCTCATAGGTGGATAGGTGGATAGGACATCTGAAGCCAGTCTTGGCTTATTGGGACATGTCTACCAAGCACAGGAAATTGTAGCCTTCTAGATGTTGTTTATCTGAAATCATCATCCCTCACTGTTGGGTATGCTGGCTAAGGAGGTCATCAATGAGATGCAGGGCCGTACAATTCCTTTCCTGTGAGGGATCCTGGATCCTGACTTTTTTTGTCTCCCTTTTGCAATTCATGTAGACGCACAAACTCTGGCCAAACATTTGTGTTTTCACAATAGTAGCAGAAGTGAGAAACAGCCCCCTATTCTGGGCCCCATACAAAATCAGAAAGGCGTGAACAGAATGCATTTTCAGGCTATTACAAAAATCTCTGTTTCCCTCAAACGATCTTTACTGCAGCTTTAAAGCAAAACAGAAAAAGAGCCTCCTTGCATTTTCTATTCATTGATTAACCAGTAATGTTATGTATAAATAATGTATCTGACAGTATGGCAGTTCACTTGGGATATTATGGCATTTACTACAAAATAGAATGCAACATGTATCTGAACAACAACAGCAAATTAAGCATCTTTCCTTGGCAACTTTAGCATTTTTATTAGGTGATAAACATCATAGTGAGGGGACAAGGGAAGAAAACATATGTATTTTCAACAATATTAACCTTAATCTAGTGTTATCTAGAGGGAGAACATAATATTTTATATTCTTTAAACCACATTGTAAAACTCTGTTCAAAACAGTCAAATACCCATCTTGCTCTCTTTTCCTTGGATATCTCCCCAGATGCTGGTAGCAATATGAATCCATGAGTATGGAAAATATTTTTAAATGTTCAAAAATTTTGCATGCAGAGTATTTTCCTCTGCCAGGCTTGGTTGAGATCAATTCCATGTTGGAGATTGATCCAGCCACGCACACACACATAAGCAGTGTGAATAGCATAAATAGGGACAGTAGGTCCCTAAATTAAAGATAATTCATATTTGGAGATTCAGTTCAACAGGGTGTATCAACACAGTGTGCAAACCAGCAGATGTCTAAGTAAAGATGTACATCCTTCATTGTCCCGTCTTCAGTGGGTCCTGTTTTACAGGACAGGGAACTGAGAAATTATTCACCTCACCCAAGGAGTGGCTTTGTTTTTAAGCAAATACAATGAGAACTATAAGCAAAAACATGGAAATAATTCTGTGCAATTAGTGTCATTTCACACAAATGACACTAATTGCACAGAATGGTTGTGGCTATCACTCTGTTTCATGGGCTTTTTAGAAATATCATAGTGTCTGCATCTTTTTTAACAACCAGCCAGCCATTCTGTGCTTTCTGGGTGTGAGTGTGCTTTGCTTCTCTAAAAGAAAGGACACTAGTTTTCTGCAAAGTGTGTCTGTGCAAACTAGTGAGATCTTTACAAGAAAAAAAAAGCACATTTTATCTCATTCTTTCCTATAGGTGAGAAATCTCCCAGGGCTTAAGAATTCCTCATTTAGCTGTCACATCAAGTCTACAGACGCAGTAAGAACAAAGAATATAGCCAATTTAGGGTTGTTGTGGGTTTTTCGGGCTCTTTGGCCGTGTTCTGAAGGTTGTTCTTCCTAACGTTTTGCCAGTCTCTGTGGCCTGCATCTTCAGAGGGCAGGAGTAAGAACTCTCTCACCAGAACACAGACAGAGTTCTAACTCCTGTCCTCTGAAGATGCCAGCCACAGAGACTGGCAAAACGTTAGGAAGAACAACCTCAGGTTGTTAGGAAGAACAAAGGCAACGTTAGGGGCTGCCTTTGAGATTGACGCAGAAACTTCAGATGGTACAAAGTGCCGCGGCCAGACTTTTAACTGGGGTGAAGAGGCACCAACATATTTCCCCCACGCTGGCCGCCTTGCATTGGTTGCCCATTCGTTTCCGCGTTGATTTCAAAGTTCTTACGATTACTTATAAAGCCCTAAATGGTTTAGGACCTCGATATCTGGCAGAGCACCTTCTCCCACCCAGTTCTGCCAGAGACACTCATTCTAGCCAGGCCGGGCGACTGAGGGGCTTAACGCTGAGGGAGGCCCGGAAGGAAAGAACGAGGAACCGGGCCTTCTCGGCAGTGGCCCCTCGCCTCTGGAACAACTTGCCCGTAGAGATCCACCTGGCTCCCTCTCTGGGTGTCTTTAGAAATAAACTTAAGACATGGCTATTTAGGCAGGCTTTCCCTCCTGCTGTATATTAATATTTACATTTTAACATCTTGGATTTTTGCATGTTTATTGGTTCTATTGTTTTTAAATTTTGTAATGCCACCCAGAGTAGACCATTGGTCTAGATGGGCGGGGTATAAATCTAATAAAATAAATAAATAAATAAATAAATCTTCAGAACACGGCCAATGAGCCTGAAAAACCCACAACAACCATCAGATCCCGGCCATGAAAGCCTTCGAGAATACAATTTAGGGTTCTTTACATCTCTTGTCTCATATACCTGGCTTCATAAAGTAAAGTACTGTTAGTGATGGTGTTATGGTAAAATTTCAAGGTAGGCAACAATCATGAGTGTCCTCATGGAGAATCAAAGAATTCAGGCAGTTGCATTGATCCAAAGTAGCAGATCCCTTTCAAAAGTCTTCATCTCCACCAGGAGCAAATCTAATCTAATCAATCTAATTGCCCCGTCAACTCCAAGTCATCTCAAAATTTCCACTGCAACAGGGTTAGCTCATAGCAATACATGGTTGTGATGTAAATCCATTCTGTCCTCACCTCAACTACTGTGAGGTTCATGGGTTATCTAGAATGGAGTACGGAAGTCTTGTTTCTTCTGATCAAGCAGTTGTAGCATTTTGACCCTATAAACTCTGGCTCCCCTATGCTACTGGCTGTCATCACAGCCCTGCTGCCATGTAATGGGCACATTGGAGAGCATTTCCAGGGCTGGTGAGCTGTTCTATACTATCAGTACAGCCAATGAATCTTTATGTGTGGGGCACTAGAGTATAATTAACTGGAGTGTGAACTGCCTGGGCAAAGGGCCTGGTTTGGGTGCAGACCCCTGAAGATGAAGCAGAGGTGGGCAAAAGACTCAAGGGCCTTTTTTCCTATTTGCTGTCTTCCTGAGAGCTGTGTACCCTGGGGAGCATGGCCAAAATGGGAGGAACATGGCAAAATGGGCTGATTGGTTTTAATTTTTAGATGGTTAAAAAGTAATTCTCATGGATTATAGTGATTAATTCATTGTAATTTTCTTAATTTTCACATTAATGCATTATTTATAAGGTTTTGGATTTAATTAAGAGTTTTATTTAGGTTTTAATATGGTTAAGGGTTTTTTTAAAAAGCAAAAGAGAATCACTGCTGCAAATCAACGCTTCTCTTTTGTTTATACAGCTCCTGGCAGCATCTAGTTAGTTTCATAGCTTTTTGTCCCCTCAGTTTGTGTTAAAGTTATTTAGTCTTAAACCGGAGCTTACCCCTTCTATTTTTAGGTAAAATGCTTATTCTTTTTCTTAATAAACGTAATTTAAAAGGGAAGTCCTTGAATTCCATATTTACAACAAGACCTCTATGTTGATTGCATTGAACCACAATGCAGGGAGTGGGGGTTTGCTTACTTGGAGAGGCTACCCAAATATCCAGAGCTGCCTCCCTGTCTTCAGATAGTCATGGCTATGTCAAAAAAGAGATTACAAGTGGGACGGGGTAAGCACACTCCTCTCAACGCATGTGAGCTCCACACTCTTTAGAGCAAGGCTTTAATTTATTTCCATTTTATTCCATATAGTATTGTTTGATATTATGTTATTTATCTATTGATTTAATTGCTATTTGCAATGGTTTTAATTATTTTTAAATTGTTATAATTACTCCTATTTGATACATAAGATATTGTGGAAAAACATGATACAAAAAAAATGAATGCCACCCATGTAAATGTGCAGAGAGCTGGGTAAAATAGATGCATGTCTGTTGTTTCTCTTTCTGAAGGCATGGGCAATTTTTTCTTGGGTGGTGAGATATGCTCCACAACAGATCCCTTCTTCCAGCTTATCAGTGCAGTTCATCAAGAAGAATACAGGGGCTTTTGGGTTAAACCAAAGCACTATGCTAATTCCTTTGTTAGTGGCTATGAGGAGGTGATCTATTGTTACACAAATAGTACTGTTCCACTGGAACAAGCAGGATAAAGATTAAGCAGTCAGACAATCATTTCTGAGTGTTTCCTTACACTTCCCATGTCAATCATTTGAATCGGAAGCAAGCATTAAAAAGAAATATATATATTTGGTTTTTCTGAAGAGCCAGGCAAGAAACTGCCCACCACAGGAGGTGCTCAGAAAGGTGAGGAATGCTCTGGGGACTGTTTGGTTCGCTCCAGCAATTACCTTGTGTGATTGCCAGAAAAATGAGCAAACCAAACCATCCCCACAGTGGACCAAACAGTGGGACGAATGCTCATCTGGTCAAACCCTGAGCTGAAAATTTCTTTTCCACTTCCTTTCTTGCATTAATGATATGATACCTTCCAGACAAAGGAGTACTTCACACTAGAAGCAAGTTCTAACTGTGTCTTACCTCCATTTCACTTGTAAAAATCCTATGTATCTTATTGTATATGTTGTGATATGTGATGTGTGATGTATGTATACCTCCACATAAGGCAACTCTCCCACTGGCTCCAAGGGGAAACTTGTTTCAAGCCCAACACTATATCTGAAATCCTGTGTATGGAGGTACTCTGCATAAGGCTGATGATGTACTAGCTGAGGCAATCTCCTTCATCATGGGAGAGCCTTTGCAGGCCATGAGATGGAGGAAAATATTTAATTTTTGAAAATCATCGCCGCCAGGATGACTTTACCAATAGTGGTGATTTTTCAGAAGTTAAAGAATCCTCTGCCCTGTGGTCCCCAACAGATTCCTCATGACAGGAGGGATTCCATGGAACTTTGGCAAGGGGGGGAGGGGCTGAGAAATTTTTATTTCCAAAACAATGCTGCAGCTAATGTCATAATCTGTCTTAAACAGGGTAGTTGTACAAACAGGACTTCAGTCTGTATGTATAAGAGAGAAAAGAAAAGAGAAAGAAAAGAAAACATGTGAAGGTAGCCAGGATGCAGTTTTTTCTATGTAGCTTTGGGCTGGGTCACTGAGTTGTGACCCTGCCAAGGTTCACAAGGTACACAGCCCACCATGAGGAATGCTGCCCTTGGGATAAAAAGGGTTCTCCATATGTAAGGGCATTTAATTATCCTGTGTGAAGACTGGAACACATTAATTGTTACTAGTGTTATCTGCATTGTTACATCATCAAAATATATCATGGTTTCCAGTATACAGCGGTGCCTCAACTTATGAACGTCCCTACTTACGACCATTTCGAGTTATGACCAGCTCCGGCCGCAAAATTTTGCTTCTACTTGCGACCAGAGCTTCCACTTACGAACAGAAAAAGGCAGGGGGGAAAGGCGGGAAATTCAAATTTCTAACTGTAGGTGGCGACGAGGCTGCTTCTTTGTAGCTCTTTCACCCCAGCAGTTAGAGAGTGTGCGTGGGAGGAGGCTTGGGACTGCCTCGCTTCTGCTTCTGAGTGAGCGTGTGTGTGTGTTTGCAGGGAGGCTTCGGGCTGCCTGGTAAGGTAAGGTGATGTTTTCTGCTTTTTAAAAACTGTTCTGGGTGTTTTTGCAGCGTGGTTTTGAACTGGGGGGGTTATGTTTCTGTGCTGTGATGGGTCTTGGGGGGTTTGTTTGTTTTTTGTTTTTCTTCCCATTTCTGATGGGTCTTGGGGGGTTTGTTTGTTTTTGGGGTTTTTTTCCCCCATTTCCGATGGGTCTTGGGGGGGTTGTTTCTTTTTGGAGTGTTTTTTCCCATTTCCGATGGGTCTTGGGGGGGTTGTTTGTTTTTTTTGGGGTTTTTTCCCATTTCCGATGAGTCTTGGGGGGTTTGGTTGCTTTTTTGGGGGGGTTTCCCCATTTCTGATGGGTCCTGCATGCTTCCCTTGCTTTTTTCCTTTGTTTTCGTTGCATTTCCGACCTGCCCCCTTTGTTCTCTGTGCATTTCCGATCTGCTCCATTTGTTTTCTGTGCATTTCCAATGGGTCTTGCATGCTTGATTGCTTTTCTCCCCCCCCCCCCCTTCGGCCGGAAGGGATTAATCGCGTTTCCAATGAGTCTTGCAGTGATTTTTTTTTTTTTGGTGATTTTTTTCTTTGGCCAGAACGGATTAATTGCATTTCAATTCATTCCTATGGGAAATGGTGCTTCGACTTATGACCATTTCGAGTTACGTCCATCTTCTGGAACGGATTATGGTCGTAAATCGAGGCACCACTGTATACAGAAGACAAGTTCTTGCTTCAAGGAGCTTGCTATTTAAATGGTGGAAAAAGACCTGAAAATGGAAGGAAGGTAGGATGACAGAGGCATCTAACTAGAGTAAGAATGATGATGAAAATATCATATAATTTTTCCTCGAAAATAATCTTCTCTTGCAGAACTAATTAAACAGTTCCCGCCACCCTACTAGGAATACAGTTAAGTCAAAACATTTCAGTCCTACAATTTGATAAGTCAGATTAATTTTTGGAATTTGAAGCAATAGCTAAAGAGTGGTACTTCGTCTTCTCCATGATCTCTCCTTCCCGATTACATTATATCTTATTATTTCAGATCTAAACAACAATTAATCAAATATCCATTCCTGTTTATAAGGTTTGCTTAACACAAGTTAATCCCCAAGATTAACTAGAGATCTCTTCACCCCCTGTTCTTGATTCTTAAGTTCTGCTATGGACTTTGACCCTAATTTCCTCTTCCTGGCTAATTAAATGAGAAACCTATTTCATAGATCCAAAACAATAGCTATTAGTCAAGCACAGGCAGTCTCCTTATAGCTACAGGGGAACTGTTATGTAATGTAAACCATGTACATTTATTTTACAGGGCAAAAGGACAGCATCTTATTTCCTGGAGATATCTATATTTTCAAAAGAGAACCAAAATGTTATGGCATACCTATCATTGTCTACACTTTCCATGTAAACAAAGCGAAAAAATCACTTAATCCAGGTCCATTTCACAGGTTGCCTTTTTATGCTTAATATTTCTCATGGGAGAAATGTACATAGAAGACATAGGAGAATATGAAAACATTGACAAGGAAGAATAAAATACACCAAGATGAGTGCAATTTTATAGGATGATATATCCTAACCCTGCTAGTTTGGTAGGATCATCTGATATCATTTGCAGTTGAGATACTGATTATTTAGAAACTTAAAATGTCTTGTAACCATTTACTGGAATGCACTCTGGTGTAGAAAGCAATATAAATTATTATTATTAGTGGTAGTAGTAGTATAAGAAAAATGTAGATGATAGTGGCCATATTGTTTTCAAAAATCTGTGGGTGGGGCAGTTTTTCTGACCACACCAACAAGATATGAAGCAAACAAACAAATAAACAAAACTAGTGTAGTGGTAGCTACATCAAATAGTGCTAAAACCACGGGTTCCCACATCATTCCAATGTGTGTGTTTCCAATTTTAGTAACCATGAACAAAAGACTAAAGCAGTCTAAGTACTAAGCGATTTCAAACAATAAGGATAATATAATAGGAGTCCTGTGGCACCTCAAAAGACTAGTAAGTTTTATCTAGCATATGTTTCAATGGACTGTAGCCCACTTCAACAGATGGTAACCTCCATAGGCAGAAATTTATACATACGGAGAGGAAGAAAATGCAAAAGAAAACAGCTGTGTTGATCTTAACAATGGTCATTTAACAGTCATTGGAAGAGCCAACTGTATTCTCACATCAGTTGAGATTAGCATAAGGTGTATGGTTAAAAGCCAGTCTTTGTCCAAGCTTAGTAGAACAAATGCCATTCAAGCTCTAGCTATACTCTAGTAGACAGATCGAAATCAGAAGAGCTAGAGTGGATGGAAATGCAAAAAATTTAGATACAGAAATTGCCTAAAGAGAGATTATTTAAAAAACAAACAGAAGTTGAATGGTCACACAGACACCCCTGAACTAAGATGGCTGACTACTGTTTTACAATGAGATGGGGCGGGGGAGGGGACTTTTGTACCTGTTGAGCATTCAGGAAATAAAATTGAATCTTTTCATGAATTCTTGACCAGCTTTTCCCTACTAAACTCTCTCTCTTCGAAGTTCTTTGGTCAAGCATGAAACCTTGAGATCAGAGACAGGCGAGTGCTAGAAGAGAGAAGTGTCCACCTATCTGCAATTTCTGACAGTAACATCTCTTATGCTTAACCATTAGTCCATTTGCTATTCTAAACACTGACTGGTTCAGGCACACTTTTTTCATAGCCCTATCTCAAAATGTCTGGTATAGCCTGGTTGTCTCCCATCCAAGTAAAACCACCAGCCCCTACCCTATTTAGTTTCTGAAATGAGACCAAGGGTTTCAAGGTAGTATGGTAGTTTCCTGTTACTATGCTGGTACTTTTTGCGTATCTATGGAGCCAAACCCCACCTCCAACTCCAACCCTAAGAATCATTCAATTGTTCCATGAAACTTCATCTAAGCTATCACTATCAGCAGTTTTTCTCTCTTTTGATCCTTCATTTCTATCCTGTTCATGGATGCCTACAGACTCAGGGTTAATCCAAAAAGAAACAGGGTTTACTGCCTTTTCACATGTTGGATTATTTCTGAGATGGGTATGTTTCTGAACACAGACCAATTTCTGAAGCAGATGAGAAGCAAGGAGGCTGAACTGTGCAAAATCCTTGCCCCTGTGTTGCAGAAGATCTGTGTTGGAGCCAATACTGCTTTCCTGGACCAAAGACCTGAATGTATTCCATATTTTGCAATATTTGACCATTGAGTTCCAACACCAACACCCCATGTATTCATTCCGGAGGCATAAAAGCCAGAGAGAAATAAATGAAAACTGTCCTAAAGATTTTTCACATTATTCCAAAGCAAAATATTTATTAAATTCAATATATATGTGTATAGATGGGTGGGTGTGACAGATCACACACACACACACACACATACACACACACACTTTAAAAGTCTATTTTCATGTAACACATTTTACATTCAATATTCTAAAATGTATTTGTACTCATACCATTGCATATTGGACTGAATAATTCATGCCATTTCGTACTACATTAAAAAGATTATCATATATCTTTATGAAACAAAACCAGATTACAGATTAATTGTTAACAGTGTGTTCACGTGTGTGTGTTTTTATGTGACATGCTCTGACTATGGAATTCTCTGAAAACAAATCAGATTTTTTTCAAGCAGTAGAAGCTAAGATGAGCCCTGGGCCATAATTCATCACATCCCACTGAAATCAACAAGTTTAAGGACAATTAATTCAGTTTTTGTTCCAATCCACAGCAAAGCATGTGGTCTTAGACTACAAAAGATATCATTCATGTATGGTTGCAATGATGGAGAACATATTGGCTCCTCTACCATACCACACCATAGTATCTGTTTCCTTTGTTTTCAATAAAATTCTCCTTTCTGCATTCACAGATTTTTCCAGTACATGGGTCAAGCTCTTTGAAACGCTAATACTCATCTAAAGAGAAAGAGAAATGCTTGCAAGATTTTTTTAAAAATAGGGTGGGAGTACGATGCTAAATGGAAGTTGTTTGCATGCAGCAAATAGCAGCAGACTCCAACCGTAATAAAAAGCTATCAATTAATTTTGTTGTAACTGTATGCACCTGTGAACAACTGTTTAATTAAAGAAGCAAACAGAAATCTCTCACAATAACGCTTCAAATTACTTGCATTTATGTGACTCAATTAGCTGGAGTGGATAAATACAATTGGAAGGCTGCCATGTGGACGTTCAGAAATAAAGAAAAGACACAACTGGGGAGACACAAAAGCAATGAAGAAGACACAGGCTGACAGACATGAATGGTTCTCTAACATCTTTCTCCTACAAACTGCTCTGCTGGAAAATAAATATATAGGGTGGAGCATGGCTGATGTACCGAGTGCAAAGTAACAACAGGCAGCCGTTACACAACGAGTGTTAATTGCCCAGAAAAAGACTGAAGTGGAATCATGCTAAAGTAGCAGGACTGGGCCAGATTTTGTAGCTTGGCAGAAATAAGGAGGAGGAAATGTTGTCAAGTCGATTCTGACTTATGGCCACTCTTTTCAGGGTTTTCTAGGTATACAGTACTCAGGAGGAGTTTACCATTTCTTTCTTGTGGGGATGCTCTGGGACCATGTCATGTGCTCAAGACCACACCGGCTGACTCCTCTCCTACATAGCATGGTAGGGAATCAAACTCCTGCCCTCTGGCACCCCAGCCAGGGAGTCCCTCTCACTGGATTGGCAGTAGAAACTTTTTTCAGCATTTACCGTGGGCAAAAAAGGGGAGCAGCAGAGTAGCTCAAAAGATACAAAGGACGTTATAGTGCCTACCACTTCTCTTTCAACCTTGTTGCCACTTCACAGCACTCAAGGCAACTGCTTCACCATGCCTGATGGTTGAGCTGTCCTTATACACTACCACAGGACAAATCCACTGTGTCCACAGATGGTGCGACACAACAGCAGGATTTCAATACTATGGCACAGGATAGAAGGGGGCTCGTCAAGAACTTCTCTCCCTATGATTTGGAAATGTGGTTTTCCAGAGTTTTAAATCTCAGTCATAGTCTCCACTAATCAAAGCGTTTCTCCTCAGCACACAGGGTTGGGGTGGTGGTGGAGCTACCCACCTTCTCATATGTATGGTCTACTACTGCACTTAATGCCTGAAAAGTACTATATAGTCCCTTCATTGTGGTGGGATACACATTCACCTGAATATTATGTATAGGAAAGAGTGCAGAAGAACACGTGGTTGAATCTTTGAATGCTACAGTCTAATAGGCCCTTCTTCTTCTTGGATCAGAGCAACTCAACCAGTAACAAACTCTTGGGGTGGAAGAGCTAGACCAACGGCAGCCAAGTACCCATCTGTATTTGCTGTCCCTGTGTGACATATGAGCATCTCAGCCTGTCTGTGCCAGATATGACAGCCTCATTCGCATTATAAAGTATCTTCCTCCAATAGGTGTATACAGAGGAGTCGTCCACTGTTTCAGTCATTCTTTGAAAGGTTAGTAATGATTTTACTAAGCATGAATTAAGCCCCAGTGATTTCTGTCAACCCAGACAGGCTGATTATTTGCCATTCAACAGAAGATGCTTGAATGTAGTCTCCTGAAATCCAGGAAAACTGAACCTAAGCTCTCCCCTTTAGAGTTCTTTCACCACACAGTCTTGATGGGGCTAAGTGTCTGTTTTTAACATCTTATGTTTCTTTTCATTCTCAGCTTTAAGTCCAAGTGTATTCATCCCCAATTGTAATGGCAAGCATTGTGGCATGAATTTCTTTTAAGAGTGAATAACTCCATTCTAACTTTAACAATTGCTAATGAAGCTTTGTCAAAAGGCTGGGTTAACGTGGTTGTTTGCATGATGTTCTGTTTTCAGAACACATTCATTCCACAAAGATGTTTCTATACCATTCTTTCTTTTTTCTTTTCTTTAGGCAAAGAAAGAAAGAAGAAAACAATAAATAAATAAATGAAACTTTGATGCCGTGTCAAGCTGTGATGGGATAAATTGAGTGCTTTTTTTTTTATGTCTTGCATTTTCTTACTGGTCTTTATTATTTAAATGTCTTGTTAGAATTTCTATGAGAAGCTGAAGTACGGGGGAAATACCCAAATTGCTTGTAATACAGCCTGCACTTTGGCGTTTTCTACTCCCAATATTACTTTTTGATTCATGTGGCAGATCGTCCGTTTTGAAGTTTTGATGCAGGTGCTTGAAACTGGAGTCGAATGAGCGCTGTTATTTTCATTGTTTGGAAAACAAAAATGTACCTCTGATAATTTTTGTCTTTGATTACCACTTCTTCAAAGGGTTTTTTAGCAGCATGAAAGCCTTTGAAATTTTCAGAATGAAAGAGACATGAGAGTTATTCTGTATGCACCAGATAAACAGATGTCTCAGCTTTCAAACTAAACGTAGAGGATGGAATCACAAGCTTCCTCCGAAATAACGAACTAGCACACAATGCACTGCATTTGACTAATATGCAGCAGGATAAATAATAATGCAGTGCAACTTTCACTTGTCTAAATATCTGCAGAATAACACCTCCAAGAACATCACAGTAATAACAAACAAAATATGATAAACTCCAAAGGAGGGGAGGGAAAGGGAGCATCTTCTGAGCAGAGCCTCATTACAGGAACACAAAAGTACACTTAGCAATGTGTTTGTAAGCAGCCGAGATGTTCCCAACTCTTGAGGTCTCAAGTTGTGACTTCCCAGATTAATAAATGTCAACTGCCATCCAAGCTTTTGGTGGATCTGATTCCATAATGGATTAGCACTCAGAAAGTTCTAAAAGAAATCCCACAAAGACTAATGAGAAGATTGTGTGGGGAAGAAAGATGAAAACATACACTTGAAAGGGTGATGAACAGAAGAGAAAACGTCACTGGAAATCTGGGTTCTTTGTAGCTCCTCTATCTAGCACGGGTCTCTGTTTGAAACAATGATCATAAAGCAGGGAACGGGAGCAGC
Organism: Intellagama lesueurii; assembly: GCA_037013535.1. Classification (NCBI taxonomy): domain Eukaryota; kingdom Metazoa; phylum Chordata; class Lepidosauria; order Squamata; family Agamidae; genus Intellagama; species Intellagama lesueurii. The sequence goes on from JBAJHW010000003.1 coordinate 124,668,271, forward strand.
AATTAAGGACAGAGACTGAAACAGCTTTGGAATTTCTACGGTGGATTCAAAAGAGGCTATTTCCTTTCTTCCTCCTCCAATGACCTCAGTGGGTGATAAAACTGTAACAGAAAGGAGAGGCAAGGAAGATGCTTCTGAATTCACAAGACTCAAGATAGTCATAAAGATACACTCCCGATTTCCCCCCTCCTTCTGAGCCAAGAACAGGGCAGCAACATGCTGCAGCATATGATTGGAAATACAGAATATATAACTTACAACTTGTCGAGCAAAAGGCAACTTGAGGTTGCTTAAACTATAGTGCAGAGGTGGCAACCCTCTGCCCTGACATGCCCATAGAGGTTCTCCACCTAGCTCATGGAGGTCTGTGCATAAAACCCTACCTGAAATATCACATTCTCAAACCAGATCATGTCCCACAGCTTCTACTCTGGGGAGAAACATTACTGTAATTACTTATAACATGAATAATGTCCTACTTGCTTTGGCTCCATGAAAGTGCAACTATTGTTAATAACTTGCATTTCAGTCACTAGCTTTTTGTTGTTTTTTAGGTAATGCTGCTGTGCTAAAACAGAGAAGCACTGTTTCAGAGCTGAATACTGAGATGTCACAGTCCTTATTTCAGTCAGGTTTCATCCCTTCTCACTGCTATTTACATTTTGTGACTGCCACAGTTGCCAGTGGAATCTTCTTGCCTAATGTGAGAAGCAGCCAAAGGCTGCCCAGTCTGACACTGGTTCATAGCAGGGGCAAAAAGGTGAAATAACTCACATCTCAGAGTGACTCATTATAGATGAAGCAGACATCCAGTCTCATGGAGGCTTAAACAAAATGAAGTAGAGTTCTTTCTAAAACTTCAACATTTCCTGCTGTAGTGTCCACAGAGGACATTCAGAAGGATGTTATGGTTGATGGAATCAAAAGCCCCTAAGACATCCAGTAGAACTGACATGGACACACTCCACCCCATCCAACTCCTGGGTAGATCATCCACCAAGGAAACTAAATCCAGGCCTGAAGTCAGCCTGAAATATATCTATACAATCCAAAACTTCCAGGAAATTCTGAAGTTGCAAAGCTACCACAAATTCCAGAAACTTGCCCAAGAAAGGAATGTTTGAATTGTTATTTTTGTCATGTGCCATCACGTTGCCTCTAACTTATGAATGAGTGATCTCCAGAATGTCCTGTCCTCAACAGCTCTGCTCAGCTCTTGTAAACTCAAGGCTGTGGGTTCCTTTAGGGAGTCAATCCATCTCATATTTGGGCTTCCAATGTGGATGATCTTGGTCTGGATCTGCAGTAACATATCTTTGCACTAGATTATCTTTTCTAATTCCTTCATTGATGCCCTTCGAAGTCTCTGTCTTCTGATTTCTTGGCTGCAGTCGCCATGTGGATTGATGATTGAACCAAGGTATACAAAATCTTAAACAATTTCAATTTCTTCATTGTCAATGTTAAAGTTGCTTAGTTCTTCTATAGTCATGATTTTTTGTTGTCTTAATGTTCCCCTGCTGTCCTGCTTTGGCACTTTCTTCTTTCACCTTCAGTAAAAGTCATTTTAAGTCATTGCTACTTTCTGCAAGTAACATGGTGCCAGCTGGATATCTTATATTATTGATGTTTCGTCCAACCATTTTCACTTCACCTTCATCTAAATCTAGTCCAACTAGATATGTTCTGCATACAGATTGAAAAAGTAAGAGGATAAAATGCACCCTTGTCCGACATCTTTTCCAATAGGAAACCATTCTGTCCCTCCATATTCTGTCCTACCAGTAACTTCTTGCCCACAATACAGGTTATGCATCAGGACAATCAACTGCTGAGGCACACCCATTTCTTTCAGAACAGCCCATAGTTTTTCATGATCCACACAGTCAAAGGCTTAGCTGTCATTTCTAAAGTGTAGATTGATCTTCTTCTGAAATTTGTTAGCTTGCTCTGATAGCCAATGGATATTTGTAATATGATCTTAAGTGCCTCTTCCTTTTCGGAATCCAACTTAAACATCAGGCATTTTTCACTCCATACAAGGTAAAATTGTTTATTGTTACAGGTGATAACAGTCCAGTCAATGTTGTTAACTCTCAACTAAACAACCTTCTCTCTCCACTTTCAACTGCCTACTCTCCTCTCTCTCTCCCTCCTCTTCTTCACCCCACTTAACTCCACCCCTCACCAACTCCTATTGGTGCATGCAAATCTCAACGTAAATATTTATGAGTAGGGTGAACTCTACATCCTTCCCCCCTTAATTAGTTTGTTTTAGGAGGGGAAACTTAACGGTTTGCCCTCATAAACAAACGAAGGTTCATGGAAGAATGCAAATATTAACCTCTTACATTACTAAGCATACATACTATTATGTTTACTATCACTGTACCTACCTCTTAGTTTATTAATATCCAAGCAAAATTTGCACTTTAAGCATATCACATAACTATTATACAAACAGAACAGTTAATATTGAACTCAGAGGAAAAAAAAGGAATTTTGTCTAGTCATCTGGCCTTCTAGACAAAGCGTCCGCAACCACATTCTGAGATCCTTTTACACTGAGGATTTCAAAATCAAAGTCTTGCAAAATCAGCGCTCATCTCATAAGTTTGCTGCTGTTAGATTTCATAGTTCTTAGCCACACCAAAGGGGAATGGTCGGTGCAGAGGACGAATTTCCTTCCCCAAATGTAGGGCTTCAGCTTTTGCAGTGTCCATACAATAGCTAGACCCTCTTTTTCAATGGTCAATAAATGTCTCTCAGCAGGTTAGAGTTTCTTGCTGATGTAAGTCACTGGATATAGACTCCCATTGTCGTCTGTTTGGCACAGCACGGCTCCCAGTCCCACGTTTGATGCATCCGTGTAAATGATGAACTCACGGTCGAAGTCCGGTGCAATCAGGACAGGTTTTGAAGTCAGTGCTCTCTTCAGACAATCAAAGGCTCCCTGGCACTCTGACGTCCACTGGATGTTTTCAGCTTGCTTCTTTCGGGTTAAGTTTGTTAACGGAGCAGCTATCTTACTAAACTTCGGGACAAAACGTCTATAATATCCGGCTAACCCAAGGAACACTCGGATTTTCTTTTTAGAAGTCAGGGTGGGCCAAGTATCAATAGCTTCTATCGTTGCATCTAGGGGTTTGATCATCCCCCCTCCGACTAGATGCCCTAGGTACCTCATTTCAGAGTTCCCAATTTGAGATTTAGCTGCTTTCACTGTCAAACCAGCATCACGTAACCTTTGCAACATGACCTCTAGATGGGATTTGTGTTCCTCCCAGGTCTAGCTAAAAATACCAATGTCATCCATGTAAGCCATAGTGAACTTTCTCAGGCCATACAGGGTTTTATCTACCAGCCTTTGAAACGTGGCTGGTGCATTTTTTAACCCAAAACTCAGAACTCAAAATTTGTATAATCCTAAAGGACTGCAAAAAGCTGTTTTCTCTTGGTCTTTAGAATCACTTGCCAAAACCTTTTAGTCAGATCCAATATATGGACATTTCCCTATTGTTTCAATAAGGTCGTCCAGGTGAGGCATTGGGTAGGCATCTGCCTTGGTAATATGATTTAGTTTTCAATAGTCCACACAGAACCTGATGCTCCCATATGGTTTATCCACTAAGACTATAGGAGCAGCCCAAGGACTCATGGATGGTATAATAATATTAGCTTTTAGCATCTCACTCAGCTCTGTGCAAATCTTTTCTTAGTGCGAGAGATGCCCATGTGTGCTCCAAATACATCCTTGTGTGCTTTTTCCAGAATATTTTCTCAGTATTTAACAGGGACAATTAGCTGTTTGTGGGGCCCTTCTCCACCCCTACAAAGTGCCATTAAAATCTCCCTATACAATAGATCTTGGTCCACACAATACCTCTCTGGATGTTCAGGGGACAGTGGAATGGGATTCTCCTTAACTTTTTCAATGCAATCATTTAAGGTGCTATCTTCCTTTTGTTCCTTAATGAAAGAGGAATTATTGGGATTTTTCATCAACACCAAATCAGCAGTCTCCCTTATTTCATGGTGTTCCCCTAAACCGGGTCTTTCAACGAGAGTTTCAGTGGTTGGGATTCCCATGCTTTCCTCAGCAGCTACAATCTGCCTCCCCTGAGAGCGGGTTACCATGCAAACACTCTGCACATGCTTTGAGAGATCCAAACCAATCAGACAAAGAGCTGGGATTTCATCTGACACCGCTACTTTCCATACACCAGACCACCCATGGTAATTCAATGCTACTTTAGCCATTGGCAATATTACAGAATCAGAACTGATCCCTTTAAGAGTAATTCTCTCCTGTTCCAATATATTTTCTCTAGGAATTATGTCTGGGTGACAGATAGTCACCTGGGAACAGGTGTCCCTAATACCTAGATACTTTTTACCATTGATTAAAATCATTTCTCCAGAACTTTCCAGTAAATTTTGATCACACTGGATTAAATAACACTGTATCACTCTGCCCTCGGGAAGCTCTGGGCTCTCTGCCAAGTCCGTTCCCTTAGCAACAGTGCAGCTGTTAGAGGCTTCAACTGCCGATGGCTGAAGGCAAAATACTTTTTTAGGCTGACTGAAATTGTTATTTTTATGAATTTCACATTGGGACCAAAAATGTCCTTCTTCACCGCAAGCATAACATTACTTATTTGCTCTATGTTCAGAGTAAAGGGATTTATTAGCTTTCCCCTCAGGGTTATTCAATCTCAGTAGACTTTGTTCTGAGAATGAAGGTCTTGCTTTAAAATGACTTTCCCTAGCTTCAGTACAACTGAGGCAATTCCCACTGGATGGGGATGGTCTCTTAGTGACGTCCCAAACCTTTCTGTCAATTTTTACCTCAGAGAATCGAGGATCTTTGATCCCACTAATAAAATCAGCATATTCAGACGCTTGTTGCACATTTTTAGGATCCTTGTCCTTGACAAGATAACACAACTCTCCTGGTAAAATTGAATAAAATTGTTCTAACACAAACACATTTTTCATTTGGTCTAAGGAGGTGACCCATTCCTGTTCTAGCCACTTATTAAGATACTGAGTTAAACGTGCCCCAAGTTGAGCAAAAGACTCCTCAGGTTTCTTCGAAATTGATCGAAATTTTCTCCTGAGATGCTCTGAATTAATCCCAAATTGGGAATACACCATCTTTTGGTAAGCCTCAAAATCTCTAGCTTGTTCAAGAGGCATCTGTGAATAGATCTCAGATAAAACTCCCCTTATCTGTGACCTTAAAATTATCATCCTCTCATCATCTTTAAGCCCGAAGTCCCAACAAGCTCTCTCAAAGGAAATCAGGAAAAATTCAGGACAATCTCCTTTCTGATATTGGGGAAATTTCTTTAGTTCGCTATTTGAGGGATTTCCCACACTGGAATTATTATTATTATTATGGGCAGCTAATTCCAATTTCTTCATCTCATTTTGGAACTGCATTTCTCTTTGCCTGGTTTCTTGCTCAAATTTTCCTTTCAAGTTTTCTGATTTTTTCTTTTTCCAATTCTAATTGGGTTTTTATCTTTTTCCAATTCTAATTGGTTTTTCATAGCTAACTCCTTCAGTTTAAATTCCTGTTCTAGTTTCCATATTTCAAAATTTTGGGAGCTTTGGATATTTTCTCCTTCTGAGGCAATTATTACTGGTCCCTCAGTTTCTTCTTCACTTTGAATTTGAGTGTTCCCATTTCCCTCAGCACTTTGGAGCTCAACCTGTGCCTCCATAACCAACTTTTTATTTCGTTTGGGTGGTATAAACAATACAATTTCTTATTAAATTGGACTGGTTCTTTTCCCTCACAAGAGCCAAAAGGACCTCTTCTTGGGATTCCCCAGACCTAGGTTCAGAAGCCCCGAAACTGTCTTCCACAAGACTCTAACGGGTAACCACTTCTTATGCCACAGATCCTAACCTCTTTTCCCTCCAGACTCAAGAAAATTCAATTTCACACTGGATTGTTTCAGATCCGACCGCTATGCCACCAATTTGTCATGTTCCCACGTGACCCTTGGTTGTTTCACCAAACAAAGGCACAAGCTACATGTCGTTCAGCTGCCACCAGTTGATTACATCAACTTTGTTCACTATTAATGACAGAGGTCCAGGCAACATATCATTTAAGAACCAAGTAGAAATTGTTTGTTGTTACAGGTGATAACAGTCCAGTCAATGTTGTTAACTCTCAACTAAACAACCTTCTCTCTCCACTTTCAACCACCTACTCTCCTCTCTCTCTCTCCCTCCTTTTCTTCATCCCACTTAACTCCACCCCTCACCAACTCCTATTGGTGCATGCAAATCTCAACATAAAAATTTATGAGCAGGGTGAACACTACACCATGTCTCTGTCATCTATTACTTGACAAACCCCAAAGACATAATTTGCTTCAATAGAGACAAGCACACATGCCAAACAGATTCAAAATAAATCATGTCTGCAATCAAGTTAAAATAAACAACCCCATTGAGGCTGTTTAAAATACCTTGCTTCCCAGCCAAAAAATTGCATGCTCATTTGTATGTCATGTAAACAGATATTTTTAAATTGATTTCAAGCATGCAAAACTTGGCACAAACCCAGGAGTATTTCAACAAGTAACTGTACCCCAAGTTGAGCAATGCAAATCTGTTCTTTATGTGGATTTTAAATTCATCTTTATGTGGACTTTAAATTCATGTTGTTTAAGTTATATTTTGGCATTATAATTCTTTTAGTGTGCTTTTTCAGCTTTACTTTGATGTTGGATATTAACAGTACATGATCAGTACCACAGTCTGCTCCTGGTCTTGTTTTGGCAGAGAATATACAGCTTCTCCATCGCCTGTTTCCAATTATGTAGTCTGTTTGATTTCTGTATTGGCCATCTGGTGATATCCACATATATAGTCATCTGTTTGGTTGCTTGAAGCATGTATTTGCAATGAACGGATTGTTAGCTTTGCAGAACTATATGAATCATTCTCCTGCTTCATTTCTGACCCCTAGACTAAATTTTCCAACAACATTTGGTTCTGCTTTGTTTCCTTCTTTTGTGTTCCAGTCACCTATGATTATAAGCATGTGTTGTTTTGGTCTGTGATCAATTTTCCCTGGGATGCTTGCATAAAAGCTTTCATTTTCATCTTCTTTAGCATCAGTAGGTGGAACATAGACTTGAATGATGGTTAAGTAGATAAGTTTTCCCAGAAGTCTGACTGATATTATTTGATCAAACTTTCCATTATAGCCCCTACCATTATAGCTACATCATGCCTCAGTATTAGAGCTACTCCATTTCTTCTGTGTTTTTCATTTCCAGAGTAGAACACTTTGTAATTGTCTGACTGAAAATATCACATTTCAATGCACTTTAGTTCAGTGATAGCAAGCACTGCGATTTTTAACATTCCATTTCTTCCTTTATGGTTTCCAGTTTACCTTGATTCATATTTCTTATGTTCCATGTTCCAATTATATAGGCTGCACAGCACTGGACTTTTCTTTCACCTCTGCGCATGTCAACCAGTAGGTGTTCTTTCAGTTTTAATCTAGTTGCATCATTAGTGACAGCACTATTTATACTTGTCCTTTGCTCTTCCACAATAGCTGATTGAATGCTTTCTGATCTGGAAATTTCATCTTCCAGCACTATCCTTGTTTCATTTTGGATTGTCTCGTCATAAAGATTTCAAAGTAAGAAACATTCAGCAGTCGTTTACCATTGCCACCTTCTGCACAGTACTAACAAAAATTAACATGTCACCACTGTTGCCTCTTCTTCATTGACCACTGCTGTCCAGTAGCTACCACCCCTTTCACCATTTGAACTATCAATTCTCTTCTGATGATGTGGCTGTTATCCTTGGAGAGAATGGATGCTTCTTAGTTTGGTATCTCAGCTGTGGGTGACACTGCTAGGAGTCCAGACTCATAATGTAGCCTGAAGACATTACTCTCGACTTCAGTGAAACATTCAAACCCATTCACCACTTTAAGGTGTGCATCCAAGAACAGGAATACTTGAGACTGACTGGTGATTATTCAGTATAGTTGGGGACAATGGGTTGTTTATTCAACAAGCATTTTATCACTGTCTTTTTAAGGCAGGCTGGAATACTGCCTTGATCTAAGGAGAAGTACATTGCTTCCCTTCACCCCGGCTGCTTTTATAAGCCAGCACACATGGTGGCTCAGATGTCTCCAAGGATCTGTCCACATCCTCAGGCCACACAGACTTGAACTTATCCATCAACATAGAGCAAACAGAGGCCAAAGTTACAGCCAGAAGACCTTTGTCAAATACAGCATCCAAATAAGAGCAGATACAAGTCATTTTAATTACATAGGGTTGAGGAAATTCTTTACAACATGCTGTTTAGTGGTCCACATTCTATTCTTGTGGGCCACACTGTAGTAGGTCCTTGATCACTCGAAACAACTTTGCTGAATGACTCCCTGCAGATGCAATGGTGACAATAAAGCAGAACTTTGCTTCAACCACTGCCGTGAAGTAAGCTTTCAAATAGTCTCTAGTTCATGTTCTGGTGGACATGCTCCAGATTTTCCATCACAATCCCTCTAGTATCTGTCCCACTCATTTAATACTGCCAACTCACTAGTAGTAAACCATGATGCCTACAATCAATTGCATCCACCTATTTCGCCATTTTTCCATTCCAAAGATCAATCAGGGCTTGAACAGGATCACCTGCCAAGATGACAGGACATCTCTCCAAAGATGTAAAGAAACCACTTGGATTCTTTAGACTTCTGAGGCAGACCATCTTTATTGTAGAAGCTCTGTGTTCCAGACAATTACTTCTTACAGTACTGTGTTGTTATGTTATGTTATGTTATGTTATGTTATGTTATGTTATGTTATGTTATGTTATGATTGTAACTTAATGGCTGAAATCCATAGTAAGTTGCAACTAGAGTAGGCTCATTAAATCAATGGAACTTACCAAGGAGTTGACATGCCAAATACTTTCTTATTTGATTGGCCTACTCTGATCACAACATACTACTGGATTTCACCAATGAAGAGAGAACATTATTCTTTTTTACCATGGAACTTGAGCCTTTTAGTTACTTCTACAGTCATGGGTATGTGGCATCAGTTAACAGTGCTATATGCTTCCTCTGTTGTGCATATAGGGATGGACAGGACGTGTGTGTGGTTTTGCCAACCAGTAATGTGCAGCATGAAGATTTGTAAAAACTATAATTAAAAATAACTATTTTACTTACCTTTTAGAAACAGGAAACTAATAAGTTACACTGATAAAATGTAATTATAATGGCAATTAAATACTTTGGAGTGACTTCCAATTTAAAAAAAAATGGCAGTAAGCATGCAATAAGATCAATAGCAACTAAGTGGAAACTGCTTGGCATCCTTTTATGATACCCAAAATCAACTGCTTGAGGTAACTGCATCACTCTGCCTAATGATAGGGTGAGCCTTAGTGAGAGGGTGTGCTTTGCCCAAGACTACTTGACAATCTTTTGGGCTAAGCAAGGTTCTGAATGTAGGCTGTTCTGATCCCACTGTCATCTCCTGACTATTGCACTTTCCTACCTTCTATCTGGAATGACAGTCTGTACTTTCAAGATGCCTTAAATAAATTACCCAAAAAATCTGTACTCTCTGTATCAACAGAACTGATAATGAATAACTGTGCATATAAATTCATATTTGTTGAAAATGAAACTATTATGTTGCCATAAAAATCAATGTTTGTTCAATTATTATCTTTGAACAGTACAGTACATTGCAACATAGTTTCTCATTAGATTAAATCAAAACTGCTTCTAAATACCATTTCACCAGCTGTTACTGGATAAAGGGCAAAATGAACAGTTTGTAGCAGCAAACATAAAGATTTTTTGGCACACCTTCTTGCCAACATTACTTCAGCTGTGAGGGATGCTTATAAATACCTCTTGCAGTTATTTTTTCATTTTAATGAAATCTTGGTAACAGTCCTATTTCTGTTCTAGAATAAATGGCCCTATTCCTACCAAAAGCAATCAGAAATGATAAAGAAATTTATAATAATTTCTCATAAATTTAATTTTCAGTGATTGGTTGCCAAATACGAGTGTGCTGTTCATGGTTCTTTGTTTTTGTGTTTTTTGGGGTGGAAGACTCCAGCTTCCTGAATTCTCTAAGAATTCCCCAGATAGAACACACTTACATTTCACACACTTGGAACAAGGCCCTGCCCATTAAGGCTCTATAGCCCCAAAAAACTCCACCTCCTACAAAGTCCTAGGCCTCCCAGAAAGCATCAGAGCAGTTTCCTTTTTTTGTACAGTAAAAATAGGAAACACAAGTCTCAGAAGCCTACAAGGTAGGCCCTGTTCCAGGTGAGTGAAATGTAGGTGCCGTGTCCATGGGCTGAAACTCCCAGAATTCTGCTTGGAAAATTCTTAGGGAATTCTGTAAGTTGGAGTAAAAAAAAATAAGAATGCACAATTGTTGTTGTTATGTGCCATCAAGTCACTTCCAACTGATAGCAACCCTATGAATGAGTGATCTCCAAAATGCCCTATCTTCAACAGCCCTGCTCAGCTCTTGCAAACCCAAGCATGTAGGTTCCTTTAGAGAGTTAATCCATCTTGTATTGGTTTTCCTCTTTTCCTGCTACATTAACATTTCCCAGCATGATTGTCTTTTTCCTAAGAATTCTGTCCTCTCATGATGTGCCCAAAGTAGGACAGCCTCAGTTTCATCATTTTTGCCTCCAGGCATAGTTCAGGCTTGATTTATTCTAGTACTCACATGTTCATCTTTTTGGCAGTCCAGGTTATCCACAAAGCTCTCTACCAACACCATATTTCAAACAAATCATTTTTTTCCCTTTCAGCTTTCTTTACTGTCCAGTTTTCACACCCACATATGGTGATCGGGAATACAAGAGTGTGGATGGTCTTGGTCTCCAGTGACACATCCTTACACTTGATGATCTTTTCTAATTCCTTCATTGCTACCATTTCTATGTTCGTTCTTCTTGTGATTTCTTGGCTGCAATCTCCATTTGGATTGATGATTGAACCAATGCATACAAAACCTTCAACAATTTCAATTTCTTAATTATGAACTTTGAAGTTGTTTCGTCCTTCTGCAGACTTCTGTCTTCTTAATGTTCAACTTTCATCTTTCACTTTCACTAAAAGTCATTTAAAGTCATTGCTGTTTTCTGCCAGTAAAATGGTGTCACCTGGATATCTTAAAATACTGGTGTTTCTTCCAACAATTTTTACTCTCCTTCATCTCCTTCTAGTCCGACTTTCCATATGATTTGTTCTGCATACAGACTGATCAGGTAAGGAGATAAATTGCACCCCTATCTGACATATTTCCCTATAGGAAACCATTCTGTCTCTGCATATTCTGTCCTAATGGTATTTTCCTACCCACAATAAAAGTTACACTTCAGGACTGGCAACATTCAATATATATTGTACTCTCCAAGAAAGGAGATGCCAAGGAGTGAAGTTACTACAAGACCACTGCTTTAATTGCCCATACAAGCCACATAATGCTCAAGGTGTTGCAACAAAGGCATTTACCTTATAAGGAGGAAGAAATGCCTGATGTTCAAACTGGATTTCAAAAAGGAAGAGGCACTTGAGATCATATTGCAAATATCCGCTGGCTACTGGAGTGCACCAAAGAATTTCAGAAGAAGCTCAGTCTCTGCTTTTTAGACTACAGAAAAGCCTTTGACTGTGCAGATCATGAGAAGCTGTGGATTGTTCTAAAAGAAGTGATGTACCATGACACTTGTTTGTGCCAGATGTATGTTATCAACACTGCTGAAAGATAAATCAACTATGGATTTAACTTTTTTTCCCAGTTTTCATCAAACATCAAGATAGGTGCAGCGAGTATTCTTCAATATTGTACTGTTTTTATTACAGTTAGTTTTCTTTTAGGTATGGGAAACATTTAGTGTTGTGATTATGTGATTCTTTTCATGCTATAAACATCTCAGTAAGTATCCAGCTGTTTAGTTTTCATTTTACACCCAAACTCAGTGACACTTATAGCTACATAATTAGTGTGTTCTGAAGGGATGAAGCTGCTGTCTTATATCAACTCAAACCATTGGTCCATCTAACTCAATAAGCTCAGAACTTTTCAGGAGCAATTTACTACGAAAACAGTTCCAGGATCAAAAAAAGGTAGTTAACATTAATTCCATTGGCCACATGTTTGTAGCATTATGGAATTCTAAAGTAAATAAAAACTATTATAGTTACTTTTGAAAATGCAGAAGTAAAAACCAACCAAACAATGCAATCCCAGCAAAAAGATAATCCAATTGGTTTAGGCACAACCCTCTTCTGCTTCTGATATGCCAACAGAGCAATCTGTTGGCAGAACCTCTTTGCTGGCTAAGATCTAGTAACAAAGAAGCCAAATGTTGGAGAATGGGTGGGATAAAAGAGAAATCAAATTACCCCAGATCCAAACATCCCCTAGCCACAAAGTGACATAGTCACAAGGCTGACTCAAAGTTAGACCAGAGTAAATTCATTCCAGGCTGGAAGAAAGTGGGATCAGCATAGCTTCCCCTGCCCTACCAGTGGCTCAGCTCGCCCTTAGCCATTTGGGCTGGTTGGGATTGCACTGAACAGTGTTAACTATTTACCTTTGAACTAGCTATTTAATAAATTTACATTGGATTTTAATATTTAAAGCACTGGGATAAATATTATTCAGCCAGATATGACTCTGTCAGAGGACAGCTCATGTTATTCTCATGCAGCTTATTCTGTCCCTTCCTAAGTGAGGTGGACACTGTTGTCACATAAGATGCAGCCAAAAATAGGGAAGTTACACGCCACATTGGTTGGGGTATTCTGGGGAGCTGCAGTCCAAGAAAGGCATTTTCTCCCATCTCTAGATTCCAATTCCAATGCAGTTGTCTCTTATAAATGGGACGGCATAGGTCCCCTCCTTTTAAATCCATGGACAACAGGCCACAGCTCAAACAAATCATGCCAGTAGGAAGCTGGGAGAATAGACCCACTCATCATGTATTATATTGGAGTTCAGTAGTCCCATTATATGAGAAGGGAGATGGGTCAAGGGCAGGATTACCTTTTGCTGTGAAGCATCAGAGGGTATTATTTCAGATTTCCATTGACAACTCTTTCTATGGCGATGAAGGAGGTTCCGTGCTGGAAGATCTGATCAAAGTAAAAGTCTGTTAATAACAAGTCACAGCATTGTACTCCTTTGAGGAAATGTGCCATTTTGAGGTAACAAATTAATTAGTTGTAGATTGAGAGGGAAAAGTGTTGCTTTTCACATTCATCTTGTATTCTGCACAGCCAGTATTCGAAATGAATATCTCCATCACACTTGCTTTCTCCAAACTGTGGCTTTCAAGCCACCTGCTTTCAAGGAACACATTCCATCCTGATTACTGATGACAAATCAGGAGAGAAATTTGTTCCCATTGTAATGCGAATCTATCCAAATCTCCCAAGGAGACAGAATTTCTTTTCTTTCTTTTCTTTTTCCTTCCTTAAGAGAACCCTACATACTTCTTAAAAAAAATTGTAGCCAGTTCCTTTATGATGTTTAAGTTTATTTTATCACTCTTTTTCTCCTGCTGGTGAAATTTAAATAAATATATATTGCATACTTCACAGTTTGGGTGTTTTACTTGCTCTTGGCAGAGAATGGCAAAGCTCTTCAGACTTCTCTGATTTTTCCAGCCAGCATAGCTAGTGACCCCGCTGGATGAGGGATTCTTGGAGTTGCAGACAAAATGTATATATTCTGGGTATTGATTATTATAACCTGCCCTATGAAAATAGACATGAGGTGTGTGCAGATGCCTGGGGAATTCTTAGAGTTATGGTCCAGAACATACATCTGCATACCCGTAGCAGACATTCTAAAGCAAGGATTGGGGACATATGGTCCTCCAGCTATTGTTGGACTGCAATTTGCATATTCTTCAGAATAAAAAAAATGGGTGCCTACATTTGATGGGCATTATTGTCAAACATCTGGACACCCATACATTCTTCCCTTAGAAGGAAGAGTTCACTCTCTGTTTAATGTCCCCAATCAGTCTACACCACATAGATGATACCATGGCTGAAATCTTCTTGTTTTGTTATGCATGCAGAAGGGGGAAAGATTGATTTGTAACTGGCAATTAACAAGCTGCTGCTGGAATTCTTGGGGGCGTCCCTGCCCACTGGCTTGGCAAATACTCAAGAATCCCAGCTTGTTGATTGTTAGCTAGAAGCCACTGAATGTTACATTGTTCGCCTTCTTCGTGTGTAACAAAGCAAAAGGATTTCAACTCGTATATCCTTCAGGACAAGAAGGAATTGAGTGGTGGTGCTACAGTGTAGTGATGAAATCAAAATGTTACCAGAGTTAGGGACATGGCAGAAATTCATTTGGCTCACCATCTGATAAAAGCCAATCTAATTTGCATTTCCTGAACTAATACGCAAACTGGAATTCAACTATCCTTCCATTCTGCAGGTCTTCACATTTTCTGATGCATTTCTCTGACTTCAAAACTTAGAGACAGAGATTCAGACTGCAGAAATTCAAACAGATTTGGCTATCCATACCTAGATTCCACTCTCACATCATTCATTACCATAGCATGAATTCTTCTTCCCAAGTTGCACTGTACGCAATGTATCACTTTTCCCAAATCTTCCTCTTAGCCTTTCCTCTATCCTGTTCCAGCTCTAACACACCAAACTGTGCCATCTGGATTGTTTGCTGCATTCAGGTATGCAAATACCTGAACAGTGCATCAACGCAAACATCAACAAAAGCAGCAGTAATCACTTAAGAGCATTCCTGTGTGCTAGGGGATGCATAAAGACTTTTTTTTAAAAAAAGTTTATGATGCATAAAGACTTTAAAAAAAAAAAAACACCTTAAAACCCCAAATTATTTGATTCTTAAAAGAATAAAAGGAGAGAAGACATCAACATGATGAAGCTTTTCAGAACTTAGAAACAACAATGAGAGCCCCCAGAGCAGAGTGGCTTGTGGATCAAATAATGGCGTCTTTACCCCAATATTTGAGGGGGGGATCTCCCGCTTCAGCCACAAGCCACCTAAGCTTGAGACATGTTGCCCTACCAAAGGGAAGAGATAAAATCCACTTGTATATTTTTGTCATTTATCATATATTCAATTATTTGTTATGCTTACTCCCAAAGAGCGCAAGTTGGCTCAGATGTTCCTCCTCTCCAACTTTATCTATCTTCTGATTGGCTCAAGAGATGTCCAACCCCAACCTCATGGCAATGCTGGATATGAGACTCTGGGGACTGTCAAAAGAGTAACTTGTCCAAGCTCTGATTGAAAAGGCTGGGATAATTTTTCTTGTAAGCCTTTGCCTTGCTTTGAAAATACTCCAAGGCAGGCAGCAAGTGAGCCTTCCTAGAAAGAGAATGTCATAACTGGAGGAGATCACCAGGGCCCAGGATGCCCCTTGAAATCTCAGCAAATTGCTATACTTGTCTGAGACTCCGGACGAAGTGCCAGATCACAAAGTCTATTGCACTCAAGCACAATTTTTGCATGTACAGTTGATTTAAAGCCTGGGCACTTGTCTTCATCATTTCCCAGCTAGGGATGCATTGTTAGCTGGATAGATTTGTTTCCTGGTGATGACAGAGGTCTATGGCCTTTGTTCCAGTTTCAGCACAAAAGGATTACATGTACTTTCTGGAAGAAATGCTATCTACTGTATAGCTGATCTCAAGTGTCAGTGAAAGTCCTTTGCCAAAGGCCTTGAAAAACCACGTGTCAGAAAGGATGGTATTGAGCTAGTTACTAGATGGAACAAGAAGAATGAAAATAATGGCATTTTGAAATTACCCGTAGCTTAATGGTGATAGGAAGATACTCTGGAACCCAGAGCCTCATCCTACCAGAGCTCAGAATATCATAATAGCTTTCAGAATATCATTGCATGCTTTCTTCTTTGAAATAACATTCCAAGCCTTGAGTCTGACTCAGTATAGGGCAATTTCTTACCTGTGTATTGGTGTCACAAATAAATATGGAAACAAAGCTTCATTGTATCTGGAGTTTATTTGAAAATAAGCTTCTATTTTGTCCTCAGCATGAAGGCAAATAACTCATTCTACTTACACATTCAATGGCAATGAAAACACGTCATATAGCTTGCTCTGCTTTTCTATCTCAGAGTTTCTGAGATAGTCTAGAGTAAAGCACTTAAATATACAGCAGTGTAAGCACAACATATAAATGGCATTTCTAAATGGCGTCTTTGGTGGGCAGTAATCTCAGCATGCACCATGAGGAGCATAGTGACAAAAGGTGGCTCTAGGTCAACAGGGAAATTATTTTGCATAGAGCATCATCTGCTGAAATGGAGATCACAGCCCAAGAGAGTTTGCAAACCACAGACAAGATCAGGCATGTAAATCTTGGGATGGCCCCTTCCTGTTTCTAATCAGAAGCACTTTTCATTTTGCCACAACAGCTCAAAAGGGCAGAGGCAGAAGATGGGAAGGCCTTTGAAAAATAAAACCATCCTGCTCAAATGATAATAAAGCTTGTCTTGCCACCTTGGAATGCTGACATTCATGTCTATTCAAAAGCTCCCTGCCAGTACTGTCATTACAGCGCCTTTCACCTTCTACATATCCACCCACTGAAGTTCCCCCAAGATAGCTTGTACACCAAGCATATTGCATTTCTACTGAAAAGGATGACTGGCAAGAAAGACCTTGTGACTTCTCAAGGCCAGCTTGAAATGGATCCAATATCTTTTTATTGTTATTTCTTGCTGTCCTGTTCTTTTTCTTTGTTGCTCCTCTTAGACCATCAATTAAGCTTTCATATCACTTCCAGAAGTGGTGTGAGCATAATGATCTGGTAGATCTTCTAAAGATTAGCTGTGCAACAGACTGTATTTATCCACACCCAACAACATTTAGGAACAGTTTATATTCCAAACTGTTCCTAAATGTTGTTGTTATATTTACAGCATATTTTCTCTCCAATAATTGTTTTGAGATATATGTGTGTGGGGGAGTTGCGTCATTTTATTATAATACTACTAACAAGGCTATTGGGATGAAAGAGCAGAAGAATGTCAGCCAGGAGCATAGGCCAGGGAACCGTATTTAGGCTGTGGTCTGAGAGTTGTAGATAGTATCTCCTTTACGTACAATATATTCCACAGAATTCTAAAGGGACTTTCATGGAGTAATATACATTTGATGCAGTCTTCTTTCAACAGCAGTTTGTAGATCAGTCCAAGACAATATCATCAATATCCAAACTATGTGAGCTTCGTAAGTCATAACTGAAGGACATCAGGAGAACAGATCTGCAGAAATAGTTACTAGTTACAAAAGGATTTGCTGAACCCTTGAGAAATGACCTTATATGGTTTGCCACTGGTGACCAGCATTTTGCCCCTTGGGGCAGTTACCACACTTTGTTTAATGGGAGACCAGTCCTGACCCAAACCTTCTTACTTCCCTGATGAACTACTTTCAAAAGTAACCCAATACAAGCTTTTAAATGAATCACAAAATAATTTATCTATTTTGTTGCTCAAAAAAGAAGAAGTATTGAACACATAATATTCTTACACTTTCCTTGAACACATACTTGAATTCACATATGTATGTATACAGAACACAGCATATAGCCAACTGTGGCTACTTTGTTAAATCATGCATTTGGTTGTTTCCATTTGTTCAGCATCAAAGGAGGCTGAAATCCAATTGAAAAGTTTCTTTAGACAGCCATTGTACGGGAACATGATGTCAATATTAATAAAGGCTGAATTTCCCCTTGGCTCACTTCTTACAGATAAGCTTTTCAATAATACACTGCTTGCACCAAAGGTCTGACGGGACTGGGAATAGTAAAAAAACACTAATAAAAGAATGTTGAATGTTTTTATATTAAATTTCCCCACAGGCAAACTGAAAAGCCTACTTAGAGGACGCCAATCAACATGGCACTTATTAAATGTAACAAGAGTCCTGTTACAACAGATCTTTAAAGCCCCTGAAAACGAATTGGAAAATAAAGACAAAAGGCAATTACAAATGCATTTTTAGTTTCAAACTCTGGACACCTTACCTGATACCCAATAACATGGAACTGCATTGTTTGATCTTCAAAACCAGTGTGGTTTTTTGTTTTGTTTTTTATCAGCCTACAGCTATATTTGAATTCCACTTAGCTGTATCAGGGGACAATTTCATTCCTTCTATTCCTAGAAGTTATCTTTAAATGGGAATGTCAGATCTGAGATACGTTTATTTAGGATGAATGCAGTTTTAAAAAATTTGACAAAACACATTGCACACCATCTTATGATCTTTAGGGAATTTAATATCTGATTAGTGGGACCTTGGGGCCCAGATATTCTTCTCATCCATCCTATTAGGACTCAGAAGAGGAGTAGAAAGGGAACAGAAAATACTCCAACATGAGGGATTTGGATTTTGGGACCATGGCCTATGCAAGATGGACTGCTGGCAGGTGATGGGTTGCACCTCACAAGGACTGAGAAGAATGTGTTTGGCCACAGCATGAAGAACTTCATCAGGAGGGCTTTAAACAGAATTGGAAAGGGGAGTGAGATGCAAGTATAGAAGTAAAGATAGAAGAAGCCTTATGCACAATAAGAGAAACAGACCCTATTTCCTATTATTGGGCCCTCTATGGGACACAATAATAGTATTCACAAAAATGTCACAAATCACACAATCTTAAGCATCTATATACTAATGCCAGGATTATTGGAACAAACAAGAAGAACTATAAATCTTATTTCTGGGGGCAAAACGACAGGGATAACAGAAATTTGGTGGGATGACTCTCATGGCTGGAATACAGCAACTGAAGGATATAAATTGTTCAAAAAGACCAGAAACAACAGAAAGGGAGGTGGAGTCACACTATAAATCAAAAATACATATTTTTGAAATGGTAGTAAGGGAAGCTCTGTGGGAAAGTGACAATGTTCCACTTGAGTTCTTGATTTGAAAGGGAACAAAAGCAGAGTGTAGCTGCATGTTGTACACTGAATTTTAGGAAAGCCAATTTTAATACACTCGGAAGTAAGGTCCCATGGCTGGAGATCCTAACAGGAAAAAGAGTCCAAAATGGGTGGAAGATTCTTTAAAAGGTAATTCTAAAGGCAGAATTACAAACAATTCTAAGA
Source organism: Intellagama lesueurii (assembly GCA_037013535.1). Taxonomy (NCBI): domain Eukaryota; kingdom Metazoa; phylum Chordata; class Lepidosauria; order Squamata; family Agamidae; genus Intellagama; species Intellagama lesueurii. The sequence goes on from JBAJHW010000003.1 coordinate 124,687,483, forward strand.
AGAAGAAAAGATGGAAGATTGAAAGAAATAAAAAACACCAACACACAAAAAACTGAGGGAGAACCTGGAAAATAAACAAAGACACATACAGTATAGGGAGTGGAAGGAAAACTAGGCCACAAATGAAGAATACAGAGAAGTAGCAAAAAATTGCAGGGATGGCATCAGGAAAGCAAAAGCTGAGAATGAGCTGAAGTTAGAAAGAGAAACTTAAAGCAACAGCAACAACAAAAGTATTCTTCAACTATGTGTGTGGCAAAAGACAAAGAAAAGAAATAATGGCTCGATGGGGGTGGTAAAATGAAAGCAGATGACAAAGAAAAGGCAGAAGTACACAATTCCTACTTTGGCTCAGTCTTTTCCCAAGAAACATTTTATGACTCTGCAGGCAAATGTGAAGTACAAATGGAGGGGACAGGATTGCAGCTTGAAATAGATAAAACTAATAGCTTATTATTTTGAATGAGTTCAAATCTCCAGGGCCGGATGAACAGCATGCAAGTGTATTGAAGGAACTGGATGAAGAACTGTCAGAAGCACTGTTTATTATTTTATTGAAATCACAGAGGATGTGTAAAGTGCCAGATGATTGGAGGAGGGCTAAAGTTGTCTCTATTCTCAACTGGGGGCAAAGACCATGGACTGTCCAGGTGGCTCCAGGAGGCTGCCATTCCGGTTGGTCTCCTAGAAAACTCCAGTAAAGATGTTGGTTTGCATCGGGGGGGGGGGGCATTTTGGGTTTCCGGATGAACTGGATCCAACCCAATGCTTGGTCAGTGTACCTGTTGCTGTAATCAATAAAGTTGTGGCCTTTTTCTTCCACTTAAGGAGTGTTGTGTGTTATTCATAAGACCAGGCCTGCTTAGCCATAGGTCAACAATACCTTATTACTTTGAATGAGCTGAGATTTCCAGGGCTGGATGAACTGCATCCAAGTGTATTGAAGAAACTGGCTGAAGAACTCTCAGAAGCTCTGACAATTTTTTTTTTAAATCATGGAGAATGGGTGAAGAGCCAGATGACTGGAGGAGGGTTAACATTGTCCCTATCTACAAAAAGGGCAAAAAAGAGGAACCTGGGAAGTACAGACCAGGCAGCCTGACATCAATCCTAGGGAAAATTCTGGAACAGATTATAAAGCAGTCACTGTGCAAACACCTAGAAAACAAAGCAGTAATAACTAGAAGCCAACACTGATTTGTCAAGAACAAATCCTGCCAGACTAATCTGATCTCATTTTTTGATCGGGTAAAGTCCCTGGTATATGACAGGAATGCTGTAGATGTAATATATCTTGACTTCAGCAGAACCTTTGACAAAGAGCCCCATGATATTCTGATTAGGAAGCTAACTAGGTGTGGGCTGGATAGAACAACTATCAGGTGGATATACAGTTGGTTACAGAACCATACTCGGAGAGTGCTTATCAATGGCTCCTTCTCTAACTGGGAGGAGGTAACTACTGGGGTACCCCAAGGCCAAGTCCTGGGCCCAGTGCTCTTCAACATTTTTATTAATGACTTGGATGAAAGAGTGCAGGGAATACTTATCAAATCTGCAGGTGACACAAAGCTGGTTGGAATAGCTAATACCTTGGAAGACAGGAACAATATTCAAAAAGATCTTGATAGGCTTAAGCACTGGGCTTAAAAAACAGAATGAAATGTAACAGATAAGTGCAAAGTTCTACACTTGGGGGGGTAACCAAATGCACAGTTACAAGATGAGGGATACTTGGCTCAGTAATACTACATGTGAGAAAGATCTTAGAATTGTTATAGATCACAAACTGAATATGAGCCAACAGTGTGACATGACTGCAAAAGAGGCCAATGCTATTTTAGGCTTGATTAACAGAAGTATAGTCTCCAAATCCCATGTTCCATTCTATTCAACACTAGTAAGGCTTTACTTGAGTACACTGTATCCAGTTCTGGACACCACACTTTAAGAAGGATGACAACAAACTGAAACAAGCTTAGGGCAGCAAGGATGATTAGTAACTTGTGCAGACCATCTAAACTGTCAAGCTAGTACTACTGTAGCATCTGCATATCAGATATTGTTGATAACATCTTCACTGATGCTGCTGCAATCTTTTGAATCAATGTTTGCTTTTCTACGATGTGCTTCAAATACAAATTGAAAAGCAGTGGTGAGAGTATACATCCTAATTCTCTTCTTCAATCACTATGTCCTCCATCATCTGATCTTCAACATTCATTGCAGTTTTTTGTTGCCATACAGGTGACTATGTATACCTCTTGAATCAAGGTCATTTCTTATCAAGAGCTCCAGCAGCTTGCCATGTTGGACTTTGCTGAAAGCTTTCTCATAATCAACAAACCAAGAATACACATCCATGTTCGTGTCACAGCATCTCTCTTCCCCAAACAGAACAGTGTTTCAATGGTTCCAAATCTGCGTCTGCCCCTAAATTGTGAGGTTCTTGCTCCATCTTTGCACTTCTTGTAAATTCTACCATGTATTATCTTCAAGACAACCTTAAGCAAATGGCCCGTTCAGTTTACTGTTCTGTAGTCACTGTATGCTTTGCCATTTCCCTTTGGATTAATATAATAAAGGCTGATTTCAGCCAAATTTCAGGAATGAATCCTGTTCTGCAGATTTGATTGAAAAGATTCACTAAAACATCTAAGTTGTCACATTCTATTAGCTTTCATACTTCTCCAAGGACATCACAGAGTTCAGGAATTTTGCCATTTTGATAGCTGTACTACTTCACCTTGAATTTCTGTTTGCTGTATTTCTACGTCAGTAATGACATCTAGTATAATAAATTCTCTTGGTCTATTATCTTCAAACAGCTCTTTAATATATTAATTCCACACCATGATTTTATCCTAGATGTCAAGTACCAGGGAATGGAAAGAATGGACTCTTTCAATAGTGGGCATTCCTATGTTGTAAAGGCGGCTTTACCTACCCAATCTTTTTGTGTATGTTGAAGGCACAGTAGATCTTCTCCAGGTTTTCTAGTTCTGTACTTTGTCCAGAGCAATATTTTTGATGGTATCTTTTGCTTTTTATCTACCTTCAGCTCTAATATTTCTTGTATTCCCCACTTTTGAATGTACATATATTTTTCTGAGGTTGCTGCTGGTCACATTTACTAATATTTCTGTCGGACTAGAAACAGTAGCATTTGTATGGGAGCTATTTGAAATGGGTAATACTATTGATAATCTTCATCCATCTCATCCTTTACTGCATTAGGTACATATATCTGGATCATATAGCTGTTTAAATTCCTATGTTTTTCCTGTTTTAGTATTTGTATTTTCATTACCTATTGAGGTTAATTTTATTAAGTACAGCAATGTGAGGGTTATGATCTGAACTTACATCCACTCCAAGATAAGTCCCCACCATCTCAGACTAAGTAGGGGCATATTCTTGAACAATGTGATTGTTGTGGGACTTCCTGTTGGTTCAATAAGCATTAGCCACTCTGAGTATGGAACAAAGTTCGTAACAGTAGGGGTTATGTCTTTCATTACTATGATTACAATTTTGTAACATAATATGAACAGCATATACTGTACTCGATCAGATCATGGACAATGAACTTCATGTAATCCAAGGATCTGAATATTCACCACTTTCCTTTAAAAAACACACACATTATTTTGGATTGTTCCTGTCTCGTACACACATAGTATCTTCTGGGTTTTTAATCTGACTTTCAACCCAAAGATTCTTAGCACCCTTCAGCCATCCAAACCTGCCAGGATGGTAGGCTTTTTTTTTTAATTTCTGTCTACCACAAGTGAATTTGGAAGAGCCTTCCATAACTCAGTGTTACATCCAATTGTGATGGCTACCATCATGCCCCTTGTTTTCCATAGCAAAGTCCAACTAGCATCCTTTGCCTTTTGACTGTTGTATTGACTTTGCTACTGTTAAAATGAGATGGGATTTAGAGACAATTCATTTCCTCAAAGCTCCATAGCCCCCCCCCCCCAAAACTCCTCTTCCTGAAGCCAATGGCTTTTCCAATGGTTCAGGAAAACTAATACTTAATGCTCAGTACATGGTGTTGCTTTTCATTAAAATCAGTGAAGCAGCTGAACCCTCTGCAATAATGGTGGTGATGGTGATTGCTTTGATTTTATGTTTGACGTTTCCTGCATTCTATTACAGGCAATGAGATTTAGTGGAACTTCTGGGTCAGTCCAGTCCAGATCTAATGTTGGACTTCTGCTAGTGGAGCAGCAGAATCCTGGAAGAGAGGGAAACCTTACTTCCCACTGCAATCTTTGTGCAATCCAAAACCCTGTTCCAAAGGACTAGGAAACAGTTTGGAGCCAATTTTCATTCAGCTCAGAAGGGTCCAGGGGAAAGAGAAAGGGAAGGATGTTTCTAGTCTCTTAATCTTGATCCCATTGCATTTTTCTGGATCCCACCAGCGCTCTTGCCCCAGCTTTTGCAGCAGGTTGCAAGACTTTGTTTTCTCCTCCCACATGGATATTTATATGCACTTTCCATGCACATATTTCTGAATGTACATATTTCTGTGTGCATTTTCTCCACTCACTAAAACCTGGAGCCTCATGACACACTGGTTAAACTGCAGTACTATAGTCAAGCCTCTGTTCATGACCCGAGTTCGATCCCATTGGGTTCAAGCAGTTGGCTCAAGGTCTGCTTGTCAGATTCCATCCTTCCATCCTTCTGAGGTCAGTAAAATGAGTACCTAGTTTGCTGGGGGCAAGTTGTTGTTTCTATAATTTATATTGTAAACCACCCAGAGAGTGCTCTCAGCACTATGGGATGGTATATAAGTTGAAAATACTACTACTAGTAGTAGTAGTAGTAGCAGCAGCAGCAGCAGCAGCAGCAGCAGTAATATATGAATTTCTGACGCAAGATGCACTTTGTGTCACAATGAATCTCATGCAGTACAAAACGAGTAGAAGCTCAACTACATTATTTTCTATCCTTAACCTACAGATGGATGGAGAATGTATAGCTTGCTTCCTGATGTTGTTCTACTGCAGCTTCCATCAACTGTAGCCAGCAAGGAAAATGCTGAAGAATCATGGGAATTGATACTGAACAACATCTAGAGGGCAACACATACCCTATCACTGACCTAGGCCACTGAATGATTTACCATGGCTATTTGTTATAGTGTTGTAACACTCTTTTTTTACCTAATGGGATTCAAAGCACTTTTGTGGGAAGAATTCTGTCAGGAAACTGTGTGGCAGGGGCACTGAGTATCATAACATTAGCCCATCCATTCCACAGGTGCTTTAAAGTGAAGGAAAAGAAGTTTGGTGTTTTAATTATGAATAAAGAAAAAATAACAAATATTTCTTTCTCTCACCGCTCTAATTTTAACCAGCACTTTTCAAACTTTTAACACTGCTGAACTCAAAGGGCTTTATCAAAGTTCTGAGGGCTTGGAGGAATGTAGTACATTTTTTAAAACATTAACTTTTTTTTCTTGTTGTCTTAGCAGAAAAAGAGGTTAGATGTTAAGATGAGCTTCCTGGGGGAAGATGATGAATTCGACAATCATCATGGTAGGCAGGCAAGCGAGCAGGCACAAAACTCCTCGTTAATGTCACACACTTAGTGTAATAGTTCTATTGCATGTAAGCCACAGGGACACATCAGAAGACAGTCTATGAAGTTAAATTTAAATCCTGGGGTGAGTTTCAAGGACATATTTTGGGCAAAGCATTTTTTGGCCTTTCTTTTGCTCAAGTGAATGTTATAACTTTTTATACATCCCTTATGGAGAAAGGAGTTTTATTAATTGGCAAATTGAATAGATACTAAGCACAGCTGTCAAGTCCAATATGAGATAAACCTTTTCTGTTGATTTTCTTTTGGTGAAGCCAATACTCTTGGACCCAGAAGACATGATACATTGGATGAATGCTGGCATATCCCTGGCTTAAGAAGAAGAAGAAGAAGAAGTGCTAAAAATGGAGTGCTAAAATAATTAAGGGAGTATAGAAAAGGCAGACCAGAAAATGTATACTGTGCTTTTAAAATGAGGTTTGTACAGCAGTTTACTAAATGTGACTGCAAAACAATTAGCCAGCTCTTCAGCTAGGTTTGGAAATAAGGTCAGTATAAACAATTCTGACAATTGAACATGTTTACAAATGATAGCCATAAACAAAGGGAGAGAATTGAAAGTGTATTGAAATAAGTAGAATGTTGTAATGTGTTGACTGATAGGTGGTGTTTCAGGTCTTGTGATTTGTTCTACTTCATTTTACTAGACCCCTATAGTTTTATCACATTGAAATCCACAGGCTCTCTAACTGTTAGTCACCACAATAATGCTTATTTTTATAGTGGCAGCTTGCCATATTCTGAGTTACAGGCATTTTATGTTACAGGAGGTGCAAAAGCAATGGAAATTCCTATTTTAAAAATTCTGCTGTTGCATCAGACCCCTATTACTTGAAGCTCCTGGAAAAGGGACTGTTTAAAGGGAGATGTTTACATCTGAGAGAACTATAAATACAGCGAGGCAGGAAACACAGACACATCAACTCATCATCGCAAAGCAACACAACAACGCAATACACCATGCCACACACACCAAATACCAACAATACAGGTATCAAAGAGCAGCATCATGTAGCAGAAGGAACAATGGCAGGAACAGATGAAGATAACATGGGTTTTCCTCCCTGGATTCAAATAGGCCTGGCTGGGTGAGCACTTAGAATAATTTTCTGGGTGTGTTTTTAATAATATACTTACAGGCTAAAGATTACTTAAAGTTATAATGCTTTTTATTTTTAAGTGATGTATTTTAGAAATGCATTCTCTGTCTTTTGTTTTATAAATGTGCCTTTTTAGGCTATAAGCTAATGCATTTTTAGAATATAAGCTACAGCAATTTTGAAACATAATTATAACATGATGTATGTTTTGCCTACATTTTAACTTTTCGTTTTGAATGTATTTTTCTTTCTCCTCAGACATGTAAGAATTTTGGGTAACAAACATACCTGCAGCTTTTCACAAGTTGCAAGGATGGATTTCTGTTTAAGCATTTGTGCCTGCAGTTTTCCATAGCTGTAAAACTTTTGTATGTTTTCAATATTTGAAGTATTTTTGCATATGGAACATAAAGGCAGTGTAGACAAATAAAGCCTGAAATTATTGTAACAATGACAAGACTTAAACCTTAATACTCAGATGAATTTTGATTTGATTGGAAATTATTGTCTGATTTCATTCTGGAATTAATTCTTAACTGGGATAAATGCCAGATGTGATGAACACAGGCTTCTGATTTTCCCTAGAGGTCTATGAAGTTCTATAGGGCTCTTAGGAGGATGTTTAGGCATTAGACTTTCTGACCTAACAAGAAGAAATAAGAAATAGCAGTTAAAGGACCCCAATCCAGTTTGCAAGCATGTCACATGTGAACAGGATGTCGATTCTTGCCCACTAGGTACCTAAATGTTTGCAGCACCCCTCCCCCCAATAAAGTAGCATATTTTGTAATGGTACATTCAGAAGCAAAATCTAGCTCATGAACAACTGGTGGAGAATGGTGGAGTTGGTGGGAGATAACTAAATTTTGCCCTTCTTGCACTATGGCCCCAATGTGGCAGACACTTTTCTGCGACTTGCTCTAACATAATGTCCTGTTAACCTATTTGCAATGTGCCATTACACTACATTATAACTGAGACATGCATTCCATGGCGTGCATCCAAGCAATGAAACTATACAACTAGGATCAGTGTACAACTTTACAACCAGAGGGCCCAATGGGTTCCCTGGTTTAGATTATTATTTGTTCCCAAAAGACACAAGAAAAATTGCTTTAAAGCAACATTTTTTGACTAGAGTTATACCTAACTCCAAAGCAAGGAAATTCAGTCTACAGAGCAAGTCCCACATCATCGTTCAAAACACCAGCTCACTGATGTACAGATTTTGTCCTTTATCAAAATCCTGAGATAGGTCCCCATATATTATAAGGTGTTACTTATAAATCTGCTCCCTTAGGATGTCGCTTGGTTAAAGTTTTTCCTCAGAAAAATATATGCCAGGATCAGATGGATTTCACCAAAAGCTAGTCCTCTCCAAATGAGTAGGTGAGTTAAAAGAGCAGGATTTTTGCCCTTTAATTACCACTCTATATCGCCCACTTAAGTAAAGGCTAAAAGGATAGACTTAAGCTTTCAGAAGATGTCAGGATTGAGAAATCAAACCACAGCATCCATGTACGATAGTAGAAATAGAAAAGTTGTAACAACAGCAGCAGCAACAAAAGACACAATTTCCCTTATCCATTTCTGTGAGAGAGATAGCATGGAACCTCTCATAAACCATAACTTTATGGTGTCTGCAGCCACAATTCAATATAGCACCATCAATGTGCCTGATCCTTTACACATATATTTTAAAAAAGTAAAAGGGAGATACTTCTGTCAGGATGCTCAGATTTGGCGCTTCTCAGTTCGCAATGCATACTGCAAGGACAAACTTATTGTTAACACTCCTAAATTTGACATCAATCATAACACAGACAATAAAGATTCCTTAACCATCAAATGTCTAGACAGAAAATACACTGCAGTTCCTTAGAAACACCCTTAAAGAAAGAACAAAAGAAAATAAATGAGACTGAAAACCAACAATCTTCAGCCCTAGATTGTGGTATTTCAAATGGGGAAGCAGAGTTTGAAAGCCTCAAACAGCTCCATGCTGGATTTGACAAGACAACATCTCATAGAAAACCTGGGGAACCTAGTGGCATTAAGGGAAGAAATGATGGTGTTTATAAATGTAGAAAGAGGTGTTTAAAACCTAAAAAGTACTGCTGGGTGGCTCAGTGGCTTCAGTCTCTGGCTGGGAAAATCAGAGGTTGGGAGTTCAATTCTGTACTGTGCCTCCTTGTTAGGGGCTGGACTTGATTATCCATAGACTCCCTTCCAGTTGTCCAGTTCTGAGGTTATTGTTATTATTATTAAATAACGGGAGTAAAGAGTACAAGGAAAATATCTATGTGAAGGTGGAAAAAAGGGGGGATTCTACTTCCATAGACTCTTTGTACATCTACATAAGAAAGGAGGAAAGATTATGGCTAGAAAGAAGTTTAAGAACAACACCAAGGGTAAAAAGAAAGAAAGAAACAAACAACACATTTTAAAATAAGAGCTCAAGAAGGATAGCAAAAGACAATATAAACCGCCTTCACTTCCTCCTGTCTATGAAGATCTGGATGCACAAGAAGCAATTCAGGATTTATTGCCACAGAAAGTTTTTACAGCAGATATATTAAACATTAGTTGTGGTCAACAAAACAATAGCAGTTCAACAATCCTTTGCTCCTATTTTGATGAAACATCAGGTTGTTTTGTGTAATTATCCTAAAGCTAATCAACTTCAATTTACATTTATTTATTTTTTTAAAAAAACTAAAAGACTATTCTGTTTAATTTTTTTTTTTACATAAACCTACTACCACACATAAAAAACACACAATAAAAATACAATTACATATCACATAGTGCCACCATCACCTTCAGGGCTAGCATTAAACTTCATTCAATCCATTTTCCCTCCAAAAATTCATTGTTTCTTCCCTCAATGAATTCCCTTCCCTCTCCGAAATACATATTCCAAAAATACATTCCATATTTTCTTAAAATCATTATTTTTTGATTGGCCTCTTCTTATTTTCATATCACATGTCAGCTTATCATTAATTGCCACATCCCATAATTCTCTATACCATTCCTCTAAGCTGAATTTATTATCATTTCTCCAGTTTCTTGCAAAAATTAATCTTGCAGCCGTAATCATTATTACTATTAAATCCTTATTTTCTTTCAACAATTGATCCTTCTTAACCAAATTCAATAAAGCCATTAACGGAGACATTTGGATATTTAATCCAGTTATTTCACTTATTTCTTTAAAGACTTGCTTCCATTCTTGCTTTCTTACTTCACATGACCACCACATATGTATATACGTCCCCTTTTCTTTTTTACACCTCCAACATTGTGATGATACATTTTTATTTATTATGTTCAGTTTTACCGGTGTTAAATACCACCTCCATATTACCTTATAACAGTTTTCTTTTATCCTTACTGACATGTTCTTCATAATTCTTTGATCCCATATTTTATCCCATTCTTCCCCTATTACTTTTTTATCTAAATCATATTGCCATTGCATTTTTAATCCTTGTGTACCCTGTTCAGCTTGGATTAATAATTTGTATATTTGACTTACAGTTCCTTTTCTTTCTGTCTCTTCCTCTGATTTCAATCTTTTTTCAATAATCTCTTCAAATTTTGTCATTTTTCTACTTTTCCCTTCCTTACTTTTCCATTCCCTTGTCCACATTTCTAATTGAATCATATTGAACCATGAAATCCCCTCTCCTCCTAAAACCTCTTTTATATTGTCTTTATCTCTCATCTTCTCCATCCAGTCTTTTAACCTATTTATCCCTTTACTTTTTAATATATTCTTAATTTTTTTTTTTTAAGATTTTCGGGAAAATTCTTTAACTCCACCACCTGAGATAAAGGGGAGATCGGTGGACTCAGTAAACCTCTATAATTTTTCCAATTTTCTACCATATTTTTAAGGAAAGGATTAGTAATCTTTTTAATCTCTTCTCCAATTTTTTCTTTAAACAATGTACTTTCCACTCTTTCTTCCTTACTCTCCATTTCTATTTCTGTCCAGATTAAATTTTTATTACCTTTAATAATATCTGGGATATGTCTAAGCTGATTTGCTATATAATATAATTTTATATTGGGTAATCCAAGACCTCCTTTTTTGTGTGTTACATACCATAATTTTTTATTAATCCTCACCCGTTTATTTCCATTACAATAACAATTTATCATTATCTGCCATTCTTTCAGTTGTTTTTCTGTAATCTTTATAGGAAGCATCCAAAATATAAAATTCAATTTAGGAATTATTTTCATTTTACATAATGCCACTCTACCAAGCCATGAAATCTTTAATTTCTGGTATTCTTTTATCCTTCCATTTATCTCTCTTTTCAATCTATCCAAATTTATTTTAATTATTTCTTGTAAATTCCAAGTAATATTAATCCCTAAATATTTCATAACATTTCCCATTTTACCTTCAAATATTATTTTCATTTTTCTTTTCTCCTCATCCGAGTGATTTAACAATAAGCATTCTGACTTTCCCCAATTTACCCTTAGTCCAGTTATACTCTCAAATTCCTTCAAATGTAGTTTAAGCCTTTCTATTGTTTCTGTTGGATTGTTAACCATTAATAATGTATCATCAGCAAACAAATTTTTACCATTTTGTTTATTACCATTTTCTTACCATTTTCTTTATTGTCTATCCCTCTAATCTGTTTATCAGCTCTAATTATCTGTGCCAATAATTCAATTATCATTGTAAATAATACTGGAGATAAGGGGCAACCTTGTCTTGTGCCTCAGCCTAGGTATATTGTCTCAGTTATACCATCATTAACTATAACTCTGGCTGTATTCTGTGAATATAGTTGGTGGATTATCTGCCTAAAACTAGGTCCAAACCCTAAATATTTAATTAATATCTTTAAAGGACCCCATTCCACTGAGTCAAATGCTTTACATATGTCTAACGATATTACTCCGGCTTTAGAATTAGTTTCTTTAGCTAAGTACATTAAGTTAAGTACCCTTCTCATTAGGTCTGACATTTGTCTACCTTGTATAAATCTGTTTTGATCTTTTTCAATATATTTCCCCATAAAACTATTTAATCTCTTTGCCATTATTGCCGTGAATATCTTAGCATCTTGGTTTATCAGTGATATGGGTCTATATGCTTCCATATTTGTTGGATTTTTATCTGGTTTCAATATTAAAACAATGAGTGACTCTTTCCATGATAGTGGGATATCTTCTCCCATTAGTATCTTATTAAATAGCTCTTTTAACTTTGGTATAAGAAACTTTTTAAATACTTTATAATATTCTGGGCCTAATCCATCTGTTCCGGGGGTCTTTCCTGTCTTTAAATTATTTATAATATACTCTATTTCTTTATCCATAATCAACTGTTCCATTTTATTTTTATCATCATCTGACAATTTCTTATTAAAATTATTTTTATATACTCTTCAATTTTTATTGTGGAAGGATTTTTACTAGTATATAAAGTTTTATAGAATGTTTTAAATGCTTCCAATTTCTCCTTCATTTTATTACATCTTTTCCCATTCATATCTTGTATTACTCCTATATTACTTTTATTCTTTTTTATAGAAGACGCTTTAGCTGATAACTTGGAGTTCTTATTACTATATTCAAAGAAGTTTCTTTTTAGATAAATTAGATTCCTTTGTACCTTTTCCAGATGAATCCCTTCCAATTCCTTCCTCTTTGCTTGTAATTCTATTATAGCTTTTTTGTCTCTAGTTCTTATAACTATTTTTTCTAATTCCTTTATATTGTCTTCTAAGTCCTGTGTTCTTTTCCCCTGGTTTTTCTTAAGCATGTATGACACCTTACATGCATACCTAGCCACAAGTGCACCCCGCCCATCCACGCATACGTGCGAGTGTGCCCCGCCCCCCCACAAGCGCACCCCGCCCACCTGCGCATGCATGACCATGCACCACGCCTCCCCAACCAGTCTGCGGTTCTGAAAAGTTTGGGGACCACTGGCTTATAGTACTGTGTGAAATTTCTTGATATTGTTCCCAAAGCTCCAATAACTACAGGGACCACTGAAGTGTGTCTCTTCCAGAGGCGAGATGTTTCGATTGCCAGGTCTCTGTACTTCGTTAGATTTTCCAATTCTTTATTTTCAACTCTGCCATCCCCTGGAATTGCAATGTCAATGATCCGGACATTTCTTTGTTCTATTACTGCTATGTCTGGTGTGTTATGTTCAAGGTGTCTATCAGTTTGGATCCTTTGTTAGTGTTGTTGTTGTTATTATTTACTCTGCCTATGTGACCAAACCTCTATGTAGCTAGAGGTTCTTCAAAATCTCAAAAGAGTGGCAATAGTTTTGGCAACAGTTTTACCTCACAAATGGAAGCTATTCCAACTGATCTAAGAGGCAGAATTGTTTTTTTTGTTAAAGATCTATTGTGAGGAGAATACATTACACCAGCATCTATTTATGGTTCAAATAAAAAACAGTATAATTTTTTTAGATGAATTATTAACTAACATGAATCACTTCATTTCAGAAGTTACAATTGGAGGAGATCTTAATTTAATTAATAAAAAGCTCCTAGATACCACAAAAGCTAAAAATAGTCAGTGCTGAAAATGAAAATCCTGAAACAGTTATTGGAAAAATATAGGTTGGTTGATGCTTTGAGTCTTTTACACTCTGGGATTAAAGAGTATACATTTTATTCCCCAAGACATAAATTGTATTCAGGATTGGATTATATTTTGGTTACAGCTATGAGTACTCAAAATATGTAGGGGCCAAGATCAGGAAAATGTTAATTTCAAACCATGCATCAGTGCAAATAACACCGCAGTTTCATCAATCCTATTATGTAATTCCCATGTAGAGAAAAATAAATGAAGTTAGAGAAGCTATAACCAAGGTTCAAAACAATAAATCTGATATTTTTGGATTTACTGATAATTTTTATTTTAAAAATAAAGATATATTAGCAAAAACAACTGAATTGTTTAACAGCATTATGAAAGGAAAAATATTCTGGAGTCTTGGAAGACTTCATGTTTTAATCCCTAAACCAAGAAAAAATCCTCAGGAGGTGGAATCATACCACCCTATAACACTAGTCAATTAAGATGCAAAGTTATTTACAGCAGTTCTAGCTGCAAGGCTTAAATGTATTGTACCTTACCATGTGTCATTGGATCACAAAGGCTTTATGCGCAACAGACAAACAGTTAATGCAATGAGATTCTTGCTAAATATTGTTCACTATTTTAAAACGAAGAAGAGATCTTTGGTCCTGCTTTCTTTTGATGCATGTAAAGCTTTTGACAGGTTAGAATGGTCTTTCTTGGAACAATTATTGAATGAAATGAATATGGGTGCTGCATTTCCCCAAGTAATTAGCTGACTATATAGAGACTCATTTACCTTTATTAGAATAAATAACTATGAAACAAAGAAAATAAAACTGGAGAGAGGAACAAGACAGGGATGTCTATTATCACCTCCTTTGTTCACATTACCTTAGAACCTTTAGCAACTGCTATGTAAATCAGGTGGTAAAGGGAATGAAACAGAACATGCAGTTAGTTTACTTGCAGATTAAATGGTTCTGTTTCTTTCAAACCCTGAAGAGGCAATTCTAGAGCTATGGTCTTAACGTAAAAGATATGGACAAGTGGCAGGTTTAAAAATCAACATACAAAATCTTAAAAGTTATATTTTAATCTTTTAAGATACAACAAAACTACCAATGTACTTTTGATTTATTGTACAATCTAAACAGAATAAATATCTAGACATTACTGTTTCAAAAAAATTGAGAAAAGAAATTAAATTAAAAACCATCATATACAAAAATAAATCAAGCTCTTATGGCATGGTCAAAAAATTCTACCTCATGCCTTGGAAGAATTACAACTTTAGAAATTTTAATTATTCCATAACTTTTTTTCTTATTTCAGGTTTACCTATAGAACCTTTTCATAAAAGCCATACAACATGGGAAAAACATTTTTGCAATTTCATTCAGGGATGGAACTAGATTATCTCATAGAGTGTTGTTTAGTCCATCTAAGAAAAGACTGTCTTCCTTTCTTCAGCAATATTAATGAAGCCTTTCAGTTGAGGAAGACCCTCCCTATTTTAAACTGAGATGTGCAAAAATCATGGGTAGAAATTGAACTAAATGACATACATCTGGGAGTGGCATTCTTTATGCCATAATCTAAATGTGTCATCTTAAAAATAACTAATCCATTTCTTAAGACAACTCTCAAGGTATGGAATAAATGAATATCTAAGTTGGCAGCCTCTGTATCACTTCTTTTGCATCCTCTTTTTTTATCACCCTGACAAATGCAGACAATTTAAAGACTGGGAAGGTGCAGGCTTTATTAGACTTAAGAACCTGTCTATGGTCATAAACCAATTACAGGACAACAAATCAAGGAAGCATATCATAGTTTTCTATACATCCTGTATTTTATAAACAATCCAAAAGTAGTACAACAAGTTACCAGAACTTTGATTGCATTTGATAATATTACCTTATGCCTCCTACAAGTAAAGCCTTGGACAAGCTGGACAGTCTCAGGGTGCCCCCAGAAGAAGAGAAGAATAAATCACTTCTGAGTATTCTCTACCTGGAAAACCCTGAAAAGGTCTCCATATGTCAGAATTGACTTGACAGCACATGATGATGATGATGATGACAATGATGATGATGATGATGGTTTTAAAAATGAATCTAAAAGTGTGAATTCATCAATTTTTAAAATATTGAATGGCAGAACATCTGGACATTTTGTAAGTTTAAGACTGGTATGTGGAAAATATATTAACAGAAACATTACAGATGATGAATGGGGAGCAATATAAAGAAGCCCACCATTGAGATCCGTTTCAGTGAATGTTAAGGAGAATATGATTATATTCCTACATAAGTGGTATTTAATATCTACATAATTAGTATGCTTTTTTTAAAAAAAGGTAACAGAATATTGGAAGGGAATATGTGGGGAAAGAGGCACAAAAATACATGCATGATGGTTTTGTCCTTAGTAGCAAATTTTGGGAAAGACGTTAGACAAGAAATATGTCAAATAATAAAAAATCAGTATAGTTTAAAAACCAAAATTAGTGCTTTTAAATAGTTTTACAAATGAAAACAAGATGGCTGCACATAAGGATTTGACACACACCCCATTAATAGCTGCTAGAATGGAAATAGCAAAAGATGGAAGGCTAATGCAACATGATCTATTAATATTTCATACAAAAGAATATGGAGGTTAGACCTTGCTGAAAAGTTGAGATAAGAGTAGATAGAAACACAACATACACTGACAAGTTTATAAATATATGGATTCCTTTTATTTGGTTGCAGGCAGGAGTGCCAACCCAAGGAAGAAACTAACCACAACGTATTTAGATGTTTGACAAGGTTATGGTTAATGAAATAAAACTTGATATTAGAATTTAAGTAATAACTAATGAGGTAAGGTTTTAGAGTTTTAAAGTTAGACTTACGTGTGAGTACTGGGTTTTTTTTCCAAATAGATGTATGGCAATATTGTAATTTGTGTGCATTTGTATGTGTGTAGTACTATATATATTTGTAAAAAAATTTTATTTTAAAAAGGGAAAAAATGTTGCTGTCTATCAGGAGCTAAAATCTAAAATTTAACCTGGGAAAGTAAAAGAAGAAGGAGAGGGAGAGGAAGAAAATGGTAAACTTTAGAAAACTAGGTGTTCAGCTGAGGTCCACATTAGAGGAAAAAAGCCCTATTTAAAAACATGTTGCATGAACATGCAGGAGGTGGAATGCATTTGCCCCATTTCCTGATTAGTAGTATATGTAGTTGGCATGTTCTAATTGCCAAATCATCATGAGTAACTTGGTGGCTTCTCCTCCAGTCAGCTCCATTGGATGCATACTTAGACAAAAACTATACTAGTGACAGATTTAACCATCTTTAGTGACATCATTCCTGTGTACACAAGAGATCATGCAGAGGTGAAGTATTCCCCACTCCCCTTCTTTCCAGTTCAATGGCGTATATTACCACTGAACTGCTGAACCACCAAATTCAGGGGATATTAGTCAGAAAGTAGTGACTACTCCAGATGGTTTGGACAACAGTTCCACCATCCCTGACCATTGGTCATGATGGGCCAAAACACCTGGAAATAATTAGGTTTGGTCTTATGAAGGCTGTCCTGTAAGGATGATCACTACTGCGGTATATGCATGGATCTTACCTTCCCTGACTCCAGATCATAGTCTATGACCAAAATCTTGTTGTTTCATATAATAAATAGTACTAGAGTAGGTTTATTAAATCAATAGCAATTTATTGTATCAACTCCTCCATATGTTTCATTGATTCAAATGGGCCTACTCTATACTTTAGCATTGTAAATTGCAGTTAGAGTAGAACCATTTGAATCAATGGAACTTATGGAGAAGTTGACTCACTAACCCTCTATTGATTAAATGGACATACCCTAGTGTGATTTACTACAGTAGGAAACAGGATTTTGGCATGTATGTCAGTTTTTAAATTAATGTTTTTGAATTACATACCAGGGACAATATCATATAATTTTAATGAAAATGGTTTTGTGTTTCTTGCACTGTTGATTCCAACCAAGTGATTGGTCGTGCCTCCTTGTTAACACAATGTGAGATAATTGATCTAATGTTCCCAGCTATGTCAATATTCATCTGTTCTTACATGGCCATAAATTGAAATTCCATTTTTCCTATCATCTTGGAATTTTAAAAAAAAATTAAACTCCAGTTGTTTAAAATGAAATTAATATAATTGCACATATTTCTTTGTTAATAAATGGCCCATCATTTGTTCACTCGCTTATTAATTGTTATAAGATTAATCATGATGAACTAATGCAGTCTTAACATCCATATAATTTGTGCATCCATAGTCATTTCACTGCAATATGATGATTAACTAATGCAGCATTGTCTAATATTTGTAGAAAGACGATTTTTTTTAAAAAAACCCACTAGATCCACTACAAAATGAACTGAGAAGTGAATAGTAAGTGTCATTTCTTCCCCACTAGCGTGTTTCCTCTGTCCTATATAAATACTAGGTAAGTTACAGCCTTACAGTTAGTATGACATACTTTAGCAAATTCACTTAACCTTCCAAGAGCAGCATCAGTCCATGGAGGGTTCAGCACCAGGCTCAGCCCAAATTAATTTTAAGTGAAGGAAAATACAGATGATGTCCTTTCCATGTTATGTATAAACATTGGCTGTATTTCCACAGTGGCAATGGGAAAGGCTCTTCCAAAACTGTTATTAGCATCAGGTCAATTTATAGGAATGCCAAACTGGCTGTTGAGGAAAGTGTCATGCCTGAAATCCTGGGCAGCCTACATAGCAAGTGCACTTTCTGGACACCCCTGTGAAGCTACACCATGGACATCTTTGAACCACACTGTATTGTACACCCACTGACTGTTACACATACTTGCATGCCTCCAACTTCCATCCTGAGCGTACCACAAATCTATCGTTTACAGCCAAGCCCTTAAGTATAATTGCATCTGCTTGGATCCACAGATAGAGATTCCCCACTCATTCTACAAAAATCATTTCTTGGATAACAGTACAAACCCAAGATGGTTAAAGAACAGATTAATAGGGAAAGGCTGATATCCGGAAACAACGTACTATAAGACAAAGCCAGAAGAGTGTCTCAAAGAGGCTGCATATCAATGAAGATGTCTTATGTCATTCTGTACATTAATAAACAGTTCTCCCTGCAATATTTTGCATGGATCAGACTCTTCGCCAACCCATCCTTTATTAGATTGCTAAAACAATCAACCACTACTGCAAGAGAGGAAACTGGCTGTCTTCACACTTCACAGCAAGTGTGAAACTACCCAGGTCGTGCAATCAGCATTCTCACAGTTAATTGCTTGTGTCAACAATGCCATAGTGACTTCCCTATGTCTGCCTATATGCACATGAACCTTCATTTCTCTCCACTGTTACATGTCTGGTGAAGTGGCTTAATCCACAAAAGTTTAATTGAAATAGAAAAATTAATCTTAAAGTGCTACCACCCTCTTGCCTTTTGTTTTGTCTTAGTTTTGTCTGGCTGAACAAATTGAAAAATCCAGCAGGGATGGTCTTCCAGCATGTTTTGATTTTGTCAATTATGCAAACCTTGTTGCTCAAAACCAATATGTACGAGGAAGAAGAAGAGAGCTTCCAAATTTATGTTCTAGCGAAGCTATAAGTCATAGAATCATAGGATAATGGAGTTGGAAGGGGCCTATAAGGCCATCGAGTCCAACCCCTGCTCAAGGCAGGAATCCAAATCATAGCAGATCTGACAGGTAAGGTTCCCCTTGACAATTTGTCCAGTCGTGTCCGACTCTAGGTGGCGGTGCTCATCTCCGTTTCCAACCCATAGAGCTAGCGTTTGTCCGCAGACAATCCTCCGTGGTCACGTGGCCAGCGTGACTAGACATGGAACGCCTTTTACCTTCTCACCGAGGTGACAGAGGGTTGTCCAATTTTCTCTTGAATGCCTCTAGCGTTGGAGCACTCACCACCTCCCAAGATAATTGGTTCCATTGTTCTACTGCTCCAACAGTTAAGTTTTTCCTGATATTCCTGATATTCAGCCTAAATCTGGCCTCCACCTCCATTGAAATGTTCTACACACACACCCAGGCATCCCATCATTAGCTAATGTGTGGCTGGAGCTCTTTGGTGACTCTGTACCATGTTCTCTTGGTATGATGTAGCTGAAAAAGAGAAAGACGACAATGTCTGAACAATTTCCACACATGCTAGTTATTTTACTGTAGAAGAGATGGGGAAACATTATGCATCTTTGTAGCTCTCTGCATACTATGTTGCTTAATGTGATTATCTCATTTCACTTGGGGAAAAATAGAGAACAGACACAGAACAGCAGTCACACATTCTTCACATATTGTTGTTTGAGCCTAGAATGGTAAAGGAAAACACCCAATCCCTCACAAAGTTAAGACTGATTCGTCTTGAATGTTTGGCCATTTAATCACCCTGGAATATCTGTTCTTGCAAAATTGCACCAAAATCCCACTCTTTGTAAGATTATCAAAGCACTGGAAGCCATTGCAGATGTTCAGCTGAATTTTAACAACTTTTTCCCCCCTAATTATTCCTAGTTCTCACGTAGCACAGAGAGGATGTGGCTGCCTTCTGAAAATACAGCTTCCCAGAAGCCCTCATCCTGCAGTAGCCAGACCATCCAATTTTGGAAGCAGACTTTTTGTTTCCCGAGTGACAGGTGCAATGATTCTGATCAGTAACCAAGACTGCAGGCTGTTGGCTGATGCTGAAGTTAAATGTGTGTGACAGCCCTAACAGCAGTGATGGATGGCTCTGGATCTGCTAAGCTGACAAAATGCCAAAAGGCTTAAGATGGTTGGTTGTCACTAAAAATGGGCAACACAGGACGTGGCATTTGAAGACTTTACATGACATAAAAGGAGGTGATAGTCAGCAGTGAACCCTGGATATGTGATATTAACAGGGTTAAGTTTGCCATCTGCCTTCTTCTTTTGTGGGGTCAATAGTATCAATATTGATGGAAGAACTGATAGAAACAACATGGGGGTCGGACATATAACCCAGCTAGCCATGTCACCTCTAATACTGGCCAGGACCAGATGCTGCAGACAAGGTGAAAAAAATAGCGAGTTCTTGTTTCTTTTCAACCAGATGATGAAAAGCCAAAAGACTGAATGATAGATATCTATCTTGTGCCATTCTTTCATACCAAACTTCCAGGAATATAAGGCAGCATTGCACTTTTATATCAATTTGGCAGGTAACCACTGAGAGACAGATGACCTTTTGTCATGAGTATTCTGCCCACTCTCCAAGCCCCAAGTTTCGTTTTCCAAGTTTCCTCCTTGGTTTGTCTAATTTCTAATATCAAAGAAATCCCACATATTCATTACAGTGAGTGTGAAAGGATGCTTCCTGTTCATTTGATACCTTCTGTTCTTGTCCATTGTTCTGATACTCCTTATTTTAGCCTAGTTAACCACCTATATCACTGGTTTTCAAACTGGGGATGTGGTCCCTGAGGAGTGTACGACATTCCAAGGGAGATGGAGGCCAGTAAAAATGAAAGAGGTTCTAACACTCTTATTTGGCAAAAGGACTTTCATCAACCTGGTGGCAGCATACAGAAGGCAAAGAGAGAGGACTCTTTCCCTTGCGGAAAAATAAGCGTAGAGATTTTTGTGAGTCCCATGCCCACAAGTGAAATGCAGGCTGGGAAAGCTTATTTGGGAGGGACACCGGGAAACATAAGAGATAAAAGCTAAGCCCCAGCCCCCACAAGAAGAAGCAAAAGGGAACACATTCAAGACATCCAATCTACTAGGGATCTGGACTCCAGCTTTGTTGGAAAAAGCAAGAGGATCAAATATATGTAACATAAAATAAATACCACATTGATAAGCTGAGACTTAGAGCTGCAGTAGTTGGCGGTGGCCACAAGAAATGAAGATCACAGACATTGTAAAATGAGAGTCTGCATGTCTTACCACCTTTGAAAGTAAGTAATGTATCTTGCTAAATAGCAGAAGAAACTTCAGTCTTATTCCTAGAAAGGAATTAGTACTAACATATTTTCAAATATATTGACTGTGGTATAATTCTTTCATTGTTCAAAAGCAGACATTTACATTTCTGCCAGTGCTACCCAATCTTATGTATCCTGTTACTTGAGACCAATGCTTCTTTCAGCTCATTCACCTAATAAAAAAATCTTCCATCTTCTTCCTCTTTTACTTCTCATCTGATTCTCTTCCCATGGCCTCATACTTTTCCTGCAATTCTCCTGTGTGGGTATCACAACAAGCTGGATGTCGGCAAACCACACTATGTCTTGCCATTACATGCAAATATGGTCACAAGGTTTGGTGTTTTAATATTAGATTCATTTAATCTGCAATATCATAATCAAGTCCTAAAAATCAAAGCAAGTTTATTTTAATCTTATGTAAAAACTAGAGTTGAGCTTTATTGGACCTTTTCTGGGAAGTATTTCACAATATAGAAGCTACCACTGAGAAGACTTACAAAATAATCCTACACTGCACTATGCTGTCTGGGGAATTTAGAGGCTGCTGTTCAAAAAAAAAATCTGCACACGTCCAATGCTACATTTTAGAAGGAGTTACTCACTAGCTTTCAGCAGTCAAGTTGTCATGGTTATTATTACCGCAACAACTAGTTTGCTGAGCTGTGCATTATTAATCCATGGTGTGCTCGTTACAACAGGTGAGGAAATATAGGTTCCCTCTGGTAACCAATTTTGATATTAGGACTGGGTAGTATTGATTAAAAATGTTTTAAAAAGAAAACAAAAGAATACTTCCTTTGATGCTTTGGATTGATTGAATGACAGAAAATTCTTGCCAACGTGCCTCCAAATATTACCTTAAAAGTAATATTTGAATGTAACTATTTGATACTTGTTACACTGAAGTAACGTAGGTGTTATTACATCTGCAATGTAAAATTGTGATTATTAGTTATATTATTATTGCAAAAGTAAGTAGTTAGAAGTAAATATATTGCTACTATTCATTCCTGAGTTTTAAGCCTTCTACATTACCTTAACTGGTGTGTGAAATGAGGAGATTTGCAATTAAGTGTTAGTGCTTTTTTTAATCTAATTTTGCAGCAAGGTCCAAGCAAGATTGATCTATCATATTCTAGTTCAAGTACATGGCATATGTATGCACACATGCACATTCACGCTGACAAAGAACAGCCTTTTATGCATAACTGTTTTCATTGGTCATTTTTGGTACTTAAAAACTAGTGTTTGGCATCTATGTCCTTGAAATAGAGACACACTGGTAAGCTGACTGGTGGAGCACCTCTCCCAAAGAGCAACTAGCCATGTCACCTTCTCCTCCCATGCTGTACTCCTCAGAGAGGCCAAGGAAACATCAACTAGAAACTGGGTCTTCTCGGCGGTGACCCCTTCATTGTGGAATGCCCTTCTGGAGGTGTGCCAGGCCCCTCCCCTTGGTATTTTCAGAAGACTGGATAAGTCAGAGCTTTATAAAAAGGCATTTAAAAACATTCTTCCACTAAGAGAATAATCATAAACCTATGTTTGACTGTCACCATATGTTTTCTATGTTTTTCCCCTCACTTTGGTTGATATTTACATGTTTATATGGTGCTATTAATGTTATATGCTTATTGTTTATTGTAATTTTCAGTTCTTTTGGTGCACCGCCCAGAGTAGTAAGTCACCACTAAATTGGGCAGTGTAAAAATTAAATAAATAAATAAAATAACTACAAGGAGCTACATATATGTTACTGAGTTTCCACCTTATCACCTGGTTCACGTGTGGGTCAGGGATTCCTATCTAATTTCATGTGTTTTCTGGTTGACAAAATAGGAATTTCTGCATGTGTGTGAGAAAGAAAGAGGGGGAATGTTGGGAGGAGATTATTTTACTTCTAGAATATCCATTATATTAGTGGCTATCACTGTGGTTAAAAGTGTAAAATACGGAGGGGAGTAACAAGGTCACAATGAGCAGAATTGTTTAATTCTGTTGCAGGCTTTTGAATTTCTGGTAAAATTCTCTGTTTGCTATGCTGTAGAAATACAGAGATCTACAGAGGTGAATAGCTACAAAGTTTCCCAGAGTCCACCCCTTTCTCATCAACTGGCACTTAAAGTATCGATAATTCACTCTAACACTATTGTAGCAGAAAGAATGAAAATGTTTCTTTACTTATAGTTGCTTGAAATTACAGACTTATGTATACTGCTTTCTTTACTGCACATATATTAACAACAAACTAAACAGATCAACAAACAACCACCAACCAACAAAAGAGAGAGACAGAACACTCCACAAAGAGGTGTGGCATTTTTTTGAATTTCAAACACTGGAAGGAATGATTGGTTAGTACCGGATAGATAATCACCCCAACCCAGAAAAGTCCCTCCCTGTCACTCAAACTACAGGCAGCATGCAAGGTTGTCAATAAAAGTACAACAGATTCATCATGGATGAGATCACAGGCACTACCCACTGGATGCTCATAGCACTCCTGCTACCATGTTCTGCTTAGGACAAAATCTGGGTGCTGTCTTAGAACAATGAAGAAAATAAATGAAAATTTTCCCCCTTGCAAAATGCTGCATCTTGATTCCTAAGGAAAACATTACATCTTTGTAGCAAACACAATTTGTTGAGAAAACAAGAAGGGAGGGAGAAGCAGGGAAAGAACACACAAAACGGTGTCTTTTCCCCCCTCAGAAAAATACCCTATGGTTGTCAGGAAAAGCCCAAACATAATATTGGATGCAAAATAAAGATGACAAATCAAAATGTAGGAAACGTTCCAGCACAGAAGAGAAACTTTAGTAATCATTGAGATCAAGAAAAATGAAAATAGCAGGTAGCATGAAACTAACTGCAGAAAAGTGATAGCACCAATGTGTCTGCATTGATTTTTGTGTTTAATATTTACTAAAACACTTGGGAGGATACAAATTACCTCCTTCTAAAATACTTACTATTTTTCCATTCAGTTTCAAGGAATAACTGGAGACACATAGAGGAACAGATCCATATGTTGTCTCATTTCATTTTAATTTTATCTCAGGTGTGTCTCAGTCATATTATTGTGGAACTTCTTTTTTAAAAAAAACTACATAAGGTTTATCACAAGATCTATGTGCATTTGCATCTTCATCAAGTAACTGTGTTTGAAAAGAGAATAATTCCCTGAACATAAAGGCCCCTCCGGCACAGGGCGGAGCTGCTGGGGCAGGGTTTCAGCAGGGAGAGTCAGAGGACGTCAGGCAGGCAGAGCTAAAGGCAAGCCTTTAAGAAGGCTGCCCGTGCCTGCTCCGCCCTCTTCCCTGCTTGCAAAGCGAAGAGGAGTAGTGCTGCCTCGGAGCCAAGCAGTTTCACTTTCACCACGTGGCTGGAGCAACTCTGGAGGATCCCTGCTGGGATTTGGGCTGTGCATCGGCACAGCCCCAAGGTTTTGGGGATCTTAGGTTTAGCTGTGCCTTGGCAGCATGGCCAGGGCTCTGTAAAAAATAAAAATAAATAAATAAAATAAAATAAAAATGATATTAAAATAATAATTTGCATTCAAGGCTATAGGGCATTGGTACAGATAGTTGGAGGGGCTGATGGGCCTGGGGGGAGGAGTAATAAGGGGGTACAGTTGGCGTAAGGGAGTCTCTGACATCTCCACCCTTCCCTTAAAATAATTTTAAAAAATAATTAAATTAAAATTAAAGGAGGAAATGTGAGAAATTGAAGGGAGTAAGGGTGAGGAGGCAGATCATCGGCCAGGAACTACTATGCAGTAGCAACTCTGGCACTATGCTACCCAAGAAGGGTCAGGGGGCAATAAAGGGAGGCAGCCTGCAAAACGCAAGGCACCTGCACAAGCTCCCCCTAACAATTTCATCCTCAGATGAGGAGGACTGGCCAGACTACGCGGCCATATGGGAAGAGCTCGGTGCCTTAGAGAGGAAAAGGGTGCAAGTGAGGGCAGCTGTAGGTTCATCCGAGTTGCATAGGTCATAGGGGGAGTCCAAAGCACTCAGGCTGGCAGAACTTAAGAGATAGGGGACGTTATTCTCTCTCCCATTGCTGTTTTAGAAGCTGAGCATCCAGGTCCTTCTGACCCATCTTCCGCAATGGACACACCTGTGAGGCGACAAATTTATTATTTTTATTTATTTTATTTTATTTATTTTGGAACTCCTGGCTCCAGTGCAGCATGTTGAGGGGTTGCAGGCGGCTGCAACAAGCACACACGTGCAGCAGGAGGGAGGCAGTGTTTCAAGAGGCAGAGATACAGTCCCAGCACAGGTAGATGTAGCAGTTCCAGGTGAGATAACCGCTACACCAGGCACAACACAAGTAGGCATTTGGCCTTGGGGCACCTGGAGCCGGGCAATGCCGATCCCCACACAAGTGCCCGTAGGCCAGATGGCACAGGCATACCAACCGGGGGAAGCTTGAGCATGATATCTATTCCTGGGAGTGCTCAGCAGTCTGCTGCAAGGTGAGGATTGGATGGAGTGGTCAATAGATTTATTCGAGATATAGGCTACAATGTTGTGCCTCGCCATGTGCTGCCTGAGGGTGACCAGTCCTTGCCATTAGGTGATCACCTCCTTCTGGCCACGATTGATAACATTTGGAAGGGAGAGTACATAGATGTTTTGAATTATTGAATAGGAAGCTGGAAGAGAAGAAGAATGACAAAGAGGAGGATAGGGAAAAGGGAAAAGTGTGGAAGCACAAGCTGGACCGGTGCTTGGCCAATTGGTTGCCAGGCTTTTTTATTTAAGCAGGGACTATCGTTAGGGCCCAGCCTGAAAGGGCTTTCTCCCTAATTCAGTACACAGACCTAATGTACAGGGTGTATGTTGATTTCCCAGGGCATGCGTGGCTTTCCTAGGTGAAGGCTTTCATATGCGCATGGCACTACACTCTAGCATGCGCTGGGATGTGCCGCACAACATTCTACGGCTTCATTATATGACCCCGTCCTGCCCAATTTTAGGGGGGAGGTTTGACAGTGGCCACTTGCTGCAAAATGTTCCCAGTCCAGCTTTTACTGCACTTGGTGGGACAGGCAGTTTATCCCCGCTTAATATGCTGGGAATTTAACACCCGGGGATCTTGTAACCGACGTCCCTGTAAGTTTGGCCACCAATGTGCCATATGTGGAGGATCTCATGCATCGGCCACATGTCTTAGGGGAAGACCAGGGGGAGCTGGAGGATGGGATAGTGGAGGCAACCAGAAGCTGCCTCCAGGGTCTGCCAACCCTCCTAAAGGGCCCCAGTCCAATTAAGGTGCAGGTTTTGAAAAAGTGGCTTCAAAGTTATCCAGACAGAGTGGTAACCAATTATTTGCTTGAAGGGTTTAAATTTGGAGTGATATCCCTGCCACGGGGGTTAGGGTGGCCACCTTACCGGAAATTTGATGTCAGTCAAGGGGCAGGAAGCCATCGTTTGGGCTAAGATTAGTAAGGAAGGGGCGGAAGGTAGCATGCTGGACCCATTTTCGGCCCCACCAGTTCCACATTTAAGGGTATATCCAGTAGGGGTAGTACCAAAGAAGGCGCCTGGTGGACTTAGGCTGATTCAACACCTGTCCTTCCTGGCTGGGGACTCAGTTAATGACAGGATCCCTCAGGAGCATTCGCTATACCTCATTTGACGCTGCAGTGTGCATGATATGTGCTTGTAGAATAGAGGTGGAGTTAGCTAAGTTGACATCAAATCGACTTTTGCCAGTACACCCTGAGGATTTTGAGCTGTTGGGTTTACATTTGAAGGACAGTTTTATATGGATAGGGCACTCCCAACGTGGTGCCCAGTATCAGGTCTGTCTGTTAAAAAAAAAAGAGTTCCTTTTTGGAATGGGCACTCTAGCGCAGAGTAGGGTGGTGCAGGTGGTTCATTATTGGATGATTTTTTTAGTTTGTGGAAACAGGGCACTACACAATGCCAGCAACTCATGGGGGCTCTTCAGGAACTTACTCATGAGCTTGGTGTGCCTTTAGCAGAGGAAAAATGGAAGGTCCGTCCCAAGTTTAACGTTTCTGGGGATTGAGCTGGACACCATTAAGCAGTCCAGCCGGCTGCCTGAGGCTAAGATTGTGGACTGATTCAATGCCTTTGGGTGAATGTTGGCACAGTCCAAAGTTATGTGAAGGAAATGCAAGCATTGGTGGGGCATCCGAATGTTGCCTGCAGGGTGGTAGGCCCTGGCATAGCTTTCCTGTGAAGGCTTTGCGATGCCGTGAAGGGCCTTAATAAGTCACATCACAGACGGCTCTCAGCTGGCATGAGGCAGGATTGCCCCCCAACCCCGGAATAAAGACGCGAGACAAGAAGTATGGGTTAAAACACGGGGCACACTTTATTGATTGTAATTCAAAATTTGCCAATCATTTGGCGAAAAGGGGCCTGCTGTAGTGCGGGAACAGGTAAATCAATCAACATATGGGCGAGTCCCCGGCCCCCTGTTCTCACGGTCTTAAAGACCGCAGGAACCCTTCTGGCCGCTAAATAAACACCCCCAGACCTCGAGCCATCTTTACTTGATGACTGTTGGTCCGGAAGTGCCCCAGCGCATGTTTCTCCCCCAGGTGCTGTAATCGCACGATCCGCAGCCCTGGGAGGTCCGGTGCACTGTTAGCTTACCTGATCTTACAGTGGGACTCACCGGAAAATACCTGTTTTTTCCGCAATACCCGCCACAGCATAGGGACCAGCCACACTATGTCCCATGCCCGCCATCGAGCCACTCGAGCTCAACAAGCAGGCCCCCCTTGATGTCTTCCAAGAAGACATCCAAACCCAAATCGGACAGATGGACACCATCGTTCCAAAAAAGTTCAGGCCTATCCAGTCAGATCCTTTGGTGACCAATCACCGATTCAAGGCCACTGCAGATTACTCTGCAGACCTCACAGTTAACACCTCTGTGAGCCGTGTTAAGATTGAGGAAAAACCTGGCGTCTCTCCACACCAATCGCGGAATAATCGTGGACCACACGATCTGCATAACAGGGTACCTGGTCTTCAACCACTTCAGGTCTCAAATAATATCCAGAATCAAAGCCTTACTGGGACACCTGGCTAAATCGTTACTGCCAAGGTGCATGACCAATATATCAGGTGGAGACTGGCCAAAGGCCGCCAACCTGCACAGTTGGATCCATTGCATGCCTCGCCGTCCTTTCCACGTAACTTGTGCTCTGGCCCCGAGGCCCAGGTCGCTCCCCCATGGGGAAGCAGCAGCATAAAGCCCTGCCCAGTGTATATAACTGTGGCCAATTATTGCAATGTGTCTTCGTCTCACCGACCTTAAAGGACCTGTGGAGACATAACCAGACCAGGCCCCTGCCTATACGTTAGGTAATGTTCTTACATATCTGCGGTAACTGCTGGATGACCACCGGCCTAGCCTCTTGATCTCCTCTGAGCTATAACCCATAGCAGCCGCTGTAAAGGCTGCGCCTATTCTGAAAGAATGAGTGCCAAATTTCATCCCTTGTACACCTACTCTATCTAACGCTAAGTCGGTTAGTTTCCAGAACTCATATTTTGTCAAAGGCGACCTATCAGTGTGCTGGAAAAAATAACCGGGGTGTTGCCCTCAGACCATCAAATATACCTGTGTGGCTCTAACAGGGCAGATGCTGCTTATGCTACACTTCCCTAAGGTAATTTGCGTACCCTTGCCCAATTGATCGGCCTTGGATCGCCGAATGAGGATTTGTACCCTTCCTTCTTCTACCTTAACATCCTGCCACTGAAGGGCAAGCCTGGACTTATCCTCCTTTCCTGCTGCAACCACCTCACTGATTCTAAGTGCCCCAAAGAACGTCATTAAAGACGCTGCTTCAAAAAGGGCTTTCTCATAGTCGTCCTTACATAAGAGCTCCCACTGCGCGCAGATACGCTCTAATAGCTGTGGTGAAATAGGGACCCTTGTATCCTGAATCCTACCTCTCTCCTTAGACCACCCTTCTATCATTTTTTCTTATGCGATAATCCCCTGAATAATCCTTAAAGCCATTGATTTTTGCATGATAGGCCAGAGCAGATAGCCTGCCCTGAATGGTCTCGGGAGCCAGTCCCTTTCTATTTAAATGCACCATAAATTGTTGTAAATGTTCAACCGGAGCCAGCCATTTCCGCTCAAGGTTGAACATTTCCCTAAATTCCTGAAACTCTATACTCATGGCCGAATAACCCTTCCTTGTCCTCAGTGCCAGTGCCAAACCTATCACTCTTGATGCATCCTCACACCAATTTGCCAGACCTCTGGGGGCAGCACTTTGGGAAACTCCTTGGCTCCAGGGTCTAGCTCCCTGAACAGGTCAATCTGTTGGCGCGACAATGAATCAGCTATCCTATTTTCCAGACCTGGCACATGCCAGGCATGCACCAAAACATTAAACTGCAATGCCCGCAATGTAAATGCCCTGACCAATGTCATGACCCGTTCTGATTGCGACGTAAAGTTGTTTATAATGTAAACCACCGCTTGATTGTCGCACCAGAACCGGACCACCGAATTTAACCACTCTTTGGCCCATAGCCAAAGCGCCCCTACTATCGAGAAAAGTTCTAAAAATGTTAAATCTCTGGTGTTACCCTTCAGGTGCCACCCTTCGGGCCACGTGCCCACACACCACCTTCCTCTGAAGTACATACCGAGTCCTAAAGATCCCGCTGCGTCGGAATGTACTTGGAAATCAGCCTTTAACCCAATCTCACCTCTCCAAAAGGAGATTCTGTTAAATTCTGCCAAAAACTGACTCCAAACTAATAGATCTTCCTTCATTCCTCCTGTGACTATAGTTATATGCCATGGTCGATGAAGACCCTGCATAGCAGTGCACAATCGCCTGAGGAAGGGTCGTCCCAGAGCCACTACTCTACAGGCAAAATTCAAGTGCCCTACTATTTGTTGAAGCTCCCTCAGTGACACCTTGCGATTCTTTAATAGTGTCACTATTCTGGTCCTAAGGTCCTTCAACTTATCATCAGGCAGGTGTGATGCCTGCTGTATTGTGTCTAATTCAATACCCAGGAAGGTGAGGGACGTGGCTGGCCCATCAGTTTTTTTCCTTGGCCAATGGTAATCCCAGCTGTTTGGCTAATGCCTGGAACCTATTTAGTATGAATATACACTTTCCTGAGTTCTTTTTGCCACAGAAAAGGTAGTCATCAAGGTAATGGGCTGTAGAGTTACAGCCCACTGTACACCTCAGTTTCCATTCAATAAATGTGCTGAATTTCTCAAATGCAGCACATGATATTGAACAACCCATCAGTAAGGCCCTATCGATGTAAAAGGATTCTTTGAAATAGAAACCTAACAGGTTGAAGTCGTTGGGGTGCACTGGCAAAATTCGGAACGCTGATTTGATATCGCATTTTGCCAATTCCACCCCCCACTCCGCATTTCCTAACCATGCGCACCGCCTCATCAAAAGAAGTGTACCTCACAGTACACAATTCTGAAGGGATAGCGTCATTGACTGACGCTCCCTCCGGAAAGGACAGGTGATGAATCAGCCTAAACTCACCTTGGGCCTTTTTAGGTACAATCCCTAATGGGGAAACCCTCAGATTCTCTATGGGCAACTGTGGGAAGGGGCTAAGAACCCTTCCTTCCTTCACCTCTTTATCTATTTTGCTCTGAACTACATCTTCCGTTCCGTGCACTGATCGGAGATTCTGCGAAATGTACGCACTGTGCTCCCCCAGGGCCGGAATTCGGAAGCCATATTTAAAACCATCTAGGAGATAATTAGTATCCTCCCTGTTTGGGTAATGTTTTAACCATTCTTCTAAAACTTCAACTCTAATTGGGCTGGGCCCCTTTTCCAGGCACGCCCCCACCATTACTGGGCTTCTTACCACCTCCTGGGCCCTTGTTCTGTTTCTGAGAGCCTGCTCTAAAACATGTTGAGTTGGGGTGCCTTCCTCCGCATGTGCTGCACTCCTGCCTAAAGTAGCATGGTCTCTTGGTACAGAAGCCCTTGGCGTTATACTCCCAACAATACATGCGGGGTTGAACCGCCTGCCCCACTCCTAGGTGGGGATTTTGACCAAGGACGACCTTCCTGTTCAAATGTCCACTGTCGAATCTGTCCCCTATGTTAGGTCTAGTGGGTGTCATATGCTGTAGGCATAATCCAGGCTGGGGCTCGACCCAGCGCATATTGGGGTGAATAGCGCTACGCATTCTAAAGGATTCGTCATAATGGAGCCACGCCAACCTCGCAAAATCAACGTATGCCCTGTAGATAATATCTAAATATTGGAATAAAGATTAGGCCCGCCATGGCTGTGCCTTAACAATCATGCCTGCATAGATTAAAAATCCAGGGAGCCAATTCGCCCATGTCTTCTCAGGTTTCTTTTTCCTTCGCCTTTCTTTTTCCTTCTCATCCTCCTTGTCTAAATCCTTTTTCTCTATGTCTCTGTTTAATAATTCAAATAAGTCGACATATTTACCCTTTCATATCTTCTCTTTAGTTGCCAGGGTGAGATGATCACCTAGTGGCATGAAATAATCCCCATATGGCATAGCGCACATTGGGGCTGTGTTATAACCTGTGTTAGGGACGGAAGGATAAGACCAAGTCCCTACACTAGCCATGGTACTCGTTTGAGTTGGTAACGCTACTGTGGGGTATGGCATGTCCCATCCACTGAGTTTTGGATTGGCATATGGCCATGCGGCACTGGGCAGCCCCGTACTTTGTGCATTGTGAGGTGTAAATGGGACGTGAGTGAATTGACCGCTGCCGGCCCAAGGCCAAGTGGTGGTCGGTGCATAGGTGCCCGGTGCAGCGGTCCACTCACCTGAAGATGTGGAAGCCATGCTTGGACCCTCTGTGGTATATTTACTGTCGGGGTCAACTTCAATTATGTCTTTTTGGCCTTCCTGGCACTCGGTTGTTTTCACAGCTGTTGCTGGCATTGACGACCTTCTGCCCCTCTCAGAACGTCATGTTTTAGGTGTCGACGAGGTGCCCTCAGCCTCGCTTCTGGTGTTCCCCTTGGGTAGCTGCTCTGACTCAAGAATAGTGAACCGATTCATTAAATCGTGCGCTAGAGCCCTGAGTTTAGCCTTATGGTGGCTCTTGGTATCCCTATTCGATCTGCGAGGTTGAACCTCTGTCACGTTTCCGGGGGATACTGCAGGCGAAAGCCCAATAAGTCAGTCCAAAGTCAGAAGTCCGGGAGATACAAAACAGATGCCAAATTGCCAAAGCCAAAACACAAACCATAGTCAGAAGTCAAGAGTCCAAAGCCAAGGGTCAAGAGAGCAAGGTCCGAGATAAGCAGGAGCGTGGATGCGAGCCAGAGAATTGACTTGTTGCTTCCACAGGCTTCCAAGCCTCTGGGTACAGATTAATATAGCAGCAACAGTCATCTAATTCCTAGAAAACACTAAATCCTGCTAAAACTCAGGGAAGCATTCATGCGAGCCTCCGACCTTCGTGTTATGAGTCCCTGCCGAAGCTTGTCCCTCACTCTGGCTAGTGGGGGAGGAGAATCTGGCGGTGATTCAGCTGTCTGTGATTCTAATTGCCCAGCATTTTCCTCAGCTGTAATTAACCCCTCAGATTCCAGATCTTCTTTGGCTGAACTCATGACAACCTCAGCTGGCTGTGGAGTTTGTCTCGCCCGCCTCTCTGCCTCCAGGGCAGAATTTTTTTCCTGAAGTTCCTGCCATACTGGCCAGGATTCCTCATCTGAGGAGGACTGAGGAGGAGACACCTGTGGGGCTGGCCGTTTCTTGGCTGGTTGTTTTCCTTTCCTGGTGCTCTGGCCCTTCCTCGATGCCATTATGGATCAAGTCTTTCTACGATTAACCAGTTACCACAGCTCAGAAATTAATTGCCAACACTGATGAAGTTGAACCTAGTTCCCAGTCTAGCACCCCCTAGTGTATTAGCAATCTTATTACACTAATAGGTTCAGAAGGTCTTAAATTCTTGAATTCCTCCTTCTTCTATTCTCTCTCTCTTTTTTTGATTATCCTTCAATTAAACACAATAAATTAAATATCTTGGTAATTCGCTGTGCAATGTTCATTATTTAAATAATTTACGCCACCCCTCCAATTAATTTACCACTTAAAATTTTAATTAAGCAATCCTGCTATGACTGACAGCTAATCAATCAATTTGAATATTTAATTAACCTCCTCTATATATGATTATTAAAATTAATTTATTTAAATAATAGGTTATCAATTAATTGAATATTTAATTAATTAAAAATTGTATTAAATTAGTACTTACTATTATTGTTTTAATTTATTTAATATAATTTATTTATTTATTAAATATATTTAATTGTTATTATTAATTATTTTTTTATTATTTTTATTCTAATTTATTCTAATTTCTTTTTTTAAAACCCAATACAACAAT
Organism: Intellagama lesueurii; assembly: GCA_037013535.1. Taxonomy (NCBI): domain Eukaryota; kingdom Metazoa; phylum Chordata; class Lepidosauria; order Squamata; family Agamidae; genus Intellagama; species Intellagama lesueurii. Next base: position 124,721,194 of record JBAJHW010000003.1, read on the forward strand.
AATCCCGCTGTGTGTTCCAGTCCCCGCAAGCCTACCTCTGCTATTACTATATAAAACTATGCAATTGGGGGGACAAAGAGGCGGGGGGGTGCGTGACTTCGCATTAACTACCGAGGCCTTACGCCGCTCCAAGCACCCTCGCGCCAAAATTATCGAACCGAGAAAAGGAAGACAAAAGGGGGGGCCACGCCGGGCCAAGAGCCGACCACCGCTAAAAACCCAAGCGCCGTCTCCCGATCCTAGGCTCACACCCCCGATGCCCCTATTTTTATTAGAAGGCTTGCTCTAATTCGATCCTCTTCCTTTTTTATTAATTATTATTTGCTTCTTAAACTGTGAAGCTGCTTGCACCGCCGCTACCGCCCGCTTCCCCTTTGAGCCCGGTAATAAAAGCTTATAATATACAAAAGGAAAGACCTTCCCACAAGTAAATTAATAAATACAACAATTGAAAACACAACCATGGGAGGGAGCCAATGCTACCCTCCCGTCCTGCAGCAACCGGTCTCAATGACGCAGCCAAAAATCGCTGGATCAAGCGGAGTCCTCTTTTTCTTTGCAATGCCAGAAAAAGAAGAGGATGGTTAGAAGGGGGAATGCCCCTTATATAGCCACGCATACCCTCTCGTCTTTAATCAACTCTCGTGAGACCTATAGGGTCCCGCGCCATCCGTGGGGGGGGCAAAGAGTGAGTCACGCTGCCCAAAGCCTCGGTTTGGCAGCGACTCCAGCATTGGGCAGTATGTTTGAGGTTTTTTGGGAAGTTTACAATGGAATCACCTTTGGAGAACCGAGCTGAGGTTAGGGGCAGAATTCCAGGTGCAAACTGATGCTGCAGGATCCCTGGGGTGTGATATATATTTCAGAGGACATTGGTGTGCGGGAAGGTGGATGGCAAGTTGGCAGATATCAGGCATCACAAAGGACCTCAACTTCTTGGAATTTTTCCAATAGTAGGTGCTGTATAGTTATGGGCCAAAACATGGGCCAACTTGGTCATGACCTTCTGGTGCAACTACCAAGCGGTTGTACACATAGTGAATTCACTCACATCCAGATTCCAGAGGGTAATGGGCCTGGTCAGGGCCCTTATATTGCACTGCCTGCAATTCAGCATAGTCTTCAACGCCAGGCGTGTCCCGGGGATTGACAACACACTGGCTGATGCCCTGTCCAGTCAGCAGATCAACCGGTTCAGGGTGTTGGCGCCAGGGGCACAGGCTCACCTGGAAGTCCTCCCAGACAAGGTATGGAATCTTGGAGGGTAGAGGCCAACAGAGCCATGAGCCTGCAGTGGCCCCCGGCGTTTGTTGTAGTTTTGCTGCAGCATGCACGAATTTTTTTCTCATTTCGGCAGGAGGAAGGGCTGCCCCAGTGGATCATTTGGTGCAATTCTGTGTTCAACTGCACTGGAAATGACAGGCACCCAGGTCAATACAAGGGAAAAATGACAGCATTGGCCTTTTTATGCTAAAGCCCAGGGACAACAGGACACCACTGGGGCTTTCCACATTAGAAAAATGCTAGAAGGATTGAACAGGGAGCGGACTGGGGCCAAGGACACACGCACATCCGTTTCATCAGATATATTAGTCAGACTTGGTGAGGTATGGTGAACTCTGTGCTCTGATGATTTTGAGGCATGCCTTTTACAGCGACGACATTGATTGCCTTTTTGGGGGCTCTCCAAATAAGTGAGCTGGTTGCAGCAAGCAAAAACAATACATCTCTATCCTCTTTGCAGAGGAAGGATGTGTGGGTTGCTGAGGTGCAAATAGTGATTAACCTACGGAGCTCCAAGACTGGCCAGTTGGGGGAAGGTCAAGTCATAGTGTTCTATTGCTGAGATTTGCCCTGTTAGGGCGGCAATAGTATACACGAGGTTCATAGGTGATGAGGATGGGGGGTTCCCGAGGGATAAGGATTCATCTCTGCTTACTAAATATCAATTCTGGAAAGTTACTTCTCAGGCCTTACGAAATCCAGAGTTGGTGTTTTGGCACCCATTCATTTCGCATAGGTAACACTTCTACAGCGGCTGCTTGGGTACAGTGTTGAGGATGTTAAAAAGGTGGGACAGTGGGCTTCCCACAGGTATCGGAGTTACGTATGACCTTTACCACAGTTGTAGATGCTGGTGTTGCAGTTTTGTGTTTTTATCATTTCAGGTTCGGGGATGCGACCATCCCGAATTCGAATGTGTTTATGTGGCCACAACAATGTGTTCTGGGCAGCCAAGTATGCAGAACAGACCAGTTGGGGTCAAAGCATGAGCCTTTGTGCAAGGGCCATGTTGGAGTGGAGGGGACAGAGAGGCATGCCCTGGGATGGGTTCTTGGAATTGGCATCCCAGGGTACTCCGGATGTTCCCCCTTGGTGTGTGGGCCACGTTGGAGCGGAGGGGATGGAGAGGCATGCTCTGGGACAAGTTATTAGAATTGGCATCCCAGGGTACTTTGGATGTGCCCCCTGACATTGCGTTAATCCACCTCGGTGGCAACGATTTACCCCAGCGTGGGGACAAGGCGTTGATATTGCAGGTCAGCAGACCTGTACGCGTTGGCGTTGCGCTTTCCCAGAACAAGCATAGTGTGGTTGGCGATCATACCTCGTATGGTATGGAGGGCTTGATGCGACCCCAGGTGCATCGATAAAGCCCAGAAAGGAATTACCTGTGAAGTTTGTACGGCCATTAGGGCCATAGGTGGGTCAGTGATTTTACATCCTGACATTTGAGTTAGTTGCCCCAAATTATACAGGGAGGATGGGGTGTATTTATCAGAGTCAGGGCTAGATTGGTTCCTCCAGGATTTACAAGGGGGCTTTAGGGCTGAAATTTTCAGCTTGGTGGGGGGCCTGGGGCATACGGTGTAGCCCCTAGGCTGTGGCGGGTAGTGCAAAGCAGGATAGGATCATGGGGATATCGGGGGAGACACCCAGCGGGTGCTAGAAACCCCTTCTCTCAGAATTGCAGTAAAGAGGTTTAGCTGAGGGGTGGGGCAAACAGGGGACCCCAGGGGACACTGTGCGCTAGGGGGTCCCGAGGCTCACCTTGAGGGCGGCCTCCGGCGCGGAGGACCGAGAGGGTGCTGTGCTGGAAGACAGCGCCCTTTTGGCACAGGAACTTGCTGGGAATAGGTCTGGACCAGTCAGGTAGGATCAACGCTGGTTCCAGACCTGTTTTGCACTACGGCAGGCCCCCTTGTAATAGGGGAAGTTAAAGCGTTAATAAGTTAATAAAGTTTTGGCCCTAGTTTTGGCCCATACATATCGCGTCTCGTCTCATTATTCCAGGCTGGGCGGGCAAAGGCATGCTGGGTTTTTTTGTTTGCTTGCTTGCTTACTTATTTGTTTACCTAATGTCCCAGTTTTCCTCCAAGGAGCTAAAGATGGCATAGACGCACTATTTCTCCCCACTTTCTCCTCACAACAACACTGTGAAGAAGACCAGGCTGAAGGGGAGTGACTAGCCCAAAGTCACCTCTTGAGTTTCCGTACTTATTGGAACCTGCACTGGCTGAAATAAAATAAATACAGTAGCCTCCGGGGTGCTTAACCCATCTAGTTACCCACTCCCACCTCCCTTGTTTTTTGTGATCCTGGGTGGAAAGCAAAAGTGGAAAATATAGAGAGTTTGGTTTGGTGAGTTAGAAGTTCTGTAGGCTTCATAATCTAGACATTTAATCCCCAGAACACATTTCACAAGGCTGCTGCCCAGCATTTGCCAAAAGTTATGCCCTTGCAATTGGTGAGGTCCGTGAATATTCCTCCTTTGGCTATCCATATCACTGTTACTTCCCTCTTCCTCGCCCTGACTCTTGTTGTAGGAGCTGCTTTCCATCAGTAAAAGGTTATTCCCAGGAAAAAAATTGACTAAACTATTAGGGCCCCCTCCCTCAGGCTGCTTGAAATCAATTGCTTCACCACTTTGTGTAGTAACACTGCTAGTAAGCATCTCCTAACATTACACCCTGGCTTCTACACATCTCCTCTTACCCATAAGCTTATAGCCACTGGTTTTCATTCTCTTTCTCTCACCCCTCCATTTTCAGTACCATAAGTGAAACAATCATATTGAACACTCTTCCCACCCCCTCTTGAAATATATGTAGATTCTTGAGTCTTGTGTTTAGAATTCTTCAGATCTTGAAAATAAGACTTCATACAAAGAAAATGTAAAGTGTTGTAGTTCTTCCTTGCAACCAGGAACACTGCTTTTCCAAGAAAGTACTATACGTATATAAATACAGGAACTCAACTCAAACTTAGAGGACTGGTGTTCTTCCTGATAGAGTCCCATTCAAGTATGAACTAAGCCAGGAAGAAGTACAATTCAGGCACAATCCACAAGGATCTTTTCTACATGGTCTTTCATTTTAATGGCACTTAAACAGGAGAGAGAAACCTGGTGTATTTGTCCTCTACAGTTTTGAAATATGGTGTTTTCTGATTCTCCCCTTCCTACCTATTTTCATTTGGGACAACAGCAGGCTCAAACCAAACATTACAAATGAGACATGACTGCTACTGAAAACAGCAGTCCTGCATGGCCTCCTCTCTCTTCTGCAATATCTAGAGATTACAAAGCATGGTTAGCCTCTTGTCATGACCCAGAGTTTAATGCCCCATTTTCACATTATTGGCTGGCACATGCCAGTATGTACGAAATCAGCATACAGTGATATTATGTCATGCATTCTTTCTTCCTAGACATTAGCCAGAATTGCTTTCCCCTAAATTACTTATTCAACATAAGTAGTAGACCACTTATTAAAGTCAGGTGGCATCCAGAAGTGTTGGGTTGCAAACATAGTGGCCATTTTGGCTTGGGTTTATTGGAATCACAGTCTAGCTCCTTTGGGGGGCACCATGTGGAGAGTGGGTGATCCAAGAGAAGGCAAGGCCAAGAAGTGGACTTGCTGCTTTCAGCACTGTCCATCCACCTTCCCTCACATCTCTTTCCAGACTTGTTTCAAATATATTTACTGTAACCTAATGCTAGGCATTTTCAAAACAAACTTTAATTGGATTTATTGTGCTTATATGTTTGTTTTTCCTTTGTTAACTTCAGTAAAGATCCTAAACAAGATATAACCCAATGTAACAACATCCCTTTAGCTTCAAAAATATTTGTCTGCCTCATAACAATTTTATGTAAATAATTGTATTAGTTACATCTAAACCAGGGCATCCATGTTACTATCACCAACCTGACATTCCACTATGTGAGAAATTACAATATTCTAAGTATGAAAACAAGAAACATGTGAGAACATGATTTTTCCTAGACTTTCTTCAATTTTTATTTCGCTCAGAATATACCTCTGATATGGGCAGGATATCTCTGGAGCATTCTTGTTGCTTCAAGAAATGGAGTCAGGTTATAGTAAGATCTGGTTCACATGCCTAATGTGCAACTGTGGACCTATATTACTTAACCTAGCTGTTCTCCACTCTTTCTAAATGTCAGGTAGAGCTATTTCCTAACACTGAAGGGTATGCTTAGAGTTAATGAATGATTGCAAAGCCTGATAGGCTAAACCAGATACAGAAGTATTGTATTCTGCCCTATACTTTCTGCCTTCTTGCAGTCTCCCAAGATTTTATTTGATAGAATTATTTATACTGAATACTCAATTGATAAAAAAAGTCTCTACTAATTCAATATCAGAGTCAAATATGCCTCAAGAAACACACACAGATGGACTACATGGTGGAATTTACTAAGTTATGACACCCTTCACTGTTTGTTTTGTTTTGTTTTGTTTTTGTTTGTTTTGTTTTGGTAAAAAGATCTTCACTGTTCCAGAAAATAAAATAGTTATACATAAGTCAATTGTGTCAGTAATACGTCCCAATGTAAAGGAGGGATTATGCAAACAGTGAGTGCAATGTAATTTATTCACGGTTCAAATCAGATGAGACATACATTTTCCATGTAGAAGCTGATAATGCATACATCCTCCAGTGATAGGATTCCCTCAGAGCTGTGTGTCTCAGCAGTTACGCGTATGTACCTTCCAGTGGCCAACAACCAAACAAAGCAAGCTGATGGGAAGTTGCAGAGCTGAGTGAAGCTGATGCTAAGGTACACCAAGAATTTTTGGCACTTAAGGGAGCTCCACTTCCAAACCTCCACTTCCAAGGTGAGCATCTCATCAAATTTGATCTTTAGGTTTCAGATATACAGGTTCAAAATACACCTGACATTAATCATATGCAGTTGCCCCTCTAATTTTCATCTAAAGTTAACCACCAATGCTGGAATCCCCAATAAGAAACCATGGGGCTGGTGGAGGGATGCATTTGCTGGTTTTCTCCTCCAAGTCATCCTTCAAAGTTATTTCCTGGGGGATTTTCCATGTGTGGGTGTACCAACTTACAGTTAGAAAACTGAAAGAGAAGAAAATATTAAGATGATTTCTACACCATAGGTAGCTAGTCACCTGGATGGTGGCCCAGCTCTGAATGCTTGGTGTGAGGTGCCCTTCACTTGGTCCACTAATACCCATGACACATCTTGCCACATGAACACATGCACACACAGAGAATTACTAGACTCCCATTGCTAGTTACAGTTAGGAAGCTGAGAGCTTGAGAGAACTTTCTCCTCCATGCCCCCCACAGCCACACACAGAGAGATTAAATGGAAAAAAATTATTCAATGTAAGTAGTAGACCATTTATTATCAAACAATGTCTATACACATAGAGCATTAAAAGGAATTCAATCCAGAACATGAAGGACTAGGAAACGTTTGAACAAAGATTAATGTCTGCAAGATATAATGGTTAGAAGTAGCATATTAAAAAATAACCAATACGTATTGCTCATTCATTTTGTTGAATAAAGTCAATGTTGTATCATTCAAGCATTTTTTTTAGAAAAGCAATGAAGGAACTAGAAAAGATCATAAAGTGTAAAGAGACCAAGACCAAGATCATTCACACTCTTGTATTGCTGATCACCATGTATGGGTGTGAAAGCAGGACACCAAAGAAAGCTGACAGAGGAAAAATTAATTCATTGGTGCTGGAGGAGAGCTTTGTGGCTGGCACATGCCAGTATGTACCCTGGACTGCCATAAAGACAAACAAATGGGTCCAAGAGGAAACCAAGCCTCAGCTATCTCTGGAGGCAAAAATATTGAAACTGCAGCTGCCTTACTTCAGGCACTTCATGAGAAGGCAGGATTCTCTGTAAAAGACAGTAATGCTGGGATGCTGAAAGCAGCAGGAAAAGAGGAAGGCCAAATACAAGATAGATTGACTCCCTAAAAGAAGCCGTAGGCTTGAGTTTACAAGAGCTGAGCAGGGTTGTTGAGTACAGGGGATGTTGGAGATTGCTCATTTATAGTGTTGCCATAAATTGGAGTTGACCTGACACAATGTAACAACAACAAAAGAAAAGCAAGGAAAACATTAGAGAGTTCTGCAAAATAAATGTATGTTTATTTGTCACTTCAAGCCATTGCATTGGGGGGGGGGGGGTTATCATTTGCAAGAAATGATATCAGGATATATATTTTTAAATCAGATATCACTGACGTATTTATTAATGAGTCATGTTACTTTTCACACTTGAACAACAAATAAGAAGGAACAAGAAACCAATTTTGCATCTGAAAAAGTAATACTTCCTGTGACACATTAAGATGTTTAGCAGTCTTTCCCTGTTCTGATGCTTCCTATATGGTAGCAGTGGAGGCACCCAAAAGTACAGCTGCTGTGATAGAAAAAGATCATCCCTTTGCCCCATATGAGCCGAGACTGCAATCTCGAACAAACCCAATGCTCCCCTGCAGTTGTGACTTTTGGATCCAAGGAGAATCCAAAATCTCTGGGCAGGTTACTTTCAACTCATCCATCATTGCTCATCTTCTCATGAAGCAACGTTTGATAAGCTTCTGAGGAACCCCAGGCTGCCAAACCAGGAGGTAAAACATATAACTTCACTCCTAAATAGACCTAAAAATGAGGCTACACCTGCCTAATTCCTGCATAAAAATAAATTACAGCATTTTTATACCTTTATAGCTATGCAGGAATGTCTATTTTTCTTTAAACCAGAAATACATGAGGCAGATATCCTTAGAGAGAAATCTGTTATGCTCTAGTAGCGGCTTCTGTTTTACAGTTTGGAGACATTCAAACTGAAACACATACATAAAATTTAACTATATATGTAATTGCTGTAAATAATGTTTTATCAAATTTATAGTTATTAAACCTTCCCTTAAGATTTAAAGGTTCAGCTAGTTTGTATCATTTCTCACTGTTCTCTCGTTAGAATGCTTTCGCCATGAATATTGCATGACAAATAATACTTCATTCTAGGTTTTCCTTTCTGTCCTCAGCATGCCTATAAACGTCATCACCTAAAAATGATAGTGTGTGTTGGCTCTTGGTACAAAATCTAATGTTACAAGGATAAGTGTATGCAGTTGTGAAGGGTGTGAGTGGATAGCTGGCTTCTTCAACCTGGCACCCTGTATTCTCCAGATGTGCTAAACTACACCATGTTGTCCGGAGATTATGGAAAGCATAGTCCACCAAATCTAGAAGGTGCCAGTTTAGAGAGCTGGTTAAGAGAATGAGCAAGGAAGTCATTTCAAATGGCAGTTCATCAACCATTAGCCAAAACCATGGATACCATGAATTTGTTACACACCTTAGAGAGGCTTCTCTCTCTCTCTCTCTCTCTCTCTCTCTCTCTCTCTCCTTCACCTTTTCCCTCTGTCAGCCTCAGCCCTTACCTCTTAGATGGGAATAATACTGGCCTATCTTAGAGAAATGCTATGGAGATTACCCAAGAGTCCATTTGACACAGTGTCAATTCTGTCAATGCAGTTTAGTGTGCTTACTCAGAGAAGACTGAGGAGACAACATTTTTCTTTCCTTGCCCGGATCTGACAGAAATTATCCCTCTAAAGCTCTGTTTCAAAACAGACATCCATGAAGTCTACAGGAGATTCCCTTGAAATTTTCCTTGCCTCTCCCTTCCAGGATCCCTTCCAGCTGTGCCTGGGGGCGTTATTGGTGAGTCTGACCTTGCTGGGCTGGAAAGGAGGCTAGGAAAAGCTGTGGGGGCAGAGGGGAAGCAGAAGGAACCCAAATTACAAGCCCAGCCAAGCCCAGGCAGCAGATATTTGGTGGCAGTATTATGTGCTGTCAAATTGCTGCCACGGGGGTGGGTGGGTATGAATTAACACTCTCCGCTCCCTTAAACCACACTTCTATAGTCAAAAACCCTGCTGCAGTCTTATAAAACAAAACCTGTGATTTCTCTACTGAGTCAATCCATCTCAAGTTGTGTCTTCTGCTTTTCCTAGCATTATTGTCTTTTCCAGGGAAGTTTGTCTTCTGGTGATAGTTTGCCCTGTTGAAAATGCCTTTTCATGCAAATCTGGTAGGGTTGCAAGTTACCCGGCTATTATGAAAGGAGGTCTCGAGTCAAAAAAGGTTGGGTAACACTGGTTTAGGGTCTGACTTTCCATCTGCAATCCATCAGGGGCAATACATCCCCCATTGCACTGCCGAATTGTGATGGTGCAGACAGCTGCAACCTCTCTTTTCCAATATCAATAAGCACTTTTACATTAAAACAAGGAAGGTGGAGAGTATGCATGTTGTTTTGATTAGCCCTTCCATGGGACTTCTGAGAATACTCGTCAAAACAAGGTGTGTGTCCGCATGCACCTTGTTTTATAGCAGAAGTCCTTGATTTACAGGAGGGTGCTGATGCCATGCTACAAAATTCAATAGAAGTGGCAAATCTCAAGAAAACTTGCATTTTTGCTGCCATCACAACAATTCATTTAGCAGCAGACGTAGCAGGGGAGACTGTGGTGGTGGTGACAGGAAGTCCCTCCTCTGCCCTGGTCTCCATAAACTCCAAACTTCCAGAGCTGCTTGAACTTCACTCTGTTAATGTTGGGGAACAACATTCAAGAAAAGGAAAAACATCCCACCAGCCCACAGAGTGTGCGTGCTCATTTAACCCAACTAGCCCCTCTATCAAGTCCAGTCTCTGCCTGAGCCCAAGTTCCCATCACTAGGATCAGGTTTTTCACAGTCTGTTGGAGTGGCTTGGTCTTCAGGACAGCCCTGAACCATCTCATGCCATTCAGTAAGGTTTTATTGCCAACTTATGAATAATGCCTGAGTCTCTCCAGCCCCTCCTGTTGCCACCTCCAATACTCCTTTTGCTGCTTGCACCTCCAGTGCCTCTGCTGGGTTGGAAAAGGGGCCATGTGCCCTACCAGTCAACACAAACAGGAGAACCACCTTGGAGCAGCAAACAGAGGCAGAGATGCTGGAGAACTAAATAAAGGAGTTCCAACCTCTTCCTATAGCCACTGAGACCTCCACTAAGACCTCAGTCCAGGGGTTCAGCTGCAGCCTGAATTCCACTTCTCAAGTGGCAGAAAATATCAGGTTCAGCTCCTCCACTGATTTCCCCCATTCTTCATCCTCCATCCTGGTTGTGCCCAGTGAGCTGTCCTCCTCCCCTTCCTCCCACCACTTTCCTTTATCTCCAGCTTCAGCCAGCAGGACTTGGCCCTTGACTCCCCTTCAGGTATGTTGCATCACCTTCTGGGTTCTCCTCACCACCCAGTACAAGGACTTCCCAGTTCCAATTAGTGCGAGATGTTGTTTTTGCTGTTTGTAAAAAAAGTATTACACTCAGAATATTAGGGAATAAAATGTAGAGAATTCTTGCCTGTTGCAGACTTCTAGAGGTGTGTTGTGACGATAAATGCTTTAGGTAGCACTGCTGGTCTGTTCAGAATATAGTGTTTACCAAATTTCCCCGCCTGCTGCCTCTTGTGTAACATGCTTAGAAGGATCTGATGAACTAGCCATTGGGAGACAGGGAGTAGCTGAAATCAGGTCATCTTATGGTCCAGCAAGAGGTGTTAAAGCACTGGCTCTGCTTCATGGGGTCAGAGGACCCTTTAAAATGTACCCCCAGGCATAAGGGCCTAGCAACATGCATTTCTCTGTTATGTTGCTTATCTGGGATTCTAGTTGGAACCCAGGAAAAATGTCATACTGGTTCAAGAACAGGTGGTCTGTACCCTTTGTGTATATAAACTACTCATTATGTTCTGCCTCAACCTAGTAGTAAAGCTTCATGCTTTCATTAATGCACTGCTCAGGCAGAAGATAGCATGTTAGCAAAGGGAGCAAAGAATTTTTTCAAAAATCTTGTAAAATATTCAGAAGGACAGAAGAGCATGTGAGACTGACAACAGGGAATAGAAAAAAGCTTGAACTGCTAAAGTATTGTTTCCTTCTTCAGCATCAGCTTTTTGGCCCAGCAAAATACTTAAATCTATCTAATGAATTCAGAGTAAAGCTTCAAAACCCAGACTGCCCCCACCAGCTCACAGCCTGTACATGGGTTGGGCATTGCATGGCCCTCTAGGTGAACTGCATTTTGGACCACACTTCTCCTTGATCTTTCATTGTAAGCTATGCTGGCTGGGGCTGATGAGAGCAGCAGTCCAACACAAACAGGAGAACCACATGTCCAACTGCTACTCTACATTATTTACCAGCTCTTAAAATGACACACTTCAGAGATAAGCCTAATGTTACATTTCGTTTCCAACTGTCCAAAAAAAGCCAATGAATAGTTGGCTGGTTTTTGTTTTGTTTTGTTTTGTTTTGTCGGTCTTTGGGAGATTTCCCACAATTTGTGTGTCTCAGAGCCAGAAATTTGGACTGATTGCCAGAATATTTTGTGTAAAGCTGGAACCCACTGAAGCCAACACTCAGCATAGCTGAACTGTGCAGTGCCCAAACACATGTAATAGGTCAATAGACTGATGAACTTGTCTTTGTATAACATGGCACATGTTACTATGTGTAGTTCCCTCAGAGAGAAATGACATAGGCACCATATTGCTGGAGGAAGTGGGTTAGCCAAAGTACAGGAGAAAACTGAGGTCATGATGACAAGGTGGTGGACATGGCTATTTCAACCATCCCCCACCCTGCCCTTCATCCTTCTGACTTGCCAGGTATGTTTGACTCCACCCCTTAGCCCTATTCAGGAGCTAGAATTCATTGGCAACCCTAACAAGAGATGCCTTTGAAAGAGAAATCTGAATGTGATTTATAAGCCATTTTCTCTTGGGCGAACGCCCAGACTTTTCAATGTATGAAAAGAGTTTTACACTTAACTACTCTGAACTCTTTGCAGTACACAGATTGCATGCTGTTTCTAAGAATTTAGTGTGCATAGATTTGTAGAAAGAAAGGGGGGAAATCCAGGTTGAATCAACCTTCCTTATCGCTTGCTGAGTTCCAGGATTATCTAGATTTCAAGTATTGCCTAAAATACATACTGTTAATGTTTGAGGAGTTCTAAAGGAGAATGTTCTGTGACAGTAGTAGGAAATTAGAATATTTAGGACAGTAGGAAAATTCACTGTCAATGCATTGGATCTAGACTAGTCATGCTTAGAGTAGACTCACTGAAAGGAATAAGGTGTTATCTAGGAATGACTAAAGCAGATCCCATTTACCTGAATGAGTTTACTGTAAGTATAACTAAATTTGCATCCAAATTGCAGTAATTACCATATTATAATTGTAAAGATTTTATTTGTGAATATTTTTTTTTGAAAGAACAGAAATACTGTGAGAGAAATGGGTCAGCCTCAGCACTTGAGTGTCCTGATACATAGCCTGTATTATGGATAAGAAGCTATTGTTAGGACAGACTATGGAGAAACACAATGGTTTCCCATAGACAAAGGTGTCAGACAAGGGCATATTTTATCTCTTTCTGTTCAGTCTTTACCCAGAACATATATATGGAAAATTGGATTAGATTCAGATGAAAGAGGAGTGAAAATTGGTGGAAGAAACCAATTTTATCAATAATTTAAGATATGCAGATGACACTATGTCAGGTCAGAGAATTTGATTCCTGAACATCCTCCCAAGAGCCCTACAGAACTTTATAGACCTTTAGGGAAAAATCAGAAACCTGTGTTAGTTACAGCTGGCATATATCCCAATTAAGGGTTAATTCCGGAATAAAACTGGATGATCATTGACAATCATATCAATATTCATTTGAGTATCAAGGTAAAAGTATTTTCATTGTTGTAATAATTCAAGGCAATGTCACCTTGTCTAATTCTACAAGCTTTATTTACCTACATTGCTTCTATGTTTCACATGCAAAAAATACTTCAAAAAGGAACAAATTAACATATATTGAAAACATTCTTACAGTTATGAAAACTGTAGGCACAAACATTTAAAAATAAATTGCCATCCAAAAGTCTTACAATTATGAAAATTCACAAATAAGAAATAATCCAAAAATAAAATTTAAGTGTAGGCTGAAATTAAATCATATCATATCTTAATCAAAAAATAAAGGCGCTAATAGCCTAAAAGAGGTACATTGAACCAGCAGAGCATACTTCTACAGAACACATAATTAAAAATTAAAAAGCATTATAACTTTAAGTATGTCTTATCCACGTCTGGTCATCATTTGCAAAACAAGTTCAACTATCAGAATTGTTATGGTAGAATGGCCTTGCTTGGCTGGACTGAGTTTTGAAATGACTACAGTAGACTATTGTTCAAGCCTCAATTTAAAAGTACTTTTATTTTTAGGACTTTTTCTTCCATACTTCCTTAATTATTTTATCACTGTATATGTACAAATGTTCACATCTTGACAATTAGATTACTAGCAGAAAGCAGAAATGACTTGAAATGATTCCTGATGGAAGTGAAAGAAGAAAGTGCAAAAGCAAGACTGCAGTTGAACAGTAAGAAGATAAAAATCATGAATACAGAACACCGACACAATTTTAATGTTGACTATGAAGAAACTGAAATTGTTAAAGATTTTGTGTACTTGGGTTCAGTCAGCAAATCAAATAGACACTGCATCCAAGAAATCAGAACAAGATTGAAACTTGAGAGGGCAGCTATGATGGAACTAGAGAGGATCAGGTGTAAAGATGTGTCACTGGAAACCAAAATCATGATCATCCATGCTACAGTGGACCCTCGACTTACAGACGGCTCGACCTGCAGACTTTTCGAGTTACAGACTTCTCTGGCCGCAAATTTTAGGTTCGACTTGCGGCCGGAGAATCGACCTACAGACCAGAAAATCAAACAAAATGGACCAAAAACGGCCGGTTATGGATTAATCGGTTTTCAATGCATTGTAGGTCAATGGAGCCTCAACCTACAGACTTTTCGACCTGCAGCCACTGTTCCAATACGGATTAATTCCGTAAGTCGAGGGTCCACTGTATTATATTGCTGATTACTGTGTGTGGATGTGAAAACTAGGCAGTGAAGAAAGACAATAGGAAAAAAATGATTCATTTGAAATATGGTACTGGAAGAGAGCTTTGCAGATACCCTGGACCAAGAGAAAGATAAACAAGTGGGTCCTAGATCAAATCAAGCCTGAACACTCTCCAGAAGCAAAAATAATGAAACTCAGGCTGTCCTACTTTGGGCACATCGTGAGAAGACAAGCCTCTCTGGAAAAGACAAGAATGCCAGGAAACGTTGAAAGCAGCAGAAAAAGAGGAAGACTGAATATGAGATGCATTGATTTCATAAAGCAAGCCTTGAGTTTACAAGAAGCCTTTGCTTCACTGAATTATTTTACAGGGCAGTCCCATATAGATGTCTGTGTCTACGTAAGTGTTATAGAATTGCAACCTTAACAAAAAAATTTATTAAAAGGAATAATTATAGGACTTCTCAAATGGTTTATTATTTAAATAGAAAAATGAAGGCATTAAGTTCTTTTTGGCCTCAAACTTTTGAAAGTCTTAGAGTTCAAGCAGACCTGACATCAGAGATTCATGGTTCCTATCTTCTATAAATTTCATGCTGCTAATTAACAAACCAATGGGCCTGCTTTGAAACCTGGGTAAATTGTGTTTTGGGAGAAGTTGTTTACCCCCTTTTTTTCCATGTCTTTTCCCTGACATAAATCCCCACCACCATCTTCTGGGAGAAAAGGGCAAAAAATAATGTTTACGTCCTGGTACCTGGTACTTAACTACCTGCTTGTTCCTTGGACTGAAGGCAGTTGGGGTCAGACCTTGGCAAGGCATGAATCCAGGTGCTTGGCAGTCTCCTTTCTCTCATAAAAATCCAAAATAAATTGCACACTAACAAAGAATCTTGTCCTCTGTAAGGTAGGACTCAGTCCTGAAACTCACTGAAAACAGCATACGACCTATTAGTCTTTACAAATGATTTATCACAGATAAACACTCGCAGATACACAAAAGACTGAGAAAGCAACATTTTTTTCTTTTGCAAACTATTCCCTTTAAAAAGGAAACTGAGTGGGGAGGAGAAAAACTGAAGAAAAAATATTACTCTCAACTGACATTTTCCATCCTCCATAAACCATCTACACTACTGAGGTATATCATGGAGATATTGCAAGAGTGAACACAATCAAGCTAGTAGGAATAGTACGGTGTATGAATGTGATTCTGCATCAGGCTAGAACCATACTTGAATTGAGACTCAAGGGGAAAGCTGCTGGCAATGTCCAACATAGGCTTTTTTGAAGTAAGAAGGATTTACGGGCTATTGACCAGAGGAAAAAAGAGAAGTTCTACCTCCTTCACTAATAGGAGAGGATGGAGGATGGGAAGTGTCAGGTTGAGGAGGGGCGGGATGACAAATCCCCCCCTCAGGTGCTGAGTGGCCAGAACAACAGTAAAGTAGAGAAGCACCATCTGAGCTTTGTCCAAGATTGGCGCAATGTGTAGGACGCCAGCCGCATGCACTGCATGGCAGCCCATAACTGCCATAATCGGTTCAGACTGGGAATCCTGGCCACCTGGGTGCAGGTTATTCGTATTCCCATCTCTAGTATGTATTCCTTTTTTTTCAGTCAGTATTCAGTTAGAATTAGTATGTAGTAGTCTGTCATGTAGTCAGTATGCAACTATGAGTCAGTTAAACTCTGTTCAGGTAACCAGTCATTTTTTTCTACTGTACGCTGGGGTTTTTTTATCTATTTAGAATTGTGAGTAAGTGGGACCTTAATTCTTTCTCTTACCAATTATTCAGTGTGATTTATTGAGACTGTAATTGCCAGTTGATGAGAAAACCCAAAAGAGTGGCTTAATTTGGAGAGACTTGAAGCTAATTCTGCTCTATAGGCCCCTTCCCTACCCACTACATAATTAGAGGTTTTTAGCAAAAATTCACGCTCTGCCAAGACTAAGTACCATATCAAACTACAAATCCCAAGACTCTATAGCATAGAGCCCAACTAGTTAAGGTGGCATCCAAGGTTCCCTCTAAGCTGGGTGCGTGCAGCTGTCTTCCTCCTCCACACAGCAATTGTGTTAGGTTCCAGTTGCAACAGAAACCTGCACAGGGGGGAGTCGCACACACATGCAGGGGTGAAGTCGCAAGAGAGAGAGGTGGAGCCCCACCCAGAGGGGCTGAAAATTAGAGGGTATGTTGGTGGCATTATACTCTAAAACTGTATTGTGTAGACACTTTCTGCCTACATGTTTTTTTCTGAAATGGGTCGTAGGAGGAGTAGAGGTAGTAAGATTTGATAAGGCCCAGTCTTTTGACTTTAGATACAGTTTCAGAAACTATCTGGGAATTGGAGGGCTATTTCTCTGACACTCAAATATTACAGTCTTCTAAAATATGGTGGACTGACAGCTATTGCTTTGGTAGCCATTGCATGGATTTAATCCTGGTTTCTCCTCCTCATTCACTCCGATGTTTACATTAAAATAATGTAGGAGAGGACATATGTGGCAGCGCCCTTAAAAGGTAGAGGGAGGAAGTGTTTGTGGCCCATATTCCCTCCTCATAATTTGAGCACTGATTTTCTTTATTTATTTTTTTAAATCAGCATACTTTTCAGGATGCCCTACCAAGATATTTATGATACTCTAAAATAGATAGGCATACAATGTTTGCAGTTTCAACATTTAACCGATAAATTCCATATGTGTTTCATAATGCAGGCACAATGACCAAACTCTGAGGGGGGAAAAGAAGGGCAAGAAAAGCCCTGTGACTCGGTTTCTCTGATTTCTAAATTGCAATGGAATTGTCACCTTAAAAAAAAAAACATAAGAGCAGCTTATATTTTTCTTGGAGCAAACCTGAATTGCTGTACCTGAGTCAATCTTTATTTTAGCCCAACTCAGTAAGCACAGTCCTCCTGACAAAACAATTCTTTGTTTTCTAGCAGTAATAAAGCCTACATTGCATTACTCATTTGTGGTATTAAGAAACATTGATAATTGGCTTTTATAGTTTTTCAAGCTTCACAGTTTGGCAAACCTATAATTGAAAAGCTGGATTTTGCAATCAAAAAGCTTAATTCAGGCAGTGTTGCTATGCAAAAGTAGAAGAATGTACTCGTTCTTTAGCTTATTAATTTTCAAATAATGCTTCAGGGCTTGTTGTGATAGCCTTTTACAAGGTAGTAAATATAGAGATATTCAGACTTTCTGGGCTGAAAACTAATTACCATTATAAATTGAACAATTTTTGCTTGTTATTTCTGAAAATCAAACAGCTCCAAATACAATCTTCATATTACATAAAATGTGCATTGAACCACAGGATGTCTTACAAATCTTTAAAAACATGCAAGTTGTGTGTGTGTGCGCGCACGTGTTTGTGCGTGCACAGATTTGCCTTGGTCTGTGTCTTTGTGTTGCATTTGTTTGCATAACACATAAATGGAATAATATTGGTAGGATGGTGAAAAATAACAGATAGAACAATGCTTTTCTATAGGCCACTCCACAACACCATTAAGCTACAGCCTTTTGATTTAAGCAAGTTTGCTTCCCTTCAGTTTCTATATGGCCTTTTGCCAGTTATTATAGCCTAATGCCTTTTTGCTCTATACACATCATAAGACTGCTTGGTCTCCAACATTTACAGAATAGAGACAATGTTGTGTAAGATTTATTCAACCACCAAGTACTGCCATCTTGACATACACCTGCACTCTCCTATCTACGACAACACAGTGAACAAAGTCCTTCCTTCTCCCTGTTGCTACAGTCTTAATTTAAATAGCCCATTCAGCACTGAATTCTGAGCAAGCAAGAACATCGGAGTGAAGCTGGACCAGGTATTCCTGCAACTCGTATGTTTTCTCTTCAGTGTCAGGATTTCTTCAGAGATAGGTGCCTCACCAACCGGACTTGCAAGGTAAGTTCATGTTTAGCTTTGAATGATCAGTCACAAAAACAAGTTGGCATTGGCAATCATTTTTTGACATGGTTACATTGCTCGTGAAGAATCAGTTTTAGAGTCTGAAGATTCTCATGGACCCAGTTTTATCCATAGAGGCAGAGGTGAACACTAGCCTCAGTGATTAGGATGGCTTTTAGCCACTTTAAACTTTTATTTTACAACTGCAGCCATTTTAGAGAAAGTGAGCCTGGCCTCAGTTACAGATGCACTGGTTACACCTAGGACTGGATTTCAGAAAAGTTGTCTTGGTAGGTCAGGTTTCAGAAACATCCGTTGGCACAAAGTTGAAGCATCATAGTTAGAGTGAGGGTCCTCTTTTTTAAAAGAACAGCCTTCTATCCTCTTTATCAGAATGCTTATGCAAATAAACCCCCCCCCCATGACTCTAAGAGTCCAATCTGACAGATGCAAAGGTGCAGATCTGATGACACCAGAAAGAACCAATTTAACAGGAGCAATCTCCCTTAAAGCAGCCCATCCATCTGTTGGAGAATTGCTCCAGTTCAGCCCACAAAGTTAGAAGCTCTGCTGAGGGACTAAAAAGGTCCAGCTTGGCAGAGGTCAGGGTCCCTGTGGATCCTGTTATTGCCAGGAAATAGATTGCACTCGACTGCTCCACAAGCAGTTCAATTTGTGATCTTTTTCCTTGTGCAATCACACCTTTAGGTGGATGAACCCTAAAGGGAGAGGAAAAAGAGAACTCATCTGAGGTTCCTGGTGAGGTCGCCAACAGAGATTAGTAGGCCTAGGATTACAAAGAAGAGGAACAGAGGGCAAATGCAGCTGGAATAAAAAAATGGCACTAGACAATATCCTCAGCTACAGATGACTTTGCACACCATATTTTAACACCCCTTTCTACTGTTCGGCTGGTCTCTCACTAAAAAAGATTTTCCATTCTATATCTGATGAAATATCTTTCTGTAATTCATATTATGTAATCTCATGTTGGTGGGAGGGAAGTTACCAATCACTGGGCACCTCATCATGCCCCTTTTGCATAATATGGTTTGAATGCAAGATAATAGGGTCAACCTGAATCTTGTCCAATGCTTTCTGCAAATATAGGACACAATGCACCCAGCACTGAACACTTGTAAATCCTACTGATTTTACTGAAAGTGATTAAGAGTGCAACCCCATATCCACTTACCTGGGATTCAGTCCCTGTTAATTTAGTGGCAACTACTTCTGAGTAGAGATACACAGTATAACATTGCATATATGTCTGTGATTAAGTCATGGCTGAACACAGTGGGAGTTACTTCTGTCCATACATTATACATTAAGGATCAAAAGAAAGATGTTGACTCAATGCAAGGCCATTGTGCAAATGTTTGGGGGCCACATCATAAGTCAGCTAAAAGTATGTTGCCAACACGCTGTAACAAATAATCACTGCTGTTTCGTGGCATCCACTATAGTTAAGAAGGCAAAGCAGTTTAAATTTATAATCCTTTCAAGCCATGCATGAATATGATGATGATGGAGTGTTTGTCTGGCAGCTTCCCCACATCCTCATTGAGACCAAGGTCTTATCAAGAACCACCTGAATGGAGCTTGATTTTGGTTTAAGCTTGCTTTTGGCTGGGAAAGGCAACTGGCATAACATCTTTCAAACAGAGAATCTATGTACATCCACCTTGTAACAGTAAAGGCTGGAGAATGTCTCCACCCACCCTACTTCATCTTCAGCTATTCCTGTTCCAGAGAGCAATATTCATATATCATGACATTAATTAGATATTTCTTATTTTCCCACAGAGAACATCTTTGTTATAGCCCCTCGAATCACAACATCCATCATACTCCACGACTGGCTACACTGGCAGAGGCTGGCCCATGAAGGCAAATGGAACACGACCTCACCTCAGACTACCCTCAGCCAGAGCACCTCTGCTACAGAGACAGAGGATCAGGACTTTGCCTGTATGCCCTTCCCTCTCATCTTCCAGCCTCATCAGTTACAGTCATGTGAAAAAGAAAGTACACTCTCTTTGAATTCTGTGGTTTTACGTAGCAGGACATAATAAAAACCAACTGGTCCTTAGCAGGTCTGAAAATTAGGCAAATACAACCTCAGATGAACAACACATGACAGATTACACTGTGTCATGATTTATTTAACAAAAATAAACCAAAATGGAGAAGCCATATTTTCCCCATCTCTAGAATAAGGAAGGATGGCTGTCTCACGTACGGATCCTGTAGGTTGGAATCCTTTTGCCCTGCAAAATGTGAACAGCCCCACTCTTTTCTTTTGAATGGCCTGTTGACATTTTACGTCATTATTTTTGTTGCTTATCTTTTGCATTTATTATTTATTTATTTATTTACAATATTTTAACCCACTTTTCTCCTTTAAAAGGACCCAAGGCAACAATTGCAACAATTAAAAGACAATATTTAAGCTAATAACAGTGAGTATACAATACTAAAAGAACCAATAGTATACAATAACAAAAAACATAAGCTACACCAGATAATGAGGGGAAAATGTTACTTTTTTCCTGATTGCAATAGCTGTTTTTCATAGCGTTTGTAAATGGTTGTGGACAAATATTGTGTTTCTGGAAATCTCTCTCTCTCTCTCTGTGTGTGTGTGTGTGTGTGTGTGTGTGTGTGTGTGTGTGTGTGTGTGTCTTAGCCTCCTCTCTTTTATCCTTTTGTGCACAGTGGAAGACCCGCCTCATCAGGCAGGCTTTTAACATTTAACTTTGAACTGAGTCCCTGGATGGTGTTTTTTAGTTTTTCTAAGTCTAGTTTTAAATTTTTAAATATTTTCAACCACTTGGTCTATTTTTAGTTATTATTACAATTTAATTGTTTTTAATGTGAGATTTGTTGTGTTTTCAATTTTACTTGTATTACATTGAGAGCTGCCTTGAGTTTACTCATTGGAAGAAAAGTGGCGTACAAATGAGACTAAATAAATAAATAAATAAATAAATAAATAATAATAATAATAATAATAATAATAATAATAATTATTATTATTATTATTATTATTATTATTATTATTATTATTATTATTATTATTATTATTATTATTATTATTATTATTATTAAAAAACACCAGGCACAGTCAAAGTTATAAAAACATTGACTGGTATTATATAACAGATACAAGTTTTAACCAAAAACCTGATTATCTGTTAAATATTGACGCAATATGTATGCTGTTCCTAATATTGCTGGTTTTTGTAGCTCTGATGATGTGATTTCTGAGATCTGCAACTGCTTATAGTACTGTGTGAAATTTCTTGATATTGTTCCCAAAGCCCCAGTGAATACGGGGACCACTGAAGTATGTTTCTTCCAGAGGCGAGATGTTTCAATTGCCAGGTCTCTGTACTTTGTTAGTTTTTCCAATTCTTTATTTTCAACTCTGGCATCCCCTGGAATTGCAATGTCTATTGCTACTGTGTCTGGTTTGTTATGTTCAAGGTGTCTGTCCATTTGGATCCGGACATCCCACAAGATCTTGACTTCCTCATTTTCTGACACCTTCCCTACCAGTGCTCTTCAATATTTTTATTAATGACTTGGATGAGGGAGTGCAGGGAATGCTTGTCAGATTTGCAGATGATACAAAATTGGGTGGAATAGCTAATACCCTAGAAGACAGAAACAAAATTCAAAATGACCTTGAGAGGATGGAGCACTGGGGCGAGAAAAACAGAATGAAATTCAACAGGGATAAGTGCAAAGTACTGCACCTCGGAAAAAGAAACCAATTGCACAGTTACAAGATGAGGGATACCTGGCTCAACAAAACTAAGAGTGAGAAGGATCTTGGAATTGTCGTAGATCACAAGCTACATATGAGCCAACAGTGTGATGTGGCTACAAAAAAGGCAAATGCTATTTTAGGCTGCATTAACAGAAGTATAGTTTCCAAATCTCGTGAGGTGCTAGTCCCCCTCTATTCAGCACTAGTTAGGCCCCACCTTGAGTATTGTGTCCAGTTCTGGACACCGCACTTCAAAAAGGATGCTAACAAATTGGAACAAGTTCAGAGGAGGGTGACAAGGATGATCAGGGGGCTGGAAACCAAGCCTTATGAGGAAAGGCTGAAAGAATTGGGCATGTTTAGCCTTGAGAAAAGAAGACTGAGGGGTGATATGATAGCACTTTTCAAATATTTGAAAGGCTGTCATACAAAGGAGGGGCAAGATCTGTTCTCAATCATCCCAGAGTGCAGGACATGCAACAACAGGCTCAAGTTAAAGGAAGCCAAATTTTGGTTGAATCTCAGGAAAAACTTCCTAGCTGTTAGAGCAGTATGACAGTGGAACCAGTTGCCTCGGGAGTTGGTGAGTGCTCCAACACTGGAGGCATTCAAGAAAAACTTAGATAATCACCTGGCAGATATACTTTGATTGTATTCCTGCATTGAGCAGGGGATTGGACTTGATGGCCTTGTAGGCCCCTTCCAACTTCACTTTTCTATGATTGTATGATGTTCCCACAGGGTTTTGGAGGCCGGCAGGTTATATTTTTTGCATAATAACCAGTGCACTAACTTTGCCACTCTGCCATGTCTAACTTTGTAATCTGTTTGTGCAATCTTTGGACATTCACAGATGAAGTGTGACACAGTTTCATCTTTTTCATAGCAGAGTCGACATTTACTGTTAGCACTAACTCCTTGGATCTTAGCTTTCATCACATTGGTTTGGAGTGATTGTTGTTGTGCAGCAAAAATCAAGCTTTTGGTTTCTTTCTTAAGGGTCCCCAGTTTCAGCCATGCCCATGTTGATTTATGATCATGCCTTCCATCAATATTTCTCAGGTGTTGTCCATGTAGTGGTTTATTTTTCCAGTTGTTTAATTTCTTTTCAAATTGTTGTTTCTTATATTGAGCCTTTGTTTCTGTTGTTTTCAAAATATTCTCCACGTTCACTGCTTTCAGTAATTTTTCTCTGCTTGTATTGATATAATCCTTTAGGATTCTTTTTTCTTCCTCTACTACCTCTTATATTTGCAGTAATCCACGGCTTCCAATTTTTTGTGGTAAATATAATCTCTCCACATCGCTTTTTGGATGTAGTGTGTAATGCATGTTCATTAGTTTCCATGTTTTTCGATCCAATTCTTCTAGTTCGTTTTGAGTCCAATCTATTATTCCAGCTAGGTATCTAATTACTGGAACGGCCAATGTGTTTATGGCTTTGATTGAATTTCCCCCATTTAATTTTGATTTTAAGATTTTCCGCAGTCTTTTGATATATTCTCTTTCTGTCAGTTCTTTAACTTTTGTTTGTATGATGTTGTCTGCTTCTAGTATTCCAAGGTATTTATAATTTTCATCACTTGAGAGTGATTTTATAATATTCCCATTTTTTAACTCTATTCCATCTGGTTTTTGGATCTTGCCACGGCGTATAGACAGAGCTGCACATTTGTCAATTCCAAATTTCATTTGGTTATCTTCACTAAATATTTGCACTGTTTTTAGCAGTGATTCTATCTCCGTGGAACTTTTTGCATATAGTTTTAGGTCATCCATGTATAAGAGATGACTGATTTTTCCAGCTTGTTGTGATATATTATATCCCAATCCAGTTTTATTTAAAATTATTAAAATGGGGATTAGTGAGATGTTAAACAGCAGTGGTGACAAAGATTCCCCCAGAAATATTCCTCTTTTGATGTTAACGTCCCCAATTTCTTCACCATGGGCCATTAAGATGGTTTTCCATTTTTCCATGTTTCTCTTCAGGAACTTCTGAATGTTTTTACTAATCCCAAACATTTCTAGGCAGGTGTTAATCCAGCTGTATAGCAATGAGTCAAATACCTTTATAGTCTATCCAGGCCATTTCAAGGTTTGTTTTTTGTCTTTTTGCATTCTTCGGAATCATTTTATCAAGAAGGAGTTGATCTTTTGTGCCTCTTGACTTTTTAAAGTTCCCTTTATGTTCAGTTGTGTATAGGGAGTTTTCAGTTAAGTAATTGTATATTGATCTTGCAAGTACTCCTGTGAGGAGCTTGAACATTGTTGGAAGGCATGTAATTGGTCGATAATTACTGGGTTCATTGCCCTTTTGATGATCTTTTATTCTCAGAAATGTGTGGCCTGTTGTCATCCAGTCTTCAGTTGTAGAATTTTGAAATAAGTGGTTAAATTGCACTGCTATACGTGGATGGAGACTTGTTAGATGCTTTAACCAAAATCCATGCAGCTCATCTGAACCAGGTGCACTCCAATTTTTCACATCCTTAACTTGCCTGTTAATCATTTCAGTTGTTATTACAACTGAAATGATTAACAGGCATTTGTTTTCCTTGAGTTTCTTTAAAATGTCTTTAATCCACAAGGCGTTTTTGTTATGTCTGGTTGGGTTTTCCCACATTTCTTTCCAAAATTTTACAGCATCATCTTTACATGGGCCTAATTTCTTTTGCTCTGCATTTTCTCCTAGTGATGTGTAGAATACTTGTTGGTGATTTCGAAATTGCGTGTTTTCTCTATATTGTTTCAAGCATCCATCATATCTTTCAATTTTCTTTGCTGTAGCTGTTACACGCTGTTTTAATTCTTCCATAGTTTCAACAATTGTTTTCCTTTCTAGGTCATATATTTTGCATAGTCTGGCTTTTACTTTTTCATTTTAAAGTTTTGAATCTTTCAAGTGTTTTAAATTGCTAATGTCTGCACGTAATTTGCTTATTTTTCTTTCTAGCCGAATTTTCCATTTTGGGGTGCCATGAGTTTTCTGAGAGTTTTGCAGCTTGTAACCAAGTTCCATGGTTACTATGGTAGCTGTGCTATACATGAGCTGGTTTGTTTCCTTTAGCATATTGGTCGGGATTGTTCTGATGACATTTGCATCATTCAGTAGATCTTTTACTGGCTTACTTTGTAATTGGCGCAAATTGGGGAGCCTTTGTCTTTCTGTGTACTGGCTAATATGGGTTACTATTTTTTCCCTCAGTGATGTTCGCCGTTCTGTCAACTCATCATTTCTGGGTTGTTCCATAAGTTGTTCCTCTATTGATATATTTTCTTCCATTATTGCGTCTACCTCTACCCTCCATTTGTCTTCCATACTATGGTCATTGTTCTGTGTTGATTTTGCCACCTTTTCTAGTTCTTGTAATTCCAGTTCTGAAAACACTTTACTCCGGATGATAAACCTTCTCTAGTCCATTAATTGTTGTTCAGTTATGTCACTACTTGGGTGTTTCCTTTTCCAAATTTCCATCATTCTCTTTTGAAAACCACGGGCTGTTAGGTTTGCCTCGTAATAACATTTCATAATTTCTTGATTTTCGGCAAGAGTCTAAGTTTTGCATTTATGTTGTTCCAATAGCTTTGCAGCATCCTGTCCTGGTCCCTGAACAGGGTCTGCTAAGCACTGTAGCCCATTTGTTACCAGATACCCAGGGGCTATAGCATTTGACACAGTCCTTGTTGACCTGGGCGATGACCGATCCGGTATGGATTTCTGTTTATTTTCTCTCATCATAATTGATGGTTGGTGGACACGGTTGGTCTGGGTTTTCAGTCGAGACCTGTCCGGCTTGGGAGACCCTTCAGTATAGCTCTCAACCTCACTGAAGCATGCAAGCCCCTCCGCCTCAACAAGGCCTGTGCCCATGGAGGGGATGATGATGATGATGATGATGATGATTAATGTGATGTCAAGTCAGTTTGGACTCATGATGAGCCTTTCCTGGGTTTTCCCTTCTTCTGGGGGCATTCTGGGACTGTACAGCTTGCCCAAGACCATACAGGCAGACTCTACTTGCAGGAGACACAGTGGGGAATCAAACTCCCAACCTCTGGCTCTGCAGTCAGATACCTAAACCACTGAGCTATCCAGACAGCTTTTAGAGCAAAGAAGTGATAGAAATAAAAATAATGCAATATAATCTCTCTTTCTCTTACACACATGTGCATGCATGTATGATATAAATGTATATGGTGTGGTATTATAATAACAACAGCTCCTTCCATCCTGTCCTGATGACAAGTAATGAGATTTCTATTTGAATAAGGCTTGTAATTGGGCATTAAAATAGATTCTCCCTGACATGGTACTTTTAAGTTTCTTTTAGGGTTCTTAATTGGTTCCATTGTTGTATTGCTCTAACAGTCAGGAAAAAACTTATTAACTGTTAGGGAGATGGTGAGTGCTCTAATGCTGGAGGCATTCAAGAGAAAATTGGCAACTACCTATCAGATCTACTTTGACTTGGATTCCTGTCTTGAGCATGGGGTTGGACTCGATGGTCTTATTGCCCCCTTCCAACTCAGTTATTCTATGATTCTATCCTCGGAAGGATAGAAGGCTGAGTCAACCTTGAGCCGGCTACCTGGGATTGAACCCCAGGTCGTGAGCACAGTTTTGGCTGCAGTACAGCAGTTTAACCACTGCGCCATGAGGCTCTTCTCTCAAGACATTTTCCTCTTCCCCCCCCCCTTTTTTTTTTTTTACTAACTTCTCCATGATGGACCTGTATACCTGCAAAGATTTATCAGATCTTTTGCTTGTGGAGCGAGTGATTTGCTTTGTAAGGGTTACTCCATTTATGATGAAGAAAATGTTGAATAACTACTATGGCCATTCCCATCTTCATTTCTATCAGTCACACAATGGTTCATTGTGCAAGTGATTATGTGCTTCTGATCAACATTTGAAATGTTCTGAACAATGTTGGATTGACATTTGAGATCTCCAGAAGCCCTATGAAATACTGAGTGGGGTAACCCAAATGACAGTGACATTTCCTTGAAGAAAACAAGGGGACAAAATAATCTTCCACCATGTACAAATTAGTATTACTCTTCCCCCAGCATAATTCATTTTGGCAAAAGAAAAAATAGGCATAATATTGTCGTAAGAACATAAAAAGAGCCCTGCTGGATCAGGCCAAGGGTTGTCCATCTAGTCCAGCTTCCTGTATCTCACAGTGGTCCCACCAGATGCCTCTGGGAGCACACGTGACAACTAGATACCTGTCTCCTGATACCCCTCCCCTGCATCTGGCATTTGGAGGTACCTTCCTCTTAAACCTGGAGATTATCCCCATCCCCATCATGGCTTGTACCCTGCGATGGACTTTTCCTCCAGAAATCTGTCCAATCCCCTTTTAAAGGCATCTAGGCCAAATGCCATCACCACATCCTGTGGCAAGAAGTTCCACAGACTAACAACACGCTGGGTAAATAAATATTTTCTTTTGTCTGTTCTCACTCTCCCAACACTCAATTTGAGCAGATGTTCCCTTGTTCTAGTATTGTGTGAGAGGGAAAAGTGCTTCCCTCTATCCACTTTATCCATCCCCTGCATAATTTTATACGTCTCAATCATGTCCCTCCTCAGGCGCCTTTTCTCTAGACTAAAGAGCCCCAAACGCTTTAGCCTTTCCTCATAAAGCAGGTGCCCCAGTCCAGTCATCATTTTAGTCGCTCCCTTCTGCACCTTTTCCAGTTCCGCAATGTCTTTTTTGAGGTGCGGCGACCAGAACTGTACGCAGCGACCAGAACTGTATTGTTGAACTTAAAGACTTAGTTATATTTTAGTGTGAGCTTTTGCGGGTCAATGGATTTTGTGGATTTTGATCCACAAAGAAGTGGATTTTGATCCATAAAAGCTAACACTGAAATAAAACTATTATTCTTTTAAAATGTCACAATATTTTACTTTTTTTCCCTCCCCCCCCCCCCCCATATGCTAAAACAGACTAGCATGGCTACTTATTTAAAACTCCCTCCCATATAATTCCATTCTCAGCATGTTTACTACACATGGCAGCTACTAGTTTGGTAGTTACTAGTTTTCATTTGTTTGGTGGTGGTGGGTTTTTTTTAATAATCCTATATCTGATCAAGGCAACGTACATTGTTCTTCAATGTTACAATAAAACCACATTGGTTTATTTAAAATTCAGTTCCAGCTCTCATATTCTATGGCTGATAAACTACAATTTATCCTGTATTGGAAATTCATAACATATGTTCTTTAGCTATTGGGCTGCAAACAGAGGTCATATAATCTGAAATAGATTTTTTTAATGTAATCAAGAATGTGAAAGCCAGCATTATTATACACATCTACAGTTTGGTTCTTTAGAATCAATTATGCCCAAAAGTTGTCGCATGAGGTAAGAAATGCTTTAAATCTCCACAAAAGTGTGAAGTGTATTTGTAACCATGGAAAAATGACTATAATGGTTGGAACATTTTTTTCTTCTTTGAAAGATTTAGAGCATCATTCATTTGCTCAGGGAGAGTCAAACATTTACTCTAGACATGGAATTTTCAGTCAATACTGTGCATTTAACTCTCTTCTCCCTTTTCATGAGGTCTACAAGATTTTATCTGTGTCTGAGGTAATGACAAAATCCAGGATCCACAGATAGTTAATATCTTTACTAGGATCAACTATAAATTCACAAAACATGCAAGCTTTCAGGTTCTCCCAAACTCCATCTGGCTAGATGGCCAAAAAAAAAAAAAAAAAAAGGAAAGGAAAGGAAACAGTAGAGGGGGGATAAAAATTCAATGGGTTTTTACCATCTAACCTGCTGAACAGTTCTGAAAAATGAAAATATTTTCGTGGATATGCATGTTTTACGGATGTATAGTTGGTATTAAAGGAGTGGATACTAAAATTCACTTCTGGATTTTGAAGTTTGAAGTTTATTCCTATGGGATATTACAGCCACTCCCCACTATCTTTTGGAGGGGGGTAATATAATGGTGGTTCTACTTTTCTCTCAGCCTTGTTCCTTACTAATTACTCTCCACTGGCTGATGAGATGATGGTGGTGTGGTAGAATGTCACAAAGCCACAAGGAGACAAATTATATTATTTGCTAATAGTTAAGAAGTACGGAACTTGATATATATCTGTCAATTTTGGTAACAAGTTAAAACTTCCTTCTCCTTAATTCATTCCCACATAGCAGTGTCCAAAGCAGTTCAGAGCAGAATTGAAAGGTTGAAAATAAATGTAACAATTTAGAACAAGATAATTAGAATAGTGAAAATGGAAGCCAGGATAACAAAGACAAAACAACAACAGAAACAATACTACTGTGTTCCCTAATAGACTAAAAAAATTATTTCCATATGAGCTTTTGTGGATGATAATCCACTTCCTCATATGCATGGAGTAAAATTAGATCACAAGTTTATATGCATATTATGCACAGTTGAGAGATAACAGAATACAGAACATGACAATTGTATTCTTAACACTGTAAAACAGTTTTGACAGAAAATGTTTGGATTACAAATACTTATTGGCTGAAGGCCAGCAGAATGTCACAACTAGAGTAGGTGCATTGAATCAGCAGAACTTAAGTAGATGTTGACTCGCCAAATCCTCACTGATTCAAGTGGCCTACTCTAGTCATGACTTCCTACTGGATTTCAGTCATTGTGCTTAAGCAAATTTCTTATTGCAGGATATCTATGCAACCAATCCTTTAAAATGTAATTAGCAGGTTAGGAATACTATGTTGTGTATACTATTTCACAGCAAAGCAGCTAATAATACTAGTAACCATATGATAGCACTCAATTTGTTGCTTAGACTGAAAAGCCCGCTCTCCAGTCACTGGCTTTCTAAGGCCAGGTAGAGCCCCAGTGTTATCCCCCATCATTCAGCTGGTGGGAGCAGTGCCTTTTTCTCATATGAATATAGACTTGAGTTTCTATACCCAGCAATGTGGGAATCTACCCCACAGAACATTATCAATCTTATAGTCTTATTATAAGAGCATAACTATGGGAAATGGCTTTTCATGCTTATTTTATTTTATGTATATTCCCATCACACCTTTCTCCCAAAAATCAGATGCAAGATAGGTGACAAATGAGTAAAGGACACATATTTATGAGAAAAGTATACCTATGACCAAATATGGCCACTGACAATTTCCCAGTTCAGGCAAATTGCTTGGCAAGGCAACAGTTAATAGTATCTGAGTTAGCCTAAAATAATGAATATTGAAAATACCCTTTATTGGTTTGTGTGTTTGTTTTTGTATTTGAACTATGCTGTACAATCATAAAATAGAGAAAGAATGGAATGAGACCATAATGCTATGTTGCAACTGTCTTACGATAATGTGTGCAAGACCAAGGAGTGGGCAAAAGGCTGATGCCATTTGGAACGGAGCCAAATCAGCACCTTCCTGATTTTGACTGACAGGTCAGATATAATGGATCCACCTTATGTTGCCAAGGTTCCTAGCCCCTGATATAGTAAACAAAAACAAGTTATAATTGCAGCCAATTGTCTGTATTTAATTCTTCCACATACACTTTGGGACTATTGTTGTTCTTTTCTTAGGTAACATTGCTAGGTAGAACTAAGATGGAAACAGAAATGTCTCTACCTCCAATTAACAAGAGATACAACTTGACATCAGGGGTTGACTTGCATGTATGAGTTTATATATATCTCAACACCATAGACAGAATTTTTGTACATTTCAGCCATAATGCTGAATATGTGGGGGTCACATGGAGCACACGGGCCATGTGTAGCCCACTCTGGCTTTGAAGAATTACAGATTGGTGAGGGTGCTCTTAATTCTCTACTAGAGATGTCTAGACAACCTTGGAGAACTAGTTTCCAGAATGCCCTGAGGAAAGACAATGACTAACAGTTTGTTTCCAACATGTATTGGACAGCAGAGTATTTTATGGTTTTTTCTCACAAGGAGCAAGAAAATTGTGTTTGCAGTTCTTGAGTACCCACTACAGCAAAACTAATAATCATAATAATTGTGTGCTGCCAAGTCAGTTCTTACTTATGGTAATTCATTTCAGGATTTTCTAGGTAGAGAGTACTTAGAATTAGTTTACCATTCCCTTCTTCTGGGGTCTGTGCAGCTTACCCAATGCCACACAAGCTGGCTCTTCTGGGATGCACAGTGGAGAGCTGAACTCCCAACCTCTGGCTCCGCAGCCACATACTTAACTCACTGAGCCAGCCAGCCAGCACAGCAGAACTAAAGACTTGCTAAAGGCCACCCCAACAAGTTGATGTCCAAGCAAGGATTTGAACTCATCTTCCAAACCCTGTAGTCTTTTCACTGTTCCAGGTGGGTTCAGCTAATGAAAGTCAGCCAGTTTTTGGCAAGCCCCATTAAACTTTATCAGAACCATTGGGGTGCTTTCAATTTAATAATTTAAATCGAATCCAAATACATTTGAATTCAAATTCAATCAAACATATAAATCAAAGTCAAATACATTTATATGTCATCAAAACCTATATTTGTACATGTGTGCGCACACACGCACAAACACATGTTTTTGAGATGGTGGTGGAAGTATAAGATAATTTTTCAGGTTATCAAACTGAAGTGGCTACACATCCTTAGAAGTAAAGGTAATTTTATTTACAGTACGTTTTACAGAACACAATCAAATAGCCTTAAAACTAACCAAGTGCACCCTAAATGCTCAGTTCCGCCAGTTCAAAATAGCCTTTCTGGAGTAATCAGCTAACACTTCAGTTGACTGACCTAGGTTATAGGTTGCAGCCCTGACTTAAAGTGCTACTGGGCAAGATCACAAAGAGCCACACTTTGAAAGCCTACCTACATTCTTCAATGCTAGCATTGTAAATGAAGGTGGAGAATTCCCCAAATTATTAAGAATATCTCTAGAGATCTTGCGAATTAGCTCGTCTCCTTTTGTGGGCATACTAACAAAAGCAATTTCTTAGTGAGCAATATGTCTGCCCAGTGGGACTGATAATAAATCTACACTGGGGTAAACTTTACAAGAGCACAGGCTGAGAAAAGAGTTTTTAAACCATGTTGCTTTATTAATTTTCTCTGCAGAAATTATTTGTCTAATGTTCATAATTCACTCAGGGCTTTGGAAATCAACAGTGAGCAGCTCCTCTAGCAAATGCCTTGCAAGTTCAAAACATGGTGGCTTGTTTGTTTGTTTGATTGATTGATTGTTTTCCAGTATGTCTCTTCTGATTCCATCAACTGCAACCTTAAATTCGAATGCTTTTCCCACCTCACAGACTGAAAATAACTGGTCTTTGAGAAGCAATAGCAGCCCTCATCAAACGTCTAACGATGAGCTCATGAAAGATTTTCCTGAGTTTTACGTAAACCCACTCAGTACTTAACAAAAGTATTTCACAGGTTTTCAGAAGCCGAAACACTTGCTGCCTAGGACGTTTTACACCCACTGTCCTATAGAGGGCGCCTTTAGCTCATCAGAATGACAACCAAAGACCAGCAAATTTAGTGTTTGTGAGTTTTTTAAATCATATTAATATCTGAATCTTCAGTACCATCACTTCCCACAGACCTTGTAATCATATATAATTTTCTTTTTCCAACTATATGGAAGTATTATCATCTTGACAGTAGGAAATTTTGATTATTTAGGAGTGCATGTTTGTTTTACCAGACTATTTATTACTTACTACTATTACGCAACTACTGGGTAACAAAGCAGTGGAATCATCATAATAGATTATTTACAGTATGTTTCACAGGCAAAGAATTAGTAAAAGGAAAAGTTGAACTCTTTGCTGTTCTTCATCATGTTTTGAACAACAACAAAAAATGATCCAAGTTTTAAACTGAAAGAAGAAATTTTAAAACTCATTACTACATGTTGAAAAACATGTAGTAATATTGTCAATCTAGCTGAAATGAAAATCTATTTGGACTCCTCCCCCCCCCCAACAGACTATGAACTGAACATGATCCTGCATTGCATGATGGGGGGGGGGGAAATCCAGAGAAATGCATGATACTCATTTAATGTAACATAACTCTAATAGGTGATGGAAGAGTTTGTTTCAGTTTCTCCAGCATTCAAACTTTTTGAAGAATTTAGGTCTTATGTGTTTCTGTACCAATTTTTGATTTTTTAAAAATTAAAAGACCACATGAAAATCTATCCTCATTTTTGTATGGATTTCTTCTAATATCAAAGTGAAAGATGACTGTGTCCAGTTTCATGCAGTCATTGTGGACATGCAAATGAACCAAATGAATTTTTGCCCTATGCCTGTTCCAATGTTCCTTTCTTCCTATCCATTATCAACAATAAAGACAGATGCAGTACTTTTGCATACAATCCAGTCACGTTTAAACATGAACTGCTGGGTAGCTCAGAGGTTGGGAGTTCGATTCCCCCCTGTGCCTCCTTGACAGGGGTTGGACTCGATGATCCATAGGGTCCATGCCAGCTTTGCAGGTCTAAGATGATGATGATGATGTTGATTTTCATGGAAGAGTTAAGGATGTGTTCAAATTGTGAACAACCCACTCATGCAGAAATTATGGACTGTTTTTTTAGCTGATTTTTTTTTTACTTTGCTGTTTTTGCATTCCAAGGATTTAAGTATGCAGGGTGGTAGCTGTATATTGTGCACTTTTGAGAGGACAGTACTGATTTGAGGGCCTTTGATTTAGTTCAGTGAAGGTGTTTATATGGTGCAATTGAATTTAAGGAATCCTGTTTCTTAATATATATTTTGGTTAGATTCAGGTTTTGGTAGCAACCCTATATCCATGTATGTTAACCATATCAATTACTGCCCACAAAACACCTGTAGGCCAAAGCAGAATGAACTGTGAGTCACCTTCAGTTCACATTTTGCTGTCTTTTCTGTTATGTTCCCAATGCTTACCTGATGAAAAATGCTTGAGAGAAATGAAATATACAACCTTTCTATCCTAGCACAATTCACTTCTTTATCTGACAACCCTCTACACCACAGTTCACCACCCAAATCAATGTCTCTGCCTTTTTTACTGATATGCACAAACTTCCTGAAGTCATTCTAATGGCAAAATATAGGATTGCATAATATACTGCTTATAGATGTCTACTGTTTAAAATGTACTTCAAGAACTAAATAGGAATATTACATATGTTAATATATTCAGATGTCCAAGATACTACAGACCAATTAAGCTGTTTTATTGTCAATCACCATGTCTGTGCCACTTCCTTCTACAATTCCCAATCAATTATTTTCAGATTCTATTCTTTTCCTTTGGCCTGAAATTCAGATTTCAGTCTTGTTTTCTGAGAAGCTCTGCTTTCACATTATTTAATCCTTGTAATAAAACAACCAGTAAAGGTAAAGGTAAAGGTTCCCCTTGACAAATGTCCAGTCGTGTCCGACTCTAGGGTGCGGTGCTCATCCCCATTTCCAAACCGTAGAGCCAGCGTTTGTCCGTAGACAGTTTCCGTGGTCACGTGGCCAGCGCGACTAGACACGGAACGCTGTTAACAACCAGTAGTTGAGCATAAATCTACAATACATTTGACATAGCCTTTAGAGGCCTAATGAGAAAAACTCATTAGGCCACAGTTACCAACTGAAGTTGGGTTGGTTTGTTTTTGTGATCTTACATTAATGTTATTAAATCTGTCTGTGTTGCATGAGTGGAACACACATGATTTTACTTCAGTTTTGTATCTTATTTGTCTGTTTCATGATCTGTAGAGTTGTTGTTAATGTCATTCTGGAGAGGCAAAGAGCCACAACCACCCTGCCTCTTGAATCTTAAAAATTAGAAGGTGTGACCACAGAATCCATCTTAACAGGATCTTAATAGTTTTAACAATTGGAATTTGATCCTGTTAACCAAAGTGAATGCTCCACTTAACAAAATGAGGCTAATCTGAGAATAAGCACGATTGGGGCCGCACTATAGGTCTCTTTATTTAAAAAATAATGGAACGAACTAGTCATGAGGTAAAGTTCCAGTGATATCTGAAGCTGGGTCATCAGCATATTTACTCAGAAGCCCCATGTGGATAATTTTTAAGGCTGCAGTCCTATGTACACCTACTGAGAGGCATACCATTGAACTCAGTGGTAGTTCTTTTAATTACATTTATTTCTTGATGAGGTCAAGGCAGAGCAAATACCTCCCAATTTCATCATTGAAACAACCCTGTGAGGTAGGTGAGGCTGAGAGAGTTGGGTCCATGGTCACCCCATGCACTTCATGACTCAGCACAGCAGGGGCTTGAACCTGGATCTCCCAAATCACAGCCCGTCCCTCTAACCTGCACTGGCTTTATGCTTAGGTATGTAAGCATAAAGGGCAGTGTTAGAAATAATGTCATAATCTTAGCCTGCAATCTTGTGCATTCTGATTTGGGATTAAGGCTGCATGAACACAGTGAAATTTATTTCCAAGTAATTATTCCTTAAGGCTGAAGTATTGTTGATTATTTAAATTCAGGGGAATTCTGCCAGATGAACCATTATAATTGTTTATTATAAGATCCATGGAAGTGTACTTTTTGGTATATTCTGGGCACAAACCCACAACATTGAAGCCCTTTGAAATCCTACTGATTTCAAGAAGAGGTTTTGAACACTTGCTTGACTCTCTCCCCTTCATCATGTATGTTCTTTAGGCAAGGCAGCTCCTGATTAACAAGGCAGCACCATATACTGTGTTCATTTCCATCACTTCTGTTTGGTACCTTGATCCTAACGCATTTACTTGAGAATAATTGCCATCCTTTGGATCACAGCCCTCAGTATATAGACCTGCTGTTTAGCTGCCTTTTGTTTCCTGGCATTTCTGGAAGAAGCTGACTTGTTATGGGTCACTGGATAAGCAAGCAATCAAACACTTCTCATATAAATTACCGGTTCCTTTCCAAGTGCAACTGCTCAAAGAATAATATACCATTTTACAACTTGAGACTCAGGGTAGCAAAGTCATTTCATTCCGCTGCAGTTCCTCCACCCCTTCTTTTTTTCTTTCTTTCTTTTTTTTTCTTTCTTTTTTCTTTTCTTTTTTTTATGCTCGGGAAATGTGTAAAAGAGAAAGACATAACAGTCAGCGGCTTTATAGCCAGAAATGCTGCAAACACTTTTGAAGTTGTTGAACCCATCATCATGGAATGATTTCAAGTTTGCTTTGCAAAGTTTATTCAGCAGGGTTTGCTTTTTCAGCCACCCCAGATGCAAAATCCATTCTTGGGATATGGCGAAAGAAACTTTCAGTCTAAAGCTCCATTGGATGGGCAGAAATGTCACAAGTTTCAAGGCTTAAAATTTGTTTGACCCAATGGACTTTAAGGCTGGATCACATGCCTGCAACCACAATCACACCCCAAACCCAGTCTTTTCTGATCCTGATACTAAAGGGACTCTACACATGCACTTTATATCAGATTTGATCCTGTCTCTAATATAAATGTACATCTATATTAGCTAGAACGTAAGTGTTTACTGTTGTCTTTTAATTGTTGTAGGCCACTTTGGGTCCTTTTTAAGTACACGGTGTGTTCCACACCTGTAATTCTTATGTGTTGGCAACATCAGCAGTAATGCACACAAAAATGACCATATATTGATTTTTTATTGTGCTCTGATATTTCTCACATCTGAAAGCATTTGTGAAAGCCTCAAAGGCAGGGCCAGAATGCAGTCCTGTTTAAAGTTAGGGTCATGAGGCATATTCACACTGCAATCATACACAAACTAGCCAAGAAATCTCTGTGGAAATTATTGCTCTTCTATGTGGGTGTGCAGAGGATTGCATAGGAAATGAGCGAAAGGTTGTTTCCAATCATCATTGTGTGCTGTCAAGTCAATTCTGACCATTTCAGGGTTTTCCAGGTACAGAATATTCAGAAGTGGTTTACCATTCCCTTCTTCTGGGGGCGCCCTGGGACTGGGCAGCTTGCCCAAGGTCACACAGGCTGTGTGTAATACACACATTTTGGAAACACAGGTACCAAACTGGCATGTATCAAACACTAATGGGAGAGTGGCAAACCCTGGTTTGGCAGGCCAGGCTGCATTGAACAGAACTTAAATCTTAGTGATTCCAGTCTGGCTTACACAACTTAATCCTACACATATTTAGAAAGGAAATTCTCTGTTGAATAATATCTTCTTTGGGCGACTAAAAAAGTAACAAATGAGGTGAGCTTTTGAGTTTTCCAGAATTCTTCCTCAGGAAAGACTGTGTAAAATTGGGGGTTAAGGATAACACCAGTGATAGGCTGGATGTGATGCCTATTAGTTTTGAAAACAGACTGCTAGCAAGGCAAGATGGAGTCTGCAGATCCAGCCTGTGGGGTGGGGGAAACTGCTGTCAAGTGTGTCCCTTTCCAGCCTCTCTGTTCCCTGCAGGCCAAAACCTTGCTTCGGACCCCTTGTAAATCCATCCATTGCCTTGGGAGAAGCACAGACACTTGAGACAAGAGTAAGGCTCATTGAATCCAGTGAAGTTACCTCGCAGTAAATAGGCAGAAGAAAACGGTTCTGCCGCGAGCAGGGGAGGGAAGGCGGGGGCGAAGGCCTCAGACAACCGGCTCCGGGCTACGTCCACTCCGGGGGGGGGGGGACGAGGGGGAAGGAGGAAAACTCACCGAGATCATTGCGCTTGCTTGCTGATGAGGCTCTCTAGTTATCGGGAAATCCCTTGGATTTCCATGGAACTTATTTCCAGCGAAAGCTGCAGTCTGGTATACAGTGTACTTAGAAGTAAATCCCAGTTGACCACTGGGAGCTTACGTCCAAGAAAGTCCGCTTCAGCACAAAGAGCAGCCTTGGAGCACCTTGAAGACTAACAAGTTTCGTTCGCACTGCTTTCATTTAAGACAGTACTTGGTCCGGAGGGTTCTGGAAACAACTGAGCAATAACCCTGTCCTAACTAGTCGTGCTTGGCAGTAAGGCTAGCTCTCCGCACGAGATATACGCACCAATTAATGGGAACAAGAACGCGGTGCGCGCTCTGTTTGTCCCGGTGTGAAACGCATTTCCACTGTGTCTGCGCAAAGTTTGCAGATTTCAAAGGGATTTCTCTCCGGAGTCAAGGGTTTACCGCGCCTGCAAGATGCGGGGCGGAAATGGCTTTCCTACGGATAACAAGAGATTTATAGACCGATCTTGTACCCGTTTGCTCAGAATGAATTCCCCCGACTTCAGTGGGTCAGAATTTGGGCTACAGCAATCAGCGTGCATGCTAGCCTTACATGGGAGGAAAGGCGCAGGTTAGGATCGCTCTCGTGCACAGGTCCCGTTTCCCCGCTTAGCCCGCAACCGAGGAGCCGGTGTCTCCGCAGCTCACAGCTCCTCTCTCTCTCTCTCTCTTTCCCTTTTCAAGTGCGGAGGGCATTGTTTTATGAAACCGATTCTTATCGTCCCACAAGGGTATTGTGTTTCAGCAATGGCTCTTCAAAAAGAGTGCACACACAGACACGCACACACATAAAACAACCAAATCAACACACACACCCTTCTCATATCCTTTGAAGTTGAGCTGTGTCACTGCATTTTTCATGTGTGAATAACTGCAAAGAATCGAGATGACCCAAAGCCAGACCCGTTTGCGTCTGGTCACCCCCCTCCCTCCCTCCCTCCCTCCCTCCCTCCCTCCCGGAGAAAGAAGTGGGGAGCGGGGGGGGGAGGAGGGGCGACACCGCTCCGAAGGCACTTGGACGCCGCGCGCGCGCGCTCTTTATCCCCAGCACGTTGAACAACCGCAGCGTTCCACCTCTCGCACCCCCACCCCCCCCCCCCCGCGCGCGCCGCCGCCGCCGCCACTCTGAGTTACATCATAATTAAATTTTTGCTCCCCGATTCCCATGTGAGGCATGCTAAATGAGGAGCAAAATAGAAGTTTTAAGTAATTTGTTTGTATTCTCGTCTGGAAATGGGAACGGGGAGATTGGCGGGGAGAGGGGGATGGAGAGGTTGGTGGTTGGAAATTAACAGCATGGCTAGTTGGAGTTTACTGTTAAAGCCTGGAGAGCGAGAGATTGCTTTGCAAACATTACAGTTATTATGTCTGCAGTTGGTACTCTGAGTATAAATTATTGATCAACTGTCTTATTTTTCTTTCTGCTTAATGGATATTATAGCATGGCCGTTTACAACGTTATAGTTAAGATGGTGTCAGCACTTCCATTACAATGCCTCTCTTCCTCCTCCCTTTCCTCTTTTTTTCCCCCCTTCCACCACTCTTTCTTTTTCTTTCTTTCTTTCTTTCTTTCTTTCTTTCTTTCTTTCTTTCTTTCTTTCTCTCTTTCTAAATGTCTTAGAACAGAAATCCGCTCGGATCGGAAACTTCTCCAGCAAGGCTGTGAAAATAGAGAAAGAATAGAGATAAAGTTGGGAAAGGTCCGGAGAAAAGGGTAGCGGGGGAGCAGCCCTGTTTCACAGAATAAAACGTCGAGTTGGAGCCTTGCATACCGGCTGGGAACAAAACCCCGCTTGTCATGTGGCAAGAGCGGCGTTTCGCAAGCGCAGAAGGCTGGGCGGGGGGGGGGGGAGGACGAGGAGGTAAGCCTTCCCAGTGTGTGTCTCAGAAAGGGGAACAATTAGCTGAGAAGCCGTTTGGTTGCTCGCCTGTCAGCCATTCTCCCCGGGCAGGCACCTTTCCCGCCTCTCTATTCGTGCAACCGCACATTTCTCCCCCGATGCAGATCCCGCAAACTGTTGCGTCGGGGGGGGGGAGGGGAGCGGCCCCGCGAGAGCCAACCTGCCTGGGAGCGCCAGAAGGCCGAGCGAGGGCCCGGAGTTTCTTTCCTAAAACCCTTTGAGGTTCATTAAGGGGGTGGGGAAGGGGAAAGCGGATCTCCTCCTTAGACGGAGAGCAAGGCCTGTTTGAGGACAAAGGAAGGGGCGGACGAGGAAGGGGTGGTGGTGTTGCGATCCTAAACACAGTTCCTCCGGCGTTTGTAATGCCAAATGAAAACTAACATAGCTATGTTCCTTTTTAAGGGGGGGGGATGCACTTGGTCGCGTCGAGGAACAGTAACTTTGATCCTCAGAGAAAGTCGTTTCACTTTTAAAAGGGCGCCCTGCTTTTGACCCGCTCTTCTCAAACTTACTGCTCAGACTCATTTAACA
This sequence comes from Intellagama lesueurii, assembly GCA_037013535.1. Lineage (NCBI taxonomy): Eukaryota > Metazoa > Chordata > Lepidosauria > Squamata > Agamidae > Intellagama > Intellagama lesueurii. The sequence goes on from JBAJHW010000003.1 coordinate 124,761,318, forward strand.
AGATTTAAATGTTAATCTAACACGGATGACTTATTCCCTAAACTTACATTTTGGATCCAGCCACATGGTATGAAAGGGTGCGCTTCTCAAACACCATCACGCTTTTCGTTTTGGGTCTCTGTGTGGTTGTTTTTTCTTGTTTGGTTTGGTTTAGGTTTTTTGTGACAGTCTGTCATTGTTATCCATCGGAATACAATAAGAATCGGCAGCCGGAAAGCAATATTATTCCGGATTTTTAAAAACAGGTAATATTCTGTGTCCTTCCTCATGAAGCTGAAGCTGACACGGAAGGGAGAATGTAGCCTCCTTTGTAAGAAGTGGGGCGAGAGGTCGAAGGCAGATTGGCTTTTTCCTCCTCTTCTGAAGTTCCTAATAGGAAAGACGGAGGGACCTTCCTGCCCATCTTGAAGCAAGTGTGTTTGGGAATAAACCCAACTCTTTTCCAGGCGTTTCTTCCCAAGACAGGACTGGCTGAGACTGGAGACTTAAGTTTTGCTTTGGAGCGTGCTGTAAAGGCCAACAGGCGGCTCTGTCAGCAGTGCATAGAACGCATCCCATGTTAGACGTGCCCTCCGGCAGCTGTGCCACTACAAAGCCTGCAGTTGCAAAGACAATGAAGCTAAAGAATCGTCCCCCAACCTCTTCTGCCTCCTGTCAATGGTGGAACGGTTAACGCCGAAGTCCAGGTGCTGATCTTGATGGTCCCCACAGAGCCTCTCCATCGCAGAGAGTCCAACAATGTTCATACCTATCATCAAACCAGTTTCAATGCCAAGAGCAGGCCTTTTGTAAATCTAATGGGTCTTAATTTCAGTGCAACACTCAGCAGACTACGTTGGATTAGCTAACAACAATATATTATTGCCCGGAAAATTCATTTGGCCCACCCACCTCAGCTCCTAAACTAAACTCGCAGGCGATAGGAGTAGGGGGATGAGTTGATATCCTCTTCCCTGCTAATTAAAAAAATCAAACTTGGACCCTGCGAGGCTTGCTTGGCTATCTCTGCTCCCAAGTCCATCCATTCCGTTGCCACCACTGCTTCGGGTAACTAAGCCAGATCAGGACCGGGCCGCTTGCCCCTCCCCCTTAAATTCAGCTAGGACCTTTTAAAAACACCAAGAAACCAAGGGGAGAAAAATCGATTCCCTTCCCCCGGTCTATCTGAAATAATGTTTTAAAACAGCGGCGTATGACCAGAAGTCGACGTTGTTGCTCGGCTCCGAGCAGGGCCGGTTCTGTTCAGTGGTTCTGTGCCACGCTGCGTAACTCCTTGGCCCTGTGAAGAAGCCGATGAGGACCGAGAAGCGATCCCTATGGCCGCTCTGAAAGAACTTCGGGTGAAAAGGATGGCAAATAGCCTCGCCTTCCGGTTCCAAAGGGGGAGGGAGGGGGAGAGAGGGAGAGCTGAACAGAGAAGCGGGAGGTGGAGGTGGGGGAGGGGGAGGGGTAAATGTAAAACAAAAAACAAAACAAAAAAACAGGAGAGCTCGTTTGTCTCTTGACGATTGCCTAACTTCAGCCACAGGTGGTTTGCGCTGGAAGTCCTCTTTAAACGTCAAGCCACAGGCATCACGGGCTTCTGGTCCGACCAGGGGAGAGTGTTTGTGTGTGTGTGCGCTTGCGTGTATATGTGTGTATGCCTCACCCTGATATTTTTGGGGAGATCTCCTCCCCCCACTACTACTCGGAGAAGGCATTCGGGGACCGTTAGCCAACACATTGGCAGGATGTGGTGAAATGTCTCTTGACGACTTAGTAAGACGCCCGCGGGTGAGGAAGTCCCGGGTGTGAAAGGTCCTCCCGGACAGCTTTGTCCATTTGTACGGGCTCATGGTTTCCCGTGCCCGGAGATGAAGCTGAATTCGTGGGTGCGCGTGCATTTCCTTCAAAAGGAAGCCTATGGGTAGCCCCTGGGCTGCCCGTGAATTTTTAATTGTACAAACTAAGTCCGAAAAGGGTTCAGTGGGCTTTTCTCTCTATTCAGGATCTCAGTTAGGATCGCAGCCCAACTTGGTTGTGGGTCCTGCCTGCCTGCGCGCTGACCAGCTGCTCTGTAGCGACGGGCAGGTCTTTTTCACACTTCACCTGGCCATTCTGTGGAACCTCCTGACCGAAACCTCCTGACGGTCCGCTCTACCTTCCGCCCCCTCACCCCAAACCTTGTCTGAAGCTGCAATCCCGAGCATACACTAATCTCCTTGAGATTCATTCTGGTTAAACGTGATGCTCAGGATCCCGCCGCGCCTCTGACAACTGAGTCGATTGCCACCCCTTGTTTCCTTTTTGGGTAGGATACGCTTGTCTTGGGCCTCTGGCTGCTGAGAGAAAGAGACAATGTGTGTGTTTTAAATGATCTATAACGCTGATTGTGCCAAAGTGTATGCTGTTTTTGTCCAGCCTGTTTGTGGCGGGTGTGCTAATGCACTGTTTGATTGACTGAATTAGCAGTCATAACAATCTGGCCGTCTGGCCATACGAGTGGGCTCCCATTGATTTGCTTTATGTCTGGACTGGAAACTCTAGTGTTAGGGTCTCTTTCTCTCTCCTTTTACCCCTGGGGCATCGCAGGATACCCAAATCCTGTCTCCATTTCATGTGTATGTTTTACTCCGATATACATTTTTCTTTTCTTTTTAAACTTCATCAGTAGGCGATTGATTGAAACGGCCGAGATCCACATTGGCCCCAGTCGCCTTACTGGAAATAAATCCAAACAAGCCTGAAAGTCATTTCAGATTCTTCCCCTGCCCTCTCTTCCCCCACCTTCCAGAAAACCAAACCTTTTTGCTTTCAATTAGAATAAACATAATTAGAGAGCCGCCGTGCCTTGAATGGCAACCAGCCCTTTGTATTTGTATTAAGCGTGTTATCTAGTCGTCCTGTCACTGACAAGAAGCCTCCGTGTATTTATGTAAGGCTGAGGCGGGGCTTATTTCGCCCCCGGAGGGAAAAGTTCCAAACCCTGCCGCGAGAAAGCTACCTTCTCGTTCAGATTATCCAGAGACAACCCGAAAATATCAGAAGCAGACAGTTAATAGGTACTTCCTGAATTCTTTTTAAATGGTAAACTGGAACTTTATGCAACAGGGGTAGGGCACTATCCCACATTTCGACTACAGTTCCCATCCTCCCCGGCTAACAGAGCCACTGTTCATGGATTATGGGAGCTGAGGTCCAAAATCTGGAGGGCTCCGGATGTCCTATAGAGAGTATCCCATTAAACCACCTTAGGCGTCCCTCGCCATTATTAATTTCTCACGGTTCTTTTTAAATAGGGAAACGGTGCAGTCCACTTCTTACCGGAAAACGTTTCAATCTGAAAGGCAACCGCCGCTTTACTGCTACTTCGGGTCCAAGACGACAGCAAGATCCTCACTCTTGCGCGGTCCAGAAACCGCGAGCCACTTTCTGCCTCTTTGGTGCGGGAGAGCTTTCGGTACAGGCGGACCACCAGTGGTCCCATTTTGCTCTTCTGGGGCAAAATGCCGGTGGCTTTAAAGCTCGTGGCCTTTCTCGTCGCACGGTTTCACTATTTCACGTGGCATCCATAAACTGAAGTGGGGTTTGTTTTTTTTTGTGTTTTTTTTTTAAAAGGCACTGTGAATCACTCAGTAACCTTCGGGAGTCAGTTTTCCCCATTCTGAGAAATCGCTGACAAAGACCGGTCGAGGGAACGAAACTCAGTATAATGGGGTCATTGTATTTCTCAGGAACGGCCAAAAAAAAGGGGGTGAGGGTGGGAGAAAAAAAGTCGAAACAAACACGAGAAGAATGTATATGGTAATGAGCTGAACGTCGGGATCCATCGCCACGCATACAATCCAAGTCGTTTCCCCATCCCACCCCTTACGTTCCCCTCCCTCCCTGTTTTCCTAAAGATAAGTATTTGTATGCCTGTCTGATGAGTTTAAATATTTATTTGCCGGTAACGACAGAGGAGGAAAGAAAGAGAGAGAGAAAGCGTACGCGCGGGAAGGAGGGGGGGGGGAGTGGAAGAGAGAGAGAGAGAGAGAGAGAGAGAGAAACAGCGGCACCTTTATCTGCTGTCACTCAGGTGCTGTTGGAACACTTAACATGCGACACCTCCAGTACGGCGTCTAAACCGCATCTTACACGCTACTCCGCTGCCCTGGGCTTAATAAAGCAGTGAACTCTGGAGCAGGTGTTTTTGAAAGTAATAAATTATGATAACTATCTATTCATCTTACTGTTTCCAGTAGGCATTCTTTATTCATCGAAAGGGTCAGAGGGAGCGGATGCATTGGGGGGGGGGGGGGAGAGAGAGAGAGAGAAAGGAGGGAGATTGAGAAGTGGGGGAGGGGGAGGGCTCTGCCCTGAACAAGCTGCGAGGAGCAGAAGAAAAATCCTGCTTCAAACAATATTCCAGGAAAGAAATTAAAGACTTCTTAATTAGTGCAGCAATTAAGCTTTCTTGGTCGCATTTTAATCAGCGGAGGCCCTATCAAAGGACAAACAGAACGATTTGCAGGTCTTTGAATTTTAAACAGTCTTATTGATTTCAACACCATAAGTCTCCTACTTGACACACACAGCGCATTTTCAAATATGGCTTATGCTGTTGGGGAGTCGGGCTGATCCCCTTTGTGGGGGGGGGGAAGGCGCAAACTTGGGGCCTGGGGGAGCTTGAGGGTCCCTCCCTCTTCGCCCTCTCTTTAACACCCCCTCCCGCCCGTTACTGGTTTTCAAAGGCAACACAAGGCGGGTCATTAGGTGGCGTATTCGGCGAGGTATAAACCCCTCCACTCCTGAACACGTACCCTGGTAGTTCACATTGACCTAGTTCGGAAGTCAATTTGGAGATGCTCGTAGTAAAAAGGCGTTTATGATCCGCGGACCCCCTGCGGCGAAAGCCCACCGTAATTATGCAGCGCTTTGCTGCCCAGGGGGCAGGGAAAGAAAGTTGTGGGGAGGCGACCGCAAGCACGAGGCTTTGGAGAGTCGAGGACTGTTCTTTCTCTCGTTGGTTTTTGACTCCGGAGTTTCAAAACGCGAGAGAAGGGAAGCCACTCGCGCCAGTCCAGCCTGAGTTTCTCGAGCAAATATTGAGTGATGGGAGGCTAGAAGAAGCCCCCTGGAAGGAAACAAGAGAGGCAGAAAGGACTATATACGAGATTGGCCAGTGCTTTGTGGCAAACCCATGTAGAGTCTACACTCTACCAGACCTCCAGGAGGAAGAGACCGCCGCAGCCAAAGCAATGGTCCTGTATTTTTGCGGAATTTACATAGGATTTGCCGGATCTTGTGAGTCCCACTCAGTTCTATGGCACCAGTTTACATGTCGATGTCGATTAGGATATGCCCTTCAGTTCAGAAAAAAACCCCGAATATACCAGAGTAACTAATTTTTTGCTCCGGTTAAGAGAAGGACAACAACCACTTTAAAGCAAAGACTGCAGCTGATAAAAGTGTTTCTGTCCCTGTTTTTTAAAACAGAAGGATGCAGACATCTTCGTTCTGAGTTCCAAGAACTTTCCACTTGCCTGGGTATTATTTTCAATGGTGTATTCCTGGAATATATACAGGCCTTCTCCTTTATAGTCTAATACCTTTGAACTCAGATTCTCAGCTTCGAAAAGATCTGCAATATCTCACGATTACAGATAATAAAAACAGAAAAGGAAAGAGGGGATATTCTTTAGAAAATTGTAAACACTGTATTTTAAGAACAAATCACACTTTGTTAATCTGAAAGGTAGAGAGTATAAGGACACACCATATGTTTGTCACGAAGCAGCTTTGGTATCTTTCTATGATTTCAGTTTAATGCTAATTTTTAAAAGATTTCCTAAAAGCAGATGAGTAACTGAGGAGCAGGACAAAGCCAAATATAAGCCCTTTTAAGTTCCATTGATTTCAATGGGAAACATTAAGGAAAGGCTTAACATTGATACCAAAGAACTATGTGGCTGTTTCACAATATTAATTGCATTTCACCTATAGCTACAATCCTATGTACACTGGACTTTATTAACCCTACTGTGGCTATACAGAGCGAAATGACATACAAGTTCTTCACTGATTTACATTTCAAAAATGCATGCCTGAGTCAATTTATCTGAAAGTATATATATCCTATTGATGTGTATAACTTGCCTCAAAGAAAAAGCAACTTAATGTGTGTTTCCTATACAGCTCTCAATTCAATGTATTTGTTGTATAAAGTTAGAGGAACCTAACATGCAAAGAAAAGTTGCGGCAGTGACCTGAAGGATTTCAGTTTGTGTTTGCATCAGTGTTGTGTACATGTGCTGGAAAATGGACACATGCGAACTTCCTGAGCACAGAGGCCAGAATCCTGTTGATTTATACTCATGTACATTCCCACAGAAAATTGCTGCTATTTAACAAGGTGCTGGTTGCATTTCCAAGCATTCACTTGATTGTGCAACAGGTTCACACCTAGTTAGCAGCAATTCACCATGGTGAATTATTCTATTTAACTGATAATTCATAATTCACCACCAGGATTCTGGCCATTGGTTTACAGATAGGGCTGGTTCACACTTGGGGCACAGGCAGCATTGAATGCATATATGAAGGAGTCATCACAGATCAAACAAGACGGAGAGATCTTTTACAGTGTCTCAGATGCAATGCTATTCAATGGATCTTTCACATTGTCTCAGAAGCAACATTTTTCAATGGAACCTGTTCACATATTCAGCTGAGAGTAATCTCCCATTGGTTTAGTCATTAAAAAATGCATCGTAAGTGGCAGCCTCAGCCTTAGAAATATGTGTGCACCTGTTACCACTCCAGTAATCTGATTTGGTGAAAATGTTTTCCAAGGACACTCCAATTCACCCAACATTTGAGATCATTTCTTCTCAAAAGGTCAGGAGAACATGTACATACAGGCAAGCATCCATTATGTCCTTTTTGTAGTGCTGGAATAGATAGTCTTGAGGCTCTGCACTCTCCATGATGCAAAGGATGCTAAGCTACTGGGCAGAGCAGATGAAGCAGATGTGAGAGTTGAGCAGTTAAGATACAGGCAATGGGCATACTGTATATGATATGATGCAGTCTGCTGTTGCATGCACTGCACAGTCGCCCCTACACTATAGCAGTAACAGAAAGTGTTGTAAAATTACAGCCTTAGATGACTATGAAGATGGATCAGGGAGACCAAAGGCCAGCTCTAGCATATGGCAGAGCAAAGCCATCGCTATAGACAGCTATGGAGTACTATGGAAAGGCAGCAAATTGTTCATTTAACAGGGCTCGTTTCTTTAAATTCCCAAGAAGTGCTGGGATTCTCAAGTGCCAGGATAACTCAGCCAGGCATGGGAACTATGTCCTTTGACTTGGTGCAGTTGTACAGAAAGTATTGGTCAAAAATGTCCTGGCTGCTTGTTTCATTTTTTGGGAGCCCTGGTCACTGTTTCCAAAAAAAATGGAAGGATAAAAGGGACTCTTAAGAAAACAATCTGCAGCCCAATAGTTTACTTTGTTTATTAGAAAGTGGCATGGCACAGAAAAATGGCAATTCAGTAACAGCAAGGAAAGACTATTATCCCTTCCTCTTTGGATGCTCAGAGACTGCCCAGGTCTGTGTAGCAGAGGGAAAAAGAAAGAGCAGTCTGCTGTTTGTTAGGCAGGCGTTCTGCGGTGTTTTTAATCGTTATGTATCATAAACAATTAGGCCCTGAGGCATGTATCGATCCGCCGCTCCTAGCTGTGAAGGCAGCCGCTCTGGGCATGCCGGTACCTCGGAGCTGGGTCGCCCCCCGACATCGCCCACGGGCCCTGATTGGTTTTGCCACCCGCGCGCCGAAGTGCAGGAGGATCTGAATGAACCAAGGGTCACATGACAATTACCCCGTCGGTGGCTTCGGACTAATCGGCTTCGGAGGCTTGCAGTTCAATGGGGCAAGCGCAAGTAACGCGTTCCAGGACTCCGTTTTGTGTGGGCTCTTTTTAAGCGGAGAAAGAGGATCGGGCACGATCCACTAAAAGTTAAGGATTTTGTTTGTGCCTTTCCCTCCCTTCGGTGTGGGATTGAGTGAAGCGCGTCCCCGCATGACAGCGTGCGGCCCAAGCCAAAAGACACCTTTTCCAGTCCCAGTGCGAGAGAGGCCTAGAGCCCCACTAACCACGTGCCTTGCGTGGTTAGTGGGGCTCAGAAGATTCTTGGCTTTAGAGCAGGTCGTCCTTGCCGTGGTGGGAACAAGCGCTCTCTTCGTGTGGCAGGATGCTCGAGAATATTAAAAGAAGGATTTAACACCCGATTCTGGTTATGTTTATTTAGATGTAAATCCTACTAGTTTCAAGAACTGAACTTTCATGACGGGGTTGGTGGTTAGATTGGTTGCACAGCGCTGCCTAAATGCTCGCCGCTTCTGAACGGTTGCAAAAGTTCATTTACTCCAGATTTCTGGAGTACCCACGCAGCCCAAGAGGGGCAAGAATAGATCAGGAGGCTCTCATTAACGCATTCCACATAAGCAAAGTCCTCAAAGGGAAGCACAAACTGAAACTGGGAAACTGACTTTCAGAAAACGTCCTGATATTCCGTAAACGGGGAACGGGAGAGGGGGAAAAAAAACTTGATCGAAGCTTGTTGGCGAGCATCTGCCCCTTTCTGTACATCTACTCCCCCCGCTTTTTGCTTTGAGAATCCCTTCCCACAACAGATGTTATTTCTCAACCGTATTAAATGTAAGTACCTTGGGCTCTTTGATCCATAAATGCCTATTATTTTCCGGAAATGCTATATATATTCCCAGCTCTTTCTTCTCCGAGCGCTTCACGTTTCATCCAAGCCCTTCACTTCACACAACAAAGCAGTCTAAACAGCGATAATTATGACGCTCTCCTTCCCACTCTTACGAATAAAAATACAACTTCCAGCCCTTGTTCTTCGGAATTATTTCCTTTAAAAAACCCAGAATGTCCTCCCCCCCCCTTCCTTTCCACCTTACTTTTTGAAGGTAACAAGTAAAGAAGAATTAGGAAAAAAAGAGGCGTGGGAAGTCAAAAGCCCTCCCTCACTTTGGTTTTGCTTCCTTGACCATGTGTGCTTACGAAGCCGCTATCAGATTCCTATCTCGCCTTGGCGTAAAACATGTTCTGGTTTCTCGATCGACTTGCATTGATAAGTGATTGCTCCCCCCCCCCTTCCCGTATAACTAATCGGATGTGGGGTTAGTGGAGAGGGGGAAAAAAAGAAGGAACTGGAAAATTACAGAGCTCGTCTCTGATGAGATAAAACACGAACCATGTAATAATCTAACGGTTTCTGGAGAGAGGGGGAAGCATCTCTCTGCTCGCGTCCTTATCTTTGCTCCCCCTCTTCCTCCCCGTGTTTTTTTTTTTGTTTTGTTTCCTCTCTCTCTCTTTTGCTCTGGGTTCCTGGTTGGATAATTTAGGTTAATGCCAGCGAGGGAGGCTTGGGCTGCTGCTTCAAAGGGTATTTCAAGTTGCCGGAGCTCCGCCCCTCTCCCTGTACCGTGTGACAACAACAACTCGTCCACGTCCAGAGAGCGAGCGAGGCTGGAGGCGCGGCGGCAGGAGGAGCAGCAGCAGCAGCAGCAGCGCCACAACCACGGCCACCGCGCCAGCGCTCGTCGGGGCCAGCTCCGCTCGCTCTCGCTCTCTGCCTCTCCCCCCCCACCCCCACCCCCACCCCCGCGACCTTTTTGTTGTTTTGCTTCACGCCCTGGCAGGCGAGCATTCCAGCTCCGCAGCCCGCCTTCTTCCTCTTTTAACTAGGTGCTCGAGGAGGTGGGGAGGGGGGGGAAGAGAGGGAAGATATCACCAACCGAGCACCCCTCCCCTTCTCTCTCTCTCTCTCTCTCTCTCTCTCGCTCGCTCTCCCCCTCCGCTTAGCCCTCGTCAGCGCCACTTTCTAAAGCGGACTTCTCCTTTCTCGTCAGTCGCTGCCGGGACGCTCGGGCGCTGCTTTGCGCTCAGGCTCCCTCCCCCCCCTTCCCTCCCTCCCTCACGCGCACTCCCACTTTTCCCGCGTGTCGGCCACCCCACCCTCGCCCGGCTCGGCTCTTTAAACCTCGCCACGCGTTGCTCGCTCTCTGGTGCGTGCGAGGGGCCAACTTTTCCCTCCCCTCCCTCTCTCCTTGCGCTTCCTCCTTTTACTCTTTTCTTTCCAAAAAGAGGACGAGCGCGCGGAAAGGCTCGGTGACTCCCCCCCCCCCCCCAGTCTCTTTCTCCTCTCCCCTTCTCCAGGGGGTGGGTGAAGGGGGGGCCGGACCGCTGCTGCCGCCGCCGCCGCCGCCACCGCGGCGTCTAATGTGACCATGGCTGTCCCGGCTCCTTTAATCCCTCCGACCCAGCTGGTCCCCACGCAGCCGCCCATCTCCACTTCAGCCGCCTGCACCACCACCACCAGCACCAGCACCTCCTCGGCCGCTTCGCCGCCGGCCAGCGCGCCCTCCACGGCGGCCTTGGCGGTCGCCGCCTCGGCGGGGGCAAACCTATTCCGTCCCGAGCCCGTCGTCGCGGCGGCAGTCGCGGCGGCCACCGCCACCGCCAGCGCCAGCAACGGAGGCGGGGAGAGCAACTGCAACGCCAGCTTAGGCACCGGCAGCGCCTCCAACAACGGCGGCGGCGGCTCGAGCATAGGAGGGGGAGGCGGCGCGGGAGGCGGCGGTTCCTCTTCGGTCCCCGGCGCTGGGACCTCGAGCGGCGGGGCCAGCGTGCCGGGCAAGCCGGTGTACTCGACCCCTTCGCCGGTGGAGAACACGCCTCAGAACAACGAGTGCAAGATGGTGGACCTGCGGGGCGCCAAGGTGGCCTCCTTCACGGTGGAGGGCTGCGAGCTGATCTGCCTGCCGCAGGCGTTCGACCTCTTCCTCAAGCACTTGGTGGGCGGCTTGCACACGGTCTACACCAAGCTCAAGCGCCTGGAGATCACGCCCGTCGTCTGCAACGTGGAGCAGGTCCGGATCCTCCGGGGCTTGGGCGCCATCCAGCCGGGCGTCAACCGCTGCAAGCTGATCTCCAGGAAAGATTTCGAGACCCTCTACAACGACTGTACCAACGCAAGGTAAAAAAGAAAAGCAACCTGCAAAAGCGGGGTGGGGAGTGGGGAGGGAGGGAGGATGCGCCCCGCACACGCTTTTGGCAGCTTCTAAACACCCACCCAGTCTCCTCCGGAGGATACCCGCACACGATCTCCGTGCGCCTCTAGGCCGATCCCCGCCTTTTCTGCTGAGGGTAAACACGTGCTGCTCGACCCGGTGCGTGTTTAACTGAAAAGTTTAGTGGGACTTTCAGATCGATCTTGCTTCACACTCGGAAGTACATTTCAACTTATTTTATGTGGGCTTATTTCTGCCTTAATGTGTAGACTTGCAGTTCTGCTGCTTTGGAACTGAGCTTTAGAGTTGCAGTAAAAACAGCACTGACAAACCTCTGATCTCTCTCTTTGGCCATTTGGAATCCCCTCCCCTCCTCTTTTTCGGAGCCTTGGGAGGGGAGGGGGAGAAGGGGGAGTGCCACATTTTAATGTAGACGTGAAGGCACAGGCCTGGTGTCTGGTTGGTGAACTGAGTATTGCCCAGGGCTCAAGTAAGTGGGTGAAAGTCCCGTCCCTTTTGCTTACATTGATGCAGAAGCAGAGGACTAACCTCGAGCCACAGGGCAGGTGGAAAGAGAGGAATAATGTGCCCTTGTACAGGGGCATCATTCAAGCCTAATTCGCAAGTGTTGTAGAAAACAGGCATGCTCTAAATAATGCAGAAACTGGAACCTGGGGGTAAGAAATGTGTTAAATTGAGTTGTTTAAGCCCTGACAGCACCTCTGCACACCATTATCAGGAAGCCAGCACTAATCTTCTTGGACTATAAAAGTCCCTAACCATGCTTCTTCTTTTTAAAATATTTTTTGTAGCTTGATTTCCCCCCCCCCCCCCTTTTCCTAGAAAAGAATGTAGTGCAACCTAATGAGTTTGGAGAAAGGAGAGAAGGGACATGAGAGTTTTTCCCTTTTCAGGACAGGTGCAAATAACCTTGCCTATTCTATACACACTTGCTTGGGACTATGATTATGCACTACTTGTGTGACACTAGAAGGATCCTACTAAGAACTGTAAATAATATAATAATAATATAATCTTACAATTGCAGAGCTGGAAGGGATCCTATAGATCATCTAGTCCAGCCTCTGTCATCAAACTCCCAACCTAGGCCCTATTGATGTCAGTGTTTCATAATACATGTTCTGAGGGTTATAGTGCTAATGTTGGACTCTGATGTGGAGTCAGTAGGAATTAGGGATCATCTGAACCTATCTCTAAAGGTTAAAAAGTGTCAAATTTTGTTCATGCATTGGTGTCTTAAAATGAAGTGACTATTCTGATCTTGAGGGTTATCTGGAGAGTCGTCTCACAATTAGGATGGGGATGTTTTAGCTCAAGAAAAGCCATTTGACCCAACATGTGTATTTAGGTGTAGCTTAGTGTGGGAACATTCTCTGGTTGTTTTTAATCACACAAACCAAGCTGATGGCTCCCTGAAATCTCAGAAAGAGAAACTTGATGTTTGTAAAATGATTTTGACTGAAGAGGAAGCTACAGTAGATAAGAACATAGGGTCAAAAGAGAGTCTATGAATACCAGGGTTGATGTAAGCTAACACAATGATAATATCATTGATTTAAATCACCAAGCAAGAGGGTGATACAAATCAGCTTTCTAGGACTCTTACGTTTTATAGTTCTTTACGGTTTATGCATGTTAGTCGGCTACTATAACAATCCGAGTGTACTAGTTTAGGGTGAAGTATGGCATTTATGCCATCTAAGACCATAATACTGAATCTCTGGATGTGTATATAACTGGGTCTACTTAGAGGAGAGAAAGTATGAAATTATTTATTTCTTCATGGTTCTGTCTTTAAATTTATAAGGAAGCTAGGCAAAACTGCTTACTTGAAGACTGAATGCTCACTCCTTTCCAGAAGAAAGTAACTGGGCAGAAGTATTCTCTATGAGATACAAAGCAAATGCTCTTACAGTTCAATTGGCAGTCTAAATAATAATGGTTTTTATAATAGTAATAACAAAATGAGGTTTTTAAAAATCATATTAATAGTACTTGACTTCTAGATGTTACACTTATTTTTACTCTTGCTTCGGTTTTAAGAAATTGGCTTCAGACATTAATATTTTTGTTTCAGTTCAGAGCAGATTTTATTTTAAACTAGTTCGTTTACAAGGGGTGCTTGATATAACTGAATTGAAAACGTAAAAAATTATAGTATGTTGTGCCAGACTGAGTAATCATAGCACAGTGAAACACACAAAGACACTCATAAAACTTCCCAGTTTAATGCCTCTTACTTTGAAACTAAACAGGAAAAAAAGGAACATTGTCCAGGCTTGGTTCCAGCATTTCTGAATAAAAAGGAAAGTGAAAAGTCCTCTTAAGGAAAAACAGGTTGAGATACTAGAATGGAAGAGGGCCTCCTTCTTTTAGTTTAGCCTGCCTCAACAAGTTAGTGTAAATCTGTCCTTTAGTTAGCTTATGGATGTATATAAAGGTTAAAAAGGGGAGAATCCATTTTTAGGAAGTGCATGAGAAAGGTCCGAGTAAACAATTTTTGGCATAGTTCTTTGAACTGTAACTGAATGACACAGTTCGGTTTTCTTTTTATTTTGCTGGTAATACTCTGTGGATTCAGGGGTTGTATTCTCTTATTTGATTGGGTTTTTTTTTTTAAGTGAAGGCTCCTGGACCAGTGTTAGCAATTGCTTATATGTAGCCCATGCTAAATATTTTGCGAGGTCAGATTACCATAGGAATAGTTTGCTTATTTCGTTCTTTAATTCTTAAGCTTTCATGCCAGGTTGTCCCCAGGACCATATGGAGACAGCCCAGAACTCAACCTGATAGCTCCCTTGTAGTTGAGCAGATAGGGACCATGTAACAAAGAAGCACATCCTTTCTGCCAAGTGGTGGTTAGGTAGCTGAAGGAAACAGAGAGGAGTGGAGATTTGCCTGATTAAGTTGTTCTCTTGTTACAATATGTGTGATATAAATAAAAGGTTGGGAGGTTATAAGTAGTAACCATGTGACAGTGTTTTTGGGCGTATGGTCTAGGATGTTTGAGTACCACATTGTTTTGTCTACTTCTAACAAGTCAGGTAACCTCCTAGGAAAGGGATCTCCTGAAACTCATCAGTCGACAGAATAGAGAAGTGGATGGGGTTGGGGATTCAAAGGGGGACAATAAGTGACAAAAGAAGATCTCTCTGTTGTTCCAATAATAGGTCTTCTTTAGGATTGAAAGTTCAGGTCTGAGTCCATCTAAATTTGGAGGTGGCACAATACTTCTGATTGGAAGAAGTAACAGTAAAAAATGCTTTGCACTAAATAGAAATGTGTTTGGAAACAAGCATTTCTTGAGTGAAGTTCCTGTAATTTTTCAGACAGAAAAAGAGAAAAACTTTAGATAAACTTTGCTGAACTGTTGCTAGTTACACATTTGCTTCTTTGAAGATTTTTCCCTATCCATTAATAATTTGAGTGCCCTTTACCTTTTCCCCCCCACTGTAAATTTTTAAGACGCTGTGGCACATGGTGAATTAAACTCTTCCTCTGTTTACCTTGTGTTGTAATGACAGATTGTATTTGTTTTGCTTCAGTCTCTGAAGTCAGTTGGAATGCAAAACAAGATTTTTTAAAGGGAAGATAAGAGTTACTATGGAATTCTTATTGCATATCATTCACTGAGTTGAGGAGTTGTTGAATCAACCAAATCTTGCAGAGTATTATCTGCAAAATGTTAAATGTTGTAAACAGCATGTTGCTTCAGTTGTAAATCTAGCATTTTAGAACATCTGATACTCCTTAGTATTTAACATAAAAATTATTTAAGATTATAATGTTTTTTATATTTCTCATGGGCAACTACTTGAACTTCCATGGAGCTATGGCACAGTTTTGGAACATGCAGCATATTATGCACGTTTTCTCAGATTTAAGTACCAGTGTGGGAATTTCTTAGCAATACAGGTGTACAAAGAATCTTAAAGAAGCAGGTTGCTATCTTAGAGGAGTTCTGACTGCATTCAGCAGGCATGGATTAGTTTTATCTTAAGTTAGAATCTGAAAAGCTGCATTTTCTGTAAACTAAGCGAGTTAGATTTGTTGAAGAATCCTTCTCTCAACAAATATAAATAAAGCATTTTTTAAAACAAGTTACTGTTGTTAGTTTCAAATGAAATTACTTGTCAACATACGGACTTTATTCTTCTCAGATGTTTTTCTCCTCTTGATACATTTTAGTTTACACACACACCTACTTGTATTTGAAAATCAACATTTATTTTGAAAACAAGTTGCTTCTCTTATATCTGGGTTACTTATGCAAAATACAGGTTTATGAAATGTTTACGGCTGGTATAAAATGTTGTTTTGAAAAAGTAAATGTCATACTGTTATGTGTATATAAGGAGGTTGACAGCCTAGAACAACATAGTTTTTTGGTATTGTAGTTGGGAGGAAGGTGATGATGCTAACTATTCTGTCAAGGCTAATATTCTGTTTAATCAGATGGTATTTCAAGAAAGCTATTAATTTTTTTGTGATTAATAATGTAATTTTGTTCTACTGTAATGTTTTAATTCATTAGTCATCAACTGCTATGAAGTACTTGCAGCAGAATATCTAGATAAAAAGTGACATATTTTTTTAAATGCAGTCCTGTGGGTTATAAACAAGAATGATCTGCAACTTTATTTAAGCAACATGCTTGTACTCAAGTGAAGTAGCTGTACAGTAATATACTGCTATATTTTACAAAGCATGCAAGATAATTTTTTGAGTATTAATATATGCTCATGATAAAAAAAATCAGTTAGCTTTCGACATTCATTTCTGAATGGGAGCATATTTAATGTACAAATCTTGCTATACGTAATACCAACAAAGTACTATGCCCCTTAGTTTCTTGTACTTTAGACCTGTATGTCCTTGAGTTCTAGGCACTTTAATAATGATGATGATGATGTGCTGTCAAGTCAATTTTGACTTGATGACCCTTTCCAGGGTTTTCTAGGTAGAGACTGCAGAGAAGTGCTTACCATATCTTCTGGGTGCGCCCTGGGAATGTGCAGCTTGCCCATGACTGCACAGGTTGTCTCTTCTCTTGGGAGGCACAGCGGGGAATTGAACTCCCAACTTCTGGCTCTGCATCCAGATACCTAAACCACTGAGCTATCCAGGCAGCTATAAATGTATATAATTGTTGCATACTCAAAATGGAGAAAAAGAGGTTTCATTAGATCTGTGTCACTGGGGCAACATGGTCAGTTACTGTTTTGTTTCCCATCCATAATAAATTCATCTTTTTCTTTATCAAGCAGGGAGCAATGGTCCATATTCCTGTTGTGGATGGATAAGTATCAATATAATAGTGGCACAAAATTGCCTTTATACGATTTGAAAGACATGTAGGAGGCAAGAGATGACCACCACCAGAACAAATAGAGGGTAGAGATCCAACAAGCAGACTAGAATTTGGAAAAAGTTGGATGGAGAGATCAGTGTGTAGATCATACATGTGATTTAAACTAGTTTATAATCTATTCCTATGCAAACTGACTTGGAAATAAGTGCCACAGCGTTGGTGGGACTTACCCCTTAGTAAGTTGCTTAGAGGATTGTAGTGCTGGTGATACCAGTAATCCAAGTACTTCACTTGAGTTTGTAAATCCAAATACTCCGATTCAATTAGGTTGTGGATTGAGGCTTTCTGGTTTTTTTTTTAATGCTTAGTGAAACAGGTGCTACAGCAGAGCTGTAGTTTTTTGAATACTAGATTTCGAGCTCCTGTATTTTGTGAATTACTCTGCAACAAAATCTTCATCTTCAAGATGAAGCTTTTGGATAAGCCCTCATGTGAATATAAGTTTGTTCCCTTATCTTTTTGCTGATCTTACAAGATGCTTCCCAATGGGTACCACGACAAGCAAAGTAAAAGTGAAAAATTGATAAACGTTCTTTATGTAAGAGTGAGAACTAATGGTTTTGGAGTACAGCATGTTAAGAGATCATAGAAATATGTTTTCTCAAAGGCAATGTGAAAAGATGCAAAAGACTAAGCATGGAATATGTTTATATATTATACATGCATGCAGTATGACATGTTACAGTAAATGTCTCTGCTTTGCTTTACATAAAACGTATTATTCATTTTTTGTACAAGTAGCATGTTTGGTTTTATATAATTAATAGAATATACTTTTGTTTCTGCAGCACACAATGAGATCTAACTCAAAAGCTGCATGTGTTCCTAGCTATATGAGAAAGAATGATATTTAGAAAGTCAATATTCAGAGGGTAAGAATAATTACAAAAGCATGTTTATAAAATGCAGATTATGGATGTAAGCGTACTCACAGTTTTTTTTAAGCACAAGCAGGATAGTAGAAACTATATATTTTCTCCGATTTTGGATGCAGGATGCCATTGAGGAAGTGAATGCAGTTATAAAATTAATTAAACATTTAGAGTTAAGGTCCATACCTGTCTACTCAGAAGTAACCCCTGGTGAATTAAGTGGGGTCTGCTCTCAGGTAATTCAATATAGTAATTTTAATTTTGACATTTAACCTTCTAGTGGCCTTTTTTTTCATCTTCCACCTACATATTAGATTTTTAGTGATTTAAATAGTTTTTCTAGTTCATCGCTAGACAGTCATGGCTGCAGAATCCCTTCATGACCTATCAACATGATTTAAGTTTTATGTTTTATAGCCATAGTTTTGTTATCAAAAATAAGTACATAGGTTGTTAATAATGATGTCAACAGCCAATAAGTGCCATTGCCCACCTCCTTTATTTATTCTTGCTTTGATTTTTTTTAAAGTGAGTGTAATTTTTCAAAACATAAAGAACCAATATATGTAGGGGAATGAGAAAGAAAAAAGTTGCTTGACAGTGCGTAGTTTGTACATACCTGTTTTTATTTTTTGTGGATGACATTTTTTCTAAGGCAGTATAGTACCCCATGTTAATTAATGACACTTAATGACACAGTCTTCATGAATTTATGTCTTTTAGTACTGAATGCATTGATATTCAGATAAAAAAGGGCTCTTATTAGATTGCAGCAAATAACATGAATCAAATAAATAGACCAAAAATGTGGTCTGTTAAAACATCCAGAGAAAGAATAAACTCTTATCTGACATTGATGGTCTAAAATCAAAATATTAAGTATTATTCATCGTGGAACTTAATTTGGAAAATTTATCATAAATGCTTGATCTTGTTGATTGTGCAGGTAGTTGATGAAGACAAAAGGTGTGGCATGTATTCTGAAACAACTGTTGCTTAAAGTTTCTGTTTTTGAATTCTTACTACTGGTCTTGTGTCGTGTGCTCTATTTACTATATCATTCTTTTGTGTACTGTGTCTTATTTGCTATACAGTATCATTCTAAATTCTACTGATTCATTACCTGAAATTTGGTGCTTATATGTCATGCATGATTTGTAACCTGTGACACCAGTGGAGAAATTGAATAATCTAAGCTTTGTTGTTTTGATTGTGGAATTATTTTATAAATTATAAAGTTACCATTCTAGACTCTGACAGGTATTGTGCTAGATTTTCAGCACATACACAAGAGGTTTTTCTTTTTGTCATACATATGTTCCCTATGTGGAAGTATGAACACAGCATAGACGCTGTTTATTTAATGAAACAGCAGGAAATAACAGGAACTAGACAGTCCAAAATGTCAAACATTCAGCTGTCAGTTTGATGCCACAGGGCTGGTACAAATAGTATCAAATTAGTTATGTCAGTCACTGGTGATTTAAAACCAATACTTTCGCCATCTGCTTTGCATTCCAGTCATGGTTTTATAAATATGTTCATGCCAACCTTTTGTGGTGCATATCCTGTGTGGGAACAATGATCTTCCAACACAACACCCCCCACCCCCAGTTATCTCTAGCTCTTCATATTGAAGTAGGCATATTATGTGGACTGGCAAAACGTAAATTGGGGACCAGGTTTTAAGTACATGCTTACATGACAAGTTGCCTGCAAAAAAGCCATATATGCTGAATAGATTACTCTGCAGATATTTCTTGAGAGACTATTAAAAAGTTTTTTTCTTCTTCTTTTTTTCATGATTAAAAGAAATAGATAATAAAGCATGGTTGCATTATTTTAATCTACTGATTTTCATTTGATCAGAAATTTTGCTTCTTTAGATCTGTCCTGTGCTCATTTATGTAGCATTTAGTAAGGACTAATTTTCAAGTAAATTTGTGGAAGATTGGTGTCTTATTTTTCTTTTTTAGTTATTGTATCTGATGGCGTTTTATTAGGGCAGGGTCTCCTGTAGCTTATGATTAATTGTGCCATAAATAAAGTTTTGTTTTTCACAGTGAAATTTTAGATTATCAGCCTAACTCAGTTCAATTAATTTTTTTAAGCCTAAATCTTGCAGTAGCAGCAGCTACTGCTGATACTACTCTTACTATGTAAGTTAGAATAGTGCTATAACCTGTTACGAATTTACTGGTGAGTATAGTAAAGAATGAGGTATTTTTCTTACCAGGCTTGGTGAATACTCTAGGTTTAGTCAAGAACCTGATCTCTGCCCCTTATATAAAAAAATCCATTCTGCTCAATTGGCTTTACACAAGTGTTGATTTACTGTTCATAAATTGATTCAGTGGATCAACTCTGTAGTTGAGACAAGCAATAGAATGGTGGCCTTGGAGCACCAAATCAAAGGATTCCATATTAAGTCTATTAACAGGAATGTAAGTTCCACTGGAATCTGGGATTTATTTCCAGAATTGTATGATTTCTCCTCAAAATATTTGAAAAAACTTAATGTTCTGAATTACTGCTTTGCTTTAGCCAAGGCACACTGCAGTTTGCCTTGGATGCCTTGTAGTTTGCCAAGTCATTTGATAGTTGGTGAAGAAAAAGACATAGTTTTTATCCGTTTTATGTGAATGTTCTGATGGTAGAGGTGTTTCACATTAAAATTATTAACTAGACAAGAAGCTGGATATAATTTCCTTCTTTTGCTGTACAGTTCTGTCAAGGTCAGGCTTTTTAAGGGAAGGGAAGTACTAGTGCTTCTGTAACGACATTTGTTTTTGCTTTCTCTCTTTAAATTGTAATTCGGATTAGTCAAACAGAAGGATGTGTGAGAATCTTTGTAAGGTTCTCCCTGATATATTTTAAGGCAAAACTTTATTCTCCAGTTGGAGTATATGTACTTAAAATTGTTAAAAGCAGCATAATAATTTGAAAGGTATAATAAAGCTCTTTTTAAAAAAATATTCCTTGTTCCTTATTCTTGCCAAAGATTAAGTTTTGGGTGTGTATTTACAATATCCTGCTAAACAAGGCTGTAGGACGGAGAAGAAATCACAACCATTTTAATACATCTGTCATAGCTGTGATATAAGAACTTGTAGATATTTTTCAGCAATGGAAGAAATCCTTTGCAATTGTAGAATGCTCAGAAAACAAAACTTACGGATTGATATATTTGGTTAATTTTTAACTGAGAAGGTTTTTTTTTAATCTTCTTAGAATAATTTTGTCTATTTGTGTGTTAGACTCTATGCTGTAGAATTACTTTCCTTAGTTTTGTTATACATTTCTTTGAGCGATCACCAGAGAAGATGGTTATGAGCTGGAACTTAAGATAATATTAGAAGATTTCATTTGTCTGGTTCACTGTAGTAGTTACAAATTCAGTTTTTCTCTTTCAAGAGATTTATAGTACTGTTTAAACATTGGTGTACTTAGAAAAAACAAAGCCTTAGCATCTGCTGATAACTTAGCATCTGTGACTTCCTATGTCACTGGAAAATAATATGGTGGAATACCTCCATACTTTATCAGTTAGGATACCCAGATGATCTGTATGTTTCATAATCGGCTGTGGTAGTGTATCTTTTAGGAATTAAAATCCATTATAATTAAAATTTGTTTACATCAAACAGTGGTTTTACTTTCTACCAATGTCCATGGTGACCCATCTATTGATGAATCCCTCATCTGTTGGTGATCTTGTGTGCACTGTAGGAAGTTGTAGGGAACATAGTCAGCTCAGATCATTGGCTGGACTTACTATGCTTCCTTGTGTGAGTTAATGCCAATAGTCTTATACTAGTTTTGGATCAGGTACAGACTAGTTACTGAGTCATTGTTAAAATTTGCAATGCTCTGCCAATTAACATGCTGTGTTTATGCATGATTCATATACCAGTGACTTTGTTCTTAAGCCATCATATGTCTCATGTAGCTAAAATAACTTTGTTCTTGAATAGGTGACTATTTGCTTTGTTTTAGTCCTCTTGTTTTAGTTGATATTTATAGGCTGAAATCTCGTCTGTGTACCTTCTGAAAGGTCATACCATCTCTATTTTATTTCTCAAGGCTAAAGACAGAAAACATTGCCTTGTGTCAAAGGGGGTTTATGATAGTGCTTGGAAAAGTTATAGAAAAATAGTATTTCTAAAAGCTCAGGTCAGTGACACTCATGGACTGATCTCACAGAAAATTGAAGGAGAACCTGGTTCAGGCATGTGTTCCAGACTGTTGCTCACATTGATGGTTAAGCAGTTCTTACAAAGCTTGTTCAAGAAATGTTGTTAGAGCACCATAACCTGGCAAAGCATTATCAGTTGCAGTGTAAGCAAGAACTTTCTCTCTTTAGCCAAAGTTCCCAAACAGATACTTTGCTTTACTAAACACATGGTTTCATAGAGTGAATGTTATTGGTGGTATAAAAAGATGGAACATGAGGAGTAAGTTCCTTTCCGGGCTCAGACTGTCTTTATTCATGGCATTAGTATATGAATAGTCTTGCTCGATCTACTCAAAGGCCTATCTCTTGGAGAATTCTGTTCCTATGGTGGCCAACCAGACCATCCCTACTGAAAGTCTCCATTCTGTCTCCTGTACTGGAGGTAACATATAGAGATTGTAACTGCTAGCCATAGATATCCTTATCTTACTTGAGTGTGTCCAATCCCCTTTTAAAAAGGACACCACTACATCTTCTGGTGGCAGATTCCACAGTTCAGCTATGTGCTGTGTTGAGAAGTAGTTCCTTTTGTCCATCAAGTTTCTCCCACTGTTCAGCTAGGGTTCAGATATTGTGAGAGAGGAAATAATTTTTTTTCCTTGTTCACTCTTTTGACACTATGCATAACTTTATACAATCTTTCCTCTTTCTCTTTAATTCAGTCTTCTTCTATACTAAATGATTACAAATATTACCATATCTGCTTGTAGAGTAGTTGCCTGTTGGTCATATCAGTTGCCCTTTGCTGCTTATTTTCCATTTCTAATATTGTTTTTCAGGCATTGTAATCAGAACACCACATAACATTCCAGGTTTTGTCACACCGTAGGTGGTATGATATTGACAATTCTGTTTTCATTTCCTTTTATAATTGTGTCTAATGTTTTTACATCTGTTTTCACATTTGTTTATTTTTAATGGGTTGATAAGACCATATTAGCAGTTCAGATTTTTCCACTGGATATGTAACATTAGGACTGATCCATAGCAAAAATTAATTAACCCATACTTTCCTGGAGCCCTCCTAGCTCCATTTTTTAAAATTATAATTGTATTGATCACTCCCCAGGCTTTATCTTATAAGTCAGTGTTATATTGACCATTCCTCAGACACAAAGGCTGATTTTAAAGATACGTTACAAATTTTGGTTGGAAGATCAGCAATTTCACATTTAACAGCACAATTTTGTATTGTGACTGAATGTTTCATTAATCCCTTTTAATGGACCACTGAATGAGGAAATGTTTATAGCATGCACATGAGAATTTTTTAACATTTGTGCTGTTTGATGGAATAATTGGGTGGTCCAGCATGCTAGCAAAGATGCATGCAAATACTTACTGGAAAATCTTGAAACTTCGCTGAATTTCAAGAATGAGTTTCCTACAGAACAGGAAACCTATTCTTGGTTTTTTTTTGTGGGGGGGCTAATTGTGATTTGCTGTGATGTCAGAACTGACAGATCATGGCTAATGCCTGACTTCCAGAAAACATTATTTAAAACCATAATTTGAAAGAGGATGGTAGATTAAAATTGGTGGCAAGTGCTCACCCGTAGTTTAGCCATTGCAGAAAACTATCATCAATGAAAAGCATACAGAAGAAGAGTAGTGATGTTGAAATTTTCCACATGGAACTGTCCAAAGAAAACAATTTTCTAGTGTTAGATTTTTTTTATTTTTTATTTTTGCAAAAGTAAATATTAAAAAATATCACTGGGTGGAATTTTATTATGATTTTATGACAGTGTAACACAATAGGTGAAAATCTTGGTGGTGAATTGCCGTGATTAAAGAAGTTAGTGTAGGCATTTGTTCTTGTGTGTCGATATGCATGGCTTGGTGCAGAACAGCAAATGCCTTCACTGGCTTCTTAACTTGTGACAGTTTGCCATTGAGGTTCATGCGAGTTGTATTTCACCAGTGGGCATAATGCATAAGGTTCTGGCTACCGTTTCATAAAATTCATTGATAACAATGAATGGATGTCAAAGTTGCCTCAGGCTGAAATTCAGGTAAGTGGTGTAAGTGGTAATAGAAGAAGTGAAGCTGGAGATGTCCCAATAGCATAAGTGAAAGAGAGTTAAACTCTGCTTGAGGCAGATGAATGGACAGCTTTATCATAATATGCACTGTTCATTATGTGTATTAACATTACTCAATAATATGTTTTATGTTCCTTCCTTAAATATAAAAAAGCATAAGAATGAAGTACATATTGTTGTAAAAATGTAAAGATAAATATTCTAATTAAAAATCTGCATAAAGCTTTCCATTTGTTTTAAAATTATATTTAAATCATGTTCAGTAAGTTTAATCCACTCCCCGCTGCAAACTCAAATGTTTCTGTTCAATGTTTCAAGGACATTCTTTCTTTTTTCTTTTTGTCTAGTAAATATAAGCCCAATAAATATAGTAAATTAGAGCATGCTAGAGTCTAGTCAGAGTATTGGAAGACTTCTCTTCCAATTCAGAATTTTCTGAAAAAGCCATACCTGTGAAGAGAAGACACGTTGTCAGCAGGGTGGCTGATGTTCTCAATTACCGGAACATTTCAGTCTTCTTCATACTATGCTTTTGATCATTACATTTTGGATAAATAATGGACTTCAAAAATGAAATGATTAGGCTGAGCATGTCTGGATGTTTTGAACTTTAATATGTGTATGAGTGGAAATAAGCGTTCAGATGGATGCAGAGATTTGGTAGACAGGAATGGAACAGTGCCGACAAAGAGTGACAGAAGTTCCCAATACCCAGCCATCAATCATTGCATTGCTAACTTTAAAGCCAATATGTTTAGATTTGGGATGTTTCATAAAAAGTGATTTGCTTTAAGCACTTAATCATCAATTTACTGTGAAAAACAATGCTGTCAAAATTAGATCTTAAGCAAATGAAAAGTGTTTTAAAAATTAATATCATTAGTGTTGTAACAGTTGTTCAGAATGTGTCTGAGGTCAGGTATTTCTAGTGCATCACCATGAATCCTAATAGGGGTCACTATAGACAGCATGTTTCCTTGTTCTGTTCCGCTTTAGGGAAGATGGGTATGGTCAAGCAAGTGCTGAACACTTGTAAATAAGCCGGAGGAATTGGCAAGTGTGTAACTGTGTCTGGATTGTGGCCAGAGTTTTCCTGTTCTGCAGTTGTTCCAGGCATCACATTTCTGTCCTTAGTGCTGTGTGTCCCTTTTCATCCTCCTTGCATCAGGATGGGAGACACAGGGCTAAATCCAAAGTTAGTCTCACCTGCAGTATGCCCATTGAAGTAAGAAGGACTTATTTAAATAGCAACTGCCAGGTCTTACTCATTTCAGTGGGTATAGTGTAATTGAAATGAATATATTGGAGTTAACTGATAAGGAGGGACAAAGTCTAATGCATTTCCCTTTTCTGTTGTCTTCTGCTTGTAAATTAGAGATGGCTTGTTCCTACGATTTCTCTTCCTACTGCTAACTTCTGCTTGGAAGTGAGTATTACTGGCTGCTATGGGGTGGTGGTTGGCAGCAAATGCAGGTGTATAGGCGTAGTAGGAGGTGATGGCAACTTGTGGCCCTACTCTTTTCCCCTGAAGTAAAAGGTTTGTAGACAACCTGCCTACTCCCATATGAAACTCTCTACCTCTTTGTTGTCTGCATGGCTTGACTTTTGCAATGTGTCTGCAATGAAGAATGGCAGTGTAATATTCTTTAAATAAATGACAATGATGCAGTTCAGTTACATTGGTGGTACTTTGTTGTGTGTAAGAGTTGCACCATGGTAATTTTTTTTCTTGAATAGGAAGCATATAGAATTAAACTTATCACTATACACAGTGTGCTACCATGCTTTGAATTGCCCAACAATCCCACGGGACAGAAACTTAATCTGCTTTTATAAAACCCTAGAGTTATATAAATGCTGGTTTGTCCATGAGAAAGTAATGAATTTAATACTAAATACCAGGGTCCTGTTTTACTGTATTTAATCTGTGCCTCCTGCCCACATCTGTCATGTACTATATTCAGTCACTGTGGTATTTTTTTTAAACATGCATGGGTCATATTTCTAAATATTTAGCAGTTCTGTTGCCACTGCTCTAATGCTTTATACTGGATATTAGGGAGGTTGATTTCTTCTGTCTCATTTCTTTTGGAAGGAGTCCAGTCACCAGAAGTCTGTCTTACTGCACAAACTGCCTACTTGTTGCAAGTGGTTTGGCTCCATAATAGAGATGACATTGCTTAGCAATAAGAACTTCATTGTCCTGGACATGCAAGACAAGGCATAGATGCTATACAGAATTAAAAAGACAAAAGATGTAACTTCAAATTTGGAAGTAATGAATAATGACATTACATGTACATTTATCTTTCTGGAGTGGCTACCAGTGCCCAAAATCTGAGGAGGGATACTTCAGTGCACCACTTCAGTTTGAAACTTCTCCCCTACTTGGACTGTGGGCCACCCTGGGTGTTGCAAGGGAATAATAACCTTAATTTTGCATGGTAATATAGTGACTGTTGACATCACAATTTTTAATTTAGCATTTACTCATTATTTTTTCTCACTATACTTGGGAGATTTTTTCAAACCCAAGTTCATTTTTCTACCTTTTAGATTGTCTCCCACCCCCCAAAAAGGGGGGAGAAAATTAACAGAAAGTTATGAGTAAAGAGAAAAATCAAGTAACAGCACCGTAAACGGGAATAATTTAGTAATTTGTAACTTAAATAAATCCTTTTTTAAAAGCTGTTTTCAAAATTTAGATGATAGTTTTGGGTTTATCCCACTGTGAGTAAAAATTAACATGACTGTGAAGAACAGGGGAAAAAATGTCTTGGGTTGTATCCAGCATACAGGCCTTTGGTTTGCCATCCCTATTATCCATATATTTTTGTTTAACCAATTTGAGAAAGATTTGCTTTGCAGCACCAAGGCTGAAATCCTGCACAAGGCACATCATAGCTTTTGGACCATTCCTACCTAATAACCAGACCATCCATGTTGCGATTCTCTGTAGCATGCAGGCATGCTGGCTTGGTGTGGGCGCTTGCACATCCCAAGAATTGTGGTGGGGACACTTTATGTAGCAGAGAGGAATAGACCAAAAGTTACAATTTAGCTTACACTGAGCAACAGGATTTTGACTTGTATATATAAAACACAATCAAACAAAATTTTTAAAAAAATCTTGAGGCTGAATGTGTTGACCAGACCATTGTTTTATTCAGTTGAACTCTGACTCTGATTTGCTTGTCCAGAGTCCTAGATCTGTTGTGTATGTGTGTGTGTGTGAGACAGAGAGAGAGTGAGAGTGAGAGTGTGTAAACCTTTGTCTGGACTTCTAGAGAACTGGTAGGAAGGCCTGATTGCTCTGTGGCAGCGAGTCCGTGTTCATTCTATGTCTGAATAGTTGAGACAGTTTGGTAATTAGTCACTTGCCTGATTGCTCGTGGTAATAATTTCCTTCTGGTCACCAGGAAAGTAAATGTTTTTAAACTGGAAAGAAGGTATTTCTTTCTGGCTGCTCATATGCGACATATGATTAACAGATATATGAAGGTAGATGGGCTAATAAAAACATGATTATGGGCTAGTGAATATTGTGGATTTGCTTAATAAGGTCGATCAAGATCAGATCAACAATGTGATCTGTTAACATTTTGTCTCTCTCTCCTATTTTAGGCTGAACAGGCTGAGGGACCATAACTGAGATTTTAATGACAAGTGTATATTTGGATTGTGTTGTGTTTTGGTATCTATGCCAAGGTCCTATCGTGTGGTAAACTTTAGAAACATAATGGAGTGTACTGAAAGATCTAAAACCTTGCTTTCTCATTAGCCCTGGCAAGCTGTTTTGCACACCAGACTCCTTTACTGCTGGCTGTTATTTCAGTGTGAGCTGGATCAAGAACCCTGTCTATTTCAGCTGACTGCCCCTCTTCTGTATGAAAAGTTGACAGTGTCAGTCTGGTGTTGGAGTCAAATGTACCACAAGAAATTGATATAAATAAAATTGAATGAAGAAATAAAATGCCTTCAGGAAAAGATATGTGACATCAGTTCCAAGTGGAAAAAAAATCACTTCTTTATATATTTACACCTTTCCCCCATTTTAGTAAAACAGTAAAAGTTATATATAGGTAATTGGGCTCAATAGGTACAATTGCATCTGTGCAGGTGAGGCACATGTAAAGTCTCAAAAAGTTAATAAAAAGTACGAGGTCTCAGTTTTTTTAAAAAAAACACACAGCACAACATACATTATTGTGCCAATGACATACGTGTAACATACCGTGTTTCCCCGAAAATAAGACAGGGCCTTATATTAATTTTTGCTCCCAAAAACGCATTAGGGCTTATTTTCAGGGAATGTTTTATTTTTTTAATGTACAACAATCTACATTTATTCAAATACAGTCATGTCATCTTCTTCTGGTTGCTGCACAATGGTGGAGGGTGGGGTTTCACTTAATTGGGGCTTATTTGGGGGGTAGGGCTTATATTACAAGCATCCTGAAAAATCATACTAGGGCTTATTTTCAGGTTAGGTCTTATTTTCAGGGGAACAGGGTAGTAGGAGCAAATTGACTGAGGGCACGGTTACACTGTAGAAATAAATTGGGAG
The DNA here is from genome assembly GCA_037013535.1 of Intellagama lesueurii. Taxonomy (NCBI): domain Eukaryota; kingdom Metazoa; phylum Chordata; class Lepidosauria; order Squamata; family Agamidae; genus Intellagama; species Intellagama lesueurii. The sequence goes on from JBAJHW010000003.1 coordinate 124,789,491, forward strand.
CTGGTTCAGTCTTTTTCCAGTCTATTGTCATATGTTGGTGTGTGGGAAAACTTGTAGTCCAATGCAATATACGTACTGGTCCAGGGGACTACATGAGATTTCAGATCACTGCATATAGGAGCGTTTTGGCAATTTGGTGCTCCAGGATGGGAGAGGGGCATAAATATCTGGGAGCTGGGGAATATTTTGCTTTCCCCCTTTAAAAGTGAAAACTAAAAGAGGGCTGAAGAAGGATCCTAGGAAGAGGAGGGAGGGAGGGAGATGAAGGAGGAAAAGTGTTCAGGCCACATAGAGACACACTTTAGTTGTTGTTGTTATGACTATTTGACTAGAATGATTGTCTGGCAACATACATCCCAGCCCAAAAAATGCACGCTTAGCTGTACATTGTGTAAACATATTTTAAAGCATGCATGCTAAACGTAATACAAATCCAGGAGCATTTCATCATGTAACTGAGCTCTGAGAGAGAGGTGGAGGTCTTATCCTGAATCAGTGATAGGAGCTTGCACTCCTCCTAGTTTATGAGCCATCTGTCTAACAATCTAACAACTGCAAAAAGATAACATTCCAGTGACTGTGTATTGTATGCTAACCAGTATTAATAAAAGCAAATCTCAGACCTTGCAGTAATAGTGGACAATACATATTGCAACATCCATGCCCAGAACAATCACAACTGCACCAAGAGGACAGATAAAATGTTTATTTCAACCACAGGAGCTTTTGATTCTTCTAGTTTTTCTGTCCTCCCCTTCTGCTATGAATAAACAAACAAACAAACAAACAAACAAATAAATCTGTTTTATGTGTTGCAAGGAAAATTTTAAAGAGAAAACATTGTTTAAGAAATAAAAAGAGGTTGGATTTCTGTAGAGTACTATTGTCCCCATACACTGTTTTCATTTGTAGAAATAATGATTGAGGACTGTACAGAACATGGACTTACAGGAGACCGACCCCAAAATTTTATGATTTTTCTCTCCAATGCTCTCAAGATACATTTGATCCTTATGAAGAAATAGTTAAATTAGAAAACGTAAATTGATAACATTATGTTAATATATTTCAGAGTCATATGATTTTATTCACAAGTAAGGAAATCATATGCCTACATGTTCTGTATTATTTACAAAAATCTGGAGGAGAAGTATATGCATAGATTATTATTTATGTTTATTATTGTATACTGTTGCCCCTCTTTCTTGAATTGCATCATGTGCTACAAATCATTAAGATCTGAAGATGCATGGTAGGGATGTAAATGCATGTTTGGCTCATTCTTGCAGGCAAGGAACTGCTATATTCTTCTCTTCAGAAGGATGGAAAATAATTCCCTGGTGTTCTTAATAGAGTTTTTGCACTGATGAGAAACATTGCCTATATTTAATGCAAAATTGCACAGTTCATGAAGTTGCATGAATTGACCAGAAGGAGGATGATCCAACAACTTTGTTTAAGAATTCAGTGTACCATATGGATTGTTTGTATATTTCTTAAAAAACCATCCAGTTCTTCTGTGCTTTCTGTATGTGTGTGTGTGTGTGCTTTGTTTCTCAAAGAGAAAAGGTATTAGACACATTTTGCACAAATTACAGAGACTTTGGGGGAGTTTGAGCTCTTTGTCTTGCTCTCAGTTGGAGGTAATGAATCTCACAGGGCTTTGAACTTCCCTGTTTGGGATGTCTGATCCTGATGAGGCAGCCTGAATCAATGGAAACAAGTATTCGTTCTATTATGAATGATTAGATAATTGGACATTGATGCTGGTGGATGCAGCTGTAATGTTGCCCTTTATATCTTAGTGCAGGGATTATATTACATTATTCTTTTGCTTTTCATGGACACTATTTCTTCTTTCCTGTAGTCTCATTTCATGAACTTAAGAAGAGTTGTGCTAAATCAGTTCACCATTCTGTTTCCTCTGTTATCAAACAGATGCTTATGGGAAGTCCACAAACAAGTCACAAACATCTTCCCTTTCAAAGTCAGTTGATAATACAATAACATAGTCCCTTCGATACAGGAAGAAATATGTACTCTCCTGACTAGTAGCCATCCTTAGTCTTGCCCTCCATGAATTTGTTTAATCCAGCTTTAAAGCTCTCTCAACTACTGCTATTTATTTGTAGTAGTGAATTCCATAGTTATCTGTTTTTTATAATGGCATGATGTTATTGGTGAAGTATCTTTAAATTCATTTTCTAATTATCCTCAGTATGGAATTTTGACAGCTGCTGCATACTGGACCAACATTTTTGTCAATCTGTCCACAGTAAACACAATATCCTTTTACTAGCCAGTTACTACCAATGGAATTAACACTTGGATATTCTGTTGTTTGTTTTTAGCACAGAGAGACTCTTGCTTTAAAGTATTTCTTTTTTAAAAGCATATTGTGTTGAGGTGATAAAAAACCAAAATAGTGTATTTAGATGTCTAAAATCCCACCATTCATTTTCACCATTACAGAAAGAAGCTTCTGGCTTTAATTTGATGGACATACACATTATTACTATTACTATCATCATCATCATCATTTAGTAGTAGTAGTAGTAGTAATAGTATTGACTTATATATTGCTCTATAGTGCTGAAGAACTCGTTGAGTGGCTTACAGAATAATTATACAAAAACACTCCCCGGTCCCCCAGTGAGTTGGGGGTATTCAACTTGTTGACCTTGAAAAGATGGAAGGTTGAATCAGCCTTGAGCTGACTACCTGAATCTGTTGGGATACAACTCATATCGTGAGCATAGGCTTATCTGTAGTTCTGCTTTTTAACCACTGTGCCATGAGGCTCTTCGCTGATACATCTAATCTCCTCCTGGTGCTGCAAAAAAATAAATAAAAATAAAATAAAATAAAAGAATTGGGTTGTTGATGTGTAAACAAAGTTCTGCTACAGTTGTGAGACGTGCTGGATCAGGTTTAGATTTCAGAAACAACATCAGCTCAGAAAAACTGTCAGTCTAACTGACATAACTACCGGCCCAATTTTGATGTTTGCATCTCCACCTAAGATGCCAGGTGAAGACTTTGCACTCAGCCGTTTGTTGCTCCCTTTATGACACAAGGAGTCAAACCAGGAAGTCATTGTCTAACCATTGTTTTTCCTTTTGCCTAAACCATAAAATGATAGTGGCCACCTTCAGAACAAGGCAGGATATGAAATCACATTTGGAAATTGTGGTTTCACTAAAGCCCCCTCACCCTTTAAACAGATAACCGTACTTTCATGGTTTAGATGAAGCATGAAACTGTGATCCATTACGAAATTCCTGGTTTGATTGCTCATATCTGAAGTGCAAGTTGAGGGGGCATGCTGCATCGGCAAGTGTCTTGTGTCTTTTTATTAGGCCAAAATACTGTGGTCTGCACGTCTTAAGTCAAATCACTTCATAGAATCATATGAATAATCGAACAGTGGAGTGGAACAGGCCTATAAAGCCATCTAGTCCAACCCCCTGCTCAGTGCTTGTGTAACTAAAAGGGGAACATGTTTATATTTGTTTCAGGAAATATACTCTAAAGGAGTTGTAAAAGCTCTTGAGAGTTAATGCACATCCCCCCCCCCCCCCCGGAATGAAGCTGTGAACATACCTTTTCATATTTATACATATTTATTTTTCGATTCAGAATGACTTGTGCTTAGGGACCCCCACCTGTAGGTTTTTGTAAGTTTTTAATCTGTGTGTGCTACTTGATTGGGAAGAGGCCAGCCCAGAGCAGTGATGGGTGCAGAGAGAAAATTGAAATTCTTCTCTCATTGGCAGGGAATTCTGTTATAAGTTCCTCGTTTGGTAAGAGGAGGTCAATTACAGTGGTTGTAGAGCTTTAGCAGTATTGCCTGCTCTAAGCAGAGACTGATAGGAAGCATGGCTAAAACAATAAATCATGCAGAGAAATAGCTGATATCCTCTTCCCCAGAACTCATATACATCTTGTAATTTTGGGTTCAAGAAGCCCTAAAACTGTTTCCTGTAGCTCGATAGTGTGACGAGTTGTACTGATTTCAGATGTGAAGCTCTAGAAATGGTTGCCAAAAAAGTGCATTGTTCACCATTATGACTCAAGACTATGTCCTTCTGTTCCAAAAAAAGATGCAAAAAGAAATGATTGGAACACTTGAGAAACTGTTCTAGATTAAGTTACTGTACATTGAAAATGAATGTTTTGTAGTCTTTCAGGGGAAGGTTGTGATGGTGGGGGGAGGAAGGCATCCTTTTAAGAAAGGGGTCATGGCAGTGAGGCTGTTTGTTTTTGACAAAAGTTGTTTGTGATTTCAGGTACTCATGGGAAATCTCTTGATCAGATTCACATCTGTTCCTGTCAAAGTGGGTGCTAAGATACCGGTCACCCAGCAACCATGTCCAAGAGGGAATTGGGCCGATAATAACTTCAAAAAGGAATGACAGATGCTAGATTAGGATGAAAGACAAAACGCATGAAAAATGAGCTTGTTAGAATGAAAAATTTGTTCAAGCACCTTCATGCAAATTAAACGAATATTGAACATTTGCATGCAGTAATACTTGTTTTTCTGTTGAATGAGAGGAAATAAAGGTTGCATGTACCTAAAACTCAAATATGTAATGTTTATTACCAATTAACATACAAAACGGCACCATTCTGGGGATCTCTTCTCCCTCCCACAAGATTAGTTAGCTGAGTACTTAATTGTATGTTACACAGAATTATATTACTTCGCGATATTTATGAATTTTCTGAAGAGGTATTACAATAGAAAAACAATATAAATAAACGCACAGAGAGGTTAGGAAATTCTAGGTATTTGGTGGTTAGACAATTCATTTGCCGATTCATTTGCTGGGCAAACTTTAGTAAAAGATTCCAAAAGCTGGGTAGAGCTTAACTCCCATGGTTTCTTATCAAGTGGCCAGAGAGTGTTTTATTAAAATAAAATCTGCATTAAATGAACATACAGTTCCATCTCCCTGCTCCAAGTAAGGATAGGTGGTTTTAAGCAGGCAGTTTTACTATGTGAAACATACACATGACAATCAGACCTTAGAAAAGGGATGATGAAACATCACAATTGAGAGAGTATTCTGTGTCTTGGTTTAACAGTGTCTAATGTGGTCACGTACAGAAATTGATTTTCTTCAGAAATTAATTAATTTTTCATATCGCCCTAAGCTGCAGTTAAAAAGAGTGCATACTTGTCTGTTTTTTCCAGAAATATTGCCTAATCATATTAATACCATTGCCCCAAGGATGAAAAGATAATTGTACAAATGCATTTGGAAATATGTATCACTGAGTATTTATGATTAAATTATGCAAATGACCCAGCTCTCATCCTTTCCAGACCCAGATTGTCTAATTAGGATTGATATGCTGAATAGATGTTCCAGAATTTGAATACAAGCATGTCCAAAGAGCAGAAAATTGGAAATGACAAGGCTGAAATGTTGAGGAAAGTGTCTTTTCCTTTTATACGTTACTAATGTGGTGTTAGCAGTTGCAATTTTTCCTTTGGCTATATTGCATGACTCATCTGTCCTACAAGGAAGAAGTCAAAAAGAAAATGCAACTTTCTCAAATAATACTTATTGTTTAAAAATAACACAATGTTCTGTTCTTGTTCTTATTTTTCTGCTCATCAAGTTGAAATGTATTCACATATATTAGTGATATGTTGCTAATTACCAATAAGGCTTTCTCTTGTTTTTCCCCAGTGTCTCCAGAGCATTTCTCCCCTCTCCATAATCCTTTCTAAAGTGAAGGTTAAGAGTCTTTTCTCCTGGAACTGGTGATATTATTTGAGCTAGCAATTCCATTTTTCAACTTCCTTGGAGGGGGTTGCAAAATAAGTGGAGTAGTAGCAGTTTTGTTTACGAATGTAGTTTGTGACTTTAAAAAAAATCTTAATATTTTGAATAAAGTTGGATGTTGGCAGTAGCCACAAGGCTGAAATCCTAAACTCTAACTTACTTTTGCAAATACATTTGTTCCTGTTACGAACCTTCACATCAGGGAAGGCTAGGGCATAACAACGGGTGAACTGATAGTTCTTCAGCCATCATTAGCAGCAGGAGTCACTCTGTCTGAACCCTCTAGGTTTTGTTCCCCCATCTGCGGGATGATGGATTGCTATGTTTAATACATTTCAGCTTTTGTCTGACTTAGTGTGGATAGACAGCGTTATCAATGGTTTCAATAGTGATTAGAGATTCATCGCTGCCTATTCCAATTGGCCAAATAGTCTCTAGGTGGGTTTGATATAATAACTTTCACTGTGGTTATGTAGTTTAGCTGAATTTTGACGGTTAATTATTTGTTTTGGGGGAAAAAAGCCAATAAGGATTTGAGATTATTCTGGAGCAGTTAAAAATTGCAGCTGGAATCTCAAAAAATAAAAAAAGAAAAGAAAAGAAAGACAACATTTTTAACATTCCTATATCTTTCATCTAGTCTAAATATTTTTTTTCATTTTACTCAAAAATTAAAAGTTTAAATACTGTATACTTTCTGGGGGGAAAAAGCAAACATGCGTTTTGTGAATATATTCCGTAGGGTGTAATGCCATCATTTATGCATCTGTCTGTCTTGGAGCATTTTAGCTACTGGTGATATAGTTGGAGTGCAATGCAAAGGGTGGTATTAAAGCAATAAAATAGGACATGACATGTGTCATGAGAGGATTTGCTAAGCCCTGGGTATATTGTGATTCACAACTCTTAAGGGCTGAAAGACTTCGACCACCAGTGAAGTTGGTATACCAGCAACATGCCCTGGAGAGTTTTCATTATAATTTTTATGTAGTTCAGTGGGTACTTTAGAGTTGTATTTAAATGCATACAAATAACATGGGTGTTAGACATTTTGTAATTGCATTTTTGGCATATTAAACATTAAAAAAACAGAACTGCATACAAAAATCCAAAATTCTGAATTGCTGTTTACAGTGGATTCCTAGAATGGCTTGACCCAATTTTATCTGCTCCAGACCACTGCCTGTTGTGACAGAGCAGGCTGCGGATAGCTTTTACTTTGTCTGAGTTGTGTGGTGAAGGAAGACCAATGTATAGGGAGTTGTTGCATGTTTCATTTGTAAGCAATTTAGAAAACACAAACTGGAAAGTTATACTAAGTCAGTTGGGTAAGTTGCTATTCCATTCTGGGGTTTTGGGTGGTGGGAAGTACTTGGTGCTGCCTTTAAACCTCTGTTTTCTGCTTATATGTAATGTATTCAGGTCCATGTGCACCACACACTTGACTTGAAAATCTCGGTGTACTGCTCTTGCCTCATCAAGAAGATGTGGGTTGTCACACAATCCTTATAAGTGAGAAAACTCTTGTTCATTAATACCGGGGTTTTACTTGGGGAGACGGCATGCAATGTTTTCTTCCACTCCCTCCCCATTTTAAATTGGCTTTATTATTTCAAGCCATTTTAAAGGATTGTTTTACTTTGAAAAATATTCTTTCTTTTTTTTTTTCTTTTTTTTTTTGGTTAATTGCCTTTTTGAACATGGATTCAGAGAGCTTACTTGGCATATGGGAACATGGAACTATGTGAAAAAGTTAGTATTAAAATAACGCACCATTTTGACATGTTAGCAAGGATTTATGTAGCAATACTCTTATTTGAACACATCACCAGACACAGTGGAAATTCATGGCTTCTTTCAAGTAAGTGTTTTAAATCAAGATTAATGATATTTTTAAAAAATTAACATTGGACCCCTTTCCTTACAGTATTCCTTTATATCTCCTCAGCTGTTTTTCCCACAGACCTGTGGTTTCTACAGTTCCCCTTCCCTTTCTTTTTTTAAATATTCCTTATAGCTTTGAGACAGAGAGTGGGGATCCACAGCTGCTGTATTCTGTAGTTTCATTTGACCTGAAGAGGCCAGTAGCACTTAAAGGAGAACGCAGTCTGATGTGTTGGTACTGACCTATATGAATGACTGGCAGGAAGCAACTATTAGACATCACTGGTACTGGACAGTCTGAACTGAAGAGTACATTATTTACATTGTTCACAGAAGTAGGAATTCTTGTCGGGGGTGTGTGTGGATTTTTGAGGAAGTAGCCTTGTTAGTGTGTTGCAGAAGAAGCCACAATGGGCCACAGTTCAGTGGATTTATGTGCACACTGGTTCTGCTTTGAATGCCTTTAACAACCAATAATAAGATTTCTATCTGTCCTCCCCACAAATAATTAGTGACCCTTAAATGGCTACCAATGGACCATCACCTTGTTGGACCCCTTGCGTTTCCACTACATTTCATACTTCCTATTACCGTATAAATATTTGGCTACTGAAGCAACACTTTATGATCTCAAGATGTGGACTGTGGCTTACACTAAGCAAAACTTTTTAGTCTTAAAGGTGCCACAGGACTTTTCCACTTTATTTTGGGAAGACTCCTATGCATGTTACAAATTGTGCAAACTAACCTGTGAATTACCCCTTACTGGCATCGTTAAAACAATGCTAACTTGATAACTTGATAAATCAAGCTGTATATGAAATGAATAAAGTACCGGTAGATGATAGGTCAGCATAGCCCTCTAGAAATGACCCTGTGTATTCTCGGGAACTAGTAATAGAGTTCAAGAAAATGAGTGACTATTATAATTAAAAAAATATCCATGCAACTTTAAAGCTTAACTGCTGAAGAATCATAGCCTAATATATGTTGAGGAATCACAATACGATTGTAGTTCATAATTTGATGATATACAAATGCCTTGATATTACTACACTTAGGTCAGGTTTTTACTAGCTTTCAAAATATAATACCAAACTGCTGGTGCTATATAATGGCAGAATGCAGACTTTTAAACTGCTTGCCAGAGGCTAGCCCTGTCCACAAGAAACTACTTTTAGGAAGCTTCTCTATTGCTGGCCTAGCCTTATGGTTACACTGTGCTAATCCTCTTGGAATGTAACAATTATCACATACCGTATAGGTGTTAAACTATGAATTTAACAGGGATTAGCACCTTACACCCTTTTCTGTGGCCAAGCTTCTTGTTGGTTTTGTGCTTTTAAAAAACACACTGAAGAAATAACTGATGACTTCAAGACTCTTTGCTACTTTGTGTGAATCAGACAGGAGACAATAGTTCTTAGTGGCTTGAAAGAGGCTTTGTGTCCCGAGGAGCATACACTTTGTTCTCCCACTGTCTTTCAAAGAGGTGCTTTGAAACAATGCCAACAAATAAAACCCAACAACATCAACAACAAAAAACCCACCTCTCTCACACACAAATAAAAGTAGCCCTGTTTGTCAGAGGAAAAAGTTGGAGCAGCAGTGTCTTTTTAAAAGCATTTTAAAGTCTTAGAGAAAAACTCAACAACTATTGCTTGTCTTGTGTGTAAGATGACTTTTTTCTATTTTACTTGATAGATAATTATTTTATCTTTATTAAGGTGCAGAGATGGTTTTCAAGCTACTAAGATGCACATTTTAACTATGTAAACCCTACAACTGCTGTTTGTCTCAATTTGTTTTCAAAATGTCTACCTCACACCCTCCAACACCCAATTGAGTGTTGTCAGATTAAGCAGATTCCAAACAAGATGACACTTCCCTATTAACAGCAGAAAATATAATTTTGGGACGTGTAAGAGAGAAGCTGGATCTGTTTAAATCCCACTTTGCACAAATATTAACGGTACAGACTGATTAGACTGAAATTAGTACAGTGTAGTCTGTGTTGGTCACTTATTTGATTCTGTGCTGTTACTTCAGTGTTTTGGAACTAGTTAAATGAAATTTCTTGAAGTTAAGGTTGGCTATATCTGTTTGATCTAACTGAAGCCATTTAGACTACAATCCTGTGCACCCTTAACTGGGTGTAGATCCCAGTGAATACAGATTTGTGCTGTTAATGTGTTTGTGAATCAACCATATTAGGAATGTTTTGGGAAGTGATTTTAGTTGACCTTCTAATTTGCCCTGTATAAAAGTACGATATTTTGTGCTCTGTATTGCTTGCTGGTTTGGAGAAATATCCATTTTAAATTTTAAAGCAACTAAGAGGTTACACGTTCTGAAAACTTAGATCCCTGTTAGAATGAGTATTCTCAATATTTAATGAATTACTAAAATATTAATTCATTTAGTGCATCTTTGGTGTTAATGGTTTGTAGATTTTATGGGGCATTTTCAGCTGCACTGGTTAACAGCTTAATTTTCTATATAAAGATGAGAATATTATATACCATTAAATGTCCACTGTGGAAAAGAAAGTGCTTTCTATTGTTGAAAGTGACATTCATCTAGTATTTATAGTGCATGCATAGAATCTAGTATTTATGTAGATAGAGATTCAAGGATGGGCCTGAAGCCAACTGTCATGGAAAGATTTAGAAATATGGTTGAGAGGAGCAGAAAGGCTGTCCTTCTAAGATAACTGGGACTGTCGCAGTTGTAGAGTTTAACATTTTGGGACTTATTTATTTATTTGAAATTTGGTTTCATCTTTCTGACAGGCAAGAAACTTTTGTGTATAAAGATACTTCTCACTAAAAATGTTGGCAGAGAATACAAGGAATTTCATTTGCTATGCTAAGGTTTCCCTTACTATTCAATTGCAACGTAATTGTAATGGATTCTGATTCCAAAGAACAGTAGCTCTTCTTTTGTCAGCAGGATTTATGACGATGTCTCGCCGTTTTTTGTAAATTATGTAACACTCATTGTTCCTCCTTTCTTATATGGTGAAAATTAGTAGGTTGTTTTAATTATTTGATGGATTCTCATTCTCATTCATTCTTTTCTCTCTGGTACGTATTTTCAGATTTTTTCCTCATCACTCATTCGGTGGGAGTGTGTCTGGAGTTTCTTTAATAGGTTTTATGTATGTTTAACTGAAAGAAAGAGAAAGAGAAATCCTTTTTTACTTTTAAAAAATCATCAGGACATTTACTAACTTGATGCATAATCGTTGACTTGCTGTGTGGCCTGCTTATCAAGGGTCATCCACACTTTGAATAGCAAAAAAGCTGGGTTTACAACCAGGGGTCTAGTGACTAGGAGGCCCTAATGAATCCTCTTTCTTAGTCAAGCTGTCTGATAAATGTTTTCAAAAAAACATTTTATCATATTTATCCTTTACACTTTCAGTGTATGTTTTAGGTTGCATTGAAAAAATGTGATATGTAGAGTCCCCAAAACTTCATTTTAAGGATGGTGCCCATTTTCACAGGTCACATCTGTGCATAGTGAAAAAGAAACACACAGCTTGTGTGAAAATCTTGAAAAAGCTGCTTCTTTTGGATGATAATTCCCAGAATTCCTGAACCAGCATGGTCTCTAGCCCCCTCCTTTTTTTAATTGTGAAGGAACATGAAGTCAATTCTGTAGGAGTTTGTTTTATTCTCTGTGGTATTCCCAGAACAAGCAAGTTTAGACACTGCGATAACATTTTAATTCTTTAACTGTAGTTTGTATTCTGTTGCTTCATCTTCCTTAATTAGCTGGCATATACTTATTTATATTTAGCATGTTCTACTACTCTCCGTCCCTTTTAATGAATTACTGAGAAGAACCAGACTGCCTGTTGAATGAGCATAAGAAACTTTCATTAACACAAAAGAGGTGTGATTGGCCAGAGGTTGGAAACAATTTGTCGTAAGTAAAACAGCTACTTGAAACTAGTTACTGTTTGGGAACTGATATGTAGTAAATTACCTTTCAAAGGTAAAGTAATAAGTAGTCAAAAAGATTCTTTTTTGTGTGTAATGTTTTCTCGTTATTCCTAGTTACCTTTAGAGGGCATTAAAGAGGCATTTCAGTAATGTTTGTCACATTTTTTTTCAGGTTTTATGCTATTATTTTATGCATCCTGAGTGGCAAAGAAAATACTGTTTTGTCTGGAGCTACTAGAAACGTTGGCTCTCAAGATGCAAAATGTATCCCAATATTTTTGTGTTTCAAAAGTTCCTATTTTGACCATTGAAAAAAGGATGCTAGGAGTAGCAGGTTTATTTATTCTTTTCTTTGCCATTATTTTGTCTGAAAATACCTGGAACGTTATACATGTAATTAAACAGAACATTAAAATATGTAGCATGACAATAAAATAGCAAAAATAATTCACATAAGTGGAGATAACACTAATTAAAAAGAATAAACTAAGAAAAAGTTTTGTGCTCCTGGGTGTTGGAGTTTCTCTCAAGTCTCCTTCCACCTCACTCTCCACCCCCCCCCCCAACACATGGGTACCTGTTCAGGAACTTCCTGTCCAATTTGTTGGTTGGTTGGTTTATTTATTTATTTAGAGAATGGCCATTTACAACCATTTCCAGGCCTGATGCAGTCACGTTGGGTGCTGAAAGTTCTACTACAATTGTACTACAATTCCCAGAAACCCTAGGCAGCACAGCTGGTGGTGAAGCATTCTGGGAATTTCAGTCCAAGAACACCTGGGTTACCCAAGGTTGGCAACCACTGCTCTAGGGAATGGTAAAGGTGCAGTGCATAGCATAACGAATCACTTTTCTTACTGGAGCAGCTGGCTGCCCAAAATTAATGAGTAACAACACAAGTGTTTTTTAAAAAATAACGTCCAAACTCTGATGAATGTGTCATTTAGCTTCCACTTCTCCCATGCCATTCTGAAATAATACTATAATAATCCTAGATCTGCAGAGCTGGAAGGGACCCTGTGGATCATTTGCGGCCCTGGCCGCAAAGAGTGGGGTTCGCAGTCTGGGGATCCATCTGGACCCGGTGCTCTCCATGGAGACTCAGGTGGCGTCGGTGGTCCGCACCGCCTTTTTTCACCTCTGGCGGATAGCCCGGCTGCGACCCTATCTCGATGTGGGGGCGCTCACCACCTTGGTCCAAGCGCTCGTAATCTCAAGATTAGACCACTGTAACGTGCTCTACGTGGGGCTGCCTTTGAGGCTGACGCGGAAACTCCAAGTGGTGCAGAATGCAGCGGCCAGACTCCTAAGTGGAGTGAGAAGACACCATCACATCTCCCCTACCCTGGCCGCGTTGCATTGGCTGCCCATTCGGTTCCACATTGACTTCAAAGTTTTGATGCTTACGTTTAAAGCCCTAAACGGTTTAGGACCTCGATACTTGTCGGAACGCTTACTCCCACCTAGTTCTACCCGTGTCACTTGTGCGAGTCAGGAGGTGAGGTTGAGGAGCCTGACGCCGAGGGAGGCCCGGAAGGAAAAAACAAGAAACCGGGCCTTCTCGGCGGTGGCTCCTCGCCTCTGGAACAGCTTACCTCCTGAGATTCGCGCAGCTCCCTCGCTGGGTATTTTCAAGAAACAACTGAAAACATGGATGTTTAGGCAGGCCTTCCCCCTTTCCAGTTAACTCCTAATTACTCTTTTTTCTTTTTCTACTACAATATACTTTGTTTCTTGCCATCTTTGAGAAAAAACTTTATTTCTTTTTATTTATGCAAATTATGTTATGTGGTATGTTATATGTTTAATTGTTTTATAGTGTGTGTTGTAAGCCGCCTAGAGTGGTCACAATCGACCAGTTAGGCGGGGTATAAATGAAATAAATAAATAAATAAATAAATAAATTTAGTCCAGCCCCTGTCAAGGAGGCACAGTGGGGAGTCAAACTCTCAATGCCTAAACCACTGAGCTATCCGGCAGTTCATTCAAGAATGGATGGTATTTTGGGGATCAAAAGATACTGCAGCAGAGAGGAGATGGAAATTTTTAGTTATGGGAGTAGAATTCTGTACGTAGTTCTTTGCGTTTTACTAATCCAGTGTTTTTATACTGTTTTCCTAGGTCATTCTTTTTATAAGCAGTTGTTCATGTGTTTTATTTGATATGATTCATAATATTTTACAGATAAGAATCTTGTAAACCTGTTCAGCATTTGGGATGAAAATGCACACATTTTGAAAGTTACTGCAAAACAGCTGTATGGGTGTGTAATTTTTCAAAGTCAGTTATGCATAATTCTTTCATCAGGGTTCAACAACAAGAACTCCAGGGCAAATGGCACCTCTCTGTTTGGCAGAAAAAGAAATCACAGTCTAAATTCAATTATTGCCTTACTCTGTAGCAGTGAGGTTTTCTTTTTTCTGTTCTACTGATAAAATTACAGAACTATCACTAAAATCTGAGTGTGAAGAGAAATTTCCAATTGTATTGAAACAAACGTAGAAAAAGTTTTGGGAAAGTGCTGTTTGTGGGGCATTGAAGACTTTGTATAAAATTATTTGCACATGGCACAAATGGAAAACTAATTCCTGACTTGGAACATAAGAAGAGCCCTGCTGGATCAGGCCGAAGGCCCATCTAGTCCAGCTTCTTGTATCTCACAGTGGCCCCACCAGATGCCTCTGGGAGCACACGAGACAACTAGATACCATTCCCCTGCATCTAGCATTTTGAGGTCCCTTCCTTTTAAGCCTGGAGATTATACATCCCCATCATGGCTTGTAACCTGCGATGGACTTTTCCTCCAGAAATCTGTCCAATCCCCTTTTAAAGGCATCTAGGCCAGATGCCATCACCACATCCTGTGGCAAGGAGTTCCACAGACTAACAACATGCTGGGTAAAGAAATATTTTCTTTTGTCTGTTCTCACTCTCCCAACACTCAATTTGAGCAGATGTTCCCTGGTTCTGGTATTGCGTGAGAGGTAAAAGAGCTTCTCTCTATCCACTTTATCCATCCCCTGCATAATTTTATACGTCTCAGTCATGTCCCTCCTCAGGCGCCTTTTATCTAGACTAAAGAGCCCCAAACGCTTTAGCCTTTCCTCATAAGGGAGGTGCCCCAGCCCAGTCATCATTTTAGTTGCTCCCTTCTGTACCTTTTCCAGTTCCGCAATGTCTTTTTTGAGGTGCGGCAACCAGAACTTTTCTATGACTTGTACATTGGCTAGAGAGCAGAAGGAAATCCCTGTTCCCGAATGAGTGTGTTTGAAGGATAACCTTTGTTTGTTAACATTGGTTTAGTGCATTTGTATTTGCATTCATATTTTAAATATTCAAGTATTTCTCAGAACTATCATAAAAATACCAGTGATGCTACTGCTAGCCAAATGAGATCAAGCCTTATTCTAAGCTTCCAGTCTAGTATTCCTCTTCCTCCTCCCTCCTCCTCCTCCTCTTAGAACAACAGAGCTGAAAAGGAGCCTGTGGATCATCAACTCCAGCTCCTGGCAAGGAGGCACATCTTTACTAGTTGCACTGTATTAAAAGTAAAATCAAGCAGCTCAAATAGACACTATGTATTTCCAAATACTTTAGAAAGGAAGAAGTAACTTTCCTATATCTGGGTGGGAATTTAATTCCAGTTCTTCTTCGTGGCCTCTGTGAATCACACCCTGGGTGATCTGCGCCTGCGCGGAGCCTCATCGGAAAGTTCTAGAGCTTCTGCGGTAGCAAAAAAACACATTAGAATAAGGCCCCTCCCCCCTCGTATAAGTACCTTGGCGCCAAGGCTCCCCTTTCAGTTTCTTTCAACGGCCGCGTTGAGAGCCTCATAGTTCTGCTTCTGTGAGTAAAAGAGAGAGTTTATTCTTGATTCCTTCCTGTTATCAATCTTTTTCCTTTAAACTTTTAGATCAAATTCATTATCATCAAAGATTTTTTTCTTTTCTACTTCGCTCGGCCTCTGGCCGCAGCACCCCTCCCTCATCGTTTTTTCTCCTCAAATTATTTTCTCCTATTCATGGCCCCTTTGGGCCCGTTTAAACACTGCATGGTCTGTGATAACAAAATACCACTCTCCGACGGCCACGCCAAGTGTCTTTTTTGCTTGGGAGAGGCACACCAGACGTCCTCCTGCCAGCATTGTAAGAACTTCAAGCGTGAAGTCCTCCGTTCTCGCTTATCCAGCTTCAAACTCCGTCTTTGGAAACAATCCCTTCAACCAACCAAAATGGCCCAACCTCCTTGTAAGGCCACCTCACAAACCAAAGCAACGGAGAAGGCTCTTTCTGAAACCTCAAAACAACGTCCATCGACCACGCCATCCCTCTCCGACGCTCCGTCCACTTCGTCTAAAACTTCAAAAACCCATAAATCGAAGCGCTTGATACCGAAACCCTATTGAAGCCCTCCACTAAACGTCAAATATCCACCGAAGCCTCTTCGGTTCCAGAGCCTTCTCCGCCTAAAAGACCTAAACAGCATAAATCTAAAGCTGCAGTCATTTCTCAGCAGCCTCAACAAACTGCCGAATCAATCTCTATTGGTTCGCCTTCTGACGATGACGGAATCCCCTCTCATCAACCCTGTTCCCAATCACCGGAATGGGATGACAGAGTCAATCAATTAACATCTTCTCCTCCCAGTCCTCAACACTTTGTTCTTTCGAGCAACCCTTCCGTAGTTGCTTCACCTGACAGGGTCGACTCCGAACAACAACTAGAGACCATACCTTATTCGGTAACATCTGATCGTCCACTACGACCTCCTCAGAGACATCGGCCCCAACAGTCCCTGGAGCAGTCTATTTCATCACACGTGGCTCAGACCCGCGTTCAGCACTCTCATCAGGTTGCCATTTGCCCCGACCAGTGCTCAACCGGACAAACCGCAACCGCCAATCAGCCAGTTGCTCTATCCAGCTCGGCCATACCTTCTCATGGCAGGCCTTGATCATGACAGCCATTGGTGTCGAAATTGCCACATCACCGTGACCCACATCAACTCCAACCTGCTCCCTACCTGGCACCTAAAAGACCTGGACGGTCGAGCAATTTTCTTCTACATGCGAGGCTTTTACAGCTCCAGCCTCCCGATATTTTCCCGATAATCCAGATGAGGGAAATCATTCCCCTCACTCGGCATCTCCAGCGTATGTATACTCCACTGCTTTACCAGCTCGTCAACAACCTCCGTTTCGACATCACCAAGACACAGGCTCTGATATCGATGATCTTCGATATCCATCCTGGTCCATGGACACTCGTTCTGTCCCTCTATCGACGGATGATTTCCGTCACCCGATAGAACCAAGCCATCAAACTCGACATCACTATGACCCCGAGTTTGACACCGACGGTCAACCATATCAAACGATGTCCATGGACACTCGGATGACATATCTCGGTATCGAAAATCCTCGACACCGACAAATGCCCATGGACATGCCGCCTCCATCGACATCGAGGCACAAACGTCAATACTATGACACTCAACCTATCGACACCGAAGTCGATCGACAATCCGTCGACTCCCGACGCGATCCCGATTATTCTGATCATGGATCCAGACCTCAGACGCTGTCAGTATTACTTACCTCACTGGAATCCGACCTTGTCGATGCCGACCCACCATCACTGGCGGAAGACTTCCAAACTTATGCCCAACTTATGATCCGTATGGCTAAGTCTCTCAGTCTCCAAATCCACCGTCCTTTGACAGAACCGGCTGATCATCTATACGACCCAATCTCTAAAGATATAACTGCTCCAGTACACATCTCGATGCTTCCGTCTCTACTCAGCACCGCTCAACGATCCTGGACAAAACCAGCCTCTTCCCATACCATGTTTAAATGAATCGATAACCTCTACAGAGTCCATGATCCTGGAGCTCTACTTCTTCAAAAACAACCAGCTCCAAACTCTAGTTTTGTCGAAGCCTCACAATCCAGATCTCGACATCGACAAACCCTCATACCACCAAATAAAGACAGTAGAAGGATTCACTCAATGGGAAGATGGCTTTATTCATCAGCAGCGTTCACCATGCATGTCGCTAACTACCAGGGAGCCATGGGTGCATATCAACGTTTCCTTTGGGACAATATGTCAACCTTTGTCGAATCTTTACCAGAAGATAAAAAAGTACTCGCCCAAACCTTTCAACAAGAAGGTCTATCCGTTGCCAAACAACAGATGCTTTCTGCTAGGCACACGGTAGACGCCACAGCAAAGTCAATGGCCACTTCAGTAGCCTTACGACGTTTCCCTTGGCTAAGGACAGCTGGCCTGGCTGAGGATGCCCACGCACGTATCAAAGACCTTCCATTTGATGGGGCAGGCCTCTTTATTGCTGAAAGTGATGATATTTTGGAAAACGTGCAAAAGAAAAGATCAGCAGCTAGACGTTGGGGAGTTTATCCATCTTACCAACAACGTCCCCAACAAAATCAATGGAGACAACCGTACAACTCATATCAAAAATTCCGTGATCCTCCAAAACAAACATCTCATACACCCTATTTCAGAAATCAAAGAAATAAACCTTGCCAACAACCCATTACTAGGCGCAACAACCGCAAGCCCAAACATCACGCTTGACGCTCCCATGACCGAGATCGCACACCACTCCACCCATCCTGCCCTCTGGAAACACCTACCTGTCTAGGAATCCATCACTATAGATGCCTGGGTCCTGTCCATAATCCGCGACGGCTACCACATCCATTTCTTCCAACTTCCTTCGGCAACACACGTCATCACTCCACCATCTCCAACCCTACAAGAGGAAATAAGAAATTTACTCCTCAAAGACGCCATACAACCCATCTCACAACACAACAAAGGGTTTCTCTCTCGCTATTTCACCGTACCCAAAAAGGATGGAGGTCTTCGCCCTATCTTAGACCTACGAAAGTTAAACAAATACATCATTACCACAAAATTCCGTATGGTTACCCTCGAATCAGTTCTCCCTTTACTCCGCAAAAACGACTGGTTCACTGTCATAGATCTCAAAGACGCATACTTCCATATTTCCATACATCCTTCACACAGAAAATTCCTTCAATTTCAGCTAGGGTCACAAGCCTACCAATTCAAAAGGCTTCCTTTCGGCCTTGCAACGGCTCCAAGAGTATTCACCAAGTGCATGGCACCAGTAGCTGCTTACCTCAGGTTGCAAAAAATTCTCATATTTCCATATATCGACGATTGGCTCCTCGTAGCTCATTCCCGTCGCGAGGCCCAATGAGACACTCACTTCACCCTTACCTTTCTTTGTGATCTTGGTCTCGCTGTCAACGAACAAAAATCAAATTTGAAACCTACAAAGATTATTCATTGCGCATGCATAGATTCCACACAAGCTCGCGCCTTTCTTCCTCCAGACAAGAGAGAAAATCTCATCACATTACTTCGTTTTCACCCCTCATGCTATAGTACCCACCTTGACTGTGCAACGTGTACTAGGCACCATGGCCTCTATGACTTCAGTAGTGCAACACGTACGTCTCAAGATGAGATCTCTTCAGTCATGGTTTCTCACCCTCTTCGACCCGCTCACAGACCCTCCTCACACTCTTTTAAGGGTCAACCCAGAACTCGCCTCCCAACTTCAGTGGTGGCGTTTTCCTCCCAACCTATCCGTCGGGATGGCCGTTCTGACAACCACGACCACAAATACAGGTCACCACTGACACCAGCCTCACAGGCTGGGGAGCTCATTGCAAATCTCTCAAAATCCATGCCAAGTGGTCTTCCAGAGAGAAATTGCTTCACATCAACGAATTAGAGCTGTTGGCGGTTATAAAAGCTTGCAAAGCTTTCAGAAATCTCGCTGGCAAGATGGTACAAATTGCCACCGACAACACCATGGTGATGTACTATATTCTGAAACAAGGTGGCACCCACTCTCCAAGTCTCCTCTATTTAGCAGTGGACCTCTGGGAGTGGTGCCTAGCACATCATATCTGCCTCACGGCTTTACACATTGCCGGTCACGGCAACGACTTGGCCGATCTACTCAGCCGCACAAACTCTCAAGCTCACGAATGGGAGTTAGACCAATCAGTTTATCTAGATGGGTCGCTTCAACCATTCACCTCGTGTATCAGCTGGCACACAGACCAGTCCCGAAGGTGATTCGCCCTCACTCCACCAGAGCAGTGGTGACCTTTAGGGCATTCCTACGTTGCGTACCTCTTCCAGACGTCTGCACCTCTGCCACCTGGGCACAGCCGTCCACTTTCATCCAGCATTATAGACTTGATCTCTGGCAAAAGTCTGATGTGGCCTTTGGACGTGCTGTTCTAGCCTCTACCTTGGCGTGACACCCTGCCTCCGGGTAAGACAGCTTTTTAGTCACCCAGGGTGTGATTCATAGAGGCCACAAAGTAGAACGACAGGTTACCCACCTGTAATTGTAGTTCTTCAAGTGGACCTCTGTGATTCACACATCCCTCCCGTCCTCCCCACTGTCACACCATTCTGCTTAATGTAGCGGCGGTTGACACAACTGAAAGGGGAGCCTTGGTGCCAAGGTACTTATATGAGGGGGGAGGGGCCTTATTCTAATGTGTTTTTTGCTACCGCAGAAGCTCTAGAACTTTCCGATGAGGCTTCGCGCAGGCGCGGATCACCCAGGGTGTGAATCACAGAGGTCCACTCGAAGAACTACAATTACAGGTGGGTATCCTGTCGATCTCCTGAGTGTTAATCCATTAGTCTATCCACAAAATGATATACTGGCTTTCAGAGTTTTCTAGTGTGTGACAGTTTTTCACTTTTGTTGTTGTTTAGTCGTCAAGTCGTGTCCGACTCTTTGTGACCCCATGGACCAGAGCACGCCAGGCCCTCCTGCCTCCCGGAGAGTTTTTCACTAGATGACGCTATATATAAGTTATCATTTGATCAAATCAGTTTAGTAGAGTTTTCGCCTTTTCCTTAAGGAGTTTTTAATTAGGGCGTGGAGGCCTTATAAAACTGCTTTAAGCCACGAGCTCAGGTGTTATGAGGCCTGTAAGTAGTTGAGGTTGTTAAACAGAATCAAGGCACTTTGCAAAACAGTAGCGATCCTTTGCAAGCCACTTTGGTGAAAAATGAGCTGACGTGTTCAAGAGTAAATGCTAATTAGTGTATGGGAAAATATATCTGTACTGTGAAGCTGAAAATAATGCAAGCAGGCCTGGTATTTTAATGCCATTGCCTTAATTGCTTGTATCTCAAGGTAATATTCTGTGAAAACAAGGTACTTTGCACATGCAAGGAGAATTTGCCTCACTTTTTGGCCACCATCACTTTGTACATGCCTTCAGAAGATCCTCCAGTCTTCAAGAGTTTTATTTGGGGTGAGTGCAGAGAAAGGGAGAGGCAGAAAACCCCCACTCTTTGAACAGGAACTGTTCCATTTAGAGAAAGAAAATCGGATCTTGTGTCTGTAATCTCTCAAGAAGTACAAACTGACTTAGGTAATGTCGAGATCAGAAGGTTATCTTTCAAAGTGAGAGAACATTCAGGGTGGCAGAACAAGTAGCTAATCTAAACACAGGTATCCTCTAGAGCAGTTGTGATGAGTCATTTTGACAGTCTTTTGCCTATAGTCAGAAGATTATTCAAGCATTATAGAATCTAGTGGTTTCAGCATGCTTAGTCTAGCCCCACTCACTGCTATTATCCCTCTCATGTGAACATCACAGAATGTAAAGAGGAGAGGTTCCTTCTTGCATGTAGGCTCTTCATAGTAATGTGACCGCCTAGAGTGGTCATAATTGACCAGATAGGCGGGATATAAATGAAATAAATAAAATAAAATAAATGTGAATGGGAAATTCTGAGTGCATGAAGGGGAAGGGCAACTGAGGTTTGCCAGAAGCACTCTGAAGCACTGAGGCCATGTGCTCGTAGTGACAAAAATGAATCCAGAAGCACACAGAAACTCTGCTCCTGCTCCTTCAGTGCAGATTTTACCAAGAACACATCCCATAGCCAGTTCTTGGACATGGGAACCAATAAGCCACAGAGCCTCTATTTTGTTTATAGGCCCTTTTTCCTTGCCCTTATCCAGCACATTACAGAATCCAAGGACCAGTCCACCTGCACAGAGTGCACCTGACCTGAGAAATAGAAGAAATAGAGGTTCTGTAGGCTTGGTTGCTGTTGTAGCTGCTGCGTGCCAAGAAGTGTGTGCTCTTCTTCATTACTCTCTCACACATACTTGCTCACTCCATTATGTGCTGTCACATGGGTACTGGAACATAACTTGGAGATTGATAGTTAATAGAACACCCCTATATTATCAGATTCCCTCCAGACTTGTCCAGAGATTGATGACAGTGATGGTGGACTTATGTGTCACTGTATGTGTCACAAACAATTAATTTTTGCTCCCAGACCTCGGCATAGAAATGGGATATCTAGAGGAGGTTCCTGATGAACACCAAGTATCACCTATACTCTCTTGTATATTCTCTTGTAGCTAACCTATTGTATATTTTCAGTCTGCAGTGTTGACAGATGTGTGGCCCCAAACAGCACAAATGTCACATAGAAGTTTGATATAGGTTCGGAGAGGATTGAGATTGCTGGTTTGTAGCTAAGTCATCTAGAATGTTCTGTGGCTTTTGCTTTTAAGATAGTGGTGCTGAAGATGATGGTGTGTTAGGAGGCATTATGATCATTGTTACATTCACGTAATATGATCTTTTATACTTAGTATTATTCCTTTTCCTCAATATATTACTTTTATTTTTTAATCAATTCTAATATGTAATATATTGCATTGCAATTAAGTTAAAGGTAGTCACATTGAAACTGTTTCAGTTGTTAGTGATTATTACTGTTATTCACTTGTGAGTACAATTGTGATATTCATTATATCAGTGTTCAATAGAATATAACCAATTACATACTTATTCAGGCAATTAAATAAGTAAATGTAAAAAAGCTCCTTTCAGCAGGCAAAAATCATAACTACCTGCTTGCAGTCTTGAGCTCCTCCCATCTTAAAAACTTTTGTTGGGTGAGCCTGTTGGCTCCAGAAGCTGAGGGCATAAAGACACAAACCCCATTTTCTTTTTGGAATAAATTGGCCATAACGTTATTGGTTATAGCTGCCAGTAGCCCCTGATGCTATAATGGAGAATGGATCCTGCATCAGTGGCCGTAACTGCCAGCCAATGACATCCAAAGTAGGGATTGGAGTTTACCCATGGCCATATGTCACTGTGTGGCCCCGTCTGTCACCATGAGGCAGGAGTGCACAAGAGCCCCTGAGCTGGGTGTGCCACTCCCCTTGAACAGCATCCACCTGGTGATGGTACTACCCATAATGGGGGCCCCCTCCACCACTTGTATCCATCCTCATGCTTCAGAAACACTCTCAGTAAAGCTGTGACTATCAAGATAGATGTAATGATAAACTGATGGTATTGTCAATACATAAAAAGAGATGGGTGGGAGGGGAAAAGCTTAATGCAGAATGCCTGGCTGCCCCCTTTTAAAGAGCCAACAGGTAGACTGGGTTGAAAACTTCAGCAGTCTGGTCCACCAGTAGACTAGAACAACCTTCCAGCTCCCAGATTGTGCAGGAAAATATGGCCAGCACAACTACAGACGATATTGCAAATGAGTTTGGACGGCCCAAGATGTTGGCTGCCATTCTGCTCAGTCTTGTTAAGCTGCTGCCAACAAAAACCATCTCCAGGTAAGCCTGGACTGCTGCCTTTGGATCTCTGGGCTATTTGAACCACCTGGTATCTGACACTTGGGTATATGACAGTGTTGCATTCTGCTTCTTTTAAGATGTATTGCTATTACTTGACACTCCATCATGTGTAATGCTGGAGTACAGAATCAAGTATTAGTGCTAAGACACATTGTTGTGTGCTTCTCAAGGTTTGCTAATGGAGGAAGAGGAGGAGAGTTGGGGGTAGGAGGCTTACTCATGAAGCAACGTGGAAAATTTCCTCTTTTCTTTGTTTTCTCACAGTGATTAGATGATCACTGGTATTACCAGTAATCTGACACATGATTATGTATGCAGACTGCTGCGGTACTGCATGTGGGCTCTGTCCATGCACGAGCTCCCATTTGTACTGGAGTGTTCTTTTCCAGTCACAGATGTGCAGATTCACTTCTGTATGTCTTTTAAACTAAACGTACAGGAAGGTAGTTTTTTTAAAACAAAGGTTTATTAAAATTCATTTTAAATTATATCAAAAAGTTCTATTTTTAAAGTATCAATATCAGTTAAAATAATGTTAAAAGAAAAAAGAAGAGTGTATCATGGTTCTCGTTTCTTGATTAGGCTAGTTTGTGTACACAATGCATAAGGGCTTGTGTGAGCGCCAACCTTTGTGAAAATATATTTGATCCAATTTAGGGGGTGAAAGATGGCACTAATCTGTGATCATTCTTTGATTTGGTTGCTGTCTGGTCATATCACTGAGCCATATTTTTATGAGCTCCTGGCATATCAAGCACAGGGCAACTTATTAGTAGAATAAATTTGCAGAAAACAAACTCAGTCTAAGACATTACAAGATGTGCTCAGCTGGGGGATTACCATTCTGTGAAAGGTTGCTGCTGTTACTTCACCTTGAAAAATAATCAAATCTGTGGTTAGTTACACACTGAGTATGCTCATTGATACATATCACTAAGTGGCGCTTGACACCTTATTGGAGGAAGGTGAGAATCTTGAACAATTACTAATGTTCAAAATCTCTGCACTAGAAAGGTGAGTGTAAAAATAAGTGTCAAGTGTAGGTCTTTCCAAATTATGTCTCAAGGAGCAAATGTTTTTCCTTTAGTGTGTAATTTTACTTCAGTTTGTTAATACCATTTCCCCCCCGAGCTCTTTGGAAATACAGAATGAAGAATAGTTTGAGGAACTCGTTAAATAATAGTGATTTAAATGTAATGGACTTTCTGTCACATTGTAGTGCAAGTTTGTACAAATGTGTGTATGTGTGTAGATACCCACAATTGTAAGAGCGACTAATAAACAGATATGTTTAAAGAAAATGTTTCAGCTTCCATCTTCTTCAGTTGCTCTGGTTAAAAAAAACCACAATGTGTGAGCGTGTGTGCACGCGCATGCATATACATACATATACACAATTGAGCTGTTACCATCATCACAAAATAACATTAATGATTTATGTATAATATGCTTGATTTTAAAAAATTTCACCCAACTAGAGAAATTTTTTTCCTCTCCCTCCCTCCCTTCCCCCCCTTGGGAAAAAGACTTGTTAGTGTGCAACAGTTTGAAATTTTTAGAATAAGGTGTAATTTGTCTATTCCCACTCCTATCTTAAAGCCAGTTCCAGCAAAATTGACAAGCTTCATGAATTGTAAAGAAGATTTTATGGATTACATAGTTCCCAACTTCCACAATTTCAGTATATGTTGAAGACTTCCATGAATCTGTTTTCTGATACTATGGGACAAGAGAACTAGGGAATTGAGGCTATAGATTTTACAAAAATAGAACAGTTTCTAAGAATGCCAGAAATAATAAACAATAGATATTAATTGTAGTGACAGTATCTTTCAGCATAAAAATGTATTGTGTTGATATGTGGCAGATTCCTTACAAATTATGCTCTAGATATGTGTGTTTAAGAATGGTTGAAGAAGTCACAAAGAAAATGCATAAATGATTGAAGCAATATTATCCTCAGGGAGTTCCACTGTCTTAATTGATAGTTTTCCCTGAGATTTTGCTCATCCTATTAAACAGGTCCTTAGAGGAGTGAAACAGTACGTTACCTCTTTGAGAGGAAAGGACAGTCTGAGTTATTTACTGTGATTATCACTTTGCCCTTTTCTTCATGGAATGAAAAACTTTTTTCACCTTTCAGAAACGACTTGTACTAGTGAGTGAATCAATAAAGACTAGCCTATTTAGCCTGGTAATACTGTGAAATTTTGTGAAATGTGTTTTTTTTAAATTGTTCTCCTGGAAACAAAGTAAAGCGAACGATTCTCTTAGAAATAAGTAATAAAGAAGATAACTAAACAGCTTGTTCAGAGTGGCTAAGAGTTAATAGACTTACAGACCAATATTCAAGCTTGTGCTAAAAACAGAATGAAAAGGCATGTTTTTATTAGCTTTATCACTATAAGGTATGTGACTAGTTAGGCGTAGCATGTAAGCCTCTCTGGTTAATTTTTTAAATTAAGTTTTAAATTTCTTTGTCCTTTCAGTGGGAGTTGAAGCGAATGAAACATAGTTGCACCGAGTTAAGTTTGATTTTGCACCAGAAGCAGCCAAATTAGACCATATGATACAATGATACTGGTTCTAATTATTTTTTGATATTTTGAAAATTCTTTTGTCATATACAGTGGTACCTCGACTTGAGAACGTCCCTACATAAGAACGATTCGAGTTAAGAACGGCTCCGTTCGCAAAAAGTTGCTTCGACTTGAGAACGGAGCCTCGACTTAAGAACCAAAAAAGAAGAAGAAAAAAACCTTTCCTGCCCTTTTTTTGACCTAAGTTCACCTTAGGTCAAAAGAAGAAGAAAAAATAAAAAAAATTCACCCCCTAGTGGTAGATACGGATTAACCGGCTTTGCATTAGTTCCTATGGGAACGAATGCTTCGACTTAAGAACAGCGCCTTGATTTAAGAACGAAAAACAGCAGATACGGATTAAATGGTTTTCAATGCATGCCTATGGGAAATGGTGCTTCGACTTAAGAACATTTCGACTTAAGAACGCAGTCCCAATACGGATTAAGTTCTTAAGTCGAGGTACCACTGTACAAATTTTCATGGAGTGCATACTCAATTGAATGGTGTGTTTTTTTCCATGTGATCCTTCCTAGCTATCACAGGAAGTATGAAGAAGCCCCAGTTGCTGACTGGGAGCATCTCATGGGCTGTCTCCTTCCAACACATGCAGATTTTCCTGACCTTTCTTTTTCTTCCTTCATCATACTGCAGCATCATGTTTTTGCCATAGTTAGTTCTGGTTTGAAGCTAATTATAGCTAGCACTGAGTGAATGAAAATGCAGTGCTACAGAGTTGTTAACTCCAAGAGGAAAATGGATAGATTTGCACAGCTGTAGCACACTCCCAATTATCAAATCCTTTTTAGAACATTTTTGTCTGCACAACTATGTGTTAAATAAAAGTAAGACTGAAGTGCAGGCTTACCATAATTGTTTATAAATTGCGAGTGCAGGTTTTAAGAACAAAAGGGGCATGTAGAAGAGGTGTATTTCCCCTGACTATGGTTTTATCATGCAATCTATGTTTTTTGTACATTTCTTCCCAGAGAAGGCCACTTAGGGAAAAGAACCTAGGTGGAAGACTTGTCTAAACTGAATACAGTTGCAGATGAGGGGATACTTGGTTTAGATACTTACTTATTTAGTTTGTATACTGCCCCATTAGTGAGCATCTACTACTCCGGGTGGTTTACCTCATGAAACTCCACAACCCTCCAGATAGGAAGCTTGTTCCACAGAATATGGGCCACCACCAAGAAGACCCGGTTCTTTGTTGACACCTATTTAGCCTCCCTCAGTGTGGCCACCTTTAACAATGTTGATTGGGGAGAGTATGTGAAATGGGTAGCTGGTTTCTGGGAGAGAAGTTTCAACAAGTATCAAGGTCCTAAGGGCTTTATAAGTCATAACCAGCTCCTTGAATTGAATGTGGAAACAAACAAGGAGCCAATGTAGGTGGGAAGTGTGATAGAATTTGCTAGTCCCAGAAATCAGTTTGGCCACTGCATTTTGGGCCTGCTAAAGTTTCTGTACTATTTTCAAGGGCAGCCCTATGTAGAGAGTGTTGCAGTAGTCTATTTTTCAGACCAGTGCATGAACCAGTGTTATTGGGCATTTCTTATCCAGGTAGGGGCACAACTTGGCAGTCAACCAAAGTTGATAAAAGGCACTCCTGCCCATGGCCAATATTTGGGTATCCATAGAGAGTGCTGGGCCCAGGAGTTTTATTTTACTTACTTACTTACTTACTTACTTACTTACTTACTTACTTACTTACTTACTTACTTTAAAATATTTTTACCCCACTTTTCTCCTTAAAAAAGACCCAAAGTGGCTTACCTCATTACAAGACAATATTTAAAGCTAAATACAGTGAGTATACAAAGGCAGCTTACATCAATAAAAATACAATATTTAAAGCTAAAAACAATAAGTATACAAATGCTCAAAAGGATCAAACAAATAACACTGAAAAATGGTAAACAAAAGCAACACTAAAAACACATTCAAAGCAGTAAGGCACAACAATCCATTTTTAAATCCCACTTAGTCAGTCAGTCACTTAAGGAAAGCTTGCCTGAAGAGAAAGGTCTTTGCCTCCTTGCACAAGGACAGTAAAGATGCGGCCAGTCTGGCCTCCTGTGGGAGGGAGTTCCAAAGTTTGGGAGCAGCAAAAGAGAAGGCCCTCTCCCGTGTCCCCCAACAAATGCACCTGTGAAGGTGGTGTGACTTGAGAGAAAGGCCTCTCCTGATTATCTTGACACCTGAGTTGAATAGGCTCTTAATAGGAGACTCAGTCTTTGAAATAGCATGGACTCAAGCTGTTCGGCGCTTTATAGGTTAGAACCAGGACTTTGAATTGTGCCCAGAAATTGATTGACAGCCAAAGCAGCTGCCATAACAGGGTTATGTGTTCCCTGTAACTAGCCCCAGTATGCATTCTGGCTGCTTCAAACCCAGTCTTTCAGGGGGAGTAAACCCAGTCTTTCGACGCTGGGTAAATTTCCCTCTACCTGGTCTGACCATCCTCTTAACAGCAAGATCTACATCTTATCTGGATTCAGTTTCAAATTGTTGGCCCTTGTCCAGTCTGTTATCAATGCCAGGCCCTGTTCAAGGGCCTGTATGGCATCCTCTGCACGTGAAGCAAAAGAGAGATAGAGCTGCATGTCATTTGGTGACAAGGAACTTCAAAACTCTGAACAACGTCTCCTAATAGCTTCATATAGATTTTAAAAAGCATTGGGCAGATAACTGGCCCCTAAAGGATCCCATAACAGAGGTCCGAAGGGATTGAGACAGCATCCCCGAGATGTATCATCTCGGATTGACCATCAAGGAGAGACCGGAACCAGTGAAGAGCAGAACTCCTGATCCCTAAACTCGATAGACTTCCCAGAAGAATACTGTGGTGGTTGGCTGCAGAAAGATTGAAGAGTGCCAACAGGGTTACGCTCCCCCATCAGCCTCCCTTAAGGGAGGCAAATGAACCGGTTGGGATGCACGGCAGTGGCTGCCTGGATTGCAGAGAAGGTGGAGGACTGAATAAATGGAAGGAAGGAAGGAAGGAAGGAAGGAAGGAAGGAAGGAAGGAAGGAAGGAAGGAAGGAAGGAAGGAAGGAAGGAAGGAAGGAAGGAAGGTGAGAGGGAGGGATGGAAGGTTGCATAGAAGGACAGGCAGAGGCAGCCTGTTGGGTTGGAGTGGGTTGGTGGTGGTGGGAGAAGGATGGTTGAAGGGAGCCCTTGTGAGGCAAACAAGGCTCCCCCCCCCCCATCTCACCCTCTTTTGCTCTCGGAGAGCAGCATGACTGGGTTGGGGCTTGCTCCGCTCCACATCTAGCCCAGCAGGTGCAGCAACAGTGATGAAGGGCTGGGCCAGAGACAGAAGTGGAAGTTTGTAGACAGAGGGGGAGGGGTGTTGTGAAAACTCAGGGCATTCACTGCGCAAGAGCTCAGCTGTACACAAAGACTGGCTGTGCAGGTGCCGGGCTTTCCAGTGGCAAGCCTGCTCTGTGTCACATGCATACTTCACCTCTCATCCGTGGCGCGCTTACCAAGCCTTGCCAGCGCACTGGGGAACCACAGCACACACTTTGGGAAGCTCTGATGTAGACTACTAGTCTCACTGAAGAATGCCTGCAACTGATCAGCCACCACCCTCAGTTAACTTGCCAAAAATTGAAATATTTGCAATGGGTCT
Organism: Intellagama lesueurii; assembly: GCA_037013535.1. Classification (NCBI taxonomy): domain Eukaryota; kingdom Metazoa; phylum Chordata; class Lepidosauria; order Squamata; family Agamidae; genus Intellagama; species Intellagama lesueurii. The sequence continues at coordinate 124,819,069 of JBAJHW010000003.1, forward strand.
ATAGTTATTTAGCTCATTTGTTTGAGTTTCTTAAGAATGGGCCTTATTATGGTTTCTTTTAAACAGAAAGGCATATGGCTTTCCTGAAGTGATGGATTGATAACATAAGTGGCCCGTTCTACCATTGTATTCTTGGCAGACTTTAATCAGCAAGATGGGTAGGGATCTGCAAGAGAGGTGGTAGTGTTACAGTGTGCAAGTACCTTGTCTGCTTCCATAGACCTTACTGATTGAAACTGAATAATATAAAATAAATAAAATATGACTAGACAGTTAATTGGACCAACTGGACTAAAAGAAGAGTCAAGGTTCTGCTGGATGTTTTCAGTCTTAGATCTAGAATGGGACACAAGCTGGTTGGAATTTTCTGTACTTGATTGTAATGTTTGTATCTGTCCAGCATTTGTAAGGCTGCAGAGAACTTGAAATAATTCTTTCTGTCACCTCTGTTCTGGCCTGCCTTCATTGGCTACCCGTGATGTCCTGGGTCAGTTTCAAGGTGTTGGTGCTCACCTATAAAGCCTTCCATGATTTGAGGCGCTGTTACTTGATGAAGCATCATCCCGTGCCTCCAGATCTGCACAGGCTACGCTCCTCCAGGTGGCCACCCTGGAGGCCAGGAAATCATTAAAAAGAAGCCAGGCTTTCTCTGTTGTGGCACCTTTGCTTTGGAACCAACTACTGATCGAGCTGTGCCTGGCCTCCTCCTTGCTGACCTTTAAAAAACTTTACAAGGCTGCTAAAAACAGAGCTCTTCAGAGAAGCATTTGACAGCAAGCTCTCATGATTTTTTTCTACTATTGTGCTTCCATTTTATCATTTTTATTATATTATGAAGCATCATTTTAGCTTGGCATTTGCACTTGAAATTTATTTTATTTCATTTTATTATTTGACTCATTGTTGATTTTAACATGTTAACTGCCTAAAATAGTGCTCCATACTAATAAGACTGTAAACACACACACACACACACACACGTTTTCTTAATTGCATTACAATATTTTCTGAATATCTTCCTGACTGCAGCCAAGTTACATTCTGTGTGGATGCTTTCCTCACATCTTCTTACTTGCTTCATCACCCTCAGTTCATCTGTGAGCAATGGTGAGGGTTGGGCTCTGCAGTGAAGAGGGTGTTTAGTTGTGATTATGTCCAGCACCTGAGTCACCCTGGAATACCAGTTGGTGACCTGAACTTCAACTGGGGTGCCCACCAGCTCAGCCAGAAAACCTCCAGGTATTCTGGAAACCATTTGGATCCGGTAGTCTTCAGGGGTGGACCATTCCAATAGATTCATCTAGGTAAAGTCTAAATTTCAGCAGGCGGACCTCAACTGCGCACTTGAGATTAAGTCCCTCAGCCATGGTAGAGAAAGTTTTGGGTCATGAGGGGAGTGGTCACACCAATGTGATCCCCACTCTGTGCTGCTGGTCCAACATCAGATGCAGGCACTCCAGGCCAGGGCACGAAGAGGCAGACATTCTGCTGGCAACACCCCCTCCCTGCTCCTCTGATTTGCCTTGATGTTGGATGGAATGTCCTGTAGTCCAAATCTGGGAGAGGGCAACCTCACTTTCCACACCCACCCAAGTTTTAGTTATACAAGCCAATTTGGCTTTTTCATCTGGTATTAGATCACGTGTTATTAGTTCAGACGTATTTTGAACCGACCTGGCATTTAACAGCAGGATTAGCAGATCAGAATAAATTAAGTAATTATGTGCAGTCAGGTTGTTCCAGACTTAGGTTGACTCACTCAGGGTTTTCTGGTATAAAGTACTCAGAAGTGGTTTACCAGTCTCTTGAACTTGTGGCATTCTGGGCTAGTGCAGCTTGCCCATGGCAGCACAGGTGATAAAACATTTAAGCCATTGGTGATATGTGCTCCAGATGATCTTGGCTGTGCCAGGAGACAGAGCAAGAATGTAAACTTTGCCTCTTGACTTTACAGCCAGGCACTCCAATCTACACTTTAAGTAAAATATCACCCTCCCCATGGGTTCCCAACCTCCATCATTTTCTGTGTTACAGGGTAGACCCACATGTGAAGAGATGGGTTTGCAGTTGTCGTATCTAATTGGCCTTGTGAGTCAAGATCCATATGAACGCAGCAGTACTGGGAAATCATTGAAATTGTTTGATAGAGTCTACTAGCTTTACCTTGCTACAGCCCAGGTACACAAAACCTTGTGTATGCACTCCCAGCTATGTGGAGTGAGATCTGGTGAACTGAAAGTAATTGCATTGTATATGAATTCAGCCTTAACTAGAAACACTGAGCAATTAAAATTTGCCATGTAAAATTTATTGGTTTTACTCCATATCAAATGAACTTGCATCTGAATTGGAAAGTATGTATTACCCAAAAACACAAGCTCACTTCCTTAATGTACTGTAGTGTTTTGCATAGAAAATGTACAACTTTCTAGTATTTCCCCCCAACTGTTTTGCTTTATTATTTCATTCTGTAGTATATGTAAACACATGCTTCTAATACTTAATACAGAATAGGGTAGGGTTGTGTATGTGTTTGTGTCTCTCTGTGTGTGGGTAAGAGAGAAAGATTTATTCCTCATTGGATAAACAATATTTAGAAGGAATATTTTTAGGAATATTTACAAACAGCAGCAATATATTGGCCTAAATATATATATATATAAACATACAAACTTGGGCTGCACAGAATTGATTTGATCAGATGCTTAGAAAGACATTGTACTTATTTATTTATTATTATTTTGTTAGAAGGCTATCCACTTCATTCTTTTCCTATTTAGTTTTCCATCTTTTGTCAGACTTCAGACTAATGAGAGTTCTTTAGAATAGTTCTTTGCTGTCTAAACACCAAGCACGTAACTGCTTTTCAATAGGGAAAAAAATGCAGGAGAAATGTGCACAGAGATAATACATAGCCTGAGAAATACTTGTGTGCTGACAGCTATCCAACAGTGTTGTCACAGCAGGAAGACATCAGTTGAAGAAACAGATAGCGACCTCAAAAAAAGAAAAAGAAGTCTGGTCAGCAGTGTGGACAGGGTTTCACAAGATTATAAATCACCCCAGGGTCGCTCTGTTCCCACCATAAAGAGAGCATGGTCGTTTTATTGTAATCTAATAAGTGATGGGAGCAAAGGACAGCTCCAGTGTGTGCCTAAGAAAAAAAATCTTGATTACAGTTTGAAAACTATACAGTTTCCCTTGCTATTGAAGTGCAGATTATGGGGGTTAAGGCTATTCTAGGATTGGATTACCTCTTTATAGCTGTATGTTATTCCCCTTGTTCATGAATCAGAAAGTACTTAAATTAAACCGAACATTGGGGAGTAATCCTAACATGTATGAGTTTGGTGGCAGAAAATTAATCACTGTTTAGTGACAGATTGTTAGCCATAGAAGTCTTTCAGTCAGTGATTGAGCACTGGTCTTCTACTTAGTGAGCTGGGAAGAAGCAGGAAATGCATATTTGGAGGAACCCCCCCCCCCATGTTTAATCCTTGCTAGTGTGCATAGCCATGTGTGAGAGACTTAGATTTAGAAAATATCATGGCATAAAACTTACTTGCCCATAAAATTGAGTGCAAAGAAGAGCAGCACCTAGCAGTGATACCCAGCAAAATAAAAAGAAAATATGGCAAGAGTTCAAACATATATAGAATTAAATCTTCTGGTATTATTTTCCATGCAATTAGGTACCTGCTTGCTTTGACCTCAATAAAAACACTGACTACAGAAAAAGAGAACTATACTTCTTTGTGTAGAAATCTGGTAGATTAGTCCAAAGGCATTTTAGAATCAAGTAGGCTGTGATGTTAATATTTGTAGCTGATGGTGTTTTAGAGAGATAGCTAGTAGGCAAGTTTTAAAAATATGGATGGTAAACTGTGTCAGTCAAATTGGACACTGGTAAGAACTGCAGGCCCAAGTCATGCTACTATGGTAGTCCCATTCAATCAAATGCTAAATGGCAAATCTACATTTATGTGAACCTTGTTCATTTAATGGATATAAAATAGTTTGGAGGGTATAAAAGAATCAGCAAATAGGGTGAGGAAGGAGATAGGCATGTATTGGAACAGGGGGAGACACGTGCACTGGAAGTAGATGAAATCCAAGGAAGTCTAATTGCAGTGGGTCAGAATTAGGTCAGAAAGAGACATTAGAGACAGGCCAGGATTGAAAGAGAGAAATCTTTAACTATGGGAGTGTCATAGCATAAGCTGCTCTCACCTTCAGGAGTATTCAAACTAGCATGCTTTGTTTAATGATCTTCTGGACTTAAACATGACATTGAACTCTCATTTTACAGACATGGAAAGACTGCTCCAGTCATGTCACAGCAACATCAGTCAGCTTTCATCTTTTAATTACATTTGTTTCTGGCCTTAGGTAAGTAACACATAGCTTGGAGTGGTACAAGTAAAGAGGACTGAGACTGGGAGAGGCAGTCCATCACTGATCCAGAGCATCATTCTACCACTTCTCAGTTATTGATGGCTTTGTTATAATGTCCTTTCCAAGCACTGGAATGCTTGCTTGACCACTCTCAATGTACATGGGAAATACATACTGCACCATCTTGCAGTAGTTCCTTGAGCCATCCTCTGACACACAAAGCGCTTGATTGCTTGCTAAAGAAGACCATTACTGTGTGTCGGTTTGAGGCTGCTTCTGTGCAGGAGAAAAAAGTCAAATTGTTCTCAGGGCAAGTGTGCCAGATGAAAACTTCAACCCTTTCCCTGTTTGCTGCAATTCCGAACCTCCTCTTGGCTCGTTCTCTTGTGTAAAGGCCAAGATGGGTGATTCCAGTTTATATTTGTTATCAGTTCTGTTCCTAACCATTTTGCTTTCTCTGCTTATTGTAAAAAGTAGACACCAAACCTGGCTTCGCTATAGTTCTTTAAATAATGAATCCTGACGTTGCTGATGTCCGCCATGGGAGCTCCCTCTAATGCTCAAATATGATATCGTAGCAATGGCAGGCAGGCCATCTGGGAAGGCTGTGGAAGAGAACTTCCCATCATTGCCATTCCTAGCACTCTCTTTCCTTGCTTTCTGTCTCCTCTGCAAGAGGGTAGAGGGAGCCAGCTAGGAACCAGCTGCTTGGTGAGAAGGCCTTGCCTCTTCTGACTGTTACTTAAAAGAGGTTCAAGGGCGCTCTGGAATTCAAGAAGAGTATGGCTAGGCTTTATTTTTATTATATGTTTATTTTTGTGTAATGGATTTATGTTTTTATTGCTGTATGGATCATTTATTCCTGGCAAAATATGCTGTTGAAAATACAATTCAAAGCATGCATTTTGCCTGCTGTAAAGGCAGTTATTCCCTTTGGCTCTTAAAATGGGAAACTACTTATTTCAAATAAGAATTAAATAATCATGCTTTTAAAATATGATTTTCCTGGGGTGCTGCCAAAATTATAGTGAAGTGATTTACTGTTGAAATTTGGCAGCACACTTCATAGTTGCTACGGCCCATGTATTGGCCACTCCTGTTTCCATCATTCGAGTGGTCTGAGGATCAGACCGTCTGAACTATGCCAACTTGGAGTTGGTACACTGAAACTCTTCCTGTTGTTTTGAGTTTAAATCATCATCATCATCATGATTGTCGTCATCATCCCTGCTCATTTTTATCCATTCTGATCTTAAACTTTGTTCTAATCACAAAAGGAAAGCCATCATCAAAGGCAATATACGCTTACCTCCGTGGCATTAAAATACTAATTGGAGTTGAGTACTGAATGTAGCCTACTTCTGCCAACTAGTCTTTCAAAGCCATGGAGATAAGTTTACGATCATCAGAATGGATGAAAATGTGGTTTTTTTAAAAAATAAGATGTTAAACGTCCTTTTTTTTTTTGTTAAAATTGTCTTTGTTTTAAAAAAGTACTGTGTGATGATCACTTTAAAAAAGTGTCATAGTCAAAGATCTCATTACCCAATAGTGGTTAAAAATTCTGGTTCTATTACATGATAATATGTTCTAAAAATTGTAAATAGTGTCCAATAATTCTTGAATTGTAGCCACAATTTAATGGGATTTCATGGGCTTCTGTATAGATTATTTAGGTTAAATAATTTCTCTTTGCTGGTACTTATTTCAATAGATGCCATCAGAAAAAGTTACTGTTCTGAAGACTGGGTTTGTATCTCCAGAGATAACATGTTTCTGTTGAGAGTGCACAGTGCTGTTGTTATGCTTACAGCATCATATGTAAATATGGTAATGTCTGAACCTAAAAGTTATGAGCAGATGTTAAAATTGCCTCATGCCCAACAAGAAAAAATGGTTGGTGGCAGATGGGTTCACAAGTTGAAGACATTACCAGATAGTACCCAGCAACATAAGGCACATTTGGTGAATAAAAGTTTTACATTGCAGCCAAAGTAAACATTTTAAGTCAGAGTGCTGCAAAACCCTTGCAAAAGCACTGGAATGGTGTCAAAAGAGTGCTGAGATATTTAAAGGGAACCATAGATTGCAAGTTGAAGTTAAATGCATCTAACAATCTGAAATTAGGCTGGAAGTCTAGAAAGCAATGTTTAGTTGCCACAAGCACAGCGGAAGCTGAGTATGCTTCATTAAGTGATTTATGTGGCGAAGTCACATGGTTTGTGCAGTTACTGAAAGATGTAAATATGCAAATTGATTTACCTGTCACAGTGCATAGTGACAGCACCACTTGCATTCGGTTGGCAACTGAGAGTCAAATGAAGAGTAGAAGCAAGCACATTTGCATAAAGTATTGCAATGTAAAGAGTGCTGTGGATCAGAAGCTGATAGATTTAAAATATTGTCCAAGTGAAAATAATATTGCAGACATTTTCATGAAGCCATTGCCAATGCAGATGCATGTTTATCTATGCAGTAAGCTTGGTCTATACAACAATTAAATTTAAGGAGGGGTGTTGAGATTTTGATATGAAAATGTATTAAATATTAATGTTGTATAGTTAAATGTAAAATGGCTGATTTTACCTGAGTCACTGTACTGATTGTATTCAGGTGTGGGTATCAAGGATTAAGACTTAATGTTGTACAGCTGTGGTACATGATGAAACTTTGTGTAACAGAAAATGAAGTAATGTATTTTCTTATTGGTCACAGAACTGTACATAAGTCATGTGTAAAATGAACGTCTTTATCTGCTGTAAGTCAGATCACTTTTTCCTATGCTGTGTGTTGCTTCATGTCATGTTATGCTGCCAGAGGAATGTGTATTCTCTATGTATATATGACCTGCTAATTATGACCTGCTAATTATCACATTTCCATACTGATCACAAAATCTATAACTTTTGCTTCCTGTTTGATAGCCTAAGAAAATCAACTTCCTTGCCTTAGGGCTACCTTTTTTCCTGCATGTTTTGGGTATATGAACCCAAGCATGACAACAAATTTTTTTCATGTGTTTCAAAAAAGGTTGTCTCCCATGTAACAGAAAATAGGGTGTATTTTCTACTGCAGAGTTCCACACTCCGTTCATAATATAATTAGCACATTTTATGGCTTCACCCCAAAAACTTCTGGGTAACTTGGCATCAGCAAGTAATGAGTCTAACACAGTTTGCAAAACTCAATTTCTTCTTTCTGCAACTCCATTCTCAGCAGGTGTGGCTACATTAGTACACCTGTGACGAATGCCTTTTTTCTTAAACCAATCTACAAAATAATGTGCTAAAAACTCTCCCCCTCGATCTGTCTGAACAGACACTACGGGAGTACTAAATCTTCGTTCTACCATGGCAACAAAATCTTTAAATCTTTGGAAAGTTTCACTCTTATGTTTCATTACATAGACATAGCTATAACATGAGTAGTCGTCTGTTATAGTTAAACAGAACCTATTACCACCTTTTGTGGGCTGCAGTGGTCCCACAACATCAAGATGAACCAACTGAAAAATCTTGTCACTGACTCTTTTGTTTTTCTTGCTCACAGGAAAAGCCTTTGACTTGGTTAATTTACATATGTTACAATCTAAATATTTCTCACAGCTTTTAATATTTAGATCAGACACAACTTCTTTAGTTTTGTTTAAAACTCCAAAGCTTACATGACCTAACTTTCTATGTAGGCTATGTATACACTTTTCATGTGGTTTTGAGTTGTTAACCACATTTATGGCTTCATTCATTTGGCTCTGATTCATCACATATAGATGATCCTTTAGATAACCATTTGCCATCTGTGCACCATTTTTCATTACTTTGCATTTGCCTTTCTCAAAAATTATAGTGTAGCCATCTTTATCTAGACTTCATACACTTGATAAATTATTCTCTAAGCTTGGCACACACAATACATTTTTTAGAGTTTGCTTTAAACAGTTTACGTACACAGAACCTGTTCCAATTACAGATGCTGACTTTCCATCTGCTAGCTTCACTATCTTTTGAGCTGATGGGGTTAAGTTTGTGAACAACTCTTTTCTCTGGCACACATACTGAGAAGCTCCGCTATCTAAAAGCCATAAGTTACTTTGCTTGTTTTCACAAGCTTTAACGATAGCCAAATGACCTTCACGCTTCCGTGTTTGCTCTTTAAACATCTTTTTTCTTTTCTCCACTCCGTCACGTCTGGGACAGTTTTTAGAAATATGTCCAGGATGGCCGCAATTATAACATTTAACAGCTAAAACTTTTTCTTGGCTAGCTGTGAAGTCATCATCCACGGACCCTCTCGGTTTACGCTGATAAACGACCTTCTCCGCCGCCTTATCACGTCACCTCTGGCCCTCCTCCACAAGTCTCCCAGACAAATATTGTACTGTCAGGTCTTTCTCTGGCATGTTCTCCAAGCTTATCACCAGATTATCCCAGCTGTCATCTAGGCTGCTCAGAATCACGAAACACTGGTGCGACTGGTCAAACTCCATCCCTCGCTCCTGCAGCTGGAGAAATAAATCTAACATCTCTTTAATATGGTTAAACACATCTTCTCCAGGCATTAAACACTTGCGATATAGCTTACGTGCCACAGCCATTTTGGACCCGGCTGTATCTCATACATAGACATTCCTGAGTGCCTGCCAACACTCCTGGCTTGTTTTCAGATTCCTCACGTAAGTCAGTTGCGAATCTTCCAAGCACAATATTATCGTGGCTCTCACTTTATCATCGTTTGCACGTCCCTCATCATCATCATCATCAGGAGGATTTTCAACATACTGCCACAGTGACTCTCTCCTCAAGTACACCTCCATCTTAAAAGACCAGGACATGTAATTAGTGTCATTTAGTTTTGTACACATTATTCCACTTGCCTGCTGCATCATGGAACTTGCTGTTACAGTCTGTTCCTTGTCCTCTGAAGTACTTCCACTCTCAGTTACTTCAGCACCATCAGACCTCAGCTCCGTTCCAACTTCAGCCTTGGCTTTTACATGTTTCTTCCTTCCAGACATTCAGCACTTATCTGCTTAAAAAACAATCTCCTCTGGGCCCATAACCCTGTTGAGAATTTTGATTATAACGTGTATTCTCATAACATCAGCAGAGTAAGGAGATATTGGTTAGCAGAGATACTTACGACACTATGACACTGAGAGAGTAAAACCAACAACTTAGTCTATTTACATATATACATAGAGAATAGACATTCCTCTGGCAGCATAACATGACATGAAGCAACACACAGCATAGGAAAAAGTGATCTGACTTACAGCAAATAAAGACGTTCATTTTACACATGACTTATGTACAGTTCTGTGACCAATAAGAAAATACATTACTTCATTTTCTGTTACACAAAGTTTCAGCTGTACAACATTAAGTCTTAATCCTTGATACCCACACCTGAATACAGTCAGTACAGTGACACAGGTAAAATCAGCCATTTTACATTTAACTATACAACATTAATATTTAATACATTTTCATATCAAAATCTCAACAGTTTGAGATTTTCTTCAACAATCTCCAAACTGAGAGCAAAAACAAAGACACAGGACACAGGAGACGCTCCCTTCACCAAGAATGTGTTTACAAAATATACATACGTAGTACCTCAAAACCGGCAAATTCTCACGATTCCTTCCGACAAAGTGACGAGCTGCTCCTCCATATGTTAACCCAACAAATAAGCCTAGTCAGCAACTTGCTTATATATTGTTGCATGATGCAAGTATGATGCAGCAAATTGAACTCTGCACATGTGCGGAAGTATCACATGACTTTCCTGGCTAAGTGCCAACCTGAATGACTCAGCCTTTTCCAGTTTCCCACAATCCAACAAGACAATTCCATATTGTATTTTAAACAAAATATTGACAGAGCAATATATGGAGATACCTTTTAATGCTTTATGTTGTAAACTACCCATAATAGTGGAACACCACTGGATGGTCAGTATAAAAATCCAATAAAGAAAGAAAGAACAGAATAGAACAGAACAGAACAGTTCTGTTTTCTAATTGTGACTGAGGTTATTCCTAGAGCCTTTTCCTGCTCTTGACATAATATAATGTTGGATATTTTTAGAAGCCCTATTAAAATCAGTAGAATTGCTTTCAATAGTTTTCTTGAATGATACTGATTTCTTTAAAATGGCAACCAAAGCTATTGTCTTTCTCCAATTTATGGTACACTAAGTCAAATCTTTGCCTCTCTTTCTGAAAGTGCCCACTTTCAAATATTGGAAGCATTAATGAACAGAGAGTTACTGCAGAGGAAATCACTCTGGACAAGGAGATTGTGAAAAATACATATTAAGGTTATAACAAGGAAAAGTACACTGTTTTTTTGAGAAAAATTATGAGTAAATTGGGTATTTCTAAGTGGTAATTTAAATCAGATTTACTCTGAGGATCATGTAAAGTGGGTCATAGACATTTGTGCACCTCATTCTGTGCCTTCTGAAAAATGTTTTCTTGGCATTTGGGGGACCATTGAAAGTAGTGGGACATATAGTGTCATGGGATGGCATAGACAGAGGAGACAATTGATGGAAACCACTTAGCAACTTAGGAGAACTGAAGAGCAAGTTATGATCTAAGCCATTCATCTTGACTGTTTTGAAGAGCTGTGTGATCCTGAGAACTGTATTAGTGGCATACCTTTACCTGCCCGGGGGAGGGGGTTGGTCTCATGTATAGGACAACACCTGACATCACCCATCCATTTGGAGTTCTTAGTTGTATTCTGTATTCTTTAATTGCCATCTTGTAAATGGCACACTTGAATTCAGAGCAGCTGAAAAAGGTTGAAATTTAACAGTTCTTGTTGTAATATTTTACTTTATTTTTTGTTTTGCTAATCACTCTGTTAAATTTAAAGTAGTTAATGGCATCCTTTTGGGATTCAGAACAGAGTTGTTTGCAGCTTTTTGGTTATCTTTAAAAATAGTCTGCTTGTCTGTCTATCTAGCTGGCTATTCCTTTGCATATTTAATATGTATATGTTTTTAATTTTCGTACTTGAAGTCTGGTAAATACTGGAAAATTTTCTTGTAGTAACTCTTCTGAGATTTTGCCTAAAAATAATAATTTACTGGCCCTCCCCTCCTATTTTTACTTCATATTCACAGAAAGAGGAAGTCCAATAAGACATAATTATCTTTCCTGCAAATTTACAAGCTATATTTATTTCACAGCTTCATCTACCTTGCTTTGTTTAGTGCTGGTAGAATCAGACCTGTCTTATTGAGATAAGCTCTGTCAGACTTGAATGATTTACCAAATTTATTTTTAAGGAGCAGATGGGTCATTGTAGAAACGAATGCAGACTGACTGGTCACTTTCTTCAGTTTTAATTTATCCTGTATTTCAAACTCCAAAGGATGACTCAGTAAAAATGAAAATCATTATATCAGCTGTTTTTCATCGGATGATGTTTTCTGAATCCCAAGTTTGTAGTCCCTGTGCTTACAGTCAATAAGGAACCATAAAACTAGGCTCAGCATTGAACAGGAAAAGCTTGTAAAGGTGGGTATTGACTGTTTACCACTGGGCACTGATGGTGATAGTGCTTAACACATTAGTTCAGTTACTTCAGCAAAGAGAGCCTTTGGTCCTCTGTGTCATTCTTTCCTGTTACCCCCTTAAGCTGTAATATAGGCAACCCTCACTCAGGGCTTTAATAGGACTGACAGAAATCTCCTACTGCTGATGTCTGTGTCATTCCATTAACTGAAAATCGGGCATGATTGATAGTCAGGCGAGTTTCATTTCTCACTGCACTTTGTATGTTGCAGGCATTTCCTGTGTGACATTCCTGGTCTCCTTTGGTGAAGCGAATAATAGCTCTAGAGTCATTCCCATGCCAGTCCAAACTGGCCAGCAAAATAGGGTGCAGCATTGTTGAGAACAATGTTGTGTAAGTAGAATATAGAATTCAGTAGAGCATATGGCAGATTGGTAGGTTTTTATATTTTTCTCTCATTTTGAGCTGCTGAGATTTTCTGAAACATAAATTAGGACATAATTCTTCACCCAGTCTTCTGGCTTGGGAGAAATCAGAAGAAAGGCTTAAAGGAGATTTCCTTTTTTGAAAAAAAGTTATACGTAATTAAGGTGAATATTAATCCCTACTATAAAATATTCACCATAAGAAGTCCCTTGAATAAAACAAATGACTTGATGTATGATTTGAGAACAATTTGAGGCAGTGGTAGAAAACATTGTCTTCTTTTCAAACAGAAACAATAATTTATTTGAGGTAATGCTTCCATGAATCTATTCTACTTGTTTAGTGCTCAAAATGTTGTTTTGAATATTGTGTATTATATGCACAATTTCTTTTCAAAGTAAACCACAGATACTGTACTGCTGGAGACAGGAGGTAGATTGGCTAAGGCAGAGAAACAAATCTGGTTCGTTTGATTTATTGTTCGTGACACCAGTATGTACTATAACACTCTCCTGGAAACAAAATAGTTACACCTGAGGACAGTGATATAAACATGACTTTGATTATTTGAAACAAACCATTAGGCTTTGATGAAAGAACTGCAGCAGGAGTAGACTGTGTATAGAGTGAGTGCTTTAAGATAATGGATGAGCAGCCTACAGATAGCTTGTGTGGAATTTAAGAGTTGCGTGTTTTCACTCTGAACTTCATAAAGCAAATAGATACAGGACATGAGTAATGCTAGCTAGCACAGATCATAAACCACAATTCAAAGTAAACTTTTGGTACAGAACACACAGATGATATCTTTCATAGCTAATGGTGGCTGTATCATTGGCTGCTCACCTGAATAAGCCTACTTGTAGAGAGGGTTTTCTTTCTTTTCTAGGGTGAGGATTTCTATAACATTTCACATTTTCTCTGCAACCTACGTTTGAACCCATAAGCAAATTCAAACATATTTATGAGTAATCTGGCCTTTCTCACCAGATTACTCATTAACATGTTCAAATCCACCCGTAAGCTCAAACATAGGTAGCAGGAAAAAAACCCAACAACATAGAAATCCTCCCCCCAGTGATGACGTTATCTGGAAAGAGGAACTTCCTGCATTCTCAAACAAAGCTATGTCTGTTACAGTCAGTAGGATTCTGATGGTGCTCATGATAAAATGAGTTGTTACTATTATTATTTTTAATAAGGTGTTTGTGTTAGGATAGAAGAAGATCTATCCTAGTTTGTGTTAGGATTGTGTAGAAGATCCTCCCAACTGTCCTCCTTGGGCATATTTAGGGAGAAAACATTGGTTCACAGGGCCAATGGCCTTCTCTGATGATAGGCAATGCTAAGTGCCAACTCTATGCTGTTGGCTTTCTACTCTATGCTGCACAGTTCCTGCTGCATGGGGATAATGGGAGTTGTTGTCTGGATGACATTAAGTTGGGGAAAGCTAACTGTCAGTGGTTTGAGGGGGATCTTCTGGCTAGACTCATCCCTGTCTCCTCCATATTCATCTTGGTGTTATTGGAGTCCACCATGAATCCCTGCTGCACTGCCTCCATTTCCGCTGACAGAATGCAGATGGGATACAAGGAAGCTGCAGTACCTGGAAGTTTGCATCAATCAGGGTGCTGTGTCTCCCTGTTGCCCAGCACTGGGGGTGGGGTGGGTAAGCTATCTGGCCAGCGTGTAGGAGCAGAGCATGGGGAATTTGAACAGTGGGGAAGGCAGCTTGGAGGTAAAAGGAGGGTTGGGAGCACATCAGGCTTCTGACATGCTCCCAATGGACCTAATGAAGATTGTGCTCTTTGGCTGGGAGGGCTGGCTGTTGGCATCTAACAACCTGTACCTGCTTGGCTTTTCCTTTGCCTGAGGCTTCAGAGCCAGCTTCCAGCTCAGCTCTCCCAGAGATAATGAGATTACAGCCCCTGAAACTGTTAATGCCAGGTGGATCTGCTATCTTATCTCTGCCCAAGGGGTGCCAAATGTAGCCGTTGGCTGAAGGCCCTGCTAGAGTCTTGCATTTGGGAGGATCCTGTAGAGAAATGTGAGGGTTCGACTTTCGGCTCTGCCTTTGAATTAAGGAAATCAGACATTTTTTGTTGCTTAGAAAAAGGTGAAAGATTTATTTGAGTATTTAACAATAAACAAGTGT